>OZ038475.1:86180536-86413036 GCA_964036315.1 Acanthosepion esculentum
TATGTTTAGTTTCCATTACCTTTAAAAATTCTTTGTTTTATTCCTTTTATTGCATTCTCACCATACTTCTGTAGAACCAAAAACTCTGTTGCCTCAAGTCTCTTCTTCAACTGTAGAAAATTTCCAAGTAGACGAGAACAGATATGACAGCGGGACTGCGCTCTTTTTTTTCTTTCTAACGAAATATTTCCTCTCTCTTAATCCGTTGTTTATTTTCGGGAACCAATCTTTCGCTATTCTAATGCAGCTTCGGATTTCTGCGGCATATTCTCCACCGTCGTCATCTTTTATGAATATATCTACGCTTGTTATTTTATTCCTGTGTGAATGTTTTGTATTTTGTATTTTTTTACTGCTGAATTCAGTATGTAACACCAAATCAATGTGTCACCTTATTCACAATCTTTTTGGAAAACATTGGAATTTTGAATGTCATAAAAGGAAACTCTAACGTCACGAGTAAAATTTTAGCTCGCACATATATAAATGGTGTTATACACGTTTGTATAAAAATTTTAGTTAAAAGAAAAATAAGCTAAAATGACTTTTATGTGTATGGTGATTTTAACAACGGCCCGCTCACATGTTCACATCCAGCTTCGGACCGTTAACAGTATAAACTCTACACTCACTATTTATTAATGTTCCATCTCTTCTAGAAAACGATCCAAACTGGTCGAAAGTACGTAATATGAACAGAACATTTCGGAAAATTCCTCGATAATTTTCTATTTGGCGTCTAACAACCTATTCGACGCCAGAAGAAACCCAGAGAAAAGGTTTTACAGACATTTTCTGCCAGTTTTATTTAGCCTATTAATGCCAACCGTAAAGTCCACTCATAAATATAAAATTGAAAATAAAAATCCGGTATTAATTATTAATTTATTGCACAGTAATACACATCGTCTCAAAATTTGACGTTCGCGTGAGCTAATGGATGCCGACTCGGAATGAGAAATATGAGAGCCTCGTTCGAATTGCAATCTGGTTCGTTAAATTCACTTAAGGGTAAATACCATTGAGAAATGTATAAATTCATTTCCTCCCCCAGTTATGAATAAAATCTTAGGAATTGTATCTTAAAAATCACTGTGATTGTTAATACAATATTCATTCAGAAATATTATTACAATTTAAAATGTTTCGGCTTTAAATAACCCATCAAGGGTTGATAAACCATTAAAATTAATCAGTCAGTCGACCAAGTGTACCAAAAATTCTAACTTTTTTTTCACACAGAGATGCAAAAAACGGAGTAGAATAAATATATATTTATTATTACAAATTTTTTTAGCTCTCTTATTTTATTTCACTGTTTTATTGCCACCGGCACCCACTATGAGTTATTATACACATATACACGTGCACGGGCGCCCCCGCGCGCGAACACACACACACACACACACACACACACACACACACACACACACACACACACATATATATATGTTTTGAACAATAAAAAATATTAAAAAATTTAAATTTTCAGACACACTGGGTTGTATATTAATATTTTTTGTTTTATTATTTCAATTAGATCCTTGACTAGTTTCGGCCAGCATGGTTATCATGAGGAGAAAAAAAACTGCTTCTTAGTTGAAGTGAGCTACAGGAGTGAATGACTGTTTCTGAAGAAAGTGAACTTTATCTGTAGTTTTCATTTGTTTTTTATCGTTAATTTTGGACAGTCCTTTTGTTGGTCCAACGGACTTTTCAAGTTGTTTTTAAGATAGACGATGGGAGATTCCTGACTTTAAGAATTCCCTTCTTGGGAATTTTTATAGTTTTATTGGTTGTGAGACCTCAACACCTCTACAAGCATGTCTGTCATGTGAGAAAGAAATGTGGGTAAGCCTTGTTTTATGGTGCTATATGTTAATTCTATGTTAAATTTGTGGTTAAGCCCGTCTGGACGAAGTGTTTTGAGGCGTAAAATCCATTTGTCTTCTTGTTCCTCTAGTATTTTTATAATGTTATCTTTTCTGTCTATTTATATTTTTTCTATGATAGTGAATTTTGCATGGCGTTTAAAATAATGTTTTTCTAGGTGGAAATGTTGTTCTACATGTAATAATCTTTCGTGGAAGCCGACTATATTCGATTCCTATAATTATTACTTCTGTAGTGAAGGGGCCATTCAGATTTTGCCACGTATTGTTTCTGGCATATTGTGCATTCTAATGGGTAAAGTATGCATAATATAACTTCTACAGTTAGAGTTATGGTAGATTTTGAATGCATATTTAGTGACTGAGCTAGTGAACGTATTGGTATATATATATATATATATATATATATATATATATTAACTATACATTTTTCTCATCTGTAACACAAACTTGAGTTTCATGAACGATACATACTGATTAGTTATTATTATCACCACTCAATGTGCGATATTATATATATATATATATATATATATATATATATATATATATATATTGTAAGCGTTCTGGGATTGCAAAGGAAATATTTGTCGCAGATTATTTCCACAACGCAGAGAACAAATTACAAACAGTTCAGACTCGAATATCGGGGGCAGAAAAGAAATGCCAAAAACTCGATTCGCAGGTACTATCTCACAAATTACAATGCACGTAACCAGTCAGAGAAATAACTCACTCTCCGACGAACGCGGTAGCCAAAATACACGAATTTTATTCTTCCCTGTCGATTCGAGAACACCAACTGCTTTTATCGACCAAGCAATTTTCCATTTGTCGACAACTGGAAGAGGACGCCCAATTTTAGCATATCAAAAAACTTTTATGGCGACTCCTGAGACTGACTTGTTTTTAATTTAAATATTCCATCTTCAGCATGTCATGCAGAATACGTGCTCTTTTTTTTGGTAAGTAATTTTCGTTTTTCGCCACATTTTACGTCGTAGGATACACGCGACACGGTGTCGCTTGGTTTAACGAGGTAATTTGACATTTTCATCGCTATATATATATATATAATCACTTGAATTTAGTGTAATGGGGCAACAGATCATTATTTAAATATATATTATTAAATATTACAGACAACTGTGCCTGCTCACGCTTTAATTTCTGTTGAAAATAAAGACAAAAATTGTCCAACATTTGGATATTTTTTTATTAAGTTGGTCCTAAGTTTTCGGTTCACCTGAGCCATCTTCAGATTTGTTATACGGACATAAAACAAAGGTATCCATCGTCAAAGATGATATTTTGTTATTTTGACATAGACGAGTGTTATGCGACGTTAACGGTTGCGGAATAGCAGACGCAGATCGTAAGTTCAATATATATATATATATATATATATATATATATATATATATATATATATATATATATATATATATACCCGCGAAGCTATGCAAAGTACCTGGTTGAGATCTGGCGCGGGCTAGCTGCCCTTGATGAGAGTGAAAGGAGTCTCTCTGAACTTTTGTTAGCAATCCTTTTAGTGGTGGTTTCACAATAAAAAGACTTCAGATGGGAAGGAAATCTCATGAAAGCTTAAACCAGTCATTATATTGCATGTGTCTTCCGAGAGGCGTGTACTGGCTGGCATTGACTGTGATCCGGAGAGGTTATCCGCGATAATAACGCAGGAGAGCTGTCGGATGATGGTGTGGATGGTACTACACAAGCCTTCACCACTTTAAACAAATTATTGTGTTGGTTTTCTGACAACTACATCTAATTAATTCCACACAATTCAACAATAACAATAGCTGTCCGAATCCCTAAAAGGCAAACAAAAATCAAAGAAAATAAAACAGCACAGACTGATGGCAATAAGTGCTTTGGAACATTAAGTGAAGAGGTCTGGAAGGTAGGTCGCCATAAACACCCCCCTTCCCAAGCCTTTACCTCCGCAGGAGTCTCAATATTGTCTCCTTTTTGGATTGATGACGAGAGGGTCCGTGAACTTCCGCTTTCTTTTAGGTCTTCGCTGTTCCGGAGCTGCTTGGGGTATTTGAATGTCGAAGGTGTCGTAGATGGTATTCATAACCTCTTCTTCCTGGGGAGTACTGCTGCAGTCATCCAACAGTCGTTTCCTGATTTGATTCAGGTGTCTCTTAGGAGAGAAACGAGGGCCTTGGATTATGTAGACCATATTTCCAATCCTCTTTTCTATCGTACCAGGTTCCCAGAAAGATGTATTATTTTTAAAAATCTTAAAAATACTTTTTCTCCTGGGCTGTAATTTTTCTTTGCTACAATAGAGGTCGGACCTTGTTTTGTTTGTTTGGGCAGCAATTTATCGAAAACGGATCTTACTTTATGCGCAAACATTATTTATGCCGGAGACAGTGAAGCTGGCGCGTTAACATTTGGCGTGATCCTGTACACTTGTAAAAACTGCTGCAGAGCCTTTTCCTTTGGGGTGCCGCAAGCTTTTTTAGGGCTCTTTTTAGGGTGTCAACAAAACGTTCTGCTTGACCATTCGACCTCGGGTGATATGGGGAGGGGGGTCGTAATGTGTCTTATCTGAAAAATCTCGCAGAACTCTTTAAAGTCGGTCGAAGTAAATTGAGTTCCGTTGTCACTGACCAATCAATCTACTACCCCAAAACGAGCGAATAGTTCGTGAAGGTAGCTTATTGTTGCTTCCGTAGTGGGATTTTTGCATCGGAACACTTCCGGCCATTTTGAATAACTATCTACTACAATTAGATAGTAGAATCCCTCTAGCGGTCCCGTAATGTCCACGTGGATCCTTGACCAAGGTTGGTCCGTCTTTGGCCACGGTTTATGTGTGATAGGTGGTGCTTTTGACGCCAATGCACAGCCCTTACACGTGTTGACCGTATTTTCGATGTCTTGGTCCATTTTAGGCCAGTATACGTAGCTGCGCATTAGTCTTTTCATCCTATTTTTCCCCGGATGCCCAATATGAAAATCCTTCAGGATTCTTTTCTGTAGATTTTTTGGAATGACGACTCTCTCGCTGTATAGGAGTACCTCGTTACACAGGGAAAAACTGTCTGAAATGTGTTGGTCCTTTTCTGAAATTTTTTCTTTGTTGTGCTAATGAATTCATCATTGCGGGCTTCATTCTTTATTTCTTGTAGCGTCACAGGAAGTTCTCTTATAGTGCTACACAATAAAGTTTTTATTTCCCCCTCCGTTCGTAGTGAAGCGATCACAGAATCTTCTAGGGGTTCCCTATGTCTTGGAACCAGTCTGGAAAGTCCGTCAGCGTGACAGATTTTTTTCGAGGTGAGGTATGCCAACTTGAAGTTGTAATTTAGGAGAATTATACCCCACCTCAGCAGTCTATTTGCTGTATAACCGGGTAATCCTTTTTTGACTCGAAAATACTAAGTAGCGGTTTATGGTCCGTTTGTAGTGTGAAAAATCTTCCGTGTATGTAACTGTGAAATTTCGTGACTGCGTAAATGATCGCTAATTACTCTTTCTCTATGTGGGAATAGTTTTTTCCGCTGGGAGCAGGGTCCTTGATACGTGAGCGATGGGCTTTTGCGTACCATCTGGCATATTATGAAAGATACATGCTCCTATTCCATGCGAGCTTGCGTCGCTAGCAACTACGATCTCGAGGTTCGGGTCGCAGTGCGTCAGGAATAAATCCGATGTTAGGATTTTGATAGTTTTCTCGAATGCCTCCTGGCATTCGGGTGTCCATTCCCAAACCTTATCTTTCCTTAAAAGCTCGTTCAGCGGGGCACGAATGTTATGCAAGTTTGGGATAAACGCTTGATAGTAGTTCGTTAACCCCCCAAAACTCTGTAGCTCTGTGACGTTTTCAGGAGCCGGCATGTCCTTAATTGCAATGGCCCTTTCTGGGTCCGGTCTCCTACCGTCTTCATCTATGATGTGACCCAAATATTTAATTTCTTTCATGAAAAAGTCACATTTGCTTTCCTTTATTTTGAAGCCATAGTCTTGTATTCGTGCAAATACTTTGTGGATGTGTGGATGTGTTCCCAGTGTTGTTCCAAGCTTTTACTGTTTATTAGTATGTCGTCTAGGTAAGCCGTTGAAAAATCAAGTCCACCCAGCACCTGCTGAAAAATGGCTGGTGCGACTTTGACTCCAAATGTAAGCCTTTCAAACTTGTATAAACCTCTATGTGTATTTATACATAGTAATTTTTGAGCTTTCTTCCTCAACGGGTATTTGAGATAAGCTTCGCTGAAATCGATTTTTTAAGTTTCGTAAAAACTTCTTCCAGGCTTGGAAGTGGGTAGTGCTAATCTTCTAGTGCTGCGTTTAGTCCAGTAGGAAAATCTGCGCACACGCGGATTCCCTTAGACTTCTTCACATACACTACTGGTGCTGCCTACTGGCTATATTCCACTTTAGATAAAATGCCTGTCTCTACAAGTCTGTCTAATTCCTTGTCTATTTCCTCTAACGAGGCAAAAGGCACATTCCTTTTTTTCTTAAATATTGGTTGAGTGCTCTCTTTTAGCTCAAATTTGGCTGACATCTTTTTGCATCTACCAAGGCCAGTCGAAAAGACCTCGGGGAAGGTTTCTTTTAATTCCTTTTTTAGCTTATCTGACTCGGTCGTCAGGTTTTCTATTTTCTGACAAAAAGTATTTATTGGCAAATCCCACAGATTGAACTCTTGCATCCAATCTGTGCCAAATAGATTGTCTATGTTTTTTAACATGAACATTTTAAATTTTTTGCTTGTTCCGTTCAAAGAAACGTTCGCGATAATTTCACCTTCAAACTAAATTTTTTTTATCGGTCACCGACGTAGCTATTTTGTCGGTTTTTAGCATGGTTGGTTTATTTAATCTTTTCCAATTATGTAGGTTGATTATTGATAAATCAGACCCGGAGTCTAACTGTAAACTGACGTTTTTATTCAGTATTTCTACCTGCACATACTTTCTTATATTTTTGACGTCCATTTCGTCAATTTTTGTGGCTCTAGTCCGCCTTTTTTTTCAATTATTTGTTCTGCAATGTGAGCTCTTGTGTCGGACTTTATTACAAGTTTGACAGGTTTTAAACCGATATTGGCAATCTTTAAACCAATGGAGTGTTCCACAACGGTAACATAGACTAGGCGGTAAATTTTTCGGTTTTTGATTGAGTTGACTTTTTTCTTAGGAGAGTGAAAATAATCATTTTTGGTTTGACTTGTTTTTGAAGAGGAGGAAAAATGTGGTTTCCGATGTATTTTTCTTATGTGTGCAACGCCTGACTTCAATGTCTCTAGAATCATTTTTTACACTTATATATTTTTGGCAGTCTTCGGCTATATTTTGTAAGGTTAAATTTGGTTCTTCCTCTAACCTGGTTAGGACTCTCCTTCTAATTTCTGCATCTTTCGACGATAAAAGACCTTGTACGAATATTAGACATTTTAAATTGTCTGCGGTAAGTTCGGCTAATTTAAAATCGTCACAATGTTTGTTAACTACCGATGCGAACGTCGAGTAGTCTTCGCTGTCTTTCTTGGTTAGATTTAAGCATTTCCACCTTTTGTGAAATAACGACGTTTTGGGGCTGAATAATTCTGTAAGAAGATTTACCCCTTCAATGAAAGTTAAATCACTAGTTTTTGAGGTAATATGTAGTCCACGAATTTGCTATGTTCAGTAGTCCCTACTTTCCGGAGCAGTAGGCGTAGCTTTTTAGCGTCTGTCCATTTTCCACAATATTTCGAATAGATCCTCATACATTCTGAAATATGACGCGAAGGATTAATCTTCGTCTGGCGAATAAGTGAAATTATCAATTGCACTCTAAATCGCGTTTTGTGAAAAAATAGTTTCGCCCTCGGTATTTTGACCTTTAATCGACCCTGTTTATAGAAGCAACTCTTCAAACCTTTTCTGTTGTTCTATCATTTGTAGCTGTAATTTTAATTGCTCTTCTCCATGTTTTCGCTGTTGTTCTTCGTATTTTTGCTGTAATTCTAATTGTTTTTCGTCGTTTCTTCGTTGTTGTTCTTCCTGTTTTTGCTGTAATTCTAATTGTTTTTCGTCGTTTCTTCGCTGTTGTTCAAACTGGAGTTTAACCAGTTTTAACATAGTAGCTTTAAACTCTTCCATGTTTTACTTTTCAATATTACGCGTCTACGTAAGCACCAAGCCTTTGTATTGCTCGGAGGAGAGAAGAAGATGAAAAAACAAATCACTTTGTTCTCACTTTAAATGTGTTATTCACGTACACAGTTGATTTTTGGACAACTGCGAAACGTAAAGTTTTTACTTCGGCGCTGGAAATAAAATATTTTCTTTTCTTGTTTAGACAATGCTAGAACAAGGAACATTAAATTTTTTTCTGCGAGAAAAAAAAAAAAAGAAAAGAAATCACTTTTGGTTAGTAAGAAGATTTACCATTTTTTTCTTTTTTTATATATGATTTCACGTGAAGTTCGTTAAATTCTAGTCGCCAGTGTTGTAGACACTGGTAAACCAATTTTGTTTCTTTTATGGTTCTCCCGTGGAGTTCTTTGAATCCTCGTTGCCAGTGCTGTGGACACTGGTAAACAAAAAAAAATTTATAGTTCTCCGTGGAGTTCTTTAAATCCTCGTCGCCAGTGTTGTGGACCCGAAATAAGTCCGAAAGAAAACTCGAACTCAGCAATTCAGTGAAAACGTATTATTAACAAAAAGAACGAATACAGAAGTGTTGCACTTCCGACTGACGGCTAAGTACAGTAGACAACTCGTCAACTGTCTACAGTCCTCTTGCGGGGCATAATATAGTCATAAGACGAGTCTATTTTGTCCATGAAGGTAGGTCCCCATAACAATTACCTTCTCTGCCTAAGGCTGTTTCTGATAGAATAATGACTTTCAAAATCGACCTTGATCACAAAACCACTACCCTATTGGTCAGTTGTTATGCTCCGACCATGAACAGTACTGAGCACGTAATGGATCACTTCTACAATCAATTTTAGAATGTGATATCTACCTGTGACCATAGGGATAAATTAGTTCTCTTGGGTGACTTCAAGCCCGCGTTGGTTCTGACCATCCGACATGGAAGGATGTCATTGGTTTTCATGGTCTTGGGCGAATGATTTTTAATGGTTTGCGATTACTCTCTATGTGTAGAGAATTTGATCTCAGTATCACAAACACTCTGTTTAAGCAGCCCAACTGCCGCAAGCCCTCATGGATGCATCCCAGATCGAAAGATTGGCATCTTATTGTCATCGCCAAGCAGAGAGATGTTCGAGACTTTCTTATTACCTCTCTGACCACGCCCAGATTCGCAGAAAAGTCAAGTTTCGTCCTAAACATAAACGGTTACAAAAGTCATCCGTACCAAAATGCCTTAATGTCTCATTGCTGAAAAACCATCAGGGGCAAGCCGACTTTTCTGATAAACTGGACATTCAGGCAGTTATTATCACTGCTGACATTGAATCATCATGGAAGGCATTGCGCGAAGCAACTCATGCTGCCTCTCTGGAAGTTCTCGGACTTCCACTGCACAAACATCAAGATTGGTTTGATGAAAATGATACAGAAGTCCAAAAACTGATTGATGAAATGCATAAATATAAGATGTGGGTAAATGACAAAAACTGCCCGTCAAAACAAGTCAACTACAAAGGGTGTAAAGCAAAAGTACAAAGTGCCCTCAGAAAAATGAGAGTTCGTGGTCAGTCAAGGTTGCTCAACTCCAAATGGCTGCTGACAAAAAGGACTCAAAAGCTTTTCATGATGGTTTAAAAGCAGTGTATGGTCCCCAAAAGCATGGTGTCTCTCAAATTCTATCCAATGTCGGGGATAGTCTCCTAACTGATAAAAAAGCCATACTTCAACGCTGGAAAGATCATTTTGAAACAGTGCTCAACAGCACCTCAATCACAGATGATGAAGCTCTGTCCGCTGTAACGCAACATTCTGAAATTCCTAAGTTATCTCTGGAACCCATTTTTCTATCGGGAAGATATCGCAGAGGAAAAACTATCCCTGCTGAAATCAACAAACATGGAGGGTATACACTTTGTAACCTACTGCACAATCTGTTCATTAAAATTTGGAGATCAGCCCATGTTCCTCAGGACTTCAAAAATGCCACCGTGCAACACCTCTACAAGGAAAAAGGTTTAAAAAAAACATGGGGGCATCTCACTTTTGTCTATCACCGGAAAAATTGGCAAGGCTCATCGGAATTATAAAACACATTGTCGACGCCATCTACCCTGAATCTCACTGTAGATTTCTCTCCGGTCGTGGTACTATCGACATGATTGTTGCCCTACGTAAGAAGGTTCCTGGGCGAAAAAACGAGCTATTTATGGTATTTGTGGACCTTACTAAGGCCTTTGATATTGCAAACAGAGAAGCGCCCCGGAAAGTTCTGAAAAACCTGGTCTTCCTGACAACATGTTGAATCATCATTTCATTTCATGCCGGTATGCAAGCTAGCGTTATATCTGATGGTCAGCGTTCTGATCCATTTGATGTCACTAATGTAACTAAGCAAGGTTGTGTCATGGCAACTGTTTTTTGTACTATTCTTCTCGGTGATGCTGAGGTATGCCTTTCGGGATACAAAAACTGGCGTTAAATTTCATTTTCGAACTAATGGAGGACTTTTTAACCAGCAGCGATTTAAGTTCAAAACACTTCTACGTACCAGTATTATACTCGATCTATTTTGCCCACGACGCTAACTCTTTAGAGGAAGCTCATGATTTACTCAACGGGTTTTCTGCGGCATGCAAGGCATTCGGACTTACCATCAGTGTTAAGAAAACTGAAGTTATTCATCAACCTTGCCCGACACCAAAGCAAATTAGAGGTGCTAAACAGAGACCCCCTGTTCGTAAGTTTCCTGAGGTCCCTTTATAAGTTGATGGAAGGAATCTCAAATATGTGGAATCTTTCAAATACCTTGGAGGCATCACTTGATGATGAGATTGCAAATCGCATTGCAAAACCCCGCGCTTCCTTTGGTTCGCTGCGTCATAGGTTGTGGGACGAAAGGGGAATAAGCTTTGTACTAAAATCCAAGTTTACAAAGCTGTCGTTTTGTCAGTTCTTTTGTATGGCTCTGAAACATGAACACCTTATAGATGCATACTAATCGATTAGATGTCTTCCATAAAGTCCGTCTCCGTACAATCTGTGGCCTGACGTTTGATGATCGAGTGTCAAATCCCGACCTTTTTGAGGAATGCAAGATTGGTACCATCGAGACCTTCATAATGCAATCACAAATACGTTGGGCTGACCATGTGGCAAGGGTGAGATTATCGCATACCAAAAGGTCTTTTCTACACTGAACTACATAGTGATAATAGAAATGTTGGTAGACCTTGGCTCAGGTATAATGATAAACTGAAGAGAAACCTTTCTTGTGTCAACATTCTATTCAAGACCTTTGAAGAGGTAGCTATAAAGAGATCAGAGTATCGTTCCAGCTGCCATTCAGGAATAATTCACCATCAAGTAGTAAGCATCATTCGACTGTGTGAAACACGAAAGTAAAATCTAACAGTGTTCCTGCTGCACTTAGATACAGTACATTTTCTTTTTGCGATCTTTTGTGCAATTCTTGATCCGGTCATAGGCATGCAAGACAATTAGTTCGTGGTCGTCAGAACCTCATACGTCAAACTCGACGGGGGAGTCCACCATATATATATATATATATATATATATATATATATATATATATATATATATATATATATATATATATATATATATATATATATATATATATATATATATATATATATATATATATATATATATATATATATTTATATATATATATATATATATATATATATATATATATATATATATATATATATATATATATATATATATTATCCCTCACCCATAGAACATCTCGGAGTTTCATTCAAAACTCAATCTTCAGGTTCTGAGTATAGACTAACCGTTACGTAATATTTCCTTATTGTTGGAGCTGGTAAATCACCTAACTGGAACTGATTTATGTAAATTATCTAAAATTGATTTATGCAAATTATCTAAAGTTTTATGATGATGTTTTGATTCAGTAAACCACTATCAAACAATTCCACTGAAAATCCTTGGAAATTTCATTTCTACCATCATCGAATGACTTTAAGCAATATCTTTCTTTTTGCCTATAACTGTAGCACTTGATAAACCAAAATGAAATACAAGAGCCTGGCTTACCTATTTAAATACATTATCTGACATTGACTGTTTTTACGAGACAGTATCTCTCATTCGTGTCACATCATTATATACATATATATATATATATATATATATATATATATATATATATATATAAAAACTTATGATTTGAAATTACTTCAATGTTTTATGTCCCTTATCAGAACCAACCACTCTCACTCAGCGTAGAATCTTGATTTGATAGCGATGAATACTATGAGATTTATTTTTAGGAAAAGATAGTATATGTTAAAAATGTTCGGACAGTTTAGTGGGAAAAAGATTTTATGACTCAATGTAAATATAATAACTCTATATTATTAAGCAATCTATATTATGTTATCCCACCTTAAATAACCAAAAAGGTGTCATCACTTTCATGATAATTCAAATATAGACAATTCATCTACATCATTTGGTTAATCATATCTTTTTTAAAATCTATTTCAATTGCTCCAGCATGCAATGAAAGAAAACAAGAAAATAATTTGAGAGCCACGTACCATCTGCTTGCGTGCCGGAATCGACTCGAGTCGTTGAAGAATTTGTTTTAGGGACCATCATCTTGCTTGCCATCATAGACTGACGAACATTCCTTTCTGGATGAAGCAGAATAATATAAAGTTTAGGCGTAAACATACATAGGAGCGCCACTGTTGCACTTAAACTTATGGAAACACACATCGTTGCCATACGGACTTTAATATTGTGAGCTGTTGTGAAATAGATTGGCACGAAGGCCAACCATATGATGAACGTAGTATACATTGTAAAACCTATATATTTAGATTCGTTGAAAGCCTCAGGTATCTTTCGTGTGAGTATGGCGTAAATCGTACATATGTTCACCAAAAGGATCGGGTATGAAAAACCAATCATATAAGAAAATCCTCGGGCTGCCTTGCATATCAGCTGATGGTCATTTCGATTAGCATAGAATGGGATTGCAATTGGTGGGCTCATCATTAGCCATACTATTCCGATTGCCAATTGTAAAGAAACTAATGAACCGCAAATGAAGAGCTGTGATCTAGGACTGATGAATTTCGGTCGTTTTGCAGTGCGCTTGCCGGCGCGAAAGATGCGTGCAATCCGGTTGGTCTTTGTTAAAATGGATGCGTAAGTTATAGAGAAGCATAGACCGATTCCAAATTGTTGGGCCCCGCATGTGAAAGGGTTAGGTTTCGATACCACCAGAAAAGTCATCGCATAACATAGTAATATTCCAAACAGCAGCACAAAACTGAGTTCTCTTCCTGATGCTTTTACCACAGGTGTAGTTCTGAATCTATGTAGAAAGAAAAGTAAAATTTAATTATCTGTAGTAACAGCAAATCTGAAAGATGAATGTCTGCAGAAACAAAATAGGGATTTTATGAAAAGAAAATTGTAATTCGTACAATATTAGAAATACATGTTTACAATGTGTGTGAATGTGATATATGTTAATACATTCTCGAAGTCCTTATATGAAAATTTCTCGTTATAAAAAATATAAAGGAAATTATTCCGTATAATGAAAGAAAAATAATACTAGAGTGATTGAAAATGATAATTTAGACTGAGAAAAAAACGAACAGGAAACTAGAATAAACAAACAAATCTCTGTATTTAAAATAATACAGCTGTTGATGAACCCCCTACCCAACCCCGAAAAAAAAACAAAGAAAAAATAGCAAAACTGACAATTATATTTGATCAATAATTAATAATAAAATAATAATAGCCATGATGTAAAACCGACTGTGATGCAAGATACCGAAGTAAAGACAACAGTAATCAATAGCTTATAACACTACATCTAACTATGATGGGAATTAATCTAAAACACATTTTCAAGATGAGTAAAATGAATACAGAAAAATACATGGTCTTTAATATTTAGAGAAAAATAATCTGAAAGAAAAATAAACTTAGCAATGGCATGGATTGACTATAAAACATTATGGTATATTCCTTCAAATTTGATATCAGGAATAATAAGACATGTTCAAATTTGAGTAACATATTTAAATGCAATAATAGGGACTATTAAAATTGACGGATAACGTCGACATTAAAAATTTCGAAGAAACAAAATATCTCTATTCTTTTTTGTAATCGATATGATAGAGTGTGTAAAAGGAGATATGCAATTTCTCCGGATGAAATCAGCTGTCTAATGCACATTTGCAATCTAAATTTATTTGTCACTAGTAAAACTCAACGAAAAGGCATTGAAGAATTTGGAATAGAAAATTTGTTACTGACGCTCAAAGTACAACAGCAATCAGCAAAAAGAATTTAATTACCTAGCAGTGAAGTCAGAATAACAGTGAAATAAAAAAAATGCAAATAATTTGGAAAATAAAACCAGATTCAGTAAAACCGGAAGACATGAAAAACCCATGAAGTACGAAGATGATTTTGTCGACAAACAAAAATGACTAAATGAAAATATACCAGAGAGTGTATAAACTGTATAAGAGAAGAAACAATTACTTGCAATAGCTGGCCAAGAACAAATCCATAATATAATAATGTAAGTAAATGTCATCTGGTTAGAAGAAAAAGAAATAATGATATAATAAGCGAATGGTTACCCAATTACAACGAAAGAATACAATGAAATACATGTAATTTGATGAAAAGTTGGATTCACAAAGAATGTAGTGGTTTTCGCTTGATTACATGAACAAATTGTAGGCGCTCAAACGAGAAAGTGTCTTGGGACTTTAAAATTCGGAAAGATTATCCCAAAGAAAACGAGACATGATTGAATAAAAATCACAAGAAATCAAATGTCATTTGTTGAACGTGTTATTATGAGAGAATGAGAAAAGATTATTTCGAATCTTCATTTCTGAGGAGAGATCACCTGTCAAACTCTGGTCATCTACAGTCTTAGAGGTGCACATATATACCGTTGTATCACCAGCATAGATATTCACAAATGATCGGATCACTTAGATCATTTATGTAAAATAGAATGAGGGTTATGCCAAGAAGAGAATCATGGAGAACGCCTGGGCCTAGAAGGACTGGCCTTTAACAAATGCACGTTAAAAGGAAGGACTTTATTATTGAGAAGACCTTTCCAGTGATTCCTTAGCTCCCTAGCTAGAGAGCTTGTGCAGTAACCCTTTATGCTACACCTTGTCAAAGGCCTTTGAAATATCTGTAGTCCACTTTATCGACTTGGATGAAGGATATGCCGTGTTGTGGGTCAATAGTTATCGTCGGACTTTATTTCTTGCTGACAACCCTACACTTTTGATAGTGGACTGCACTAGCTAAGATTAATAAATATTTACATTTATAGTCATATGGATCCGTAAATCCCCCAAAGTACCAAATATATTAGTGTACTAGCTGAATTACCGTCGCCTTGCTGCGTGTCACACATTTTTGTAAGAAAATGATGATTTATTTTAAATCATTGTTATAATTTTTGGGAAAAAATGATGCATTTCACTATTATTCAATGATCTTGCTAATGTCACCTACATTATCTGGCTTTTTCCTTCTATATTTTGGATAGGAATCATTCCCTTGTTCAAATTTAAATTTAATTTAAATTGAAGGAAAATGTTTCAGTGGGTGGTTTGGGCAAAAACAGCTTCATCTGAAATATACTTATCTATGTACCCTATGAGTCATCCCCCTGTTCAAATTTAAATTTAATTTATATTAACAGGAAAACAATTGTCATTGGGGGCTTATGCCCCCTAGGGACCTCCTTTGACCCAAATGATCTTACTGATGTGACCTCCATCTTCTGGCGTTCTTCTATATTTTGGACAGGAGTCAAAATGAAATATACCTATCCAAGTAGCCTGGCTAATGTAGTTTCAGAATATATATGATTATGGGGTTCTATCTCCAAAATCCTAGGAGGAGTTCGATAACAAACAAACAAACAGACCCAGGCTAGAACTTTATATAAGCCAACTTCAGCATCGCAAAGGTTTGTACCCAATTTTCATTGTTAATATAAAGTGACTACAACTGGGAACTTGTGTTTGTTTTGGTACCAATTTCTGGTGTGTTTTAGATTGAAATCTGGTGTGTTTTAGATTGAATATCATGCATAATGGTTGTATCCCGATTTTTATGGTATTTTATTAAGGTAACGTAGCGTAGCAGTTATCGGCATGGTAAGTAGAATCGGCGTGCCGAGTTCAAATTCTAACCAAGTTCCTTGTGTTCACTTAAGCACAAATATCCTTAGGAAACTTATCTTTTCTCTTTCTACTATAGGCATGTGTTAAATAGCAGAGTAAACTGGCACTCTAACCGTGACTGGCTAGGAGAAATAAAATTAAGAATATAAAAACTTACCTTAAAAATACAGCACTAACAAAAAGAGTTGCGATAATGCCAACCGTCGAAAATACCATGGCTCCAACTGCAATACCATCGTTATAATTGAGGTAGATTTCAGCGATTTCCATACAATAAGATTTGTCATAACTGGGAAGTGTTCCCATTGGACAGTCTTTACAGTTAAAACGATTCGGCAAATATTGGTATTTTGAACAGTTTATACATGTCCAACAACAAATATCTCCTTTTATGAAGGTTTGGGCTTGACCATCTACACATGGTTTACTGCAGACAGACTCTGGATGATTTGGGTCTTCTAGTCGAAACTGTAATTTACCCATGTCCATCTAGAAAAAAAAGATAATTATTTTATCATACACACGTACCTAATTAGCATTATATAATTTAACTAAAATAACCGTGCAAAACAAACATAGTTAATCAGAATTTGGAGACGTGATCGGCAATTGTAAACTTAAGATTGCTTGTATATTCTTACCTAAGAAAAGTAACAATGGTTCATCATATTTATCATTGTATTTAAAGTATTTTTAATTGTTGAAATACGTTGTACTAATCATTTTTCAAATACAGTTATAAAATATTTTATTTTCTACGGGCGCATTTGTTATTGAAAGGAAAATCTGCCTTACTGACCAGTACCTATTAATATTGACTGATACGAAAAATTGCCACTACCTAAATTTAAAAATAATATTATTTTCCAACCGTCATTGTATTAAAAAGTTAAAGTCAGAGACATAAACAAAAGAAAACAATAATGAAGAAGGCAATGAATACTTTTTCGCAAAAAATTCCATTGTCTGATTCTGAAAAGTATACTATTTTTAAGATTACATGTCCGTAAATAGCGAAGTGATTATTTCGTTCAAGACCTGGTGTAAATAACATTGTGCCTTGAATGTATTTTGGGAGAAAGGAAATTTTCAACTAGTATCGCTTATCCTGTATTCCATTCCTTGATAAACACGTCTAATCGTATATATTTATATTGTTTATTCTTTAAAATTAGGGAATAATAGATGAGAAAAGTCAAAAGTCAAAATACAACCCATGGCGCGCAGAGTGGAGTTCAATAAGGAATCATATTCATAAAACATTTTCTCGTCTCGCAGTTTTTGTTGAAAATATACACAACAGAAATATTGTGAGCTGTATATTTAATCTAAGATTTATTATTGATACAGTAACTGTGGCACAAGATCAGAAAAAGTGGATAGACTGGTCAAGTTTGGTCATCACTAGCTATCTTATAGTTAGTTAATCGGATTCACGGTCCATTCATTCGTTACAATATAATCATTCACCATAAGAACTGATCCGTCACCATTCGCTCCTTCATACACCTCACACACACTGGGAACCTACTGGGAAAAACCATCCCGTTAGTTAAAGATCCCAATATGTACAATTGTATGTGTGTGTGTGCGTGTATATATACAAGGTAACCAAAAAAGTTCTGTCCGTTTTTAAAGGAAAAAAAGAAAACTCTTCACAGTATGTGTAACTTATATTTAGTCTTCGAAGTAATCGCCATCGGCATCCAGCACCTTCTGCCAACGTGTCTCCAGCTGTTCAATGCCCTTGTGGTACAACTCGGGGGGGGGGCTTGACGCAAAGAAGTCCGTGAGGGCTTTGCGCAAGTCTGCTTCATTCATGAAGGATTTCCCGCGAAGATGATTATCCAGGGAGTGAAAGAGGTGGTAATCGGATGGCGCAAGGTCAGGTGAATAAGGTGGATGGCACAAAGTCTCCCACCCAAGTTGCTGTATGGTATTCCTGACCACTCGCGCGACATGCGGCCTGGCGTTGTCATGGAGGAAAAGCACACCTTTGCGATTCACCAGTGCTGGCTCCTGGTGCAATGCCTGTTGCACACGTTTCAATTGTTGCGAGTATAGGTCTCCAGTGACCGCTTGACTCATTGGTAGCAGTTCATAATGAACCACTTGACGACCTGTCTACCAGACACAAAGCATAATCTTGCGTGGGTGCATAGGCGGCCTTGCGGTGTGAGGGACAGCATCCTGAGGAGACAACCAATGCCTGGAACGCTTGGGAGTTTCGTACAGAACCCACTTTTTATCACTGGTAAGTACTCGATTGAATAAGGATGCGGTACGGTGGCGAGAAAGAAGCGATACGCAGGCTGCCACTCATTGTCCCTTGTGGACCTCCAACAGCGTTTGCGGAAACCACTTGCTCAGTTTGTACGTCTTACCTAGGCGGTGCAGGTGAAGTTGAACAGTCTTGCAAGTTCACCACACGTTAGACTACTGTCCCCTTCAATGGCCGTCTTCAGGACTCCGTCATTCAAGACCTGTTGTCGTCCACTGCGAGACATGTAGAGACAAATCTCCCGACTTGAATTTTCGAAACAAACGCCTTGCAGTACGTTCATCCACAGCATTATCCGCAAACGCGTGACATATGCGGCGACTTGATGCAGCTGCTGATAAGCCCACTGAAGTCGTAAAGCAATCAGCCCCGAACGAGATCTCTAGACACTTCCATCCTTCTCACGGCTGTCCGGCTTATAACTGATGGCCGGGCACGGTGCGCGTGATTTTTATAAAGTCTGATGTTCCTACTTCCGACTGTCCGAATTTGAAAACAATTGCTACACGCATTTCGTATATATTTCAATTTCATTCAATGACTAATCAAAAAACGGACAGAACTTTTTTTGGTTACCTTATATATATATATATATATATATATATATATATATATATATATATATATATATATTAAGACATTTTTTATGTTTATACATTCTTTTTATAGATACAAATATTTAAGTTTAATCTTCCATGATTCTCTCACGTACATTCATATCTGCTCATGGCGTATCAAATGTAAACAAATGACGTCACACATTATGAAATGGAAAAAGTCTGACAATTATTTTAAGACATTTTTATGTTTATACATTCTTTTTATAGATACAAATATTTAAGTAAATGATCTGTTTTATAATAAACATTATTAAACAACATTTACCGACCTGAATGTCCGAGAAAGTATAGCTCCTCTGGCATCGTTGTCGACGTGATGCTCGCGACCACCCTACAAGGGTGAGGACAGCAAGCGCTCGATCGCCTTCTTACAGAGAGGAATTACAGCCAACCGGTAAATGATAAGAGAAAAGACGTAAGTGGCACATAGGGCCGGACTGCTGTATAGTTAGTCTTGTGTCAAACAAGAAATTGAAATTGAATTCCCGGTGAAACTGAGTTTTGCAATCAGCATTAACAAAGCCCAAGGTCAGAATTTGGATGGTGTAGGCCTTAACCTTGAAAGACCGGTTTTCTACAATTGCCAATTTTATGTGGGATGTTCAAGAGTCAGCAATCCCAATCATTTATTTATTTATAACCCACACGGAGAGACCAAAAATGTTGTTTATCAAGAGGCTCAGAAAACTTGATAAGAAACACACTCATTAGGTGTTTATGATTTAACTGTACTATTTGTCAGTGTTGTAATTCTTTTGTTAATCTACATATTATTCTATTTGTAAATATATACATAAATCTATTTGAAGGTCTATTGTGAAAGTATATGTAAGTCTATTTGTACATCTATTGTAAACTTATTTTATTTCAATAGAGCTACATTCTTTGTGAACGCGCAAAATCCTTTTCAGTAATACTTAATCTGAATTGTTACTTTCGTATAAGTATATGGAAGGATATGAGAACGAGAACTGGGGAGAACATCCACTTTCTCAAGAATTACCGGTACGTCAGATAGTATATACATAAAGCAGACTATTATCCAGAACGTCTAGAATCAAAAGAGGAAACGATCAAAGAAATGGTGCTGCAAGAATGTAATAGGTATTTTTGTTGAAGAAATTCTAAAGGTAAAATATTTTCATCCAAACTTAAATATTATTTCAGTATGAAAAAATAGTTTCTGGTTTTATCATTGTTCCTATTTATTGACCGTATACAACACATGGTTTGGCATTCTTGGTCGAAGTATGTCTTTATTTCGATAAAATTACAAGTTACTATAAAGTCTTGATGACTATTTTCCTCTTTATGAAAAATCCAAAGGTATTTGCATCGGTAACGATCTCGACTTTGCAGGCTTGAAACTCATTCTTGCCCAAGCTATAAGCTTTTCAAGTCTGCGAAGGATCCACCTACTCCCCGTGACCGAAGATGTTGTAATGGTCAGATCGTCCATGTACGCTCTAAACGGTGGCTGACCCACTCCTGTCTTCATCATAGGGCCTCGGCACTCGACTTCGGCCGATTTGACCACCATATTTATAGCGAGGGTAAAAGGGGTAGCTGAGATCGTACACTCAGTAATAATAACCCTTTCGAGTATGTGCCAATCAATAAACAATAAACCTGGGAGAGGTTCCCATTTTAAAATTGTTATAATAGTCCAGGATTAATAGGCTGATCTTCTCGGGTATATGATATCTCCTTAGGGCTACTTCTAAAAATGTATGTGGAATGGACCTGTATGCGTTGGCAAGGTCTAGCCACAATGCGGGGCGAGGTCGCCCTTATTCTCTTTAGGTTCTCTTAATATCTGCGTGACTACTCCAGTATGTTCGAGATACCCAGGAAAACCTGGAATTCCCCCTTCTGCACTGAAGTGTCGATATAATTATTAACCAAAAGAAATCTCGTACGAGATATTATTTTTAAGAATTAGTTTTCACAAAGCTCACAATAGAAATTCTCCCGCCTTAATGTATGATATATGCACACTTGGGGAATGATAAAAGAGTCTAGATCTGTAGGAAACCAATGATAATTTGTAACATTATGATAACGCTTAATCTCTGAAATTTAGACAGTCTTTTCCATAAAAATCCTTCTTAATCTAAGAAATAATATTCAAAAGTCATTTCTCTATCGCTAAAATCCGATAGAAAACGTTTAATGTGTGTGAATGTTTAAAAATGTTCTGTTAACAGATACAAGAATCTTGCAGCCGCTTGAACTGGAAAGACATATCCGAGGGAATTATTGGAATAAATATAGTCTCGACGCTTGCTTTGCCAGTCAGAATTGTTGCCACCAAGTCTTGGCCATTACAAAGCTTCAGTGGATTCAGGTTTCTTCGCAGTATCACTGGTGGTCCAATCTTGAGGTGCAAATTGTGAAGCTGGAGACCTGCTGGTATTAGGATATTCAAAAATTCAACTGGATAATTCACAGCTTGACTAGCGTTTAGCACATCGTCAATGGAATTGTAGTCACGACGCTCACCGGGTAACTGCTCCAGAAGACTGATGTTCAAATCATTAACTGCCACATTCATTGGAGCTAAAATTTAACGGTTACTCAACTGATTCTTCACGTTATGAAACGTCCTAGTCATTAGTTCCTTTAAATCAGATACCATATGTCCAAAAAACAAACTGACCCGGTTATTCTGCTCACCAACAAAAGTGCCATTGCCAACATTCAATATTTTCTTAAAAGAGTACCAGCTTTGTCATCATCACTGAGCTGCACCCTTATGTTGGTTGTGCGTATCAGCTTTTGCACAGTGCTCCACAGGTAGGAACACGTTACACTGGCGTTTAGCACGTCAATTCTTGTCCCTTTTGGAATCACTGTAAGGGTTTGTGTAAAGTCTGTCCCAAACAAGACTGTTGCGCCTCTCATGAACCGTGTATTGTGTCAAAAATCCTAAAGTGAAGGAACACTTATGGCTCATTGTCGCCTGATCCCAGATAATCAAATCGCAATCACTGAGAATTTTGCCTTTTATAGAATCACAACTGATGCTGCAGGTTGACTTCTGTATTTTGGACAAATCCAAAGGGAGTTTAAAGCAGGAATGAGCTGCGAGTCCACCATTTAGCAGGGTTGCAGCTATCCCACCTGACACCACTGCTAGAGCATTATGTTCCCTTTGGCGCAGTTTAGCCAGAAGTAGGTTGAGGTTAAATGTCTTGTCAGTTCCACATGGGGATCGCGGAAGAATAGATCCCCTCTTTCACCTTTAATGCTCGAAATAATCGTGCTATAAACACCCAGTTGGTCCTCCATCAGTTTGTGTTCGCTTTCAGCTATACACGCCGTCTTTTTCTCAGTGCCATAGCTGATCTCCCGCATACACACAATTGCGAGAATGTTTGTGGCTTGCTCAGGTTGATGTAGGCCAAATGTGGTCATCCCTTGGCTTCCCATAGCTTTCATTAGCTGGTTTTGTGAGTCGACCAAAGCTTAAGTGACTCACTCAAGCCACATGTCATCAGCATGATGGAAAATAGTTGGCACAGTTGACTTGGTGCTCTGCTGACTGCTGCCTCCTCCTGCGTGTGAGCCCAGTGGGCATCGTCCTCCAGTGGTCCATGTTTGGCGCAGGCTTCTCAGTAGGTCGTATAGACTTTTGCATTATATCTTCGCAGGTCTGTGAATGATGTATGACGTCTGACAGTGTGAAGAAGCAGATGCAGAACCAAGCACCCCTGCTGATTGGGGGGCACCGTGTACATCCGCCCGATGGCCCTGCTTCTAAAGACAGCATTTTCTTTTCAGCTCTCAACTTGTGCTCTTTGCTTGCCCCTGCTCCATCTACTGTATGCCCAGGTGTAGTAGACGGGAACGTGAACATACAGCAGTGTTCAGACAAACAGATCACTTTGGTATAATTTGAAGAAAGCTGTCAAAGTGGTTTCTGGTGGATTCTCAACTATGTTTCGCGCAGTATCTTCTGTGAAATATACATACTGGCCATTTTCTAGATGAACAGATACATTCACCACTACTGGATGCCGCACGTGGATTTCGAAGCTCAGGATGCGCCACATTGCCTCGTTAGATGAAATATATCTGCGCCCCTAATTTGCGGAAAAAAAGAGCATACCATGATGAAGAAAAGGCACCAAACGTGATGACATTTTTACGTATATCTCTTATGAAATTTTTATATTATTTTTATTTATTAATTTTTCTATCTCAGTTTTGAAAAACTTTCACAGCTGAAAAATCTAAAAATTAATTAAAAATAATACCGTAAAATTTCATAAATAAGATAGGTACCTAATAATTATAGGTACATCTCTCATTTTATGAAATCTTATTTTTTAATGTGTTAATTTTCCTTATTTTTAATATTAAGTTTTTTTTTAGTAACTAGAATTGAAACTAAAAAAAGAAATAATTAATAACTGCAGTATATCTCTAACTGAAAACAATAAATTAATTATTTAAAAAATTAAATGAAAACATTTATTGAAATAGAACGTAAAAATAATTTCAGCTGCATTGGGCTCTTGCTTAGTTTTTGAATTTCAAAAATAATTTTTCGATCAAAAACAACATGGCATGATGAAAACAGCCTCAAACTTGATGAAAACAAATTTTATCGGCAAAATATTTATGTTATTATTAAGAAGAAAGACCAAAATACTATTTGATTATTTTATTAAATTTTTCCACCCTTTTTAGAACATTGTAACTTTTGATTAAAAATCCTGTTTTACTTGCGTCAGCGAAAGTACCATAAATTAAAACACCCATTTTAGCGTCCTCTTTATAGTGACAGACACATTAATTCTTACATAAAGCAAATAATTGTCAGATTTTAATGAAACATTAAAAAACTATTCATAAATGATTGAAATTATTTTAAATGTTTTTAGAAAGTCATGGTAAAAATATTTTTTTACATCTGTGATCAAGTTCAAGTCAGAGCTGATTTTTGGTAAATGGTGGTTCAATTTTACCAAATAAAAGGATGATTTAAATTCTTCAAAGACTTCTGCTTTTAACTAATATAACCAATAAAAAAATAATTTTGAACTTCTAGAGTTTTGTTTTCATAAAATTAAAATAGGGGGTATCTTAATTTTATGAAAACAAAACTCTAGAAGTTCAAAATTATTTTTTTATTGGTTATATTAGTTAAAAGCAGAAGTCTTTGAAGAATTTAAATCATCCTTTTATTTGGTAAAATTGAACCACCATTTACCAAAAATCAGCTCTGACTTGAACTATACAAAACCCCCAAAAACAAAGACATTATTGAATTAGAAGAGATTTTAATAGCTTTTATGAATAATATTGTGTCAAGGCAAGGATTTTATCCGATGAAAAATTAAGTTTTACAACAATTTAACGGAATGAAAGGTTTAAAAACTATTCTTTATTAAATTTTGATTTCAGTTTCGCATTTTTTCGCGATTCGAATTTATATGATCTAATTAAACCGTTGTAAATAAAACTTAACGTGGAAGGATAAGTGACTCATACCGATTAAGGACGTTTGGATTTTTTAAGAAGGATGTCTATTTCCACAGCTAGATTCTTTTGTACACAAACGGTATATAGCACGAAAGTGTTCTTCACACAGGTTGTTTATTCCACCGACGGCAACAACAACAACCATAATATACCACAACCATAATATACCTTTTTAAGGGTAGCTTAGTTAAAGTTTCTATTCGGAAATAAGCGCAATTTAAATGTTATGTTAAGTTTAAATGACCAAATGGATCGAGCCAAGTTCATTGTATTTAATAAATTCGAACCTGGCAAATTTAATGATGCCCATGATATTTGAAACAAATTATTTTTTTTTCAATGTAAACGAATTATTTCTTTTTGCAATGTAAAAACACCACGGCGATCGTATTCAAAGAAAGATTATGCTGAATTAATGTGTTAAATAAAGATTTTATTTAGAAAATAACCTTCAATTCCTTCAGATGTTATCCTTTAAACTTTCAAAATCGAACAAAGATCCATATCTGTTTGGAATTGTAAGCTTTATAAGAGTTATGATTTCGTAACACGCGTATATTAATACCTAAAAGTTTGTGAGACCAATTATCTCCCTTGCTTAAACACAATAAACAGCGTTTCGCGTAAGACCCAGCAGCGAGCTGCTCTAGTGGTCCTAGCAGTCCTATTATAGATTTTTATAAAAAAAAAATTAGCCTAGTAATAAACTGGATATTAATTTAACATGCAAAGTTGCATCAATATTGGCTCACGGGTTTAGGCGGCAACTTGATTCAGACTAACAGACAGAAATTGACATTTATATATATATATATATGGATGTTTGATATTTTTGTGTATATATCCAATGCATGTATGTCATTCAGCTTTTCCGTCTCAGCATATTCTCTCATTTAAGTATTACCTTTTTTTTCGAGCTTACACTTATCTCGAAGGGTATGTTTAGTCTGCAATTTCTTGGAATATTTACTGTCTTTCCTTCAGTCGCTTCAGACTTTTATCATCCGCTTTTGTTTTCTTTATATTTCTTTTGTCAGCATGGATTATTTTGCTTGTTATTTACTGTGACTACATATTCTTGTTTGCAAATGAAGTCATGTTTGGTGTTGTTTTTCATATTACAGTTTAGACATTGTGTAGGGTTTGTTTTAAACTTTTGTTTGTATATAACTGAGAACTGATCACTCCCCTAGTTACTGCTTGGGTATATTTATCAGTGCAAAATTGCGTTCTTAAACCATTTTTCGATAGCCTTGTGCCAGGTCCTTGCTGTTCCATCCTGATCTTTTCAAGTCTAGAAGGTTTTTGGATGTTCTTCGAACCAAGTGTTCTTGGTCGCTTGTTGTGTCCAATTGATACAATTTATAACAGTACTAATTTCAGAATAGAATTCTACCAAACATTTTTCTGTTTTTCCATTCTTACCACTGCGTTTAGTTCCTTCATTATGAAAAATTCTAGTGACTTCCTGTAAGATTTGGTATTTTTCAAGTGTATCTTAAAATTTATCTATTTTTTCTTCACTGCTTGCTAACTTCCGTGCATATCACGCTGTGTTCGTCATATTGAATGGATCCCGTTTCAATTCTAAGAGAAGGCCACCAAAACACATGTAATCTCGTCATATAAGACTGATTTCACTTTCCGTTTTCTTTCCTTTTGAGTATATGATTCTCGATGTTGAATCACGTGTCACTCCTTAGACAGTTCCGAGGAAATTGACTTCCTTCATGCCGTTATTTAGTATTTCTGAACTGTGAATTGTTATCATTTTTCTTGGAAACAATAGTGAAAATAGTTTTTCCTTGACTTTACCACGATATTTAATTAGCAAATCCTTTAAAGTTTGTTATTGTTCACGAGAAAATGAAAGAATCGGTTTAGTTGCCGAACATCCGAATAATGAAATAACTAAGATTTAAAAAAATAAGAAATGAAGTAAAAAAAATCACGTAAAAGAAGGAAACCATAAGGGAAAGCACTTATAATATTGTGATAATAGTTGGCTATTAACAGATTATATCACATAAAGGAAAGCATGATTAAAGCGTATTTTATAATCGCTCATATTTGTTTTCTCTGGCAGAATCTAACAAAAAATATTTCAACATTTCCGTATTCATTAATTTTCTTGTAAAATATTTTACAAGAAGAAAATAAAATATTCTGATTTTTTTTATCTTTATACGTTTTCCTGAAGCCTTTTATGGCGACAGATAATCTTGAAGGTGATGCACTTTTTTTTCTCTTTCCAAAGATGCATCAACAGCAGGCTTTTCTCAAGCATTTATTGTCATTTAAAAAAAATGATTTGAATTTTCCTCAGCTGGCAATGTTATGCAAAAGCCCGTTATTACTATAACGTGTTTTATTTTCTGTGTAGTTTTATCTGTCATGAATATTTGAAAATCTTAAAAATACAGGAACATGTACATTTTTACAGTTACTTTTTAAATCAATATTTTTTACTGCTTTGTTAATTACATGAATTGATGCTCATAGATCTCGAGATTTCGAAAGTATAATTTGTAAACATATTGATGAATCTATCTTAATATGAACACAGGTGTAGATGTAATCGTTAGCGGAACGAGGATTGGTGAGCAGAGTTCGAATTTCGGTTGAATTCGTTACATTCACTTTCGCACAAATATTCTTGGCAAAGGTAAGAATGCATTTCTTCTCTCCCAGCAATGGTTTAATTATCAAGGTATACTAGGATATCTAGCTGTTGTTGGTGAACAGTTTAGGTAAAAGTAAACATTGACGCAACACATACTATTCAGCCACTTAAAATGACTCTCAACTACAGGCTATATGATAGATATAGATAGAGAGATAAATGCATCTTAATTTACACACACACACACACACACACACACACACACACACACACACACACACACACTGACACACAAATGCACATGTGAGTATGTTAACCCGAGTTAATGACGACATGCGTGGATAAAAATGCCTTGAAAAGAAGGTAAAAGAAACACGCATTAAAGTCTATTTATCACGCTGTATCATTTTTATTGTTTTTTAACTTCATTGTAATTCAAAACAAATATTCTGTTTATTTAAAAAGCACACTCTTCGGACGCGCGTACGCACACACATACATACACACACACTCACACACACACACACACACACACACACACACACACACACACACACGCATATATATATATATATATATATATATATATATATCCAAGAACATACAGTAAACCAAGGAACACGCACCGAAACACAAACTCACATTAATAGCACGTGAAGATATATATATATATATATATATATATATATGCATATGTGTGTGTGTGTCTGTGTGCGTGTCTGTGTGAGCGTCTATGTATGTATATATATATATATATATATTTATATACGAGTATATATATAAATATTCTTAAGAATTTCAAGTAAAGACATATATGTACACGTAATAGTAGTAGCTGGCTACTCGTATTCGATATCCGTTTACAAGGCCGGCTAGCCAATCCCTACTGCAGACGCCTGCTCTGTGGTTTATATTGCAAATATGCTGAGCATAACTTACCTAATTTCTGGGAAAGAGCGTGTTATTAGCGTGATCAACGATTTGGACAAGGCCAGCACGCTCAAGCTCTCTACCCAATTTCACTTACAAGGCTTGGGTCAACTCGTGGTATGGTTTTCAGACACTTTCCTAAGGTGACGCGCGCTGGAATTGACCCCTCCCGTCTGATAATATCAGAAAGTTTCCTTCCTGACAAATCGACCATGGTCAGATTCGAACGTTCTAACCACTGAGCCACGTGCCCATAATGTATATGTATATGCATATATACTAACTTACATATCAAATAAACATTTAAATATTTGTCTTTATACTTAACTTTGACGCCATCTTTGAGTTTCCATATTTTTACCCTTCAAAGTATTTTCCTCATCAAGATACCATATTTAAACTTGAATAATAGTTTCTGCATTTTTTATATTGACATTTTTTAATGAAGTTCTATTTCAGATACTTCGCCGAGAATATATCTCCAATTTATTTGATGCAAAAGAAATATTTTGATCTTGTGAAAAGCAATGCGAAATATTAAATCACATAAAATAAGAAAAAATCTGCCACTTACACCTGTCAATTTTCCTTCTTTAAAAAATCCAACGGTACTCCATTCATATTGATTTGTGGATTTTTGACGAAAATTCAGAATTCGGTACCTGGCAGGTCCATCGCCATTTAGTAAAAAAGAAAAATTTTCCCCACTCAAACCTGAGAGTAAAAATATAGTAGTAATAATAATAATAATAATAATAATGATAATACTAATCATCATTAACGATAAGTAGATATCTTAATTAAATTCACAATGTATTAGGTGTGTGCAAAATAATGGGGCTTTGTTATTTGACTGAATATATTCGGTAAATTAAAAATCAAAACAAAAACAAAATAATAAAGCCTGAAAAATGATTAAAAATCTGTCTTTTATTAAGCTCCTCTGTAATCTTATTAATTCCTTTCCATCAAAAAAGGGTTAGATACTAATTGTATCATGTAATGTTAGTCGGCGAAGAGAGGCTTCTATAATATTAAGATCATTGTTCATACTTTTAACTTTATAAGTCTCCAAAGACAGGTTCAAATCCACTTGAACGCATTCGATGAAATTCATACTGTTCAAATGGCAAACAAATCTTTTCATTTTGAACATTTTTCTTTTGCTAGGGAGGAATTAATCAAACATGAAAATGATGTTTATAGGGGACAAAGTGTCCAAATAACTCTTTATTGTATATTAAAATGAAATATTTATACAAATCCTTTCTTTTTCGTATCTAACAGTTGGAATCAGTACATATTTTAAAATATATGTAGTTAAATCATTATTTTACTTATAATTTTGTAAATATGCTGCATTCTGCAAACTCAAAGATACATTTTTGTAAGTAAAAAGTTATCTTTAAATAGATAAAGAGGACAACAAAAAATCAAATGTAAAATTCAGTTTTCAATTTTAACTTTAGTTTTACAATTATTATTAGCTTGTTTTAAATTAAAATCTATTTTTTACGAAAAGCGTTAAAGTTTCCTATATATCTAATTGTTGTTACAAGATAACTACATTAATGATAGAAATATATAAATATCTGCAGAAATGTATATATGTGTGTAGAAATTATAAATATATAAATTAGATATTAAAGTAACCGATTGAAATAAAATCTAATATTTTTCTACTTAATATAATACTCTACCTTACCTTAAAACGTTACACGCAAAACAAGTCAATGAATCATTTTGATGAAACATCAGTAATCAAACCAATACATTGTAATTAATCTTGTCAAGAGTAAGTCAGCCATGATATAATTGTAATACTTATATCATTCCGTTTTAGCAGTATACCAAGGATAATCGTAATAAAACGTAGATATTTTTTCTACTTATCGCTCTATTATCAATCAATGATTAATGGTATAGAAAAGTTATTTTTCAATCAATACAATTATATAAGTAGGACAATTTATTTAAATCTATCCATTGTTATAAAATGTTCATTACTTCAATAATTAAATGCATTTTCTCCGCTTTTGTAGTGATATTTGAGTTTTTAGTATCATCAAGATTTCAAAACCAATGTGAAATATGGTTTCAACAGTGATATAAAATAATAGCAAGAACCAACATTATCCTTTGTTTTATATTTCCTGTAAAAAAGATAATTAAAATGTGTCGATACAGTTGTCGCTGGAAAGGGGTTTCATTTAATCTTTCGCTGGTTACAGGAGACATAAACATATGAAGATAGAAAGAAAACCATTCCTTGAAGAAGGGTTGTTAAAAAAGAGTCAGTTAATTGCGAGGTGATTTCATGAAAAGTTTACTATACTCTGTTATAAAACTATTAGATTATATTGGCGTTCCCATTTGCTGAGTGTCTTACTGATCTAACATGTAACCTATTTTATGATGTTGGTTATAATTTTTCTTTGAATCTTCATTCTCAACTGTTGTTTCCTTCACGTGAATAAAATATAACATTGTTTCAATCTCGGTAATTAAAAAGATATATAAATAAACATACTTATGATGCAATTCATTAAATCAATGAAAAAATTGTATTGTGATAAAATATTCATGAAATTCTATAAAAAGTATTTAACTGGATATTTCTGTGCGTTCAGCCTAATACTGCTTTTGTACAATTAAGCTATCAGTCTTTTCAAATCTGTTATATATCTCTTCAAATAGCGATTGACATCGAAATTCTTTCTGTTTCTAACCAGATTAAATTAAAACTAATAACATTAACATTCTTCTTTCTTTTATGTGCCGTGTCCCTTTGGGCGTACGTGATCCTGGTTATCTATATCTTCCTGTCCCTTGTGGCTCTTAATAAGTTTCGTCTTTTTTCTCCTCAACCATGTTCTGCCATCCAGTTGCTCAAGCTCATCATATATGTTACGCGCTGTTTTCTTCTGATCCTCTTTCCGTCTATATGTCCCGTGAGTATCAGGTTTTCTAAGCCCTCCTTCCTTATTACGTACCACAAAACATTAACTGTCTCTTCTTGATGTTAAGTATGAGTTTCCTTTTTGTTTTCATTCTCTCCAAAACATCGTTGTTGCTCAAATGTTCGGCTTGTGGTATTTTCAGCATCTTTCTGTAGAACCACATTTCTGTTGCTTTAAGTATCTTCTTCCTCTTTGATGAGATTGTCCAACATTTGCTGCCATACATGAGGACAGATAACACGTAACAGTTCAGTACTCTTTTTTTTTGTTTCTAAACAAAATTTCCTGTCTCTTAATACTCTGCTTATCTTTTGGAATGCATCTTTGGCCATCCCAATACGTCTTTCGGTTTCAGTGTCACACTTTCAGTCCTCTGTTAGAATACTTCCCAGATATTTAATTTTCTGTAGCGGTTTGATTTTAGTATCCCGACCTGTAATTCGCATTCTGGGCTTATCTTTTTGCATTCTGTCTTCTTGTAGTTTATACTTAGTCCTTTCTTCTCGCTTTCCTTTGCTATCTTCTAAGGAAGCTTTTCTAGTTTCCTATCCACGTCTGCTATCAGCATTGTGACATCTGCATATATTTTTAAGATTGTGATCGCCAATAACAAGTCCTCGTAGGGCTTCTCTCTGGTGGCCTCCAATAACGAATCCTGGTAGGACTTATATATCTGCAGAACTCATTTTCTGTCCGTATGCAGGAGGTTGCTCCCAGTATAGAATCTTAATTACTGAATATTTAATTCCCCGAATATATCAAGGTTGCTGGGCAGCTCTAACAGATCTTTGTGGTGTTAGTGAGCGGTAATGTTTACAAATTTTATTTTACTATTTCCCGAATCCCTTTTACTGACATTCTTCAAGCCATTTTTCTTGTTCTTTTTTAATTTCGTTTTTTGATTGTTCTCTTATCTCTCTTTAAGTTTCAAGAAATGATCAATGTTATGTTTCTATCACTCAATGTATTTACAATAAGTTGTTTCTTTGTTTTGTTAATATATCTTATGAAGCATGACAATATATATATATATATATATATATATATATATATATATATATATATATATATATATATATATATATATATATATATATCGGAAATTAAAACATAAATATCAATAACGATACTATTCAACAAATTTAGATGCATTTTCTACCTCATGAAGTAAAAAAAATTCACTAACGCTGACATCTAAATTGAAATAAATGGCACTTCTTATTAATGTCGAAACGAGAATATTTCAGTAGTTAATTTTAACTTAGGAATTCGACATATTCCCTTATTAATTATGTATATATCAATTGATTTGTCACATACGATAAATAATCTTTTTTCAATTATTATCGGACATTATATCTGATATAAATTGAAAGTAAGATATGTGTAGTATTTATGCAGCCTGCTTTAGTAAATACTACAGCAAATGAGAATAATGCTTGGTGTTAAAAGCTTAAATGTGACTCTGACAAAAATCGGTGTGCATAGAGGGAAAAAGAGAAATGAGACGTTTAATCGTTCAACGGAATTTTGAAGGTTTCACTTCATATTCATTACGAGACGAGAAAAGCATTTCCAGTTGCAATAATTGAAAAATATTAACATTTATTGGCTAAACTGAATATGACTACAGTTTATTTTTAATTGAATAGGCTTTATGATAAAACTGACTTAAACGCAAACTAATTATTAAAATCAAGTGTTATAATGCAAATTACACCAAGAAATGCATGTTCCTAACGAGAGTGCAAGAAGACTCTTTTATATATATATATATATATATATATATATATATATATATATATATATATATATATGTGTGTGTGTGTGTGTGTGTGTGTGTTGTGGATTCCGGGATGAATCCGATATCAATGAATAACAAACGCCAGGAATGGATAAGGAAAATAAATGTATTAACGTAATAATACAAACTGGTAATACGGGTTAGTAGATCCAGGAATGCGGGTTAGTAGCAATAATATATATACACTCTTGGTATTGAAGTATCGCGGTATGACTCTTTACTGAGTCTACGTGCTTGCTAGCTGTGACTCTTGTGCTACCCTCCTCTATTACAGACAGTATTTACTGTCCCCCCCCACGAGGGATAGATGTGGCACAAGACCGGGTTTAAAGTGGGGTATTCCCGAGCCCGTAGGCTCGGCCAAAATTGCCCGTAGATCCCGTATAAACGGGATCGGGTTGGTCAACCTCCCCGAACGAGACTCTGCCCTTCGACGGAGCCTCGTCCGTGTTCCTCTCTGCTCAGAGGCAGAGAGTTCGACCGTATGGCTGAGGAGGCGTCGCCATCTCTTCTATTACAGACTGTCCGGATATTCACTGGTAGTAGTATATGTATACCTTGGGTGAGTCCATTTGTGTGAAAAAGGGGAGACCCCTTAACAATATATATATATATATATATATATATATATATATATATATATATATATGGCGTACATTTCATAAAGCATACATTTCATATAGCATACATTTCATTTCGTACATTTTTAATAGGTAGTTAAGAAACATGACATAACAATATATTTTGTTTCAATATAAGATGTACTGAATTACGAAAACAAATTTGAAAATATGAAAATGTGAAATATACTTGCAATTTTTAATGAAACCTCTGAAATACTTTTCCGATAAATTCATTCATTAAAATATAATATCCAAGAAAAAAATCATTCGATACAAAGAAATAACAGAGAGATATTTCTATGTTTTTATGTCGGTTAAAAATTGATTTACTGTAGGAGCAACAAATTTGCGAACTAATTAGAACAATGTAATTCATTTGTTATTGAATATTTTAAGCGAAGTGGCTATCAATTTATAATTAAATAAGAGAGTGTGTGGAATAACAAATAAATATAATGGAGAATGTATTTTTAATGGAGTTTTTAGCTTCGCATTCAATTATCTTCAAATTATATAAATAGTATTTCCATTTTTGTTTTAGCTATTCTGCAGATAAACTTTCCACTTTTCGTTCAGTCCTTATATGCGATCACATATGAAAAGGTTCGTTATTATTTTCCAACTTTCTAACTTGAAACAATGCGTGCATAGTAAAACAAACTACTCACGAATATACAATGATAATCAATATAATGAAAAAAGGTTATGATATAAAGATAAACAATAGAAGAATTGATATATATTGAAACAAAATATACACAACATAAAACAAAACGTTATTCAATAAAACTGTCCTCGACGACTGCCTCATCGCGATTGTGGAAGCGGTCGACTACCCGGAGTAGGTACTTTTAGTTCGTGTGGATCATGATGTCCACGATGGTCGCCTTCACTGATTCATTGGTTATATGAGTAGCTTTCCTCTCGACGACGAGCCAAATGGAATGAAATTAGGAAATTTAAGCAGCCACATATTGGGAGTGATATTGGGAGTGAAAATTGCAGGGCAGTCACTCTTGGATGAACATTCACTGTCTGCTGAGTGATGATGAAACGTCACTAGTTTGGTCATGAAGGCATTTATATAAAAAGCATTTGTAGAGAGGTTATTTAAATTATGCATTTACATCAAAGGGTAAACTCTTGATTGAATTTACTTAAATTAATTCTATATTAAATATAATTTAATATGTAATCCATCTTATGTTCCTCTGAAAGTATTCTTGAAATCATTTAACGCCGATTCCATTCTTTCTTTTGGTAGAGAAAATTATAGTTTATAAATATATGCTATGGAACCCATTGTAAATAAAGTGAAAGGCATTTACTTTCATTCATTAGGGCAGTGATAACTGAATTTTTTCTTGGTATTAATTTTGCCCAGTGGCAGTCCTAGTATTAGAAAGCTTAGATGTAAATTCTGTCTCAGTCCATCAAGTATTTGCTTCCTATAATGAATGAAAAATCCAACCGTTTAAGATATTGCATATTTGATACCGTGTTACTGCCGATTTATTAGAGTAGTTGTTGAAAAATCATCTTCAGTTAAGGTATACAAATATAATTCAAATGCTAACATCAAAACCTCATGGAAACGTCAAAAAGTGAATTTTATTAGAAAGCACATATGTGAACACTCAAAAATTGCTTAACTTATTTGGGCATAGATATATTTAAATAATAGATAAACAAAGAATCCCATCAAAACATCACCAGTGTAAAAAAAAAAAAAAAAAAAAAATACAACGAATTATAAAGCTGAGATAAATCCTGGAAATTTATCGAAAAAATATTCAAATACAGTAAATGGCCTTCTACAAACAAATAACAACGTGTACGAATTCCTCGAAAATAGAGACGAAAATACAATACAAGACCATGAGATATGTAAAGATTTACATACCACACATTTATTTTAGTATGTTTATATTTTGTGATAGTTAATAAAATATAAAATTAATTGTAATATTGTTGCTGTAGGCCTCCATTTTTCAGCAAGTTAGGTTTCTGCATCTACCATGATGATATTAATTCCTACATTATAAAACTCAAAAACTTGCCCAAATGCCTATAACTCTAAATACACATTATTTTATATGAAGATGTGTAGCAAGTAATATTCATACTTTAACTATTATTCCGATTATATCGCGATTTTCTGAATAGAACAATACGCTGTCCGGTTATGCCGTTCAAATTACGATGAGAAGAAATGATTCACATATACTCGAGGTTTCATTTTTTTCAATTATATTTATTTGAAAAATTCGGTGTGTTAATAACTGTTAATTTCTTTTAAATATATTTTTGACTTGCCTTGGAATTCAACTTGGAGCAGATATTCCTTAAGTAATTCACCATCGATAGGTGACATCTTGTCACATAAGGTTGGCCTTCCATCACACAAATCCTGATGCATATTCTGTAAGAAGAAAATAAATATTGATCCATAAAATTTGTAACCATAGCCTTGAAATCGAATACTGGTAATGGATCAAAGTGTCGCAATATTATGAAAGGGGATCAAGTAGAAATTTGTAAGAATATTCAGATTTAATGCATCGGAATTAGTTGTAAGATAAGATCAATCAGGTTAACAGCAATCTTTAAACTTTAAATGTCTTTCATTTCAAACAAAACACAAACAACATTTTAGGTTAGCATTAAAATTTAAGTTAATGAATTTTAATAGCCCATGTACATTGTTATATGTAACTAATTAAATGAACACCCCCAATACCCCCCCCCCAAAAAAAACAGGGTGATGTTTGAAATATTTGGTTGCGTTTAAAATTGTATAGTTAGCCCGAACTGTCCAAATTATGATAAACACATACTTCGTAGCACAAAGGATCGATATCGACTATCACTTAAGTTTAAGGAAAATATTTAGTGAATTATTTAATGTGAATAATAATGTCAGGCACGGGACGCAAAACCGAAGGAAAACATCTACTTTCGATAATTTCTCGCCAATTTTGTTTAAAATGTACTGTATCTTGTTCGAAATTTGGAAAAATGCAATAAAATATTGAAAAACAATTTGCCGAAATTAACAAATTGTTTATATGAATTCGTCCTTGAGAAGAAAAATGTATGACAAAGTGGAAAAAGATTTCGTCTGACGCTTTTTATTGTTTATTCTGATGAAGTCCTAAAAGACAAAACGCGTCATTTGAAAACTTTTTCACATTGGCATATATATTTCCTCTAAAATTGATCTTGAGATATAAAAATTTATGTATGTATGTATGTATGTATGTATGTATCTATCTATCTATCTATCTATCTATCTATCTATCTATCTTTTGAGAAATAGAAACTTTTGAAAATATTTATTTTCTAAATTCCTATAGAAACTTAATAAAAATAATAATAATAATAATAAAAATAATAATAATAATAATAATAATAATAATAATAATAATAATAATAATAATAAAATTCCCTTTTAGACGTATTGATTCGAATAATAACTTTACAGCTTCAGATTATTAAAAAAAATATGCCACACATAATAGTAATCAGAAATAATCCAATATAAAGTGCACGTTTAATATCCAAAAACTATTGAACACTCATATGTAGAAAACGACGGGAGTTTCCAATCCTACACACGCGCGTGCGCACACACACATACGCACACACAAACACTCTTTCTCTCTCACTCTCTCTACACATATATAACAACACAAAAATACCATTTCTTTTTCACCTCATTCTCTGATTTAATAAATGCGAAACATGTTAGATTTATAAACGTTCTCTATTTGCTCCTTAATCATTCATACATGCATGCATAATACATGTGTCACGAGGTTTCAAAACAGCCCTTCGTAGGTTTTTAAATCAAGAGTTTTCCTTCTCCTAGACGAGTTGCTTACCAATGATTTAGTGTCCAGTTTACCCTACTGTTCTATAGCTAGGGGAGAAGAGATGGTTAACTTCCCGAAGTGTATATGCGCGAAAGTGAATGTAACGCACTCAACCGAAATTCGAACTCGGTTCTCCGATTTCTCGTGCCGATCCGCACGCACGCGCACACACACACACGACCATACACACACATCTCTCTCTCTCTCTCTCTCTCTCTCTATATATATATATATATATATATATATATATATATATGTGTGTGTGTGTGTGTGTGTGTGTGTGTGTGTGTGTGTGTAATTTGGCAGCAACTTTTCTTGTAAATATGTTGTGTTGAATGTTAAAGACAACATCGTCCTGCATATTTTCTTTTGAATTTTCTCATATTTTCTAATGAGACTTTTTATTTGAAAATGATATCGAAATAAAAATTGTCCGTACGATAACCTAGTACTTTCGAACATCATTGTTCATCTTCAGGGTCAAAATTTTTTTAGTCAAATTTTTTAAAAAACATTTTCCAATTGTCTTGTAGCGTAATCATGTTATTATTTATTTGCATTTTAAAATACAAAATGTGCCACAAGGGCTAAAATGGGGAGGGGGGAAAAGACTGGTCTTCTCTAGTCCTACCTGAAAACTATCTAGTCTCATTCGTTGACCCATTCGTACTTACAATTTTCCTTTCACCATAACAACACATTTACTTTCACAACACAATCACCAAAATACCACATTTTCTCGATGAAAAGCCCTAACATGAATTTTTATTTACAAAATCATCGAGGGATGGGGAAAAAATCAAAAGCCCAATGTTTATATACAATGTAAAATATGTATGTACAAAAAACTAAACAAAACAATATTAGTAGTAGGACCCTTCCAAAAATGTGGCAGAAATCTCTATTAACTGGGATGAACAATTCCAGAGAACAGAGACATCTGTCACCTAAAACGTGGGGAAGGGTGGAGACAAGAAACTAAAAAGGAAGACAAAAAAAAAAACAGGACTTATGTACTTGCATGCTCTAGCTACGTTGAAAGGAAAATATTTAGCCCTGAGGAGGACTAAACTGAACATGAAAATGTCCTATCTTACCTTAAAAGGCTGGGATGACTAATGTTTCGGTTCGAGGCCCCAAATCCTCTTGCTTAAGTTGCGTCCAACAACCACTCTAGGTCAGCACCTCTCACTCGCACCAAGCGCGAAATTTTCACCCACCTTTTGCCGAAATTCCACGAGGAGAGACGCGCCCTCTCCGACCTGATCTTAACCTTAAGCTGATGCCTAAAGAATGAGACCAGTTGCAGAGAGGAAAATTTCTCACCTGCGTGGAACTCCTTCTGTCTAGTCGTCCACACCACCATTCGCATAATGCCGAGCAGACACAGGAGCACATAGTGCTGATCCCTGGACATTGACGGTACCACATTGGAACAAACGGAACTGGCTTCCAGGACAAAAAACTTTCCGTCCAAGACGCGAACCATGTAGCCTTCAATCAGCCTGCACAGAGGTTGCACAACGTCGCAGTGGAAGAAGGCATGTTCAATTGACTCCTCCCGGTCACCACAGCGAACACATTCGGCTGAAATCGCCAAACCCGCTGCGCAGAGCTTTTTGCCGACCCAGAGAGCCCCTCGCAACACCAGCCAGGTTAGTGATGCCTCGTCGTTGTTGAGACATTTCAACCCGGGCGCCCAAGGCGAGACGGAGCAAAACTCCTTGTTCGTAAGGCCCAGCTTGCCCGGAAGCTTGTCCTTGGCAATCCCCCTCACTGCCACCCGATACAAAGCCTTCCGAGACATATCCCGTGTATCGGAGAGGCGATCTTTAACCTTTAACAGGCAACGCAGCGCGTCTCTACATTCCTTATAAAAGAGGCATTCACCTTCAGGTGAATGGTGCGCCTCCGCCTCGTCTAAATGCACACTTTGAAGTGACGGAAAAGATTGACGGGCGTCTTCCTTCCAGAATTCGCCTTCACCGTCGTTTTGCGTACACATCCGTTCTAGGAAATTCAAGCGGAGCATATGCTGACGTGTCTCGACGCTTGGCATTCCCAGACCGCCTTCAGCAGGATGGAGGCAGCAGACCTCGCGACTTACCATGTGAGCCTTTCCTCTCCAGAGGAAATCGAAAAGCTCTTTAACGAAATTGACTAGTACGGTAGACGGGAGTGGAAGAATCGAAAGCCGGTAAAGGAGAATCGGGTAGATGTGCGACATGCACACTTCCGCCCTCCCCTTCAAGGAAAGATTCCTTCGAGTCCACAGACGAACTGCTTCGTCGACCTTCCTTCGAACTTCCGACCAATTTGTGTCCAGCAGAAGGCCGGGACCGAACCAGATACCGAGTATCTTCACCGGCCCGTCCGTCCAGCTGAAGGGCCCGGGGAGAGTAACTCCCGCCCACTCAGCCAACCGCAAGCCAACTGACTTTTCGCGGTTGATTTTGGCCCCTGCCACCGTCTCATACCTGCAAATCTCTTTGCCGACTTCGTGAATCTCGGCAGTGTTCGTTACGAAAACAGACACGTCGTCAGCATAGGCGGAATACTTGGCCGCTTTGGTGGCACCAGGTAATGAAATTCCGCGAAGGACCGGATTCGCCTTTAGCTTGCGAAGGAAGGGCTCCAACGCAAGGACATAGAGCATAGGCGAGAGCGGACAACCCTGACGAATGGATCGAGACAAGGTGAAAGGCTCCGACCTCACTCCGTTCACTTCCACCAGTGCCCCCGGGGACTTGTACAGGAGACGGATCCAGGAACGAAATTGTGGCCCGAAACCGGCAGACGCGAGAACAGCCTCGAGAAAACGATGGTCCACCCTATCGAATGCCTTGGACTGATCCAAATTGATCAGCGCGGCTTCACCGTCGACTTTTTCCATGATCTGGCGAACCATATGAAGGTTGTCCTGAATAGTCCTGCCCCTCACAGCGCATGTCTGTTCGGGACCGATCAGACTATCGAGGACAAGCTGCAAACGGTTGGCCAAGACCTTCGCCAAAATCTTCAACTCTACATTGAGCATAGTCAAAGGACGGAAATTATCTAACCCACCCCCTCCGCTTTTGTTCTTGCGTAGCAACTTGATGACACCCCTGGTGAAGCGTTGGGGTATGTTCCCATTCCTCAACCAGTGGTTGAACATCAGTGCCAGCAGCGGAACAAAAACGGGCGACAGCCTCAAGTACACCTCGTAGGGAAGACCGTCTATACCAGGAGTCTTGTCTCGGCCGGCCTGCTTCAGCGCTTCCCAGATTTCCTCCTCGGTGACGGCCCCTTCGCATACATCCGCTTCCCCCGTCTCGAGACGCGGAAAGTCGGCTAGATATGCGTCGAAATTGGCGGGGCTCAGTCCGAGCTCCCTGGTGAAAAGGTCGCGGAAATGAGACCGAAACGCCTCGCAGATGCCTTCGTTTGTAGTAATCTGTCGTCCGTCCGGCGATGTGACGCTCGGAAAGTAGCGATCTGACGCGCTGCGCAACTCCTCTTTCCTCAGTTCGGCAGCCATGTTAGTCGCCTCGGCAGACATTTTCTTCAACCTAGCCCTAACTACCAGAGCCTGATCCTTCTTGATAAGCGAGGAGGCCAGCTCGGCCCTAGCTACTGCTACTTGCCCACTATCTCCCGACTGGATGGCATCCTCTAATCTAGACTCTGCTGCCATTTGCGCTGTTAATCTATCTCTATTGAGCCGACGACTATAATCAGCTGCAAACGACCTGATGACCGACTTAAGGTGTCCCCACCACCTATTCCCGAGCACACTCCCCGTCAATTCCCGCTGTATGGTTGCTAGTAACTGGTCACGGAAATCCTTCACGTCGAGCAACGACGTGTTGAATTTCCAGTAACCAGTCATTCTGGGTTTAGGCTTATCTAAGTTTACCCGCACCCGGACGAGCCGATGATCCGAGTAAACTATCGAATGAAAACTTGGACACTCTAAGAGCCCTACATCGACTCTCCTAACTAAAACCCGGTCGATGTAGCTCGTGCGAACTACCGAACGCGGGCCGCCCCTATTTGTCCAAGTCCACGCTAACTGCCCGGAGTGTTCGTTACGAAACTTATCGACCAGATCAGATCCATCGACAAAATCACGAAACGGTTTCACGTCCGGGTTGTAAGAGCCCGATCTTAACCCACTACGATCTAATTCGGGATCAAGGACGGCGTTCCAATCACCCGCTAAAATTACCTGCCGAGTCGTATCTAAAAACGGCTCGACCCGCCGAAAAAAGGACACCCGCTCCGCCTGGTCGTTGGGCGCATAAACCCCGATGAGACGAAGAGACTTTCCCTTTATGGTAACGTCCAGGACACAAAGCCTGCCCTCCGAATCCGCGAACACAAGGGAACACGACGCCGTCAGGGACCTGCTGATCAGCCAAGAAACCCCTCTTGAACGACTATCAAAATAAGCTGAGTAGAGGTGAAACCTCCTCGACAGAATATCCTCATAGTCGCTGGCAGTAAGATGAGTCTCCTGTAAACAACAAACATTCACACCGAGATGCTGAAGATCGCGCACGAGCCGCGCTCTGCGAGACTCCGACCTCAGCCCTCGCCCATTCAAACTTGCTAACCATAAAGCCATTGCGAGACACTTACCTTAAGGTTGGGCGTCGCCCTGAAACATAGTCGGGGTGAGAATGCCAACAGCTTCACCCATCGACCCAGTGCCCATCGCAGTCTTGATGGTACCGTCTTGGGACAAGCCGCCGACATCCCAAGGAAAAGTTAATTTTAATGCCCTGTATAGGGAGGGGTGAACCAAAACAGGGACCCTCCCACAACAGTACTGTTTCAGTTTGATAAGTTCATCGTTCTTAGTGATGACGACTTGAGATGAGGCCGGGAAGCTCTTTCTCGCCTCCTCGATCATACCCCAGACGTTCCGCGATCCGGTCCCGATGCGAACGACAGTTAGGACCATTTTCGCCTTCGGAAAGTTTGTGGGATCGTCCAAATCCCTGTCGCCGCATTTCTTCATGGCCAAGAGAACTTTCAATTTGGTAGTTCTCTTGGCAAAGTCCTTTGCCTTCTCCTCACTATCTGCTGTGACGCGGCACACATTCTTCCCCGAGTTATAGGCCAGCTTTGCTTTCCTCTTTTTCCCGCCGGCTTCTTCTGATGGACTCCTCGGCCTCTTCCCTGGCGTAACGCTTTCTTTTTTTACAGGCGTTTTGCTCTCAATCAAGGGATTTTCAGTCCGCTTTTCCGGAGAGAAAGAGAGAGCTCTCGTACAATCATTGGGGTGTTTTTTCACCTTGGACGGGGAAGATGGGGCAGAGGATGAGGGGCGCAAAGAGTCTGTTAATGAGGATGTCGATAATGATTTTCGCGCTGGTGAAGCCGGAGTCGATGATGATGATGTTGTTGCAGCTGTTGACTCCTTCAACTGAGCCTTTAGCTTCTTTATCTCCTGTATTTTATCAAAGGACGGCTCGTTTACAGACCATGGTTCAGTGACCGAAGTATCACCCGTACGGCTGCGAGGGGTGGGAGTGTCCATGTCTGTGGACGCACAAGCCCTATGTGAAGTAGTGGATGATGTTTGCCCCTTCCCTCTATTCTTGCCGACTACCTGCCAATCCCCTGTCTTTTCCTTAGAGAGAGGGACACTAGTTTCAATTGCTAGCTTAGCGGCGGGTTGCTGAGAGGGGGTTTTGTCCGAGGCAGGCTTAACTACAGAGGTCGCTTTGGTAGGACAGGAATGCGCCAGATGACCAGGCTTGCCACACTTCCAGCAGGTCGGTTTTCTACCAGTCACAATGACGGGTATGGCCCTTCCATCAATATCTAAACAGTAGGGAATGGATCCGAAGGCCTGCTCCGTGAGCATGATGTTGAAGCTCCATTCCCCTAACTTGCGGTCCGAGGACACACTTATTATTTGGCCAAACTGCTGGAAATATGCAGCCAGCGCCTCTCCCTTGACGTGAGCTGGGACTTCGAAAACTGCCACCCTGGTCTTTCTCATGCCCTTGTATTCGGTGCGGAGGATCTGGTCTTTTGTGATCAACTCCTTGTTCACCATCGAAATACAGTCGTCGGACGTGGGCAGCAGTACGTCCCACATAAAGGGTTTAAAACCTCGGATGATCTGTTGAGGCATAAATCCAAAGGAAGTCAGAGACTTCAAAACGTTATCCTTTGTGGATCGACATACCTTACGTAGGCGCTTATCCACCACAAACACGGAGACTGTTCTTTCTTTGTATTTGTCAACTTCCTGGGGCTCAACCAACAAGCCGCCATCTTTAATAAGATGTAGCGTAATCATGTTGCTACATTTTTTACAAACTAAATAAACGTTAAAATCCTTTTAATTTCAAAAGACGCGATGATGTTATCACGTGCATGGCGAAGATTTTTATCATGTGACAGCGTGAAAAAGATTTTTATTATATAAGCCAAAAGATCGAAGAATACGTTATAAAATTTAAATATATTATAAACATTGTAGGATGTTTCCAGAAATATTGTAATCTATACGATTAATAAGAGGTCATTTGCTTTTAATGTGTAATGCTTCTAAAATTTTAAGGCGTCTAATGTCTGTATGTTTATCTATAATTTTAGTATTATCTATAAGTATTTTACGTATATACTTAAAGGAAATTCAAAAGAAAATATGTAGGACGATGTTGTCTTTAACATTCAACACAACATGTTTAAAATATATATATATATATATATATATATATATATAGATAGATAGAGAGAGAGAGAGAGAGAGAAAGAGAGAGAGAGAGGTACATATGTAATAAACGTATATATGAATTCACAATTCAAACTCAAATGAACTGTTTTGTACACGAATATTAAACGCATACTTTTTTTTAGCCACGGCTACACATATACACATACGAGATACAGCCTTGTACATGTTTGCATTGCTTAGGTGAATACAATCCTTTTCATTTGCTCACATCTTTTGTGTGGATCCTTTTTTATCAATTTTATTTTACATTTTGTGATACTTTTTTTCTTTATAGATTCCTCGACATTCAATCTCTAGAAAAGATTTAATTTCTCACCGATTTAATCAATTGAAGCTTAGTTCGGGCCTGTCGATGGGAAAAATTAAATTCCCGCCATTCCTCGTTTTCTTAATGCTCACCAATGGTTCTCCACTCAATCTCATCACCACAGAAGAAGCAATCCACTACAAACCTCCACAGCACAACTCCTAGCCTAAGCGGTAGACAATACTAACACCGTATTCATGCATGTGTGGATTCTTTGGCAAATTGAAAAGAGCGCCAGTGAGCATTTTAGAGGTATTACATGGCACTGTATCAGACGCCGAAGAAGTCTTTTGAGCAAAATTGCTTCTGACTCAGGTTCTGTTGTTTATAGAGTTTTCAAAATTGAAGCCGAAAAGCCCCTTCGTGATAATAAAAGCTGGAACAAATGACGACCACCTAAGTTAAAAAAAAAGTGTCATAGAAAGTTTTATGTAAACATTCAACATTTTCTACGAATAAACATAAATCCGGACTGAGATATTATTACTAATATTCAAACCGCTTTTTGCATATATTTGACTGTAATTAAAAACACAATTCAGTTTTTGTATCATCGTCTTGTGTCTCAGAATTATAATATTCATACGTGTGAACAACAGTACATTTTACTTACATTTTTAATACTTAAATGAAATGTTTATGGTGTGAATCATTTTGAAGACATACTTTTTTTAAAAAAAGAAAATGTTTGAAGCTAAAAAGCCGCCGAAGGTCAACCCTTGTTGGATCACGTAGTGAGTGTGTCCGATTGTACATTCAATAGGAACTGAACTGGAGTCGAGATACAAAATACAAAATGATACAAACAAATACTTCATGTACAAATTAAAAGAATTCTTTAGAATGTTGGAATTTCGACAGTAAGAAAGCAGATTTAATTTTGATAATCAACTAAAGAAAACATCTGTGTAATCAAGGAAAGAAAACGATTGTGAAATAAACAATAATTATGATATAGATTACCTTCGTTGCTTGTGAGCACGATCTTCAAGGGGTGCGCACCCATAGTTAACATTAACTAGGGTAGACCAGCATGTTTCAAGCATATCAGTCAGTTATGTGCCATGCGTGATACACGATTAGTATCTTTTTCGCGCAGTAGGTTACCATTTCTTTCTGCGGTAGACCAATTGCCATCCAAGGCTACAAAACCCCGTCTTTCCTGCTGATGGGGAAGAAGAAGAGGATTCATACCTTTCCCAAGTGTATTAGCACGTAAGTGAATGTAATGGATTTAACTGGAATTCGAATTCGGCTCTCCGATTCCTCAACCCGAGCGCTATCAATTACTCCACTCCTCAAGCATATACCAAAGTAATAATGCATATAGATATCAGGATGCTCGGTAAGTACCAGACGGGATATAAAGAGAAATGAAAGTTAAGTTTATTTAACAATTATTTATAAAAAATATAATCACTTTCATTTTCAACAATAGCAGCCTAACGTAAAGGAACATTTTCAATGTCTTTTCACCTTCATTCAATGATAGTAGACAAAAAAGAAAGGTACCGGCAGTCACACGAATTTAGCAACTATTTACTGTCCTTTATTTCTGTCATGGGTCATCTATCTTCTGAAATTTTTCTTCATAGCCTTTCTTGTTGACATAAACTCACTAGTTCCCATTTAAAGTAATATTCTAGATAAGGAATAAATATAAAATGTCTTAAATTCTATTTAATGTCTTTGCTTCTGATTTTATAAAACATTTGGGCGTTGACGACTAGCACAATATCTATATTATCTTGATACGAGTGTGACTATAGTTCTTATAAAAACACAATTAAAATTTGTTTTAAGGGTTACTGTTGTCATACAAATGACTCCTAAAAATTCAGTTCGAGCAGAAAGCCTTTCTTTAAAAATGTCTAGTTATTTGGTGAGTGGGTCGTGCTGAGATGTTTTGAGTTCCGCTTATACAAAGACGATAGTGGAAATTAATTAATAAAAAGCTAAGGTAATGGTACATTTATTGTTTTATTTGATAGTTTATGCTCCAGTCTGACTCTGAAGATTATCTCGTGTGCACGCGACTTCGTAAAACTTTGTTTCTACTGAGCAGTTAAAAACACTGACTGACACTTAACAACAAAATAGAGGCTTGAAGAAAGCCGAGACTATAACGGTCAAATTGATATAAAAACAAAGTAACTTGATAACTATATGTTTTAATAAATCCAAACTTGAAAGAAAATTATGATCATTATGATCAGTCGGTTACAATTGCTCGGTATATCACTACTCACCCGAAATGCATGGGCGAATGCCATGGCTGCATCACTGACAAACTGCAACTGCGCTTCTAAATGGAAGTTATTCGGATTGATCACTTCGACTCCACTGCACAGTCGGTCATAATTCTCATTGTATGGTGTCCAGCTGCTGTTGGGATATTTGCACTGAAAATGCTGTTCCCAATATTCAATAAACCACGGGTTGCGGTGGTTCGTTTTTGGTGATAAGGAGAAAAAATAATCCTTGAAGCCGCGAACGTCATACGCTAATGGTTGAACCGTAATAGCACCCTCTACCTGACAAGGAAAGCATTAAGAAAGTATAGGCTGATAATTGTAATAGCATTTATATACAGTATTATAATAAATATCCGTTTTAAAAAAGCAAATGGAAAATGCTGAATTGTATATGTGTCCGTGTTGAAAAAGCCGTTCTGTTTTGGGTACTATATTTGAAGATTTGTTTTAATTCTTACACTATAGCAGATGATAGCGATAATGTTTCACAATAATATAATTTTGATATTAACTAACTTCTGTTCGTCAATTATTAAGAATATTCAAATATTTATATGTGCAAAATATCGTGTGAGTTTATTAAAATAGTCATGATAGACTGTTCTCAGATGTTACATATTATACAAACTTAGTGCAACATAAAGGTTTATTTATAAACATATTTAAAATATATAGGCCACAGAAACATATATTAAATGATAACAATATCCTATATATCTGAATAAATTATTCTATTATTTTACATGTTAATGTGAACTGTTTAACATTTTATAACCATCATCAGTTTTTATTTCATTAACTTTATGAAATGTTTCGACTTAATTATTGCTTCCCAGAGATCTATACATCATTTTTTAATGATAACTAATAATTTTTCCATTGGATGAATATCTGGAGATGCTGAGATCTGTTGCATTAAATTTGCGTTTTTAAAGTATTTTATAGCAAGGTGAGTAATAACCAGCCTTGTAGAAAGTTAAAAAGGATGCGTTTACATGAATATAATCTTCAGTTTAAAGTTCCTTGTTTGAGATTTGTACAAATCAAAATGTTATGATAGGTATTCTCTTTGACAGCTGCAATCTCGTTACTACACCCCCCTTTTTGCCTCTAGTTGATCTTTGACTTCTACGAACAACCCTGGGAGACATAATCCGTTTCTCAGAGTGAGTCTCTTTATTTCTTTTTATAGATCTAGGTCTTAACTGATTTTCCTCATTTGAATCATGATGTTACCTTCGGTAACTCTCATCCCTACATTGTTCGTCAATACTACTGGATACACTCATCCTCTCCTCCCGCTTCACTTTCATCTCTTTGGTGTCCTTCCTTGCGTCGTCTGTTCTTCTGCTTCCTCTTCCTTTCCCATAATTTCATGCGCTCTCGTCTCGCCCTAAATTGCTTTTCGTCTCTCAGTATGCCCTGTCCGTTGTTTGTTAACGCAGCTGTGCTAAATCTGCATTAAATCTTTTTGCACCACAAAATTCTCCTTTTCGGGACTTGAATCCTTATCCTTTCTATGCAACACACTTTCATTCGTTGCAAATGACATGGTAATCGGAACTCTTATTTATCTTCCCATCAATGCGGATGGGCTTTGTCTTCTGCCTGTATGCAGAATAGCTCAATAATTTAGGATTATTCTTGGTAAATAACTCTCTATATCACCATCCACTGGAGAGAATACTTCTAATCCCATTTTTGTCGTTTAACCATTACCTCCGCAATTCCATTTGACTGTGGTGGTAAGTTGGTGTTTTGTATGGAATGTAGCCAATACGTTTTAACCATGCAGATAAACTTTCTTTACAAAACTTATGTGCCTTGTGGAGATCAAGGCTTTTCAAACATCGTTTCTCGAAAACACAATCCTCAACACCCGCTTCACAGTAGTGGCTTTTCTATCCGCGACTTTAATAACTTCAGGTCAACCTGAATACGAGTCGACTAATATCAGAAATAGGCCTATAACTTTAATGTAGGCATGATCCATATGTACCCGTGTTCGCGGTTCCATTTCTTTTGGCCAAGAGTGAATTTTAGTTTGTTTGCCTCAATTTCTTTATTTCTGCACATTTTTGGGCACCATGCTTGCAACTTTAACCTTATTTGCATAGACACTATACCTCCATGTATATCATTGTGCAAGGCTTAATTTGTGTCCAAACTCTTTATAAGGTCTCTCAGCCATAGAGCAATTACTCTATATATTTCTCTGTATTCTCTCCATAATTCTATTCAATACTGAATCTTGCCTAGTTCCCAAGCCGATTTAAGTGTAATACGTCCTTTTCTATCCAGTGCAAAATTCTATCCTCACAATTTTCTCTTGCTTCAATATTTTTCTCTCAAAATTTAACCGAGATAATATATCCACGCGCAGAATAATATTTCCTTTAATATATACTGTGTCAACGTCGAACGCCATAAGCTTAATCGCCCATCTTAATATCTTGGCCGATGTGACCTTTGGCAACACTCTTTTGAGGTTGAATATAAATTCCAAACGCTTATAATCAGATTTTAATAGAAATTCATTCTCAGCAAAAAATGTCTAGCCCTTGCCGGGCTATACACAATAGCCAATGCCTCCTTCTTAATATTCAAATAATTCACCTCCACCGATCTTAGTTTTCTAGATAAATACATTACTGGGTGATCTTTCTGCGACAATATTGTGGCTATAGCGCAGTCAATGGCATCCGTAATTAACGTCATTTCTTTCGGTGGGTCGAAGAACAATAGTTGGTTTATCAGTGCCTTTTTTAATTTCTCGAAATCGATCTCCTATCTTTTTGTCCATTGAAATTCGGTATTCTTGTTTATTTCGTTAAATGGCTCCACAAGGTCATTATATCGCGGCAGATATCTGTTATAGAAATTGGCTAATCCTAAAAAATAACTCTTTTTCATTTTTGGGTGCAGCTATCTCTGGTATCTTATTAATGAGTTTATCATCCGGCGATATACCGTCTTTGGATATTTGATATTCTAGGTACGATATATTTTCACAGTTAAACTCGCATTTATCGCGATTAATTGTCATACTTGCGATATTTAATTTTCTCAAAACCTGCCCCGTTTTACTTTTGAGCTCTTATTTACTGTGTGCAGCAATGCCAATGACGCCCTGATATGAAATTATATTTTTAATCCCCTCTAAAACTTTTCCGATGGCTTTTTGGAAAATGTGACGTTTTTACTCCAAACGGCATACTAGTCCGTCTTAGTAATCTAATAGGGGTGTTCATTGTGATAACTTCTTGAAACTTGCTATCAATTTTTATCTGATTATATGCTGACTTAAAGTCAGCTTTAGCAAAGTATTTCATACCAGCAAAATCATGGCACAATTTTTCAATGTTTGGCAACGCGAAGGAATCCGAACAGATCTGGTGATTCATGCCCACCTTATAAAGCGCTACAAATTTTTAATTATCTATTGTTCTTGCGTATCGTCACAATAGCTGAAGCCCAACTGCTACCACCCTGGCTGACTTTTTATAATATTCCTTGTTCCACCATTTTGTTCAGCTTAGCAACCAACAACGGTAGCATGTGAACAGGAACTTTTCGGGTTTAAAAATACATGGGTTGACTGCTTTCTTTAAGCCGAATACTCGCTTCGTATCTGCTTAATAATCCAATATCCAGTTCTACAGACATTATGGAATTTATGTATGCACTCTTAACACGTCAATTCCTAAAAGGCCTTGGCCTTTGATGTATTCCACAACTATGATGGGTATTATCTCGATTCTATTTTTTCACAAACGTGCCTTCAAAACAATTTTTATGATTGACTTATCGAACTGTTTCAACTGGAGATTTCTTTTCTTTGACTTTAGTCTACCCATACTTTCCCCCAAAATTCCCCGGTATCAAGGTAATATCACTTCCAGTAATCACCTGCATGGGTAAAGTTACTCCGTTCAACTTCATCATTTCCCTATTTTTATCCTGTGCTTTTATCATCCGTACTTTCAGTCGGAGAATTTATATTTTCCACTCGCTTTTCATATGGGCATACCGTCTTGAAATGATTCTTCTTTTTACACTTAAAACACCACTTCCCAAATGCCGGAAAGTTTTGGGTCTTTTTTTTATTCCTTATTGAAAATATCTGCATATAAATAGGCTTTTAGTAACACTGTAAATCTCCATGCTGCCTTCGAAGGCATTAATGTTTTGAATCTATTTTCACACATGCTTCCAGATTCATATTATGAGCTTGAAGCCCTTCTAGAATTTTACGCTTGTAAATGTCAAACATTCCTTTAATCAGTCTTGCACGATTAGTTCATCTTTGACAGACATTTGTTCCGAACCCTTCTTTCCATCGCTGTACATATTGTATTATAGTCTCGTCCGGTTCTCTGTTTACTTCCGAGAAATTTAGTTCTTGTCGCTATGTCTAATCCATTTTTGTTTTGGTCGTACACTTGCTTTTATGATGGCAGCAATTTTTTCATACGCTAAATCTTCCAACACTTTGAGATAGACAATGACAGGTTTTTATGGCCTCACACGCCATTAAGGTCAAAAACAAATTTGTAACTTCATTTTCTCTTCCTCTAGCTTTAGTGTCCTTTAACTTTTTAACTCTCGCCAACGCTGAAAAAGTCAGGTTTCCACATACTCAGGATCCCCCATCGTGGCTTTGTAATCAATTGGCGACGCTATATTGTTATGATAGGTATTCCCTCTGACAACTCTCTCCGAGGTATAACGATACTGATTTTTATACAGTACCTAAGTTACATATCACTACACAAAATTTTCTGAATTTATCTTGAAATCAACAACTTTGAAGCAACCTATAATTCGGATGCTTTTACTGCTACACTACTCTGTTGTTTTCTTTGTTATTGATTGAGTGTTTCCATGAAAGTTACAACTCCTACCCCAAATCTCAACGACAGTAAATGTCGCTTAGTATTTGCTACTAAAATTGCTATTGAAAAATAAATTTTCATTGTCTTCTTCATTCAACTTGCACGTTTACCTTTGTAGTATTTAATCAAAGGTTGATTTGAGCTAATGTTCATAATACTCTGTATCTTTTTGTTTTGTTTATATTTACAATTTTAGTTCGATCAAATAGTTTCTTGCTTGAAAATTAAAAGTAAAATTAAAAGTAATTAAAGTATTATTAAAAGAATACTGTTTCTCTTTGCTTCGTTTCGTTTTACAAGGGATGTAGATATGATTCTGTCAAAGGTTTACGTAGCTGTAAGAATTTTCTGTATAAGACTTACTATATTCTGCAGAGCAATGACACAAAAATAAGTAACAGTGCATTTACTTCAACCAGGAACACAGTGATTAGTTATTAACTTCCATTGCTCGTAGCACTTTTTGTTATATGCCTAAAACAAATTAGATACAATTATTTAAATGGATGTTCTATTTTTATAGATCAAGTAGAGGAAAATTTTACAAGTAAATTCGCTGAAGTCAGATAGTTCAGCTTTTAATAAAAACTGTTTGTTTCAAATGTGTGCATTATTTACTGCGAAGTACAACCGCTCGTTTAACATTCTTTAAGTATAGTGATTCGATAAATTTTACCACAGGTTATACGCACACGCATGCGCACGCGCATAAACAAATATGTTATTACACATGAGTTGAAAAATACCGATGGAATCGGACAGAATAATAAAATAAGGAACAAATAGGAAAACGTTTACAAATTTAACATGATTCACTTTTGATAAAGCTAAATTTAACATGATTCACTTATGGTTAAATTTATTAACGTTTTCCTATTTTTTCCTAATCATTTACATGTACATATACACTCATTGGTCACCCGGATGATTCCACATTTGCATTTAAAACCACCCCAGTCATCTTGGCATTGATTCACAGATGATCAAGAAGCACGCTTTCGAAATTTGGGACCATACTGTTATTGTGGCATCACGCAATTTTTCTAGATTGGTTGACTGCATTTTTTATAGGTATTCTACCCGGTGAGTGTGGATGTCCCTTTAGCACAGAAACCTCATTGCTGTTCCAGGAATCAATCAGTAACTTTTTTTTCAATTTGCGATATGGTGATGGAGATAATGGGTGTTGCATAATCATAAACTAAGGCACAATACCTCGGCACGTTTGTGGCATTTTAAAGATGTTTATGTGCATCAATGGGCCCCCAATATATCCCAAATATATAGCATTACACCACCAAAACTAGCCTAGACTGTTGATACAATATGGACTGATATTTTTATGTTGTTTTCGTAAACTGACCATTCCATGTGAATGTGGCAATAGAAATCGAGACAACAGACCATGCGACGTTTTAAAATCTTCTATTATTCCGTTTTTGTAATCCTTAGTGAATTGTATGCTCAGTTTCCTGTTCATATCTAGTAGCAGGAGCCGTCTTCTGCTGCTGTAGCCCATTTACTTCAAGTTACGATGCATTGTGCGTTCAGAGCTTCCTTTCTCTTATATCTCCGATATAAAGAGTGGTTATTTGAGTTAACATTGCCCTTCTATCTGCTTGAACCAGTCTGGTCATTTTCATTAGGTTTCTTTCATCAACAAAGGATTTTCACCCATAGAATTGATGCTCAATGAATTTTTTCTTTTTCCAACTCTTCCCGGTATTCCGTAGAGGTAGTTGTGTGCGAAAACCCGATTAGATCATCAGTTTTTGAAATGTTCAGACCAACCTCACTTGTAGGCGGCTTTCAAAGTAACTTTGGCTTTCATGAGTTATATAATCAATAAGTATGAATTAGCCTCTTCCAAAAGCAGTCATGCAAGCCCAAGTCATGACACTGCATCCACCATGCTTCACAGATGAGATTGTATTCTTTGGATCATAAGCAGAACCTTTCATTCCGCACACTTTAGCTTTTCCATCATTTTGGTAGAGATTAATTTTAGTCTATAGTACTTTTTCCATAACTTTTGTCGCTCTTCACTGTACTTCCTTGCAAATTCCAATCTGCTCTTCCGATTTTTACTACTGATGAGTCGTTAGCATCTTGTGGTAGGGTCTCTATATTTCTGCTCTCACAGTCATTGAATGTTGGATTGTGAAACCTTCACCTCTGCACCTTGGTGATTATTGGTGGTGTCACTGAATGTTGTTTGGGGCTGTTTCCTCACAGCCCTCACAATGTTTCTGTCATCAACTGCTGTTGTTTTCCTTGGCCGACCTGTTCGATGGCTGTTGCTCAGTACACCAGGAGTTTCTTTTTTTTTCTCAGGACATTCCAAATTGTTGTGCTGGCTAATATCCAACGTATGTCCAGTGGTTCCGATAGATTTTCCTTCTTTTCTTACCTTCATAACGGATTGCTTTTCACCCATAGACTGTTTTTACAGACTAATCCCAAAGCTAAAAGCAAGAGTAATCATTCAGGGCTATTTTATGTTTAAACAATCAATCTAAAAAGCAACACATGGGTAAGGATAAACACCTGTCACTCACGTGTTCCAATAGTTTCGCTCAATCATAAAATGGTGGGCCCAAACAAAAAGTGGAATGTCCTAAGATGTGTAACACATCTAAATGTAAATATCTAGAAATAAAAGCTGAAGTTCTGAACTCTTGTCTAATATTCATCTTTTTATCTTAAACCCAAATGTCCTCATGGAACAGCAAAAACAAAGGAAATGGCCTTGGCGTTCTGATACTTTTCAAGGTGATTGTACATATATATACATAGTGCATCAAAATACATTTAGAAACTTTTTACAATCATAAACTGATGCCGATCTCTAACCTGCATTGTACCGTCGGGATTCCGATCCGTTCACAAATGTTTGTTATTCCATCTCCTCCGCATGTTTCCTCATCCGTAAACAAGACTGATCAGACAAACAACAGATCGGCAGTTTATGCAATAAACCATCGCCAAAAGTTCTTCCGTGGTGAGTGATCAGAAAGCTAAAGACTCTGCCTGTTGCAAATGATACGTATCCATGATCTGCTCTTGAAGCAGCCTCCATGCGGTACTATGAGATATACGACATGCTAGGGCCACTTAACATGTGTTGATACCTGAACCGTCTCAGACAGCCTGTAGAATGTATTCTTCATGGTCAAGCGTATGAGCGGATATCGGTCATTCTCAATTCATAGTGTGTGGTGTCACGGATCCTGTCTCAGCAACGCGATGATAAACAGCAGCAAAGCTTGGATGACTCAGCTGCCTTCGGTTTGGAAACGCAATCGAGTACAACCGTGCAGCCTTGCGTCCATTACCAATGGCTCGGCTGTATGTAAAAATCATATCTGTCTGCACACGAAATTGATATTCTGCCATTGTCAAACGGAATGCTTCCCAATTAACTCACGCATGAAACAGACTGTCGCTGCTAGATATTGACCTCAGTGTGCAATTTCATATTTGCACAAGTTTTATCCTTGATACTGAGCACTTTAACCCATAAATATAGCATAGCTTAAAACTATTTTCTATCATATATATAATCATTTATTCGGTGTTCCCACTAAAGTCTTTTAAAAGCTTTTCTATCTTGAATTCAACTTTTATTATTCATTAACTTTTAATTGTAAACCATGAAATATATGCAATCTTAAGAAGAGCACAAAATGTTAAAATTATGGAAAGATAGGAAATAATATATTGACCAAAAATATTCATTTTTCCCTTGGTTTATGTAAAAAAATTGCAAATAATGATGAAAATTTCGAAGCTGAAATAAGGAAGCCGTGGAAAGATTTAGAAATAAGACTAATAGAAACAATAATTAGAAGAATAACAGAATACAAATTAAATGTAATATTATTAAAAGAGGACACAATAAGGAATTTTTGTCAGAAATCTGGAGGGAATAATGAGGATGAAGATGGTTTAGAAATCGTGTAGCATCAAAAAGAAAAGTTAATTCAATAAATCCTGTAGCGATCAAGATTGTAGTGATAATGTTTGCTGTTATTTATTAGAACAAATGATGGAAGGAAAATATAAAAAAACGAGTTACAGTATTGTTGAATAAACTAGAACAGAGGCTATCAATGTCCCAGGTCATATTCATACGTTTTCTATCGCAGGTTTCTTATCTTCCTCTCTCATTTTTATTAGCTATCTTAGTTATTTCAGCACCATTATATTTATGACTTAGATCTAGGAGAGAAAATTTATCTGTTGGTTAAAATCCATTCTCGAGATTTGAAATTCTTCAAATGAAAGTCAATTTCCTCTACTTTGAGAATCACTTGTCTTGAGATTGTAAAGCATGAAAATAAACTTGTGGTCATAATAACTATAACACAGAATAAACTAGGAATGTATTCTTCCTGCAAAAAGGAAAGAAGAAGTAAATACTTCAGGCAAATTCTCCATGCAACTACCATATTGTTGAAGACTAATGATACCGACAACAGATGAATAATTGCCGCTTAACCTTAATATGATTACACATTCTACTAAACAGAATAGCTGGCGATGTGAAGAAACGAGGAAAAACGTCATTAAAAGTGAGTATAATGAAGAGGAAGAACGGGAAAGGAAAGGGAAGTTTGAGAAGTTCCGAATCCAATAAACCAGGAATCCATGTACGGAGGGTTGACTTAGTTATTATCTGTCAGGTAGAGTGAGAATATGAAAACAAAACTCTCATGGAAACACAAAAATCTACAGAAAATTTAGCCTGAATCATCTTCTAAAATAGAATCGAAATATTAGGAGCCTCCAAGATAAATGCTGAACATAGAACTAGTGAAGTAAAGGGGAATATTAAGAAACATGCCGGAGATTTTTCAAAATTTGTTGCTTCTAGTCGCTTCCTATACAGGAGAAAAGAAGAGCCTAGAAAGAAGAAATCAATAATCATAGCAAAATCCCTGCATGTCAAAATGATGTCAATAAACTCAGTGTAAAAGAGAAGAAAGAGGATTTATTGGCACTGAAATTACAAATAGCAACAAATAGATAATCATGACAGGTAGAAAATGCCAAAGAAGCAATACATTTTAGAACAGAAAATATAGGACAAAGGTAGAATGAAGAATAACATATTGGATAATTTAAGAGATAGATGAAAGAAGTTGCAAACGAAATGATCAGTTCATGGTCAAGGAGAAGGCAAATAATTTCTAATGCAAGCAGTACAGAATATGGTTATAGGATGAATTGTGTTAAAGGAAGTATAAGCGCACAAAAGCGAAATATCAAATGTCGTAGAGACAAATTGTTATTCATGTAGTCAGTGAATGCAGCGAACTAACTGAGACGAGGAACAGAACTTGATAGGATTCTATGTAAACTGTCGTCCATTGAGAATTACAGGTTAAATTAAAAACAGGAAAAAGTTTCAAATATACATTTCCAGAATGCTGAAAGAATTTTGGAATTTGTATGACATTATACATATAGTTGCTGAAGTGTTTGAAAAGGTTTTGAGGAATTTAGTAAAAAGACCGAAATAAATGTAAATCTAAAGATGAATGAAAACCATCCAGATGATCAGATTCTTAAAATTTGGCAAGAATGCTAAAGTGATAATATGGCGTATTGAGGTGATTTGATATGTAAGAACAAGCAGGTATTACCGATATACTACTGCTGCTACTACTACTAATAATAATAATAACAATTACCTGTCTTTCTTTTCCTTCAAAAGCGACAGCTCTGCCTCCCCATCCATCACTTCCAATCCACGAAAATATCCCCGTGGCATTTTGACGGGCAACGGCAGACATCAATTCGCCTACTTCTTGGTCGGACGCAAATATTATCACGCCTGCAGGAGACGATACAAAATTAGACTAAACATCTATATTGGATAAATAAATAAATAAAAATCATCAATAAGAATAATGGCGTCGAAAAATCATAAAAGGTAAAAGGAAAATTATTCATAATTTATTATGTGGGTCGTTCGATAGCTGCTTAGTTCGACTAATGCATTTTGAAACTGAATTGGTAATTATTCCATTGATGCTTTAAATTATATTAACGACAAATAGATCGTATATTTAAGAGATAATAATTACATGTTACTTTTTATATTAAATGTATATACACAGATAGGTAGGTTTATAGCATAAATATATAATTATCTATTGAGATTACATACATATATTGGCAGGAATTGAAGAAATAAATACAAAGCAATCATTTGTTTGTTTATAATATCATGAACAAATATTCCACTTTAACTTATTGAGAGCAATGGATATTTTGATGATATTCAGGTTAATGTTTATATAATTCATGTTTGATAATTTTGATCAGAATCTGTTTATTTTTCCGTGATGCATTACAAAGGATACTAGTCATATGTTAGAAAATATTTGATGTTTTATAGGATAACTAAAGTAACAAAGAGAATAAAATATGAAGGTATATCGGCGCCGAAAGTGGGTAAGGTTAAAATAATTTTTAAATAATTCAAGTAATTTTATTACATTTAATTGTTTTAAAAGAAGTATAGTCTACTAGTAATTAGGATTATGAATAATAATTTAAAATTGTAGTTCAATACGACGTACTCATATATAAACAACCCTTTTAGAAAAGATCTAAATTTAACGGCGAAACTATTGAGGGTTCTCCCCTTTTTACACAAATGGACTCACCCGAGGTATACATATACTACTACCAGTGAATACCCGGAAGTCTGCAACCGAGAAGACGGCGACGCCTTCTCGGCTAGACGATCGAACTCTCTGATTCTGAGCAGAGAGGAACCCGGACGAGGCTCCGCCGAAGGGCAGAGACTCGTTCGGGGTGCTTGACCAACCCGATCCTGTTTATACAAGATCTACGGACATTTTTTGTCCGAGCATATGGGCTCGGGAATACCCCACTTTAAACCCGGCCTTGTGCCACTACTATCCCTCGTGGGTGGGGGGTAGTAAATATTGTCTGTAATAGAGGCCACGGCGACGCCTTCTCGGCCAGACGGTCGAACTCTCTGCCTCTGAGCAGAGAGGCACCCGGACCAGGCTCCACCGAAGGGCAGAGTCTCGTTCGGGGAGGTTGACCAACCCGATCCCGTTTATACGGGTTCTACCGGCATTTTTTGGCCGAGACTAAGGGCTCGGGAATACCCCACTTTAAACCCGGCCTTGTGCCATATCTATCCCTCGTGGGGGGCAGTAAATACTGTCTCTAATAGAGGAGGGTAGCACAAGAGTCACAGTTAGCGAGCACGTAGACTCAGTAAGGAGTCATACCGCGATACTTCAATACCAAGACTGTATATATATTATTGCTACTAACCCGCATTCCTGGATCTACTAACCCGTATTACCAGTTTGTATTATTACGTTAATACATTTATCTTCCTTATCCATTCCTGGCGTTTGTTATTCATTGATATCGGATTTCATCCCGGAATCCACAACAGAAAGAAAAGTACCGAAAAACTTTTTGTCGTTGAGAAAGACCAGACGACATGCGATGAACCCATGTCATCATTCGTTGAACAGGCGCCCCTACCGTACCTTAAATTAACCGCTTTTCGAAAGTAACTCATATTTTGATACAATAGTTGTCATTGAAAATGAATACCCTTCCACCTCTTGTCAAAATGATTGACTTTCCCCGTATCCTTAGAAACTAATATTATGAATGTATGTGCTTATAAAACTCAGTAAATTTCAAAATAAGTTATTCAAAATTCGCTTGAAAATGAAATAGGACTAGGGGCTTTCATTTAATTCTATAATTGAGTCTGAAGTTTTTAGTTTCTGTTTTTGAAACATGGTAATTCCTGTGTAGCGATGGAACCATATTTTTAAGTTAGTAAATTTATAATATTTATGCTCTGTAGATTTTCATTGAGCACTGTTTTGTAAATGTTATATATATATATATATATATATATATATATATATATATATATATATATATATATATATATATATATATATATATATATATGTACGCATCTGCGTACATGTAAATACACACAAATTTACACAAACGCACAAACACTCGTTGTGTTTGAGTTAAAGGAACGGTAAAAGTGAATATATAATTTTAGTTTTATTATTAAATGCCATTCTATTTCTACCAGCATATTGGTTGTATGTATACATACAACGTTGCGATCTTTCTTAACTTCTTCCTTCTAGAGGTGAATTGAAATGTATATAATAATGGTAATTACTCTTCTAAAATCATTCGTCACAATTTATTAAGATTTTACATTTAATATATATACATTTTGCGATAATTACAGAAAAATATAACGTGATTTATCGGATTGTACGAATTATTGATCTATCGAAAGCTATAATTAATTGCAATGAAATAATATTGAAACTGGGAATGATCATTAGGCTAGACTATTTTGCTAATTAAGTTATGGGAATCCCCTGCTGAGGTCAATATGGAACAACAGAAATATCTCCTCTCTAAGTGTACAATGATTTGCTCTCATCAATATTACTAATTTTAATGTTGATTAGTTATTCCTTTCATACCAATAATGATATAAAAGTGATGTAAACCATGCCGATCAATATTCTCTGCTCGTACGTAATATTTAGTGAATAGTAATTGTAATCTTACAGTGAAATCACTTATATTTAAAATTTATATGGCTGTTACTTGTTATCAATTACTCTTTAAAGCTGGAAAATAATATAAATAAAGTATTAATAGATTCAGTCCCTGGTGTAAGCAGTATTTATTATGTGTAACATATGTATGTATTTAGTAGAGGAAGTAGATAGGTCTATCAATAAATGCGTATGCTAACTATGAAAACTACATTTATTTGAAATAAAACTACATTCATTTTAAATAAAATCTTTACTGTTAATGACTTTACTGACAGAAACGTCACATAAAATCGTTAACAGTATAGATGTGATTCGAAAAATTGTACCACTTCTTTGTGTTCTTGATGTTATTAATATAACTTTTCGGCCCACCCATTCATTCGACTTCGTCTGTTGTCATTTTCCTGGATAAATATTTTCTTTTTTCGTCTAATCTTACGGATTGTACATATAACGAGGATTGAGGAATAGATCGATCGAATGTTTTTTATAGATTTTACCCCAAGCAAGGCAGTAAAGTCACTAAGATACAAGTGGTTAGTGGGTGTGGAAGAATTAGAAGAGAGAAAATTTACTAAGGATAACTCTGTAGTGTCTATTTATATCTCGTTCCAATCATCTATTAGATATAAACCTCCTATTCATGAGACCTCTTTCCATTACCAGGATGCTAACTGGGATTCACTCTGTCACTTTCTTCGTGATATCAATAATTGAGAATTGCGTCAAAAACGTTTGCTCTTGGGTAAAACCGGTATATATGTTTTCATTACTTCTCGGAAATACCAAATGAAACCTCAATCTTCTCTATGGTTCACTCCCGCATGTTCTGTCGGTATAGCCCGAAGTAACCACTTTTTCCGGCTATATCAACGAGTCAGTTCCCATCATAACAGATGCCTATTCGTGGCAGCACGTAATAAAATTAAACGTATCTTCGAAGGAGCTAAGTCTCTGTTTGCTGAGAGAATGAGACACCGTATTGCATCCAACGACTTTGGCTCTGGTGATTACTGGTGGCTCTGTAATAGTGTATTAGATAAGAGTAAGTTTTCTATTCCTTCTCTCTTCAATCAATTTGAGCAGTTAACATCTTCCACTAATAAAGCTGAATGTTGACCCCGTAAGTTCTTTGACTCTACTCTTGAATAATCAGAGATTATGTCTAATATACTGCATTCGTAAGAAGAGGCGGGGCGGTAAATAAAAAAAGAGATAGCTAACAGAGCGTAATAGTGAAAGTCGAAAGCACATGAAAGAGTTGTCTTGCCAGTGGAGGATTATACCGGATGTAAACGCCAGGGCCATGTATGTGAAAGATGGAATCTTTTCGGTAAAGAGGAAGATAGCCTGAAATAGAGAATTCATTGATAGCAAAGGAAGATTTTAAATTGGTTTCGCAAAGTGAAAAGATATCCGTTGACCGTTCCAAGAGATAAGATTCTATACTGTAGAAATTGTAACGGATAGCATGAACATTGGAGAAGGAAATGTTGATGGTGAAGATGTTTTTGTTTACTAGTTTTCTCGTATTTCTTTTAGTTGAATTTGTCAAGAGGATATTTGTTTTGAGGAGAAAAAGAAAAGGAAAAAAAGTTCAATATAATTATTGCTATCTGTTGTCAATGGCTATACAGACTAGCCAGAATGTACCCAGAACAAAATGTGGCCTCGGGGTTGTCCATCGGAAATATATGCAGGGATACCTCCCCATGCGCGAATTTGACACTACAAATACCCTGATATTATGCGACTGTTCATCAGAGCAGCCTCTCTAAGCGCTACCAAAGTGTTCGAGCTCCTTACTACAAGTCAGATGCTGCAGCCAGCGAACTGTCAACCCAGTACCGTCATAATGGAAAGTCGCAGCCACTGACTAGTCTGATCAAAACGTGAAGGCAGTTAAATCATTATAGCCATAGTAGAAGAAAAAACGGTAAACCATATCCTAAACAGGGAACAAAGGATGATCCTCTACACCTGTTCAATAAATATGGAAGGAGTTCGGACCAGCGGGTAGGTGAGCCTATCTAACCTTATATGTGTAGGTTTGCGATTTATTGATCTACTCATGTAGAATGAAAAGATATTTTTTTTTATTAAAAGTCTCTTTGTTATAAACATAAATTGCCATATCTAAAAAGAAACTTTGACACTTGAAAATATTAAATAATTTTCAACTCTTCCCAAACCTTCTCTTTTGTACTTGACTTGCAACTTTTGGGATTTTTTCGGATTTTCTAATGACTTTGGAACGCACTTTAAAATACTGTTTGATTTCATGCCATGCATTACAATTCATTCATTAAATCGTGCCTAAGTCTGATATAGGTTGAAGAGATCTTCATTATTTTACTACCTTATAAAATCAAAGAGTGAATTACCTAGAAGTAAGGCCACAATTACCATCAATATAAGGTCTTTTTCTTTCAGTTGTTTTACAAAAATATTTAGAATTAAAAAAATAAAATTAATACGTTTCTTTTATAAATTTTACACTTGCTATCTAAAAATATTAAAAAATATTAACGGATAAAGAGCTTGTAATCTTGACCGAACCGGAACTGATTAAATATCCATGAACTGTGTCTTAGTCAATTTTTAAATTTATGTCCACAAGAGTGAGTGAGTGGAAGAAAATAAATGAAATGATATAGCGTCATCAGATTATTGAGCTTGAAATTCTACAACTTTTACATTATGTGCGATAAGACATGCGCAAGACACATTTTTACAAAAGTTTACGCCAAATGACATATTTTCAGTACTGAAAAGTTTGTTTTTACTGAAAAGTTTGTTTTTTGTTAGAGACAGAGAATTGCTATCATGGTATTTGCTCAATATCTACTCTTGGAAAATGGTATATTGTATGAAAAATAAAAGACCACTCTCTAAGAAAAATTGGTATACACTCCAAAATCGGTAAAAATGTAATTACACTTAGTTTTAACCCACTTTAAAACGAGAAAGAAATGTTTACTCCTGTTAGTCGTTTTATTTGTTTGATCTATAATAGATATTTTAAATATTCTTATTAATAAAGTATTTATTTTATATGAAAACACAAATATATAAAAGCTAATTTGTAACAAAAAATATTGTTTCTCTTTAATTTACATGGCGTCATTGATATATTTTTTAAGTAGAAGTTGTAATTGAAAATTAAAAGATTAAAAATTAAAAAATAAACGGACAATAATTTTTATTTAATATCACAAACATTTTTCATGAAAGATAAGTCTCTCTTTCCTCGCAAAAATACATTTCCATACTTGATTCATTAGGTTGATATTAAGTATAAAAAAAATAAATATTAATAATTGTTTAATTAAACTGAAAAGAATTCGGTATATTTTATCATTTGCGTACATTAACATCCAAGTTCGTAAAAACGCATGTACATTTGTTGTCATTAAATTAAAATAATGAAATAATGAACTTTTTATGTTGCAGTGGAAGTAGTAAGTTTTATTTTACTGGGACTTTCTGCTTCTTGTACTGAAACCAACAACACTGGCCAACAAAATATCTCGCTCACATGAACCACAAGACACCTAGGTAGGATATCCAAGCCCTTTAAACACAACAGTAGCACTTTGTGATAATCTATAGTTCTCAATCGATCTTCATAAAAAATAACTTGACCAAGACAATGGGGAACCAATAAACATAATCTTACATTACTTCGCCGAAGCACGTGAGACTGTTCCAAGAATATCCAGAAGGAAAAAATCCTTCTGTGGGACGACAATCCTCATTTGAAAAGATAGAAGAAAAAACAGAAGGAAAAATGGGAGTGTGAATACTAAATAGTTAACAAAGAATAAAAAAGAAATTATGCTCTGAGAAATCAATACCTTTGAAAAATTCGAAGTCACATTAATGAAGTCAAGCAGCAGAGAAATTATGTTTTGAAATATGTAGAAAGGCAAAAAATCACGATAACATAATACACTCGAAATCAAAGCAGAAGAAATGTCCTCATATCATAAATACTTCGAGTCGCATTTCAATGCTGAAGCTGAAGATGTCTGTGGAAATAAAACATACACAAGTATGCATCCAAATATTTCAATATCAGTTTCCAAAGGGAAACAGTAACGGAGTTAATGATGAGGAAGTCAAGAAATCTATAAAAACCTAAAGCATGATAAACTTGACATTGAGTATGGTCTTTTGAAAATTCCTCGAATATAAAAACAAGTTTCTCAGTTTTAAGAAGGAAGTCTGAAAGATGAAGGGTTCCCCAAATCATTAATGTACTATGGAAACAAAAAGGTAATCCACAAACCATCAAATGTACAGGGTTATCTTAATTGGATCATTTATAGTAAAAGTATTAATGGTCATTATTATTAATTAGACTATTACCATTCTATGAAAGTAAACTCACAACCCGATGACGCTTTCGTTCTGGAAAGGAGTGTGATGATGACATATATCCCATCAAACAACTGCAAGAGATTGCATATACATCCAATAGAAAACAGTATTTTGCAATGTCGACTTCACGGCTGTATATGATCATATCAATAGACACTTTCGCTTCTCATTCATTAGAAACCGCACACCAAGCTCTGACTCAACTAAATGTCTCGATATGATAGAGGAAATATATAAAATCGCAAAGTTGAAGATAAATAGTCCAATACCCAATAGGCTGAGCACAGACGTAGTTTCGCACAATGTTGCAAGTTGCTACAAAGCCAAAACGATAACCTAAAAATATCAGCCATATCTATAGTCAGATGGGGACTTTCATATTGCATGGTTCTAAATTCGTTCAAAAATATCTGAACTGTCAGCACTATACAACTTCTTTCTCAGATAAATGATTAAAAATAGCTTAGGCGAACGAAACCTGTAGGTTTTAGCAAATACCATCTTTCTTCGAACCTCGTGATCTGTCGCTACAGCATGACAAAGAAAGACATTTACCGAATAACTGAAAGCACAGTACTTCAGAACTTTCAACAACTGCAACAACTAAAATAGATAGCACATGTAACACAGCGATAACATTCCAAGATGTAGACGTTCTCTATCGATGCAGGAAAGAGCAATAACAATAACTGAACTTGAGAAACCTATTTTTTTAATATTGTTTCAATAGAAAGATTAAAGAGCTAACCGCCCAGACATTGTTATTAGACACCGAAAACAAAAAAGTACCTCTTTATTGATATGGCAGTCCCTGCAGACTGCAATGTATCTTTGAAGATCTTTGAAGACAAAAGATTCTCAACAGAACGCTGCTGCAAAAGGAACTTGTGACATCTACCCATCCAACGATAGTAAACAGCATAGAATTTAAAATATCGTATCATATCCGCATTTCTCTCATTCCTAAAAAACGTGAAGTTAAAATAAAAAAGCAAAGCTTATCTAATTTATCACCTGTTCCTTATTTAATCATTTTGTCAGATTTAATCCATATTTTCACGATATATATATATATAATATATATATATATATATATATATATATATATATATATATATATATATATATATATAGTGAGATATACACTGCTGTTCGATAAAAGTGACTCACCTGATTTTTTTTACCAAGTGTTCTCTTCTCCGTTGAAACGAAAGTTGAGCTAAATTCAAAGGATAAGCGATCTAAAATCCGAAGAAGAAGCTCTTTGAATTTAGCAGTAAGTACTGTAAAGTATCCGTTCAGTATAATGCTCTGGGGATGCTTTTCTGTTCATGAAACTGGCTTCTTAAAACCTATTGAAAAGACCCCCAGGAGCGAGCAGTACGTGAGAATTTTAGAGTCTTGCCTGCTCCCTTCTGCTGAAAGGGTGCAGATCGACCCCACCAAGCTCATTTTTATGCAGGATAATGCTCCCTGTTACAAATTAAAATTGATGAAGGGATACTTTGATGAGAAGCAGGTGAGTGTTATGACATGGCCGCCCCAATCTCGTGACCTCAACCCCATAGAAAACTTATGGAGCATTATACAGTACAGGCTCTCGAGAAAGCAGTTGAGCAACAAAGAGGATTTGATTGTGAATTTCATATCCGAATGGAATTTAATGCTTGGAGATGAGATTTGTCAGAACCTAATCAAGTCAATGCCAAAAAGGGTTGAAAAAGGTTATTCAAAATAAAGGAGGACCCATAGATTATTAAATATTTCGAAGTATATTACCTATGATAAATAAATTATACCTCTATTATTCTTTATTTAAAGCTGTTCGGTTATGTTTCTATTGATTACTAGTTGCAGGAAATAAGTGAGTCATTTTTTTTTGCACAGAGTTTTTCGCTAAATCTCATTTATATCCAAAATTATAATTATCAATAGAATACCTTAGGGTGAGTAAACTTTTTTACTAGGTGTTCGGGAAGGGGTCTTTATATTAGTAAGATTAAAAATTAGTTTGACCCCCAAAACAATAGGCGAAAAAAATTTTAAGTAAAAAAAAAAATCAGGTGAGTCACTTTTATCGAACAGCAGTGTATATATACGTGCTTCATGTGATGGTAACACGTACGCAAACACTCGCGCAAACGTGGTGGCTTATCACAAAAATAAACTCTGTTATTATTTGATACCGTCCATTTTAAAATATTAATAACTGTACAGAAGAAATAAGTGAAACAATAAAGAGAATAATGAAAAAAAAATGAGTTATTCTCGTTTTGTTCACTGAAGGTGCTTTTCTGGAAGAACTGGTCAACCTCACCTCGTGCATTAGATTTTTGCATAAGTCTGTCTACAATCTTGTCGTATGCCTCTGTTTCAGCCACGCCCGAATCCTTCAGCAATTTCTCTGTTCGTGCGATACAGATACCATTTTCACGCAAGTGTTTTTCCACTTCGTTGAATCCCTGTCAAGAGAAAATGAAAAGGCATTGTTTGAGGAGATGCTAATGTTGATACTTTATGCATAGGTAAGTGAAGCTCTATTTATGCTGGCAACCTTTTCAAAGGAGTGCAAACAGAATTGTGGCAGGCAAAATTTGTGAAACGTTTTTGTTTTACATGAAAGAGTCTCCTGTATTTTAACTTTAGAAGATACTGTGTACCAAATTTTAACTTAAAAATGTTCTCTGTGCATACTGCAGATATAAGTAGTTCACACTGGTGGTTATAAATGATCAAATAAACAATAAACCTAACGCACAGCAAAGTCTCCAGTAGATTTTTAATGTAGGTTTTGTCGTAAGAATAAAAACTCTCTTAACATAATTATAACGTGTATGAACATATAAGAAAAAGTTTTCTGATATGTTCATACACGTTGTAATTATGTGTGATGTGAAGTTAGCTGATATGCCAGTGGCTAAAAAATATATTAACTTTCTCTTAGCACTAACAAACATGTCAAAACATCAAGCTATAATTTTCTAGCAGTTCCAAAATGCAGAAGAAAATATATCCCTGATAGAATAATAGCAGTAATATTCAATGTTTCTGTTCATTTAAGTATGTCAAATGAAAGGAAATGTTGAATTTCATTACTAAACTATTTTACTTATTAAAATTAAAAAGAAAACTCATCTTTATTTAATTTTCTTTCATCAATAGTTTTCATAGCTTTTGGTTTAACATTATATCACCTAATATTCCTGTTGTGAGTTCTCTGCTGCATGAAGACGCATCTGTATGAGACATTAATAAGGTCAATAGACGAATGGCCTCCTGCTTTTATTATTAGTGTAGATCTCTAAGAACTTTGTTTGCCATTGGATTGCTGATACAATTTCGTAGAGAATTAAAGCTAAAGCATCAGTACCGTCTCTGAATCAGATAAATTATTTGAGACATTCTTATTTCGACTAGTTTTTTACTTTAATCATTGGAAAAATGGTAACATTATACATTCTCGCTCAGTTACGTGCAATATTTTGGGGAGAAATACTTAGGGCTCATTTAATTTGTTTCCTTGACATTGTCCTCACAGTAATTTCATAAATGTTTGTCTTTTTTTTTTACTTCATAATAAAATATCACTATGCTTGGTCGGCTCAGCATAGAAATGAATACAATATGGGAACCAGTAATAAGGAGTGTCAGAGAAAAGCGATAATAACTACAAAATTGCTGTGTGAGCTCTGGTAAAAACATGTTATGATAAGAGCAAAAATTGCAATAAGAGCACTTGTAAAAATTGGTGGCTGAGGAGATTAAATTTATAATACCCAGAAATTCAAACACAGATGTCCTTAAGCACACATGGCTCAGTAGATAAAGGCGTTCGTTAGATCCAGTGACAGGACCCAAAGAGTGTGAGTTCAATACCTGGTTAAGGCTGTGGGGAACTTGGAGAGGGGAATTAACACGAGATAACTGATAACTGACATCCATTAGACATGGCACGTGGAACTAGAACAGTCTACCCCAGTGAGCGAAATAAAGGGTTCACTTCGACATTCCAACCACCTGAAGAAGGCCGGATCGTACAACGGCCGAAATGTTGTGATAAATATGGCGACAAAGATGAGGACAATAGTCCGAATAATGTAAATAGTATTGACTGCTCTATTCAAATCTTGAATAAAATCTAATTCCATAATTATATCTTCATCTTTCTTACTTCACGTATTCAAACATTATATTCCAGTGAGATGCAAATAAATAAATCTGTTAATCATTAATCATCGTTTGAACTTTCATCATAATGTTTAAGTCTAACTAACATGATATCTACCAAAATCATTGTATCATCTATTCCTGGCACATATACCTTTGACAATTTGATCGATAGCAAACCGCTTGTTGTTTGAAACATTTTTACCACATAAAACTTGTCATTTGTCCCCAAAATAAATATAACTTTCGTTTGTTTGTTTAAATCCAACATTTTAAATTTGGCAAATTGTCAAATATATGGAACGCAATCATATAAATGTACACACGCGTTGATAATACCACGCGTATGTAGAAATAGTTCTTGCCCTTAAATCTATCACCATCCGATGATGATTTAAATCTGAGATTGATCCCCTGATTGTGGAAAGATATTATCTGAGCAAATAATACACTGGTGCTAAAGATTTGGACATACATGACGATATCTTCTGAAATATCTTGAGAGTAGATTCTCTCTGCGTCTCCGGCACCTGACACTTTTCTCCTTTTGCTGTCATTGATTGCACCAATGCGATTTTGTTGAATCAAAATCTATTTCTCTTTCTCATCCTTAATTATTGCGGTACACAAATCAAACAACTTTATAATGTCAGACAATGTGTCGGAGTTTATTTTGCCAATCACTTATACAAATTTAATTCAGTCAGCTTTAGTTTTCTGGATTCTTTCCAATATATAACGTGGTATACCGCTAATATCGATTTAGCACTTGAAATATGCAATTAGGACGGGAACCTAGAGACCAGACCAGCATAAAATATAACGATAAATATAATAATTTGAAAATAAAGTACATTCACATGTTTAATATTCCAAATCTATGACATTCAGTATTTTAAACGTTCTAAAAGATTATCCATTTGTTCTGAGGCTGACATTTAATCTACAACTAACAAAATACTGTTAACAAAATATTCACCTTCAAATTGACAGCGTTTTTTGTTTCATCTGTAATTTCATTGCCCGAAATTTAATGGATTATACCAATAAATACTTAGTAGGGAAGAATAGGGATGAAATAGATTATCATTATTTTGGATTGAGCTTACGTTCCTATGAAATCAGTAGCAGCAATGAATTAACATTTTCCTTTATTTTCACTTTATTTTTTTTAAAAATAAGGATGAGCAATTAGTTATTCCCCAGAATAATAAATATCGTGAAAAGAGGTGTAGACTGACAGTGGATATTTAGATTAAGTCTGGGCAACCATTAACAAACGAAGCACCCTTAAAAATGGCTTCTTCTGATCATAACCCGATTGGTTTTAGCTAATAATATTTACAGGGTAAAATGACGGATGGATTTAAAATTCAAGGGGAAAATAAAGTATGTCAGTTGTATCCTACTCACACTCATCAGAAAATTTGATTTATTATAATAAATTAAAAAATGATAATAAAATCCGTGTTAATTCATTCCAAGGTGGGCCAGGAATATCCACTAGTGCTACTATACTATGACTAAATTAAAGTCTAAATTTCTTATTTTCAAGTTTGGCAAACACTCACTAGGTTTTTCTTTATGATATTATTCAAACAATACAGGATCTTAAGATCCTGTATTGTTTGAACAATATAAGATTATATATTATAATATTATAAGTGTATAGTGTTGTTTTGTGGACTTGAGATTTGTAATTTATGAGAATATGTACGATAGATAACGGTTGACCCTAGTTTTCCAGAGGTTAAGATTGTAATGGTTTCGGAATCATCCTTTCTGGAATCTGTTCTACAAATCAGCGACAGTTGGGGAAGAAGCTGTTGAAATGGAACTACTTTCTGACAAATAGAATACGAAGGGGATGAGGATAGTTCGTGCCTGTGTACATGGCATGGTACGGTGGATTTCCTCTGTAAATGTCTGAACTGGTGCAAATATTGAACATATCTCGCCAGAACATTTTCCATATAAATCGCGTTAGAGTGGAGCGAGGCTTCTGACACTTTATCTCTGGGAAAAATAATTATTCTCTACAAAGCTGCGTAAACGCTGCTGAACACTTTCGACGATTGGCATCTCCAGTCCAGAAATGACCACAATACTTTATATTTGGTATAGACCATATCAGGAGGAGTCAGATATTTTCTGGAGCTATATTCGACTATCTTTCCAACAGATCATATATATGAGTTCAACTTGATGTCTGGGATAAATTGTGAATCCCAATCATTGGAAATGCAAATATTCTTTGTGACTGTTGAGCATTTAGGGTGAACTCTGTGATAATAAAATGTTACTAGTTTAGTTTGTAAGGTATCGAATATTACAAGTGTTATGGTCCAAGGTTAGGACCAAGGAAGAACAACACGAACACAAGAGTAGAAATAACAAATATATATTACACAGAATAATAATACAAGATGTGGAAGGTGTTAGTATCACTGTCCGTCTGGTTTGGAGTGAACTACTATTGGCTCGACTCGATTCCGTCTCGATATTTAACAACCCTCCCACGTGGGTCGAATGTGGCACAAGGCCGGTTTAATGTGGGCTCCCCGAGCTCGTAGACTCGGCCAAAAATATGCCCATTTAGAACCCGTATAAACGGGTTCAGGGACTGTCTACAAAGCCTCGTCCGGGTTCCTCTCTGCCAAAGCAGAGAGTTCGACAGAAGTCACAAACAGTCAGAGACTGCTCACGACTCGATTCAGTCTCGTCCCTCTCTCTTGAGAAGCACAGTATTCATAGTATCAGGAAGAGTTCACTCTGTCGTTATAGTTAAGGTTCCATAACAACAAGCAAATTATTATCACCTTCATTGAACTGTTAGATTTTGTGTAGTAACCCCTATGTCATACCTTGTCAAAGGACATTGAGATATCTAAGTTGATATCTCTTGTGATGGATATTATCTTGTGCCTCAATGATTCTGCGTGTTAGAACATTTAGGATCTAGAAGCACGAAATCCATACTGTTTGTCGCTCATAAGATTGTTTCTGTTAAGGTGATCAAAGGCCTTCGTATTGATCATAGACTACACGAGCTTGCTGATTATGCTAATGAGGATGATGTGTAAATATTGAGACGGAGATGTGCATTCACTCAAATTCTTGCAGGCGAGGCATACAGCTCCATAGACTTCGCCTTTAGGCAGTGATTAAAAACTTTAACAAGATTGAAGATAACTCTAGGCAAAGTTTCTTATGATTTTATCCGAACTAGTAGCACAAGCTTTTAATGAATCTGGAAACTCCCCGTGACGTGATAGAGATACCGCAAATGTTGTGCTCCGTGAGAGTGGGGAAGTCAGGTAGGAGATGGAAGTTGTTCTCTTATGTGGAGTTAAAAGCAAAGTTCAGTGGAACGAGTTTAGCTTTATACAACGAGAGGCCATCTTGAGGCCATTTATAATAGTACGCACTGACAACAGTTTGCCTCTATTGAGAATTTAATTTGTGATTTTTCAGAACCAAAACGAACAAAATCTTTTATTTACAACCTCTCAGCTTGGACTGTCTGCGCATAGCTGTTCTTTGCAATTTTCCAGAACTCTCTTGCAATGATTCAGACACTCCTAAATTTGTCAAGTGTTCTACTACACGGTACTCTGTAATAATGAGATGGTAGTGGTGGTTACAGGGATCTATCGCTTCAGTAAATTCTGGTTATTCGTCTCTTTGCTGACACATTTGTGCGGAAAAAACTTTTCATGCCAGAAAGTATCTATCTGCAGATGGAGGAGGCTGTTCTGGAGGCTCCATTTTTGAAGAATATTGAGAGAGTACTGAGGAAGGATATTTATCAATTAAAGATCTGTTAAAGTTATTCCAGTCAGTAATGGCGTATCGAAAGATCGTCTCTTGAAATGAGGCATCGTGGGATACCTTCAGCACATAATTCTTCAGGAAAGGAGATGAGAAAGAGGTTTAAGAGTTCTGTGTGATTCTCAGCTATTCCAGGTTACATGGTTAGCCTTATCCACGATGGCCTAACACAATCTGCACACTTATTGTTTCTCAAATTTTGATATTATGGCAGACGAAAATTAGTTTATTACATTATAATAATTAATAAATACATAGTCTTAGCTATTCATTGTTTTTAATACATAGATATAAAACTATTTTCTGAATTTTAAAAGTTGACGAATGTTATTGAATTATAAATTTACAAAAAGCAAACAGGGATATCTTCCATCGACTCTCTTGATAACTGTTGGCTGTAAATATAGGAAAAATGACGTCTTTAAATATAAATTATAAACTTTACCTAAAAGTGGTTTATCAAAAGAGCATGGAGAAGCTAGCATTAGTGAATTTATGGTGTAATTAGGTTTTAAGCACTCATTATACGGACCTAGTAATAAGTACATCATTTAACACGAACATATAGTCAGCAAGATAAAGAAATGTAGTCGTTTTAAAAAACAACCGCATTTTAAATCTTCAATACATTATGTAAATCAATTATGCAAACTACGATGACTACTGAACGTTTTTCAGGCGAATCAAGAAAGAAATGTCCTATAACTCTGCTAGTTCACATTTATCATTTAGTTCAATAAACTTGGCATACTGTTGCTCAAATGTATGTAATTCTCCCCGAAATGATGACGATGGATATGGTACAAGATCAGTTGTAATGCGTTCTTTTACAAATTGTTGTTGCATCCGATTTAATGCAATACATTGACAATAATTAAGACACGGTGTTTTAGTCTTCGGTATAAATAAGAGGCGACGCAAGTTCGACTCCTAACAGAAGGCGCATTTTTATTTAATAAGTTTTATCGAATGTTCATGCCGGTAGACTAAATCAAGTACTGTTTAAAATAAACGAAGCGTCTCCTCGAATATGAGTATCCACTAAAAGTAACGTTTATAGTAATCAATAAATAAAAATTCATTAATTTTTAGAAAACGTTTTGTTTGCGTCTCGGATACGAAACTGAGTAAAACTTTCAAAGAAATCTGAAGGAGTAAAGTCTGCTTAAAACGCAGATAGAACCTTTCTTGATTATGAAACACTTAGTAGCTGTGTGGCCTAAAGCATGTTGGATCAAACCATGATTTCTCTTGCAAGGGGGATGCGGGTTCAAATACTGCAGGAGGGTGCATGTTTCTTTAATAAGATTTCTCCAATATTCAGGAATTAAATTAAAAAGCGCATATGACATCATATTTTGTTATCATTAGAGTATGAATAAAAGAATGGAAAACCTTTTTTACTTGATGCTTCTAATACGTTGCCAGTTTTTATATGCAAGAAAAGGGGCTGATGATAAAACAATATCGAAATATATGCGGTACAATGAAAGACGAATGTTAAAATTCCCATTCCTATTGTCTGTAGCACAAAGCAATGTTTTCCCTTACTATTTTCCCCTAGTTTCTGTTCTGCCATCCACTTAAATAAACTTGTCATGTAGTTTATTTGCTGGTTTCTTCTGTCTCCTGCCTTCAATATGTTCTAGGAATGTCAAACTGTCTAAGCCTTCTTTTTTCATTATGTCCTCTAGAAATTTCAAGTTTAAAATTACTGTCCATGTTATTCTTAGCTTCTTTCTATAGAACTACAACTCTGTTGCCTCAACTTTTTCTCGATTCTTAATCATATAGAAGGATTGATATTACATAATAGAATAGCACCCTTTTTGTTTCGAACGAACTTTTCCTGTTTTTTAATATGTCGTTTAGGTTTGGGAAGGCATCTTTCCCTATTCTAATGCATCGTCGGATTTCTGTGTTACAGTTTCCGTCGTCAGTTATACGAAAGTATCTATGTATTACCAAAATGATTTAAGAGATTTTGACTACGTTACTGGATAACATGGTGACCACAATGGAATGCTAAAATTTGACAAGAAGCAGAAAAATTCGTCATATACAATACTTTTACCTGACTACTGGCATATTGTCTCAATCTGCAATGAATTTATGGGCGCATCGTGTAGGTTAGAGCGCAAGCGAATAGAACTTAGCATCGTTATTCGTGCATGATGGATGCGAAAGCATTAATCAATGACAAACAGAGCTCGCCCGCAGTGATAACTTGACTCGATAATTCCTATGAAATAAAGAGGCGATTTTAGGGTGAAGACAGTCAACAGTTTCTATTTTGTGCAAAAATAAGTGAAGAAGAGTTAGCAGGAAGCTAGCAGGAATTCAGACAAAAGAAGTAAATAATGCAATCGTTGCGCTTTTTTCCTTCAGTGTGAATGAAACCAGTGCCGTCTAAAGCGTGATGAAATTGAAGGACTCACGTGACTGGCTCACTGTCGATAGACGTGAGGAGGACAGTAATTCGTTGTGAATGTTTTATTCAAAGGTTTTTAGTTCGTTCATGAGACAATAAAAGTTTATAGGAAAAGAAATACTCATTTTGCTAACTTTTGACGGTTGTTAGACGTTGTGAAGTGTTGAATAAAACGCTTCATGTTTGTATTTGTCTCTTTTGTGTTAATATATATCGATAAAGATGCTGTGATGCTGATTGCGAGTTCGTGTATTTTGAGGGGAGCTTCATGAACACAAATATAGGGATTCGTTTTGGGTAATATTTTTAAAAGATTGCCTATTCAAAGACGTGTACGTATCAGTGCATATAGAAATTCAGTTGTGTTAACAATCACAATGAGAATAACATTTTATTTGCTTATGATTTGTCATGAAATCGTCAGCTTTTAAAATCTGAAGTGTAGAGTCAAATTATCAGCACATTTAAAACCGGCATTGATTCAAAATAAGAGAATGTGGAAAACGGACATTAATTTTAGCATGCCTGCTTTCAGAATCCTAACTTTCATCTGGAGTAAAACAACTACTTTTCACATAAATGAAAAGCAGGTAGCTAAAATTGGTAAAATTTGCTATATGAGTGAATGGGAATTAATGATCTTAGACTGCACAAAGCCAAGTATGGCAGCTTAATGTTTTTAACTCACGACAAGGGTAGTTGCCAAACCATTTCTCTACAATAGGTGCATATCTGTACTCTGTGTAACTAATTACAATCTTTGAAAACCTAAGTGTTTAAAATGAGAGAGGGGACGTATTGACTGTTGTATAAAGCATTTATCGATGTTTTTCAAATACTGACTATTTGCATTCAGTACAAATGAATAAAACACGTTTCTATGGCAAGTAAAAGCGATTTCTACTGGATTGCTCTGTAAGGGAAAATTAGCACGCTAAAAAGTGAAATCATTTAAAACATAGTTACCTTTTAGCACGCTATGATTTTAATTTAATCGATAAATGACATATATTTCTAACTTCAGCATTCAACAAAAGTTGGACTCTCTTCTCTGATCACAATTTGATTAAGAGATTATTTATTATTCATCCAAAGAAATATTTGGGGTTTTTAGAATCAATATGTTCACTCTTATGAGGAACACTATCATAGAGAAAAATATAAAAATTAAATTCATCATAAAATACTTAATTACAATTTTTGTCAATTTCACATCGAGAAAGTTTACGTTTTTACAATAAAGTCAACATAGAGTGAGTTGAAAGAAAAGAAAAGAATTCTGTCTTATGTCTGATTTCAAGTAGACTGTCAGAATGCTTATTTCTAAGGTAACCAGGTCGTTCTCACTCACATTATTGTCGCAATACTCTCTTTCTATTCATATTTTATCCTGTTTGACATTGTCTCTTATTAAGACTACAAATCTCAAATCGTTAAAATGTGGTAATTCTCCAGACGAGTTTTTATTATATATATTTCTTTTAACCATTTCACCCCATCCAAGGAAGTAAAGCCACTACGACACGTGGAGGTTACCGAGTGTGAAAGAATAAGAAAAAGAGAAACCTTATTAAGAAACAAGAACAATAGAAAAGTAATAAAGAAGACAGTAGACAACGATTAACATTGCATTTAAATTGTTGAAGACCAAAGTTCTGGAAAGCATGGAGCAGGAAGAGAGTTCCACAAGCTAAAAATCCGAGAAAAGAAACTATTTGCATAGAAGTTACCGTTACATTTAGCCATTTCAACTTTTCAAAATTATGAGGACTTGCCGCCAGTCTAGTATTGCGCTTAAATACATAACGTCTAGAAAGCATAGCAAAGAGTTCATTCGGACAATTATGATGACAATATTTACGGGAAAAGTACGGGAAAGCTACATTACGGCGGTTGAAAAGTGACTGAAGCTGAGACGCCAGGTCAGAACCATTAAATAAGGCTGATTATTCTTTGAATTTTATCAGGGATTTCTAAATATAGAGTATGTTCGCCGATGAATTTCGAGATAGAGACATTTCTATACGGTCAGAAATTTTGTCCAATATACAGCAGTCCTGGGAAGAGAGAGAGGGGAAAATATATAGCTAACATACTGCAATAACGAAAGTCAAAAGTACATGAAAGAATAATCTGGATATTCAAGGGACAATTCCCTTGCCAGTGGCAGATTTTTCCGGACATTAATACCAAGGCCATGCATATGTATCAAAGAATCTTTGCGGTATAGAGGATTATAGCCTAGAACAGAGAATTCATTGTGGCAATGGAACCATTTAAATTAGTTTCACAAAGTGCAAAGGTATCTGGAGACCATTTCAATGGAAAAAAATCTACACTGCAGAAATTGAAACGAATATTGGAGAAAGAAAGATTTACTGGCTAGGTGATTTTTTGTTTATTATTTTTACAGAATGATAACTATGCAACAAGTTTTAATTAGATTGTAATTAAATAATGCTATTTCTGATAGAAGACTACGTTCACTGTGTTGTTAACTATAACAGAATCAGCTTACAGCTGAATTATCTAAACATTAATATAGATTACTGAATTTTACTGAGCTTCATAAAGATGACTTATTCCAAGCGTTTGATACATACAGTTCACAATTTTTGTTTTCCCGTACAAGGCAATAGCAATTTATAGTTTTGCAAGAAAACTATTGTCAGATTCTTACTGCTGAGCTATAAAATAGGATCTCAGTTTATTCATTGATAGTGAAGGTTAGCACTATAGGGTGTTCATAAAACTTATTTAATTAATCGGCAATTGGAACTGACCATGACCGTTAAGATGAAATGTTAATATGTTTGAACTGTGAAGGACAAAACCGTAATTCATTTTATAAAGAAATCCTACAGGTAATGTTATGGACTCCAGAAAACAGTTTCTCACTAAAAGCAACATACTTCTAATCAATAGTTTCATTATTGTAAAACCTTCATCAATAAAATTTTGTTATACAAAATGAGAAAACGTTAACATGAAATGAAGATCATTTTTAGAATTTCAGTCAAGTATTTTAATTAAGATCTCTTCGACTAGGAATTTCAAGTTTAATTATTGTACTAAAATATTATTTGCCCACGTATCTGACAAATATTTGGCCACTAAATGGCGTTGCCAAGCCAAAGCAGTATATAAGAAAAAGACGCAGAAGTCTCATCTTCTTCTTTCTCTTTTGCCCACTGGATAACTTAGATTTAAGACGTATGACTATTTTCCTAAAGGAATCTTCAGTCCCCCTTAAACCCCATTTCACATTAAACAAAACAAAAATAGCATAAAATATCCAAAATTTATTCGACTACATAAAAAGGACATCTAATAATTTAACCTAGCCAACAAACTCATCACAAATGTAAGTCTTATTTTATTCCCGCATCATTTGTTGAAAGTATCAACTTGGGTCTATGATAAATAGTTTGGCGTATTTAGCAGTATATATTACGGGTGTTTTATAAAGAAATTGGTCTGTGTCATTCTTAATAAGCTTCTACAAAGGTAACTCTCTCTGTGTTTTGTTTCCGGTACACTGAATGCAGTGTAATATCTGGGAATTGTCGAAGAGCAAAAATGTACGTCTTTTCACACAGAAATTGCTGTAAATGAATGATTTAGGATACTAAAATAGATACTTCCATATTATCATGTTGATGACTCAAGGGATCAACAAAAAGTTACTGCTCTTATCGTTTGATCAAAATCAAAATAGCGTCATGCAAAAAAAGGAAAGGAAAAAAGCATTTGTGAATACCTAAATATGATTCAGAACTCTTCGTTTTATAATTGATACGCAAACGTATTTTATGCTAAATATTTGCGCACATAATCTACACAAGTAATAAATGCAGGTTTTTACTCAAAACTATTCAACTCTAGAGGCATTTCATTGTTATTGCTATTATACACTAATCTAGCGTTCGCTTGTTCAGTGTGATGGGCTAGCAATTAGACACATATAATCTGATTAAGCAAGAAAAGAATAAACAGTATCGGCTAAGAAGAATTGATAGATACGAAAGATTCTGTAGCTGGGACAATGTAATGAGAACAACCCACTTATGTAGATTAAATAAAATGATTGCTTCGAAAGATTATCGAATATAAGAAACAGCTGAAGGCACAATAAAGGGCATGTGAGTACAACAATTACAATAAAGATCATCGTTCAAATAGATTAGCATGTAATAATTATGATAATTATCTTAGTTCAACAGAAACTCGTTTTTAAAAATGTATTCTTAAATGGGAAAATTTTGTCTATAAATTTTATACGTTTGTATATTTTTCATATGCACAGCATGATTACTTTTTTATTTTTTATAAAGTACGTTTGATTTATTTCAGACCTCCCTATAAACTTTGGAACAGGAAATTATTTTCACCTCAATAATTTTGGGTAGCAGAAATCTAATGAAAAGATTTCTAAAGACAATCCTTGAAAGACGTTTTAAACATGTATTACTGTTTCTTTTAACTTCATAAATATAGACATAAAAAAGGAATAAGAAGAAAACTACAACTACAGTAGTTGGCAATATGAAAAGAAAAAATGAAAAGAGGCAAAAAACAAAAAGTGTATACATTGGTTATCTAACTGGTTATTGCTCCTGGTTATCGCTCATCAGAATTTGTTCGGGAAATTAAAATATTGTGTACACCGATTAACAAATGGAAACATAAGCAAAGAAAATATGCACTGAACAATTTTATATTGACACGGGTATATTTTTGAACACATCATGATAAGTTTTATTAACCAATACTTTTGTTTGGAGAAAAACTGTTTCGAGGACTTTCAAGTGATAGTCTAAAACTGAAAACATAATCTCACGGAAGGATGATGCACATTCCCAATTCTTTTCTATCAAAGATGTTTGGTCTTACCAATGTAGCCAGGTACACACTGACACTTAAATTGATGAAATACGGAATTTTTCGAAATTTCATTTTTATGAATTTATTTTAGCATTGATTGAGACGAGAACATGACGCAGTCTAAGATATACGGAATATTTTTTGCGATTAAAATCTTTTGGTTATGGAACTTAGCATTAATGGTAGCTTACACCACGTTCAGGGGATAGCCACTGTCACAAAATATTTTCTTAATCAATTCTAATTCCTGTTCTAGTCGAGCGGGTATATAATTCGGTAAATGTAGGTTTTCGGTAACAAGCGTAGAATTTTATCTTTGTACTAACGCAACAAATTGAATCAGAGAACTGAATGCAAACCATTTAAAATTCTGTTTCTAACTCTTTATTAAACACACAAAAGCGGTTGGGTCGCTTGGCACTAGAAAACGGTCATTGTTCGTAGAAGCCCAAGAATATTTTAACCATCGCATGACTTAAATGATTCCCCATTCAAATCCCCAAAAAATCAACCTACACACCACATTGTTGAAAGTGAACTCAACAGACATAATGACAAACAATAAAAATCAACAGAAACAGTTTCCAGAAAACAGGAGTCAGAAAAATGACTTTTATACAGAGCATCAGCCCAAATGTTTATTATTTCCTAAAACTGAGAACAATTAAATAAAAAGACATATATCGAATAAACGAAAATTTGTCGTCAGAATTAAATGGATAATTTTGTATATAACTGGCAAATCAAAATGAACTTTTAATATACTATTCCAAATATTCCGTGTTACATATTCAATACCTGACACGTAATAATTCAACCAACCATTTAACCAATTTATGTTGGACTAACCCAATCATAGACAAAATGGCTCGTACCAGGACATTGTCCTCATGGGTCTTATGCATCCCATCTAACCGGAGTCGCAAATAACCCAGCCATTTGACAATTTCATAAATATCTACTGGGAGTATCTTTTTCACGAATTTGTGCATTTGTTTTTAAAAATTAAGCTCAATAATTTTAGTTTTATCAAAACTCTACCAGCAATAATTTGACGAATTCCTCCTCGTCATTCAATATTACCATCATTTTACAAGTATCATGATTCAAAATAACCACCTTCGTTCAGGTTTCGTAATCACAATAAATTTATTGCAGCGTAAATCTTTTAGAACACAAAACTGTTCAAATCTGTTTTTATCGCTTCATTTTGTGCCTCAAATAAGATCTTTACGTATCGAATTTTTTTAGGTTTTACAATATTATTTTACAGATTCCTACATTTCGATATCTTTTGAATTAAAATCTAGAAAGAAACCACCAGTATTTCAGATTCGTAGACACAGGTTATCGCATATATGCAACATGTATGATTTTATTTTAGAGGAAGATATCAGATTTACATACTTCCAGTTTTTAGGAAGATGTTAAGATTGAAACGTTGAATGACGAAAACTATGAAAAATGTTTTCTTATATAAATGTTCCTCAGCAGTGAATGCAGCAACTAATAAATATGTAAAACGTTAATTATACAAATTTTTCAAAAATTTAAAATATTTTGAGTGCGAAATTTGTCTTATTTTGTCCTTCAAATATTTGACGTAAATATTGGAAGTAAAATGGACAGTCAAGATGGAAAGAAAAGGTTTGATGAAAATAAAATAAAATAATTTCTTTGCTTTAGATCTTTTTTTAGATCGTTGATAAAGAGAAAGTTGATAATCAATTTTCATGGAGGCAGAAAGACTAATGCACACCAGATTACTAATATACGCATATTCATATACGAATACACCAATTCTCAGACAATACAATTTAGTTACTAATTCTTCCTTTTACTAAAATTTAGAAGATTTCGGTAAATTGAACTTAATATTTTCCAACCGTTCTTAAAAATATAGCGTAAATGAGATCTTTGGCTGTATAATTGGCACTATGAACAGAAATAATCACTTTAGTTAGTTTGTTTCATATTATTCTAGATTAAGCACTCCATATAATGAATATGTAAAAAAAACAATATTAAATTATACAAAAATTAATAGCAGAGCTAAGTTTGCTATGTTACGAAAAACCAAGACAAATATGCTAAGACGACATAATTTCAAATGTAAGAACATATTTTTCTTTTGAAATTCGTCATTTGGAATGCTTAATAAAAAAAAGCATTACACATGACGAATTTCAATTTTTAAAGAATAATTTTTTGCAATTTAAGAAAACTCCTGGCATGAGCATATTTTGTTTTGACTTCTGTAGGGAGATCAATTTATAATGTATTTACATAACAAATTGTAATTCCCTCTTAACAGTTATAAAATGTAACACACACACACACACACACACACACACACACACACACACACACACATACACATATATATATATATTGATTTCTGATCTACTGTGCTTAAACTATAGTAATAAAAATTGGAAAAAAACATTATTTCTGGTCGCAGTACTTATTGTACAACTCCATCCTTTTGTTTTCTTAAGACACGAGGTCGTATAATTCAGATAACTTCAAAGCTGCATGACCTTGTGTGATTTTAAATCTTATTTATTTCTCGTCGCCATTTCATTTTCTGAATCATAAAATTCCTGTCTTTATCTACGGTAGATGCTTCACTACTGCGAATGACATTTCAACTGATGACAAGGTGTGAACATTCACAATAACACTTTAACAACGACAATTTTAAGTTCCACGTTCGCCTGAACCCTTTTCTCTACTTAACTTAATTTCACAACGCGCTTTAAACATTTTCATCCATGCTTTACATTATTCTTTTCGCATAATTTTGCTTGTCTTCTTTTTCACATATTAATTTTTTAATTAAAGTTTTATTTTATTTTCTAGGTAGCAGTAACATTTTAGGTAGATGTTTATTTCGTGGCACGTTACACAATTTATTCGGAAATAGTTTGAGTACAAAACGAAACCACCGACTTCTTTCTCTTACCAATAAACTATTCAGATGTCAATACAATTTTGGAATTTAGTGGACAAGCAGGCTCACCCTGTAACTTGCTGCAACAAGAATACAACTTTTAAAATTTTAGAGGTCTTGTAGAATCAACATCTGATTGGTTAAGAGCTGCTTTACGAGACACGGGGGGTTAAGAACATGGTTAACTGCACATACAAATTTATTTGTATATATACGCGGGCGTATGCACGCTCGTGTGTATGCATTATTCAGTGGTTTTATAATGTTAGAATATATTGGATTGTTAAAATCCAACATAATCTCAGCGGCCTGCGAAATTTGTTACTTAATCCATTTTATTTACTAAATGGAGATTTAGATATTGCTTTTAACACATCTTATTTGATGTCCCTTAGGAGGAGATTGAGTTGGAATTTCATATCACATCAATCGACCATTTCTTATTACCGAAATAATCAAAAAGTTAACGATCAATGTTTCTGCTAATATAAAATAATTAATTTAGTGAAGAGATATTATAAAATATATTATTTATGAATATATAAAATATCTAATTTGTTTGATTTCCCATTAAACTCCATTATGGGAACATTTTCTCGTTTTCAAAATACACGCATTTGACCCAGTTATTATGTGCCATGCGTGATACGCGCTTAGGCGACCATATATCGTTCGATACATGGCTGACGAGGCAGAGTTTACCCGCATTAGTTTGCCATTGCTTTCTGCGGTAGACCAGTTGCCATCCAAGGCTATAGAACCCGGTCTGTCCTGCTATTTACCCATATCTGGGGGAAGAAGAAGAGGATTCATACCTTTACCAATGGTATTAGCATTTTAATGGATTCGACAGGAATTCGAATTCAGCTCTCCGATTCCTCAATCCGAGCCGCTATCCATTACTCCACCGACGCATTTGACTAGCAATATAAAACAAATAGTTTTATAAGCCTCGATATGAAATCGGACTACGTTTCAGGTGAAAACAGACGTTTTGATATATGTTAGATGATTTCGATTAATTCTTAACCAAATGGATTTAAATACACAAATCGATAATTTTCAACAGTTATTTGTCTCATGCTTTGAAGCAAATCTATTTAAGTGGTAAATAATTACAATCAATTATAAAGGATATAGACTTAAGAATTAAAGAAAAGAATAGTTTTGTTCTATTACTTTTATCAGATTTCTGTCGTATTTGTAGAGGTACTAGTAAACCCCATATTTACATGTATTAATTATTTGTGGGCTCACCAAATGCTTTCCTTTGCAAGTTGATTATTAAATTGATTACTAAATACAGACACGCCGTCTAAGTGCTCATTAACACAAAACACCCGCGTTTCATTTCTAATCAGATATTTTGCGAGTAAAATTTCTTTGTGTTTGCTAATATTTTACAGTTACTATTAAAACTTACAGAGTTTATATATTTACAGATATGTCAACCTCATTCAATAGAAAAAATACATTTACTTTATATGATATTGAATATTTAAATCGATTTTAAATGATTTAAAAACTTATAGTTGTTATCATGTGCATCATTTAAACAATAAAGCTGTTATTTATGTTTGTCAATGTTAACTGGGTAGGTTATTCTTTCTGATAATTCTACAATATTATTGAAACAGAAGACAAAATTTTAAAAAATCAAAGTTTGAATTGGAAATATATTATTACTGAATCCTCTAATAGATAATCTTCAACTTAAACTTTTTGTAGTAAAACATACTGTATCGATAGCATCAAAGGAAAACGAAAAAATCGTTGTTTTAATCTCTATACGAAATTCACCATGTGAATATCGACTGCCTTTGACTTTGAAAGATTTTTCAAGTAAATAATTGTATTTCATTAGTTCAGTACCAAATTGACTAGTGCATAAGATGAATGTATCGTCTCTTATGTCATTGAACAATCATATGGTCGTTTTCTTTGTTAAAATATTCCTAGAATTAATTTGGAAACGAAATGGGGGTGACTTCATCCAATTTTGGAGACTGATTCTTCTCCTGTACCCCGAATGATGACGGTGAGATAAAGTCTTTCTCCATATCAACACTAAAGTACATAACGGGGCAACGATTTTCAAGATTCACATATAGTATGGACAATTAAATGAATGGAAAATGATAAGAACAACATTTCGTTTGGGGTATATAAAATTATAAAAATACTTATTAGTATTATAGTAATAAAGTGCATTATATTTAAAATGCAACCCATGTAGTATGTTGTAATTAAAAATTTGTATATTTTTATAAGCCAATAGGAAAATGTAAATTATTACAGTATAAAGTGTATACGCTGTGGTATGGTCAGGAGAAAGGTTGTCATCTCGCTGAACACTGAGAGTGTAATGCTTTATGATTCTTACAATTTATTTAACCATATTTTAGACTAAATTTACGAAAGACCTACATATTTAGTGCATTTCTTACCAAGTATCTCCCGCAGGAAATTGTCACTATAATTAATTTTACATTGAAAGGGTTCATCATTCTGTGGCCTCCTGCCAGAGAAAATCCTATAATTGGGCGTCTGGCAAAAACAATAAATCAACAATATAATGTCACAGCCAGTTCTGAGTTTAGTCTTCACTGTGAGTCCATCTATCGTTGTTTGCGACAAGATAAGGTAGGTGGGACTATTTTGAAAATAAAAAGCGTTTTTGACAGTGAAGTATATATTTGTGTATATCACTAAAACCGTAGTATTAATGTTATAGTTATTAGCCGAGATTCTATCTAAAATAAAAGTTCAACTTACGTGATTAATATTCACCGATTAATAAAGTGCAGTTAAATGGTCGGAGATTAAGTTGACAAAGAAATATTTATGGGTAAAATGGATGTAGTTTTAATCATTAAGCTGTCGACATATTGACGTTCACGTATATATCAATGTGCTCAATAATGTCATATATTTTATGAAATCTCATGGTTGTTTTAACAAAGCAATATAAATTGTAATAGAATGTCATGAACGTTTCTTTCTCAAAACCTTAAACTTAATTTTTAATGGTTCTTTTTTATGGCTGGAATATGTTTAGGGAATTACTGCAGATGATATTTTTGTTGAATTCCCGAAGAATCTTTTCTATTCACATCGTATATGTAAGCGAAGTAAAAGCAATAAATCTCCTTGCATTTACTGCGAAGAAAAAATATACAGTACTATACATTGGGACTAAAAATGTGATTAGAAAATTCTATGTGGAAATATTTCCCGATATTTTCTTAAATAAGGATCTTTAAATAATGAATGTATATACAAGTCACATATAAAATGTATGTAAAATTATTAGGCACATTTAATTTTTCTAAGTTTTTAGAAAATAATGAATGGATTCACGTACATACTTGCATTATTAATAGACAAGATATTTCAATTTAGACATTATTGTAGAATATTCGCATTTGTTTAAATCTGACGGGCCTAATATTTACATCATCTGTTGAGCTGTCCATGCATTCAATCTTCTTGCAATTAATTGTCGCTAGTTTCTCCTTGTCTTGTCTACCTTGTTACACAGATCATTTAATTTCCTTCTGAATATGCCATCAATAGAGTATCATCTGAATACAGTAGGTTGATAAGGTTATATCACTGTAAAATTAATCCTGATTGGTTGTTTAATTCTTCTTGAATCATCTCTCTGTATAGATTACAAAACTGATGTGATAAACACATCCACTTTACATTAATTTTTGTATTCTATTTATGTAGTTATGTAATTGCATACAATCTGTTTGTTTCCAATACTGATTGCGGATTAATCGTATATCCCTTATGTGCTGATCAATCTTTACTGACTTTTCAAAAGGTTTATAATTTATAGAATGAATTTGTGCAAACTAAGAAACAGGTATAGATTTTTCCGAACTGCTCTTGCTTGTTCTAACAGCATTCTGATATCATGGAAATTACATTTCTTGTTCATGTATTTTGAAAAAAAGCCACATTGTGCTACTCCTATTTCTGGTCTAATTCTACACCTTGTACTTCTGTTCGTCAGTTGTGTTATGTGACCCATCACGGTTGATTGTCTGGTCAAATTTGTATTCATTTGCAACATTTTATTTTGAAAATACCGCGAAAATTTATCCATTTACATATTCTGTTATTTTCCAGATATTGTATTTTCATTTATCACGTCAGTAAATTCATCAGTCATACTTTCTGTCTCAATCTCCTCTTTCCTGATTCTTTTTTCCTCTTCATCCTGCCCATTAATTTTTCTTATTTCAGAATTTAATACAGTGTAACCCGGATATAAAAGAGTTGTCGGGACCGGAGACGAAGTCTCTTATATCCGGGTTTCTCTTATATTCGGGTTTGGTCTATTTTGTTTAGTTAAGTATGGCTCTAATTTGGGACCAGAGAAAATCGCTCTTATATCCGGGTTTCTTTTATATCCGGGTATCTTATATCCGGGTTACACTGTATCCTGGATCCTTTCATGCTTTTCTGAATTGTAAGTTTATTGCGTCTGTTGTAATGAAAGAGTTTTCCTATGTATTCATTCTACATTTACAGTAGGCTTTTTAGTTTCATAAACCTTCTTTCTTTTCTTTTTTACAACTTGGCGTGGATCAAGATCCTTTGTACATTTCTATACACTTCCATTTTTCGATTTCTATGCATTACGCCGAAGATTAAAACCATGATATTTTATTAGCAAGTGTAACCAAAAGCTAAAACAAAGAGAAAATAGCAGAGACAAAAGTAAAAGGAAAATAGAACAACAAATTGAGAAGCGAATTTTATCGAAAAATTATTGGGTGATAGATAAACAATCCTTTTTTATATTATATATACGAGACGCGCTGAAAGGTTCTCGGCTGACCCTATCTCAAAATGTGATCAAATGAACAAACATAGTTATTTTGGAAGAGATTCTTGTTTTGGCCATGAAGTTTTCATCTCCCCTTTTGCATTTTATATTTGTTTGATTGATTGACTAGGGTAAATAAAAAGTACACTACCCCCTATACGTTTTTAATCACTCTAGCATTTTAAAATAGAAAACTTTTTCTCTATAAGACATAGCAAAATCTAATCCAATATTATTTAATAAAAACATATATTAGCTTTTTTTATAACCAAACTTTGCAACACTGAAAATATTTTGTCGCCTAAAAAGCTGCGAAAACGATTTATTTTATTCTGTATGTGTAAACACATATTCACAGTGGAAATAATAGAATCCTGCTTTGTATATATATATGCTTGTACAAATGAGTTTGATGTCTGTCATAAATGTGAGTCTATTCATATTTATGACAGACATCAAGGACCTTGCCATAAATACAGTCTCTCACCGATGAAGACAATCCAGTGTTATAATATAGACTACCAAAATCAGGCCTTAATATAATCGAGCCTATATAGACAGCCTGTAAATACCGTGTGTATAAACAGTCAAAAATTACACAAGATTTGGCTTTACTGTCAAGAGGAATGGCAGAACAATCTGATGAAACAATCTTTAATTTGTATTTCTGCTCCCAACGTCGAATTGAGGTGGTAATTCATGCCAGCGGGGACCATACTCAGTATTGATTATGCCTATTCATGTTCCCAAATATATAAATACATGCTTTGTTCCCCACTCGTGGCTCATAACATTTGCGTAAACTATTTTTAATATGACTATGCATTTAGATCAGTATCATCCCTCGAAATGAATCAATCGAAATGCTGCAACTACAGTCTGGAATGACTTCTTACAGCTTCTTAGTGAAAATTAATTAAATTGATTTTCTTTAGCTTACTGGCTAAATTCTTCTACTTGTTACTGTAGTGAGTGCATAAATGTATGTTTTTGATATATAATGAGATAATGTATTTACTAATATTATACTTTATAATTATTGTACCTGATTGAGTGAGATATATTTACAAACTAGCAGGTTTCACCAATTCGATATCGCTTCGGAAAGTAAGATATATCCACTACTTGAAATTTTTGAAACAAAAATTTTAAATGAACATTTCATTCATAAATTGTTTGTAAACAAGAAAGAAAACATTTGTATTCATTCAGGGGGGGGGGGCAGAATAAATACCGCGCGTACCTAACTCTTTTTGAGTAAGTTCACGTCTACTTATCATCTATCAGTTGCGTCTCTGCCTTTGGACAGAGTGCGATCATGGGCTTCTCTGTCATAGGACAGAGGAGCAACTGAGGAAAATAATACTTAGAGGTGCCCAGCCGTGGTGAACAGCTGCCCGAGTCCGCACCCTCCCATTGCACCAGAGGGAAGGATCGGTGTTCGCACCGTGGCCAGCGCAACCGACAGTTGCGGGGGCTGAGGGGAACTTTTCTTCCTGTCCCGAGTGTACGCGCTCGGGTCCCTACCTAAAAATAGACCTTGTGTCACCTCGTCCTAGTGGGGGGGGGAGCAAAGAGTAAATTCTGAGTGTAAATTATACAAAGTGGAATTGAGACATTTTAACCCCAGAATTCGTGGGAGAGTTGAGCCCCAATTTCGCATTTATTCATATAGATGATATTAGGAAGCTTTCCTCCATCAGTGCATTATCGGCAACATATTTGAGTCCAATGTCATTTTATTCTATATGAATTATGCCTGTGCTATACTTTACCATAACTGACGAGCAAACGCTTCTATCTCACCTCTCGATCTTCTGTCTGTTTTTCTTGCTTTCTCCTATGCCTTAAACAGTCTTCTTTGTAATGTATCCTACCCACATGCACATTATATGTCAGTATAAGTAATACCATATTACTTATCTTACTCTATTTTGTCTTCCATGTTGACCTCTTCATATCTGTCAGAATTATCATTAACATTTTACTTTCCAGTCATCCTTGTGCGTTTCTAAGTTTGTTTTCAATCTGTTTTGTTAAATTCTGTATTTCACGTTATACTTATTATTGTACATTGTCAATGTATTTTTCATTATGTCTATATTTTTATTAAATGCTCTTCAATGAATGCGTCGTTTTATTTCATTTTCATGACCTCCCCTTAATGATATCACTGTCTGTTAGGCGATATATTCCTGCACCACTTCCGGTTCTTCATCCTTTATTTTTGTGGTCTATTTTATAATATTCTTGTTTTCATTACGAAATTTCTGTAGACAAGGATAAAGGATAACCTGAAAGTGCAATCTCTGATGTACACGACAATTAAATGGTAGTTCTCAATTAAAATCTAACATTTTTTTCCTGATCACCAAAAGACATACAGACTAGTGTTATTCTAATGCTTTATCTAAACTCAAATTCTTCACATTATCGTTACATTCCGTTGGTCTAAATGAGAGTAGTATATGTTTGAATTAATGTCTATATGTCTGAGATGAGGTATTGTAATTATTTACACTATTTACATGTTCGGATTGTTGTCCACATCGTTGCTGCCATATTCACATATTAGTCACTTCGGAAACAAAACTGAGAATAGAAAACTCCCTTCTAATTCAGTAATATACACAATATAAATTAATCTGCGTGAAAACTAGTCTTCAGTCTATTTTACCTGCTACGGGATATCTTACGTTCTGATCACCTGTTGAAATCAGTTGCATGAATGGAATTATTCTGTTACTTTTAAGTAGCAAACTGCACACGGAAAATAAGTTAATTATTCACACATCAAAACATAACCTAACTTCTGCAGATACTTTTACACGCTTGATTTGGATATTTTGATTATATAATTTTTGTGGTTTCCATGTAATATTTTCAATTGACTGTGATTGATCTCAAGATTTGCGTTCCAGATTTAAAGAATCTCGAACACAGAACTTCGAAAACAACTTTTGACACATTCAATAATTCATAAACTGAAAAAATCATTCTGCAACTTAGCTACATTTTTTCACTTCTTCTATGTCCTGTGTCACTACAGGACGTTGGCGGTCATGGCTTTCCACAATTTCCTGTTCTTTGTAACTCTTAATAATTTTTGAATTTTTGCTATGTCTCCTAAATCTTCTCCGCCATCCATTTACTCAAGCGCGTTAGGTAGGTTATGCATTGTTTTCATTTGTCCCACCTGCCCTCAATCTGTCCTATAGAACCACATTTCTATAGTTTCTTCATCTGTAAAGAGATTGTTCAATATTCACTGCTATATAAGAACACCAATATTATATAATAGTTGGGTAAACTTTTCTTTTTTTATAACGAAATTTTTCTGTTTCTAATTCTTTGCTAGAGTTTTTAGAATAAAAAATAAGATAATTTGTTGGAAAAAATGCAAAAAGTCATTGGCAGTTTAAAAATATGCGTTGATGCGAGAACTGCCAAAGTATAAAAAATCAATAATTTTAAATGAATATAGTCGCAATTTACATAACGTTCTTAATTAAACCTAATGAGAAAATCAGAAGAGACATTTGACCAATATAGTAGATGACGTGAAACATATTCACTTCTACGCAAGTTTGGAATTCAATGATGAAAACGAAATTGGACATTTTTCCTTCAATCTTATCCAGATGTGCAACAGCTGTAAGAAAACTGTTAAAATTAGAATAAAACTCTCACTCAATTCCAATAAAAAATATTTGAACATATATATATATATATATATATATATATATATATATATATATGCGCGTGTGGGGGTGTAACATTCACTGATTTTCCTAATATTGATCTGGTATATAAAATATTATATATCTTTTCACACACACACACACACACATAAACACACACCACACACACACATACATACATATATATATATATATATATATATATATATATATATATATATATATATATATATATATATATATACTGACACAGACCAATAAGTAAGTTTTAAATAAATGAAAGTTAGAAAGTGCTTTCTATATATAGAAAACATTATTTTGAATAAAGTCATTTATTTTTAATAGTAGTGGCTCATTATACAACCATCAAACTAAAAATAAATTTATTACGTAAAATTTTATTTTACATTAAATTCAAATATATTTTTTTTGCTGGAAAAAAGTTTCTAATTCTCTACCATCTTTAATGTTCAACTACGTAAATACAGAAAAATCTTTGGCAGTTTAGAAATTACAACCTTATTTTCTCTGGTGAGAAAATGGGACTGTAATCGTCTCAGATCGCAAAGGACGATAAATTCGATATGAAATAAAAAAATTACCAAATTATGTGAAATGTGAATTAAATCTATAACTGTCTTTATGAAATCGATCCTTGGATATTAAACAGTAGACAGAGAATTCTGAAAGTAACACATTATAAAATTTCTCTAACAAGAACTGCTGACTAGAAAACCGTTTAAGCTATAAGTGTGTGTGTGTGTGTGTGTGTGCGAGCGCACGCGCGTGTGTGTGTGTGTGTGTGTGTGCGAGCGCACGCGCGTGTGTGTGTGTGTGTGTGTCTGTATGTATGTTAACAGTTACGTCTCTGAAATAAAGTTTGTAGTTAGGTAACCTTTTCAAGGCTGACCTTCTTTTGCTAAATTCGTTCACTCAATAATTTACGTCATACATATTGATGTTAATGAAACAGCGGGAATACATCATTTACACACATTTTTGACAAGTCATTTGAACTGGTGAGTGCATTTCGTTGATACGATACAGACGCGCGTGCGCACATACACACACACGCAATCACACACACACACACACACACACACACACACATATATATATATACACATATATATATATGTATACACACATATCTATCTATTTATCTATCTATCTATCTATCTATCTATCTATCTATATATATATATATATATATATATATATATATATATATATATATATATATATATATATATATATATATATATATATATATTTTACCTGTATACCGTAGCTGGATTCTTCATATACAATCGATACATAAGTCCAGTTGAATGTTTTGACCAATTCTACCATGACTTCCGCTTGGTAACGGTCGGAAGGGATTGTTCGAAAGAAATATGGAAAGCGATCCACATTGCTGAGGTCAGTACTGGTCGAGAAGAAACTGATCTGAAAAAGATAAAATAAATAGGTGAATATCTACACACATGTTGATGATAAACAAAACCTCAAGTTTGGAACATCATCACGCAGTAATGAATCGAAAACAACAAACGGCGTTAAAATTGAAGTTAACATTATGGAAACTAAATTATTCAATATTTACACGAACGTCAAATGAACAGGCGTTTTATCACAAAAATATTGTGAATATAAAAGAAAATATTAATTTTCATTGTTGAAACGTACATATTTATTGCAATGAATTTCTGTTATATTTTTATTAAGTCTAATCAGTTTTAAGTTTTGAAAATGTAAGATGAAAGTGTAAGATCAGATATGAAAAGCGAAAGCATTAATAAAAAATATTGTATGTAATGTTTGTTATTATTGCACACTGATTTACTCGGACTAATCTACTTTCCCACCTATGCAGGGTATGATATAGATCATGTCTATAAGGGTAAATGTACATATTTCACCCTCTGGTATGAAGCCGAAAGCATTGACAGAGAGCATCTATATGAGGTATTTTCACGGAATATATAGGTTGAAGAACGAATCGGCCTAAATGTGTTAACATCATCAAATATGCGAAGAAGAAATTATTCTAGCAATATTGGGTATGTGACTCTCCTTAAAGTTTTAATCAATCCTGTATTAATCTATGAATTATTCGGATAATAGTCGTGTAATATAGTAATCGAAACAGCACACATGTTAGATTAAAATCCACTATTGTAAAAATATGAAACTTCTGAGATCTATAATTACTATTATTTACGGCCAAACTATTATTATGTTGGAAATCGAGTGTCTTCATGTTTCATTGAAACAAAAGAAGGCTCACTGTCCGTTTGAACCTTTTCACAGTTAATAAACTGTTATCTCTCTAAATATCATCCAGTGGGTTGAAAATAAAGAAGGATTAGGCAAAATTTCCATATTTAATGCTATATTTTCCTGGGTGATTCAGGCAATATATGATCTTGTATTATCGTGTAAAAGAAACGCATTTACAATTAAACAATGATGGGTGTTTTTTGTAATTTTTAAACAATACATTTAATTAACGACAATACTTCTCCGCATTAACTCTTTCGTTTTGGTTAAGAACTAGCATCAGAGGCAACACTCTTCATATCCCAACAAATATAGGACATAACTTTCGAGTCCATTGCTAACTATTGTCGTCTTCGTTGGATGTAATTATACAGAACCCACTCTTCATCAATTCTGCAAAGGAAAGGTTCGGTAGAAAGTTACGCTTCAATAACAAATAGAGAGCAACACTTTGATTAAGCTGAGAAGCAGTCAAATGCTGAAGGACGAATTGACCAAGATTAGACACGTTCTCTAGTTCATAAAGGTGTTTTATGACCCAAGTGCGGCATTATTGAGTCGTTTTGCTAATTCTCGTGTTGTTTGCTTAGGATTTTCTTCAACTATGTTTTGCAGAAGATCAGTATTGACAAAACTTTGTCGTACAGATAAAAGGGAATCATTAAGAGAAAACATTCCCAATCCCAAACTATTATTGGCTGGTACGAACATTTCCATAACGAGTATTTCTGTTTCCTTTGCTGAAGTGCTCTTTTTGAATTCGTACAACATACAAGGTTCAATTTGGTTCTGATGTAGACTCATTTGAAAAGGGTCAAATTGGTAGAAATTTATCCATTCTGATATTAATGAATCTAAAGAGAAAGTAATCAAAAACTTTAGAACGTACAATCATAAGTATCAAATTGGGATCTCAAACTGATCATGTTAAAAACGCGAGAAGCTTTTTCCAACATAATAAATAGTTTTGCCTTTGTGGAACACTATATTTCCATAACAAAATTGGCTGAATTTTATGGATATGTAATAAGATATTCGTTGGTATTCAAAGAGCACCAAATACACTACGGTGGATATAATCTGTGAGCAAATTATATAATAATTTGCTCAACATTATTCTGCATCAAGACGCCCAAGGCTGAGGCTATCGTTAAACTGACAGTTTCAATTAAACACGATAATGTTATTGTACGCTTTATAACTATCGTCATCGTTTTAATTATTACTGTTAATGGGATTCTTACGAAAATATTATTCTTCGTATAAACATCTACTGTAGTGTGCTAGTATTTCAAGTTCTGTTATCGATAGCTCTGAAACTTATGCCTATATGGACAAAAATAGGAAATGTTTAACAACTATTTTTACTAGTTTTCTTTTATTCCTGGAGAAAATCTGTAAAGTTATTGTGTTATATCTGGTGAAATGTTCAATTTTGTCACGTGTCTGGCATTATAAAAATTTCTAAAGTATCAAAAGTTATATTTATTACTTATTCTTGTAAAATGTGATTCTGTGGTACGGTAGCAAAGAATGCACACGTGTTAGTAGCGGAAATACACTGAATGATTTACTTAAAGCTTTACACCTATTAAAATACATGCTAATTATTTGTTTTTCATACAAAATATAATTTTTAGTATTGTTTAAACCTTTATCTTTTTAAAGACCGATTTACATCATGGCTGTTCGGACAGTGATTTCCAAGATAAAATCAATTTCTGTTCTCTAGTGAACTAAAAAGAAAAGTGTACTTCTGACAAACAAAGCCCTAACTGTGATCGAAACACTTTATCTTCATCGATCTAACCTAAGCTGAAATATTTCTGGCCTCTAGATTCATTGATTTCCTGCCATGAAAGTATAGACCATTCAGATTTTCGGAACTTGCTAACTTGGTTTTAGCATTATTCAAACCAGAAGTTGATTCCCAAGCATCAATGCTTATGTTTGGGGGGGGGGGTGAAAATGCGTAAATACTTTTGCGTCAGCTCATGCTTTTTTAAAGACTTTAATAAATATATCGCAAATTCCAGTCTCTGATGAACCAGAAAAGTGTATATTTTATCTTAGAAATATATTCTTATAATACTTCCCTTTCGACATCAGCATTACTATTAAATGGAAATATACACTCACTGTTCATATATTATAAGAATATATTCGCATGAGGAGATAATGTAACAAAATACTGTTTGTCGAGTGGAAGAGAGCAGTATTCACTATTCATATTTATAATTTTGGGACGCATCCGAATCCATTTTCAACATACGCCGTGTGTTATTGTTTTTTTTTATAAATGTATGTAAATTTCATAATTGTGGCATCGGGTAGTTCACTATACTTCTATATAAATTATTTAAATATAAAATTATGTATAAGAGTTTTCATGTTTCAATTTGCGAAATTTTATATTTAGAAAGTGAGGATGAGATACATAATACTTGACTGAAGAAAATAGCTGGAAAGTAAAGAGATATTCAAAGAGAATATATAATTATGATTCTAGTGAAACGTATGTAGATATATATGTAGACAGGTAAAACGTATTTTTTTAAAATTCAAACTTGGACAGGTTTTAATGGATATCTAAATAGTGGCCAAGACATATAGAAAAACAATTGAGCTATATAAATGTGGTCGTGTTTTCTGTGAATATCGACTTTGTTGCCGGGTGTAGAATCTGAATAATCACAAGTATAATTTAGCGTATATATGTATTTCTTTCTCTGGTTATCTATCTTTTATACATCATACTTCCGGATTTAAAAAAGGACAGGTGACATTAAGGGGCCACCTATTCAACGTGTGAATAGATGGTTCAACGGGAATGAGAGGGTTGGAAAAGGGGCACAAGTTGCAAAGAGCTACAAGAGATAGGCGATTGTGGAGAGCCATGATAACCTACGTCCTGAAGGGACACAGCATGTAGAAGAACTCTCATCAAATTCATGTAAACGCACATATTAATTCTTATTTTTTAAGTTACATAACTTTTTCTTTGGAGACAACTTCGCTACTGAAACACACACTCTGCTACGTGACATTCGTTAACGCGTTATACGCAATCGTGCTTCTCATCATATATTACATCCTCTTCATCATGATCTCTACGCGATAAAAATTCTTGGGCGGCCGTGTCTCTTTTGACCCAATATTTTATGTCTTTAGGGCTTTGTATGGCTGTTATTCCTTATTCATTAGCTAATAATATGTTAGAGTTTCCGATGTTGCCAGTGTGCACTTAGGACATTTTTGGTTAAACAGTTTTTTTTCACTGCACATCAAACGAAATATTTCTTTCAATATTCTGTTTGCCCAGTCCATGTTATGGCTTTGATCTTCATGCGCATTCATATTATCTGGCAAAATCTATTGCTTTAATCCTTATGACGAAATTACTCTATTTGAACTTTACGAATAGTCAGTCTTGAAGGAGAGTGAGGGAGAGAAAGGGAAAAATCAATTGTGATAAAAGAAAGAATTTCCTCCTCATGCAAACCGGCAAGAATAATCGACCAATGAATAATGTTTTTGATCTACAAGTTACGGCACGATTTGTATAGTTATGTAAATAATCACTTTATCAAAAGCCAGTTTTTACTGCCGAACAATTTGTTGATAATTCTCACGAATGGTCACTGGGAATATGTTGCTATTTTGGTAGACGTCAAAACTGTTCGGGGAATATAATCTTTCTAATTTTACTTGTTATTTTTGTGAAAACGATGTTACAATAAACTGTCTATAAAAGAGAAAATACAGTATGTTAAATTTTGATGGATTTGTTAAGCTAAGAAATGAATGTGTTTTACAAGCTTTGTAAATCAATGCATGTTTAAGTTTCAAAGATAGCCAGACGAGATTTGGTGACAAGCATTCTTTCCATCTTATCTTTATTTTAATTTAACCCTGAATGATGATAAGTTCCCTTTAATTTCAATGTGTATAGTAAAAACAAAAAAGAGAAAATATTTTGATCTTTCCTTCTTCGAACTGACCTTGCTTTCTGATAAGAGTATTTCAAGGAAATATCACTTATCAATTTGAATTGGGTTATAATAAGAAGTAATTAAACTTTATTTATTAGTTGTAAAGTTTATTTAACCTAATAATTAAACGTGATTACGAGACGAAGATTCAAAATATTGCTTGCATTTCCCTACTGGATAAGGCAAGATCTGTAGTACACTGTGAATTTCAAGGCAAAGAAAACATTTGTTCCATATCCAGATGGAATGAGAGAGCATGGACAGTAATTTGAAATTTTGTGGGTGTTGGCCACCTACAGACAGCTTTTGCTTTGTAGCGGCAAATGAACTTGGGAACGGGAGATTCATCTATATATTACACCAAAGACATATGAATCCAGTTTCTTATGGTTGTGACTTATGAATAGAATAAATGTGTTTACTTTGCATCTTGCGAGCATGCAAAACAAAAAAAATCCTTTTACTTTCGGATAGGGAATAATTCAAAGGAAACCTTGTAGCCTCATATCGAATGTCCCATGCTTCAGGCAGTACTTCACCATTATATTAAAGTGGGTAGTATAAAGAATATCTTTTGATACACGCGGTTAGCATTAGTTAATTTTGGAAAAATATATGAAAAAGTAAATACATTCTATAAATCCAGAAGTTGCATCTCGGAATAAATATTAGATATTTATTTAATTTTGCAATGTTTACAATTTATTTTTCTCTTAGTTTAAGAAGAAAGGGCAAGTATATTCGAAACTTTAAAACCCATAAATCCCTGACAGAATAGATTCCTGCAAATTTCATGCTGTTCCAAAAAACAAAACAAAAATCTTGACTTTTACGTTAGTCAAAGTTGAGCGAATTTTTTTTCAGCCAGGTACATATTTGCATTCAAAATCACATTCGAAGACCTATATCCTTTTTACGTGCAAATATAAACTTTTAATTTATTTACATTGTTACAATATAAACTCATTAACTTTCCATTAAACAGTCCACAAACCAATCTGATTGATTGTCATCTTATTTGGATTTAAGCTTTCACAAACAATTTATTGAATATTTTGCTCGTGTAAATGAAGTGCATCGTAAAAATAAAAGCAAATTTAAAAACGATGAGCCACGAACGGAAAATGCCTTCCTTTAAATTATAATTGACAGATATAAGGTCTTGATGCCAAGACCTCGACATCTATATTTTAAATCTATAACAATATTAAAGAGGCGCCGCCTTTAGAGTAATATATAGAAGACTATTCGGCTTAGATCGATCCACAACGGCTGCCTCAATATTCTGGTTGAGGTAGAATGAACTAAATGTAGTAAATATGCCATATGACTATGAAAAGACAGTACGTAATCTCTTAGTTGCCGGGTCTATGGCTGGTGATTCAATTATTACTCGAAATATCATCAACATTTATTTATACCTATAATAGATTCACCAAAAGTATAAAAGTGATAATAATTCTAGACCACTTTAGTGAAGATACAATTAACTTCATTAGTGTATACATTTCGATATTCACGTACAGGCTATGATTCGATATCAGACTCCTAAGAATTGTGGAAAGATAATCCTTATTTGTAAATGTGTCCCAAAGCCATATCCAGAACACTAGAAATGATGGTCTTTAGCAATCTAACCAGTTTCATCCATGACTCATTACTTTTGATCTTGTTCTTTCGTCAAAAATCAAACTTTCTCTCCATACATTACAAACCATTTAAATGCACTACAGAAGTTGAAGAGAAAAAATTAGACAAAAGTAACTAATAATATGGTGCATATATATATATTAGTTTGCTATATGATATAGCATGAAATCCATTACACACGCGCAGGCGCGCGCGCGCACACACACACACACACATATACATATATATATATATGTTGTGGTGGAATCCACCTAATCTGCATAGGTGACTACCAACTATATAAATAATGGTTGATACCGGAAGACGAGAAGAATCACGAGATCCAACTAGAGACTCTGATCGACTGCGACTAGTCAACACATTCTCCAGGAACGTCTTCCCAGAAATATACAGAAATACTATATGTACTTATTGTGTACACTTTCTTGTTATAATACATTCTTGTTCTAAGTACATTTTGTGTTGCATTATTATTCCATGCAATAGGCGAGATTCAACATTGAGTCAAGACTCAACAATGGCGACGAAGTAGAACGAACCATCCGTCAAGTTTCAACAATGGCGACGAAGTAGAACGAATCATACGTCAAGTTTCAACAATGGCCACAAAGTAGAACGAACCACACGCCAAGTTTCAACAAAGGCAAAGAAGTAGAACGAACCATAAGCAAAGAAGAAAGAATTAATAGTGAGAGTTTTCAACAATTGGGACAAGTCATTGAAGAACCCAGGCTGAAAAAAAAAAGCTATTAATTAAAAGTCCAACGTTAATGTAACGACGAAGGATTCTAAACTTCTGGATATGTAAAACTCGTTAAAAGACGACTAAGCATAAAGGAACGTTCACTCAGAAAAAGTGGAAAGGTGTCGTAATCGAATAACGGTAATTTTAAATTAAAAAATTATCTACACGAGACACCCGCTAAAAAGAAAAATTGGCCGACTACAAACACGTGCATGGATTAAAAGGAGCACAAATACACCGTGTCGACTTTGAAAGGTAACAAACTTTAAAAAATTATTTTTTAAAATTATTTGGTCAACAATATAGTGACGAATTACCTCTGATAAGGAAATCAGACGTTGTCATTGAAATACGCGAACAGAAGTCGAAAAAAAAAAAAAAAAAAAAAAAAAGTCCGACGCTCGCTGTTCACGAAAAAAAAAATACCAAAGTTGATTAGCACGGGCGTGAATGTAAAAGCAAGTCATAAAATTAAAAAGTCGTACGTTTGTTTCGATTTTTTTGGTCAGCTTATATGATATTAGTGGATACACAAATTAAAAAGTATATTTCTTGTTGCATGAACACTATCAGCTAAAAATGGAGGAACTATCCAAAGTCATATCTGAATTATTCAAATCCCAGCAGGAACAGTTTGCCTTATTAATAAGGGAACAACAGATAGCACAGCATAAATATCAAGAGAAACTAGATGAAAGACAACAAAAACAACAAATAGCGCTGCAAGAATATCAAGCAAAACGAGAAGAAAGACTTTTGGAAATTCAAAAGTTAATACTGGAGAAATTAAACAATTTTCAGGCAAATGAGGGAAATTCTTCATATTCTAATAGCACCATATTTAATTCGCTGGAAACTTTCAACTATGTGCCAGACGAAGAAAAAACGTTTGAAGCGTACTTTAAACGATATGAAGATATTTTCTACACAGACTGTGAAAACTGGTCGAATTCAAGAAAAGTCAGTCTATTACTAAGGAAGCTAGGTACAGCAGAACATAGCAAATTTGTAGATTTTATTCTACCGAGAAAAACAACTGAATTGGAATTCTCGGAAACAGTGAAATTGCTAAAAGAGCTGTTTGGAGCAAATATGTCGCTTTGGCATAAGCGATGGTTATGCATGAATGTCTCTAAATCCGACGATCAGGATTATTTAACATATGCATCTATAGTGAATAGACATTGTGACAATTTCAGATTGGCAGAGATTACGGTTGAAGAATTCAAGTGCTTAATTTTTGCTCAAGGACTGGTATCCAGTAGGAGTGCCGAAATAAGACGTCGAGTTTTGTCTAAACTCGAATCTGAACAAGGCCTTACCCTGCAAAAGTTAGCAGAGGAGTGTCAACGGGCCGTAAAGTTAAAGAAAGAGTCGCAAAAAATCGAAAAAGCTGGTATTGCTTATATTAAAAAAATAAAAAAGCAGTCAAAGTACCCAGTAGAGAAAAATTGGAGAAAAAATTCAGCGTATTATAATAATAGACAAGAAAATAAAAAGAACGGAAATAAAAAAGTCCCACCATATAATTGCAGACGTTGTAACGAAAGACATTGGGAGGTAAATTGCCCATATAGAAATAAGAAATGTTTCGTGTGCCAAAAGAAGGGTCACAAAGGATTTTGTTGTAAAACGAAAAAATTCAAGAGCCGAATTAGACAAACAAATTCGAATATCAAATCAGATAAAGATTTGAGGAAATATGTGACGACTGAAATATTCAAAAAGAATATCAAATTTCAACTCGATTCAGGGTCAGATTTAACAATAATGAACGATAAAACATGGAAAATTTTAAAAAGGCCTACAATAATGAAGTCAACGAAACTCGCTCGAACGGTAACTGGAAAGCAAATTAACTTCGAAGGCGAGGTTGTACTTCCAATGAAAGTGAATGGGATCGTTAAAAAAATAAAAGTTTTCATTCTGAGAAATGGAGAAAACTTGTTGGGTACAGATTTTATTGAAACATTCGAATTGTGGGATAAACCGTTAAACTCTTTCTGCAGGAAAGTAGAAAGTAATACGCAATCAAGACAGGACATTAAAGATGAATTAAAGAAAAAGTTTCCGGAAACCTTTACACCTGGTCTTGGAAGATGTAACAAATTTGAAGCTAAATTTGAATTAAAAGAAAATACTATGCCTATATTTAAAAAGAAACTTAACGTGCCTGTCGCAAATGGTGAGAAAATAGTAGTACCAAAAAAGTTGCAGAAAACAATCCTACGGGACTTTCATATGGGTCATCCGGGGATTAATAGAACAAAAAGCTTAATGCGAAGTTTTGTATATTGGAAAGGAATGGATGTGGATATCGAAAACATGGCTCATCGATGTAAAGGGTGTGCGTTAGCAGCTAAGGCACCACCTATAGTACACAAACCATGGCCCAAGACGGATCATCCGTGGGAAAGATGACACATTGATTTCGCTGGTCCAGTAGAAGATTATTACTACTTAATAGTGGTAGATAGCTTTACAAAATGGCCGGAAGTACTACGCTGCAAAAAGCCTACGTCCAATACCACAACAACTTTTTTGCATGAACTATTTGCACGGTTCGGTGTGCCAGAGTGTATTGTGAGTGACAATGGTACACAATTCACTTCTGACGAATTTAAGGAATTTTGTGAGTTATATCAAATTAACCACATAACGACGCCGCCGTATCATCCGAGATCCAATGGACTCGCAGAAAGATTTGTAGATACGTTAAAGCGCGCTCTGAAGAAAGCCTCAGGAGTTCCAACGGAAAAGGCGCTTCAGCAATTCCTACAAGTATACAGAATCACGCCTAACCAGAGAACACCATCAAACATGGCACCAGCAGAACTAATGTTCGCTAGGAAAGTTAAGTCAGTGTTTGACAAGCTTTTGCCAGGAAGAAATAGAACAAAGAACACTATGTATACAGCTAGAAAAAGATACACCCCCGGAGAGAAGGTCTTTTTCAAGTGCTATAGAAACAACATTGAGTTCTGGGAGCGAGGCATAGTGGATAAGAGAATCGGTGACCTGATTTACATAATAAAAGGGCCGAAGAATACTCATAAAAGGCACCAGAACCAACTCAAAAAATGCTACGTGCTAGAGCATGAAGAGAGTATACCGGATGAGGAGGAAGATCTCATTGATGTAATGTATGATACTTTTCAAGTAGAACCTCCGCAGAGTGCTCATGAACCGAGAAGATCCGGTAGGAAACGAAAGTTCACGGACCCATTGGACGTGAATCCAAAACGAAAAAGATATTGAAAAAAAAAAAATATATATATGAACTATGCAAAGGGGATCTACAAAGAAATAACCATCATCATCCCATATAGAAGCCAGTTTGAAATCCAAAAGGATTCCAAGGCTTGGGAGGGGGGTGTTATGGTGGAATCCACCTAATCTGCATAGGTGACTACCAACTATATAAATAATGGTTGATACCGGAAGACGAGAGGGAAGGAGAGAAGAATCACGAGATCCAACTAGAGACTCTGATCGACTGCGACTAGTCAACACATTCTCCAGGAACGTCTTCCCAGAAATATACAGAAATACTATATGTACTTATTGTGTACACTTTCTTGTTATAATACATTCTTGTTCTAAGTACATTTTGTGTTGCATTATTATTCCATGCAATAGGCGAGATTCAACATTGAGTCAAGACTCAACAATATATATATATATATATATATATATATATATATATATATATATATATACTAGCCGAATTACCCGCGCCTTGCTGCGTATCACACACTTTTTATTGTAAGAAAATGATGATTGATTTTTAATCATTGTTGTAATTTGAGGATTGCATTTCATTATTAATCAATGATCTTTCCGATGTGACCACCATCTTCTGGATTTCGCCTTCTGTATTTTCTTCAAATTTAAATTTAATTTAATCAAAGGGAAACAAATTTTTAGTGGGGTCTTTCAGTGTGTGTGCTTGTGCTCCCCGAGAGCGATTTTGATCAAAATGAAATTATCCAATACGCTGGGTAATGTAGTTTCAGAATATATATGGTTATAGGGGGTAAGCAGATGAGGACAACTTTTGCAATTTCCCTTCATTAGGAAAAGAGAAAATGCCTGGAAGTGTTTCTGCTAAGACCAGGGGTTATTTGCAGAGTGTGATGTCAACGAACACTCGTTGCCACTTTTATAATGTTAACGAATACTCGTTGTTACTTTCGTAATGCTCGCTTTGTAATCGCAGATACAAACTATGGTAATGCTGTTGAACAATACTTGTGTGAGACGCCTTCGAATAACACTCACGCTAATAGTACTTGCTCGATAATACTCGCTCCAATAGTAACCGTTAAACAGAAACTAGTATAGAGAATAGCATAGTGATTAGTATAGAGATAGAGGATAGTGTAGAAAGAGTGATCCAGAAGATGCCACGCTAATTCCTATATACATATTTCCTTTACCATCACGCAATCGACTTATTCAAAATGGGATCGCCTGTGTTTGTTCACTGGTGATCTGTAATTCAAATTCCAGTGTGTGCAGCGACATTTTATTCCTATATAACACAGAGTTTGGAGGATGAAATCACAAGAAGATTTCAGGACTTCAAGAAAATTGAGCGTGAATTCAATTTGTTGTCTTATCTATTCACTTCTGGTGTTGATGCAGCACCTGACGAGCTGCAGCTTGAGTTAATAGACATACAAGCTGATCGCACACTGAAAGAAATGTATAAACTGGGATATTAATTGAGTTTGATAAATCATTGTCTGCTGATAAATTTCCATGTATGAAGAGATATGCTGGAAAAATGTTCTGTATATTTGGATCAACATTAACAAATAGATGCTCTTTAACAGATATACATTTGCAGGCAGCAGTGAGGATCTCAACAAGCAACCTCACTACTGATTTCAAAAGAATTGTTAAAAGCTGTGATAGGATATACTTGCCCCATTAAATAATTAAATGGGATGTAAATTTTGTTCATAAATGAATAAAACTACCTCAATTGTTTAAGTTTTATTTATTTATTTTTATGCTTGAAATTACACTTTTTCAGAAGTAAAACTTCATGTTCACTAATGAATACAATCAGTGCGGCCCTCCGCCGGCCTCTGCCCTGAAATGGTGGCCCTCCAGCCAAAACAATTGCCCACACCTGATATAGATGGATTTTTACTGAACAATCTGCACAAATAAATTGTTTAAATTGTTCAATTGCCTGTGACCTGCAAAGTTAATCTTCTTCGTAGCAACATGTTATGTACTAGTGCACTCTGTGCCACAGGTCAAATGATGATACAATTGCAGCCATTTTTAAATAGTTTTTCAATCTCATAGTTGCATGTTGGCTTCTATAAGAAACTCATCGAGCGGTCACTGACCAGACACAACGTTGCTTAACTTCGATAATCGGACGAGAATCGCTGCTTTAACGTGATATGCCCGTGACATAAATTTATATATATATATATATATATATATATATATATATATATATATATATATATATATATATATATATATATATATATATATATATATATATATATATATATATATATATATATATATATATATATATATATGTGTGTGTGAAGGGATATGCCTCTGATATATATATACAGGGGGCCGACACTATTTTTGGGACACTTTGAAAAGTGTGCTTAAAGGTTATTTTTTCTGCCGAGAGCTTTTGTGTTTATGAGTAGGTAGTTCAGCAGTAATTGTCCATTAATGGTATGAATATTGATTGATGGGTTTGTCTTTGGTTTCATGTTTTCTTTATTTTTACTTCAACTTAGGCGACACTACTTTTCGGACATGACACAAATTGCGGGTTTTTTAATGATTTAGTCATCGAACGTTTACAATATGCAAATTTTCTGAAGGTAATTTGTACCCTGACCATTACATTTGAGTATCTTTACCATTCACTGCGAAAAGGTATTAAAATCCTGAAGAAGAATGCATTCAAAAGAATTCATCAGTTTGGTCAAAAAGACAGAAGACGGGCTCAGCATCCGATAGATCACCGCTGAGATGAAGCTACCGAAGTCAACAGTTGAATACATGCTAAGTACAGACTATGAGCGGAAGAAAAAGAGAGGACGGAATAAACAATTTCCAAGAGAACAGAAAGAAGAATGAAGAGGAGTGTTATGAGGTTGTTATCATCTGGAGAAAAGGTGACAGCGAAGAAAGTAAAGGAGAAGTGTGAACTTGACGTCAGTGTTCGAACTGTAGAAAGAAAGCTATACGAACTTAGACTTAAGTATGCTAAAATCAAGAAAAGAATTACACTAAAGAGAAAACACAAACGCCAAAAGATGGATGACAAAACATGTCGACTTCAAGAAAGTGATATTTTGATGAAAAACGTTTTAACTTCGATGGACCTGACGGGTGGTGTACATGGTCGAGATTAAGGTGAACCTGTTATTCTCAACAAGAGACAGATGGGAGGAGGAGGAGTCATGGTTTGGGGTATGGTATTTCCGAATGGAAACTTGTGGCTCGAGTGGTTAAGAGGACGTCAAAATAGCTTGAGCTACAGAGAACATTTTGGAAAAAAGAGTGCCCTACCACTCATAGAAATGGAAATGGGAAGTAATTTTATTTTGCAGCAAGATAACTGCAGCATCCATGTGCTACCTAAAACTTGAAAAAATAAAGTGTCTGAAAAGTAGTGTCGGCCCCCTGTATATATATATATATATATATATATATATATATATATATATATATATATAACATGAATATAAAAAAAACAACGAGCAAAACCTCCTGCACTCTCAACTATAAGAGTGAATGTCCTAATTACTACAAAATAATACTTATACAGAAATTAATTAACCGAGCAAAAATTAATTCATCTACAAAAATATTTCCTACACTGAACTAAGAAATATTAATCAAAATCTCATTAATAATGACTTCTTAAACCACATTGTAGATGAAAATTAAGACGATTTATCAAAAACCTCAACACGCGTCAAATAGAACATGATACTTCCTCAAAGGACACTAAATATATCAAACTCTAATATTGTAATCAGATGCATGCTAACTACAAACAGGATAAGAAAATCATAAAAACTTTCGTCCATTGCGAGACATTTATATTAACATTCCTGTCCACATTCACAGTATAGAAAAATATTGATTGATAACACAACTAATCTATAGAAAGGAAATAACAAATTAAAACTACAGATCCTAGAAGCGATCTACATTAAAAATTGAAACAGACACGGAATAGAATCAGCTACGAATACTGTAATAATCTTCTAAACTGTTTATAAAAATAGTTTTCACGCATTAATGCGCGCTCGACCATGACATTCCAACATAAAAGAAAAATGGATAACTTTTCAGATGATTTAGAGAGTGCTATCTGGGATATTAGACTCATCCTTGAGGATATAAAAGTAACACCTAAGGAGGAATTACACATTCTTGGTTCTCCAGTCTTTCCAATGGCCACTCGACAGTGTTTGGATAATAAGTATGTCATTTTAACAAGAATGACTGAGAAATTGCAATTAACTGATTCACGCCCATCCCTCTTCCTCTTCAAGAACAGTTTTTCGCTACTGAGGTTCCTCTACACTCTCCGAAATACCGCTTGCTACCTCGAACAGGATTTCTTAAATGTGATAGATATCACAATTAAGAGATGCACGGAGTTAATTTGCAACTTTATTTTCGACCACACAGGCTGGAGGCAGGCAAAGCTCCCTTTGAGTTTCGGAGGCCTGGGCCTTCGATCAGCGGTTGACAATTAGAGGCCCTGTAAATTTTCTCTTCCTGCTAGTCCTTCCAATTTCTGTGTATTCTTCTGGTCTTTGAATCTCAAAAACTTCAAAAATCGCCTTCATCGACTCGTCATTTTTTGCGGGTGACAAGCTTGGCTCTTCAACCCGTTTTTTTGTATTTGGTTTTTTGTATGCTATCTGTGGGTAAATTTTTCTCCTTTTGTGTACATCACGTTTCCTAGTCTGTTAATTATTGTATTTGGTTCCTCATCAGCCATATTGTTACTGAAATAGACCCATTCTTGTTTGAATGATCTCCTGAGCACTGTAGGTGTATACCAGTTTTTATTTATTTTTTCCTTCGTCCTCTGAATAAATTAATCCTTTTTCGCTTCTTTTCTTATCTCTCGCAAGGTCACAGGTAATTCCTTTACTGCCTTGTATAACTCTTTACTGTTTTCATCTGTGGTAGCAAATGGCGCGTTTCGCTTCTTTTTGCATACTGGTTGGACATTTTCTTTTAATTCAATTCTAGCTGCACCCTTACAAAACGAGCTGATATGTGAATTCCATACGTCGAACTTTTGCATACAGTCTGTACCCACTAGATTTTCTGTATCTTTCATTACGTATATCTTGAGTTTTTTTTTGTTTTCCCGTGAAATTTAACATTTACGATTATTTCTCCTTCGAATTTTATACGCTTTCCTGTCACCGACTTAGCAATGTTTTGTCTATGTAACATGGTTGGTCTGTTAAGCTTTTTCCATGTCTGTAGGTTAATTATCGTTAGATCGGAACTCGAGTGTAGTTGCAATTTTATCTTTTCCTTTAAGATTTCAAGTTCCACATATTTCCTTATGTTTGTATTATCTTCGCCATGCATCCTAGTAGCTCTTATCCTACTAGTAGCTTTTCTGTTCCTACATTGGGATGCTTGTGCCCCATTTTTCCACATACAAGACAGTTTTTATATCTAAAACGGCAATCCTTATTCCAGTGTATTCCTCCACATCGATAACATGTAGATGGTGGGGGGGCTTATATTTGCTTGGTTTTTCGTCATAATTTGCCCTATATGTTGTACTTTTTCCCTTATTATAGAATTTTTGTTTTCTTTCCAGGGAGAGTGAAGAACGTAAACTTTTGTTTAACTTACGTATATGTGATATTCCTGACTCCTCAATGTCTTTCTTCATACTCAGGCATTTTTGGCAATCTTCTGATAATTGTTGTAGTGTTAGTCCAGGTTCATTTTGTAGTTTTGAAAGCATTCTTTTGCGCATTTCACTATCTTTTGCTGAGACTAACCCTTGAACAAAGATGAGACACTTGAAATTGTCCGGTGTTAATTCTGCCAACTTGAAGTTGTCGCAATGTTTATTCACGATTGCGGCAAACGTGGAATAGTCCTCATTTTCGCCCTTTACCAGGTTAACACATTTCCACCTCTTGTGAAAGAGTGACGTTTTTGGACTGAAAAGCTCTGTAAGACATGCAACTGCTTCGTCAAACGTTAATTCGTTCGTCTTTTTTGGCAAAATGTAATCCACAAATTTTGTGTATTCCTCAGTTCCTAATTTTCTGAGCAACAGACGTAGCTTCTTTGCTTCTGTCCAGTTTTGACAATCGATGTTAAAGATGTTTTCGTGGCGTCTAAAATAATCCCCGAAATTTTTTTCCTCTTCTAGAGAGTAATTGAATGTTTCTATCGTATTCCACACTGCGTCTTGGGAAAAAGTCGCCTCTTTATCGATATTTTGTTGTTTGTTACCTGCTACCTTTAATATTAGTTCCTGCGTTTGTAGTAATCGTTTTTGCCATTTTTCTTCCATTCTTTCCTGGAGTTGTAATTGCTATTCATTTTGGTATTTTACAAGTTCTACTAGAATATTTTAAAGATCCTCCATGATAAAAGTCTTACGAAAAACTCGTTTTTCCGTATTTTAGTCCTCGTAAATCTTTTGTCGCCAAGTTGTTGTGGACACTGGGAAAAACGCCAAAGGAAACTTTTGTTTTTTTTCTGTGTGAGTTTTGAATACCTCGTCGTCAATTTGTTGTGGACAATGAGGGAGAATTTTGTTTCGTTTTCCTTCCCGTGTGAGTTCGAATTCCTCGTCACCAATTTGTTGTGGACGAGGGAGAATTGTTTTTTTCTTCTTCCTCCCATGTGAGTTCGAATTCCTCTTCGCCAATTTGTTGTGGACGAGAGAGAATTGTTTTTTCTTCTTCCCGTGTGAGTTCGAATTTCTCGGCACCAATTTGTTGTGGATTCCGGGATGAATCCGATATCAATGAATAACAAACGCCAGGAATGGATAAGGAAAATAAATGTATTAACGTAATAATAGAAACTGGTAATACGGGTTAGTAGATCCAGGAATGCGGGTTAGTAGCAATAATATATATACAGTCTTGGTATTGAAGTATCGCGGTATGACTCCTTACTGAGTCTACGTGCTTGCTAACTGTGGCTCTTGTGCTACCCTCCTCTATTACAGACAGTATTTACTGTCCCCTCCCACGAGGGATAGATTTTATAGGCCGAGTTTATTGTGGGTATTCCCGAGCCCGTAGGCTCGGCCAGAAAATGCCCGTAGAAACTGTAAAAACAGAATCGGGTTGGTCAACCACCCCGAACGAAACTCTGCTATTCGGCGGAGCTTCGTCCGGGTTCCTCTCTGCTCAGAGGCAGAGAGTTCGACCGTCTGGCCGAAAAGGCGTCGTCGTCTCCTCTATTACAGACAGTATTTACTGCCCCCCACGAGGGATAGATGTGGCACAAGACCGGGTTCAAAGTGGGGTATTCACGAGCCCGTAGGCTCGACCAAAAAATGCCCGTAGAACCGGTATAAATGGGATCGGGTTGGTCAACCACCCCGAACGAGACTCTGCCATTCGGCGGAGCTTCGTCCTGTTTCCTTTATGCTCAGAGGCAGAGAGTTCGACCGTCTAACAGAGAAGACGTCGCCATTTACTCTGTTGCAGACAGTATTTACTGTCCTCCCCACGACGAATAGATGTGGCACAAGGCCGGGTTTAAAGTGGGGTATTCCCGAGCCCGTAGGATCGGCCAAAAAATGCCCGTAGATCCCGTATAAACGGGATCGGGTTGGTCAACCTCCCTGAATGAGGCTCTGCCCTTCGGCGGAGACTCGTCCGGGTTCCTCTCTGCTCAGTGGCAGAGAGTTCGACCGTCTAACAGAGAAGACGTCGCCGTCTACTCTGTTGCAGAGAGTATTTACTGTCCCCCAACGAGGGATAGATGTGGCACAAGGCCGGGTTTAAAGTGTGGTATTCCCGAGCCCATAGGCTCGGCCAAAAATGCCCGTAGATCCCGTATAAACGGGATCAGGTTTGTCAACCTCCCCGGGCGAGACTCTGCCCTTCTGCAACAGAGTAGACGTCGCCGTCTGCTCTGTTGCAAACTGTCCGGGTATTCACTGGTAGTAGTATATGTATACCTCGGGTCAGTGCAGGGCGACCCCTCAATAATATCTTTCTTCACTTTCTTCCAGTTGCGAATTAATTGATGAGACACTCGTTGGATCGTCTCAATGTTTCTCGAGTAGTTCTTTCGAACAAGCTTGCAGTCTGGGCCCAAGAATTACTTTCTGTACCACTAGACACATCAAAATAAAAAAGCTGGTATAAAATAAAATGCGAGGCCAATTTTACTAATCTGAGGCTCTCTCTGGATCAGCGCCGCCTCGCCTGTCTACTATCTGCTTCACAACCGAGTAGTGGCGCCTGGCTAGTAGTGCTCTCCTCATCCACCGGTACCCTTCTAGATGATATGTGCACTCGAGTCGGAGTCGCGATCCTTCTTGAGCTCAAATTATATGAGCGTCACAGATGCAGATGTGGAGCTTCCATTGATGAATTTGATTTACATGCTCTTTCCTGTCGTCGTAGTGCCGACCACTTTTCAAGGAATGCAGCAATAAACGACATCATCAGAAGAGGTCTGGATGCAGCTGGGTTCCCTTCCCAAATCGAGCCCATAAGACTCGACCATGGTGGTGAAAAGCGGCCGGATGGCATTATCATTTTCCCTTTTAAAATGGGGAAGTCGTTTATTTGGGATGCGACTTGTGCGGATACATTTTCGACCGGTAATTTGATCAGGTCCGCGGTGGAGCCGGGGTCTGTCGCCCAGAACGCAGAGATAAAAAAGTAGTTAAATATTCTTCTCTGATAGATTTTTTTTTACTCCTGTGGAGACTTATTGGGTTATCGGCCCTCGTTCGATGGCGTTCCTTCGTAGGATTGGCAGGATGGCATCTCGATTAAGGGACGAGTCTCACGAAACGGAGTGTCTCATGCAGCGTATATAACTGACAATGGTGCGAGGTAATGATTTCTCCATCATTGTAGCTGGCAGAGGATAACAAAAAAATTGTTTATAGCTACTTTGTTCAAACTTCTTTTTCAATAATTTCATTTTGTTAACTTTTCACGTTCTAATGAACGCTAAAGCCGTTGCATTTAAACGCGAAAGAAAAAATTGAGTAATGGATAGCTACATCTAGTTTTTAGCTACCAGTTGCACCCCTTATGGCAATCTCAGAAAAAAATGGAAAATACTTGGGAGATAAAAGTGATTTTCACTGATATAGTGCATTTCTTGTCACATTTGATTGTAATATACGGAAAAATATTCGTGAATATGAAAGGATTATGATAAAAATAATTAATTCAATCAGACAAATTATGTTTGTATTTTCTACTAGTATGTTTCGGATAGAGTCTGGTAAGTTTGTGTGTGTGTTTAAATAGATTCTAATAGAGCTGTGGTCAGATAGGTGTAACGTAGGGCGTCTGGATAGGCATGTAGTCGTTATTTATGAATTAGGTTTGATCAGAAACATAGTTTCTTAAGGGGTATTTGAACTCATAGTGTTCGTTCGTTGTAATTTTGATTTTGCTGGTGTGTTATTATTTTTAGGATAAGGTTAGCTGCTTTAAATTTTTGTAGTAGATAATGTGATTTTTTTGTTCGGGTCAATTGGGGTAGTATATTTCTTTATGATATTTCTAAGTGAAGATTCTTGTGTGTAGTTAATGTGCATTTGGTTTTTGTATGAAATATTTATGCTATCTTTGACTGTTCACTATCGTTATAATTTATTTTGGGGAGAAATAGTCTAATTTGGTAGTCTGTAAGTGATAAAAAAGGTGATCTTTTCAAAATAAAAAGTAGGGAAAATTTTAGAATGTGATGCGGCAAAGCCTTGAAAAATAAAAGCAAGCGTGATGAATCAGGGAACGAACAAAATCGATTTTGGTCCCTTCCATGGACTCATCACTGAAACTTCTAATCTTTCTTGTCATATCTAATCTTCGTAATCACAAAACTTTTACTTTGTTTAGCTTCCTCTCCGTCAACCCAAAATACTGAGGTGGTCAGATTAATTTGGATTTTAAAGTAAGATATCTTGAGAGGCAGGGCGTGACGGTATAATTACGATAAGTTGCGAAAAAAACCAGTCTTGTTGAAATAATGGTAGCATTGCATCAACGACCACATCGTACGGAACTCCTCCGCAGACGTGTCGAATATTTTTCTTTTGTTCTATAATCTTGGATAGATTCTGTGCGCTACGCTATTTATTCATAGCATCTTTCGGAAATAGGGATTATATGACAGTGCCAGATTACAGTACACTAAAGTAAAAAATAAAAATAAAGAAAATAATATTAACACCGAAGTTCGATATCACCACAGAAATACTTACAAATCCTTGATGATAGTGTAATATACATGAGTACGTATATACTTTATGCAATATCTACAGTTGCAATGTAAAAAGCTGGTGAATATAAGCATATTAATGTTACGTTATTTCAATATATTACTGTTAAAAACTTCATTCAACATATAAATTTTGAAAAAATAGTCATTTGGGGTCCTGAAGTAAATCTGACTCGTAAAAGTTTGTATGAAGCTTTAAAAATGTAACAAATGAGGGAATGTCTTTATTTATATCAGCATGATCGTAAATGTATGTTGCTTAGTAGGTCTTATATTGTAACTTGAAAAAGTGAATGTGTTTCGTGAGAAATGTAGCTTTAAATACTATAAAATAATTGTCAGTATTAGATGAAAGTTCCACAATAATTAGAGACATTAATACACATCACAAAGTGTATGTATTATGTAATAAAGAAATATTATAGCTATGACAATATGAAGTGGATTTTTCTCAATCATATAATGCACGCTGTAGTGCACTAGTAACATTAAACGAATTGCAGGAATGCTTAGGTGATTTCTAGATTTCCAGTGGCACACGTAATCACGAGATTTAAACAAAATTGCGCCTATACGAGAAATGTTGCAAACATCAATAAATTCCCTAGAAACACAAATCAGTAGGCCTGGAAAATAATTATACATACAACATATATATATATATATATATATATATATATATATATATATATATATATATATATATATATGATATAAGATTAAATTAAAAACATGATAGATTATTTCCCTACCCCTTTCATCTTAACTTCTTGTGGAATTTGAACGCTATATATCTCTATATTATACGGGAAACTATAATCATTTCTATCTGTCGCAAATGACACTATCTAGGCTACAACTTCAGAGAATCTCATGTTATGACCTATATATAATTTTTTAGTTAGTTTGGCTTTTAGCGTAGGCCTCATACCTGATTGGTTAATCGCGTTAAACCCAGAATTTCCATTTTAATTATGATTGTTTATCGAAGAAAGAGAAAGTATTCTGCTTTTGAAAATAAATAAATCGTTCACTCACCCAAAATTTCCCATCGCCTGAGGAGACACATTTGCTGTGTCTAAACATGATTGCTATTGTGTAGCGATTTTTAACATGTTTTTGTTTTAATCTCCTATAATAAATAATATTTAGCTTTACTCTGTATTGAGCCCTCTTTTAAATTAAATGTTACGGACAGTGGAATTATCCTCCATCTGTTCTTATCTTACCCATATATATATATATATATATATATATATATATATATAAGGCGAGGCAGAGAAGATGGAAATTTTTTGAAAGTAACGGCCATTTCAAAAAACGTCCGTACTCTGTATATATATATATATATATATATATATATATATATATATATATATATATATATATATATATATTAGAGATAAGAATTAAGAATCAAGATGACTTGCTAAATCTCCGTAGTGAAATCTTTTCTAAATGTAGGCACAAAAAACGATTCAAAACATAAACACGGTTTTATAACGTGTTATCATTTGTGACAGTATCATCTTGATTCAATAACTTCTGGTATGACATTTTAATGGAATGACTTTATGATTATCTATATGTATCAATGTGTATGTTTATGTGACGCGCTATGTATTAAAAATCTATATATGTGTGAGTGGGTATGTAGGTAGACGTTTTCCCTAGTAACTGAGGTGCAAAATCAGATAGTCTTATAATATTTATATACCTACGTATATAGGTAAACGTAAGGGATAGATATGCGTTACTCACTCTGCCGGTTTTTTATATTTTTAATATTCTTAACGTTGTCTTCCTCAATGTCCTTGAAGTATTAATATAGTTTCCACCCGCATATTTTTATATGTTAAATGTATATATGGATAGATATGGTCCCTAAGGTTTCTTAATTAATTTAAAAAAATGTTTAGCTTGTACATTTTGATTTATATATAGATATGTATATGTGCGTTCATGTGTGTGTATGTATGTGTGTGTGTATATATGAATATATATATATATATATATATATATATATATATATATATATATATATATATATATGGATATATATGTGTATATGTATGTGTGTACATATGTGTATATATGCGTATATGGATGTATGTATATGTAGGTAGAGGTGTATGCAGATGTGTTTATATGTGTGTGTGCATGTTTAGGTATGTATGTATAAACGCACACATATATATATATGTATAGGGGTGTATGTGTGTTTAGTTAGACGGATAGATAGAGGGATTATTTGTTTAGATGGGTGTGTGTAGGTATTTGTATGGAGATGCATAATGTTTTATGTATATATTGTTTATGTACACGTATGCATATGTATGTATGTATGCACGTAAATGTGTATATATGTAAGAGTGGATGTGTGTGGATATATGTGTATATGCATGTATATGTGTGTGTATATATGTATATGTATGTGTATGTGTGTGTATGTATATGTATATATATATGTATGTATATATGTATATGTGTGTGTATGTGTGTATATGTATGTGTATATGTATATATATGTATATGTATATGTATGGGTATGTGTGTACACGCCTATATGTATTTATGTACGTGAAAATATTAATATTTGTTGTGTATGTGTGTATACGTATGTGTTTTTGAACATAGAAATTTAGGTCCTTCGTTTAGATAATCGTTATTTTTATATGTTTATATTAGATTTGTGATCTGTAGTCGATATTACCTTTGTCCAATTTTCTTGATTACACAGCAGCCCTTTTATAAAGGCCCTCCGGTTTTAGTTACCCCAACCCCCCTCCTCCCACCCCCCTTTTCTTTTCCTCTCTGTCTCTCATCTTCTGAGCTTTAAGATTTTATCGTCTATTATGTGTGTATGTCACCAATAAATGGATACACTCTTCTGGTGTATCTTTAATGTATCAGACTTTTGAAAATATGCATATTTTTCTCACTTAAACCGTCTTTGCCTCCCCCTTTTTAAAACTTCTCTCTGTTAAATTTTAATCCCCCCTTCATCTTTAGACCTTCCTATTCTTCTATCGTCTGTTACCCCTCCTTTTGGCTTTCATTCACTATAGCATTCGCCCCACACTCTCATACATACACTCTCACTAAATTTTATTTTTTATTCCCGGAGTTATTTTTTCTGTTTTCTTTTTGAATTTGTAGGTCTGATGAATTGGATCGTATTTACGATTCTAATGGAATAAATTATGACCATGGAATATTAGTGTTTAAGTCTTTTTATTATATCCTTACTCTGTCCTGGACATTGAGTTCTACCTGGATTCTATCCCCCTGGAATTATTTTTATACATATATGTAAGTGTATGTATGTATGTATGTATGTATGTATGTATATATATTTATATTTTAGATATATGATTGCATATGCATGTGTATATTTTACCACTAATATTATCTATCTATCTATCTATCTATATATATATATATATAAAACTGAACATAGAAGTCAACACTTAGAAGCGTCAGTCTGTTTCATGCTAGACGCAATCGTCAGGCCACGAGTGCTGTTATTTCTCGGCTATTTATATATACGGGTCAGTGGTGCATTGTGGGTAGTCTATTTTGGTGGTTATTTTACTGGAAGTCGTTTATTTGTTTATATATATATATATTCCGTTGTATGGATTTCAGGCAAACTTTCTCTGATGATCGCAAAAGCGCGAAACCCAGGATTACAAACTCATAACGATACAACTGAATATGTTAGCTCTATCACAGATATTGATCACTTTCCACTAAGTACCGCACACACACACACACACACACACACACACACACACACACACGCACACACACACACGCGCGTTCGCGCGCACGCGCGTGTGTCAGATGTGTATTGTCTGCAATGGATAAAAGATATATTTTAGATAGATTTGAGATTCATTAACTTTTTGTTATTGAAATCTGTTATTCTTTAATCTCCTGAAAATTCCATTTCTGCACACCTGGGTATAGCAAACCTCTATAACGATGTAAGCATTTTGATCCGTTGAACTGTTTACTTTCCAGCAGCAAAAATATTACGCAATGTAATTTTTGTCAGAATATTTTGATATCTTAATAAAATATAATTTAAGTTCATACATTAGGGAAATGATCACAATGTGAAATAAATATCCAATGTCTCTGTGCAAATAGCTTTGTATATTTGATCAGAGACGAAAGGTTCTATTACTTGTATTATTTAATATGTTATATCTGAAATTAGATTTAACTTGACGTGTGATATTTTCATAACATGGAATATTAATAACAAAATCGTATTTACAAACCTGCCATGCATATTTCCTGGTTAATAATTTTAAAATGTAACTCGTAAATATTTTCTGTTGAAACAAGTTTTATGTAATTGCTTAAAATATTTAAATCATTGAAAAATTTACATCCTATTCATGTAAAATACATCTTTTACAGGCATGCCCTTTCATGAAAAAATAGTCAGCAAAACTTGCAAACAGTTTTTAATTCAGTCAAAACTAAAGACAAAGAACAAAACTTAAAAGAATACAACAATGGACTCTCTCTAGACAAAGTGCAACACAAATTCCGTGTACTTACTATCTTCATTTCAATGCATTATAAATATTAATTCAGATTTCTTTGAAAGAGTAAGTTTGTTCGAGATCTTTTTAGAGAATGTCTATTCCTAGGAGAAATAAATAATTATTTGGAATCTTTTATGGGAAAACGAGACACATAAATCTTTTAGAAATGTAGTATAAAAAGGCAAGTGTGTGTGGGTAGAGGAAGGATTATCGGCGTAGAATTGTGTTTAACTTCTAGCTTAGCCTGTTGTTAATTCCGCGATAATAGCCTTGGGAAATATAGAAAGTCCTTTATTCTTTCCCCAGGTGAGGATAAAATAGCAGGGTGTACTAAATCCTCTCGCCTTAGTTGACAGCCAGTCTATGCAAAAGACAAACAGAAAACCACTCCACTGACTTTCCCAAGAAGTAATGGCAATTCACAGTGAAGAAAAAGCAATCCATGGATAGCCATGATCATCTATGTCCTGAAAGGACCACGCATTTAAAAAGAAGTGAAAAAACGTACAGGACAAATCAATAGAAACTTGAAGTGCAGAGATCTTTGCGTAAATAATGACACAAATATCGGTAGTTTATTATCTGACAGCATTTCAAACAAAAACCAATAGACAGTTATACAAAATTGAGCTTAACAAACTTCAAGTATGAGATTGTTATTTATTTTATCGACTGGAATCTCAAATTTAAGCTTCTTATAGTTTGAACATTGATATTTAACTCGCACGCTTTTAAACATTCTATATCTAACGTGAATAGAATTTCCTCTCAGTATGTCATTGTATATGTCGATATTTTTATGTATGTCACCGCAGATACTAGCGAATTTGGCTTTACTAGTTTTAGTTCAGAATCAATATATATTTAGAAACTTATGAAATTGAAGTACAAATTTAATATTTGTTAAAATTAAGCTTAAAGATTACTCAAATTTTTCATTACATACTGTAGCGGATAATGAAAATTTCCCACAAGTTACAGATTTTATTTTTATTATTTTTTACAGTAAGATTAACCCTGTACATGTCCCGGGGGCACTCGAAGAATAAGGTTACGTTAAAGAGTAGTTTATATGGATAAGAGGGGAAGATAACGGTTGAATCTAGACTTGAACAGGTTGATTGTAGTGATCGCGGAAAAATCCTCTTGGAAGTCTTTTCCATAGGTCAGTTGTTCGCGGGAAGAAGCTGTTTGAGTAGAACTTACTACTCGCCGATGCAATACGGAGGGAATGTGGGTGTTTTGCTACTATGTAAGTGGCATGGCGGGTCCTAGTCGTTCACTAATATTTTTCATTAGATAATTTAATAACCATCTCGACAAAACCTTGTGAAAGGGTAATATTTGTCAGTCATTGGTGTACAAACTGCATTTTTGTAAAAGAAAATATTGAATATTTGTAGAGAATTTATTAAGGAATATCATTTTTGTTCAGCTAAATGTAAAATAATAATGGACGTCTCTCTTTACTTGACACTACGGATTAGTTTAAATAGAAGAAAGCTTAAACCTATCTCTCCATGACAATGAACGTATAAGTAAAAACTCCATCGCAATGGAGAAATCAGAAAATGAAGCAAACTGATACTCGTAATCCTCATATTTATTTTTTATATAATAAAACTAGCTAGTAGCAAAGTATCTACATAAGATATGTATGAAGCATATTACTTATCTGTTAGCCACATCTATGCATGGAATACTCATAATATTACATGACTAATGTTGCTTGAAATTTAACATTGTTTAGTCTACAACAATAACCTAACTGTTATGATTCATTCCGTTCATATTTGTGCTGGAAATACTGTTAATTCCGACATGAATATTAACCTACATCCCATGCCAAAATACCGAGCTGAGGACCTTATATATTCAATCTTTGATTATCTGTTGCGAAACCTGTCCCGCGTTATATCATTTGGTTTTGCAAATAAATATGCCAAATAATATGCATGGTAGGTTTGTAAATAAATATACCAAGGTCTGCTTAATCAGTCTCTACTTTGAGCCTATATGATTTTGACTTAAGGACATATATCAATAGTTCAAACAGGAGAAAGATACAGTGTGAACATAAAAATCAACTGTAAATTATATATATATATATATATATATATATATATATATATATATATATATATAAAATAAAAAGGCTTAAACACTAATATTCCATGGTCATAATTTATTCCATTGCAATCGTAAATACGATCCAATTCATCAGACCTACAAATTCAAAAAGAAAACAAAAAACAATTCCGGGAAAAAAAAAAAATTTAGTGAGAGTGTATATATGAGAGTGTGGGACGAATTCTAGAGTAAAGGAAAGCTATAGGGAGGGGTAACAGACAAGAGAAGAACAGGAAGGTCTAAAGATGAAGGGGGGGTTAAAATTTAACAGAGAGAAGTTTTAAAGAGGGGAGTCAAAGACGGTTTAAGTGAGAGAAATATGAATATTTTCAAATGTCTAATACATTAAAGTTATACCGGAAAAGAGTATACATTTTGTGGTGGCATACACACAATAGACGATAAAATCTTAAAGCTCAGAAAATGAGAGAGGGAGAGGAAAAGAAAAAGGGGTGGGAGAGATGGGTGGTGGAACTAAAACCGAAGGGCATTTATAAAGGGGCCGCTGTGTAATCAAGAAAATTTGACAAAAGTAATATCGACTACAGGTTACAAATCTAATATAAACATATAAAAATAACGATTATCTAATTTAGCAAGGACCTATATTTCTATGTTCAAAAACACATACGTATACACACATACCCAACAACCTGGATTCTATCCTCTTGGAATTATTTGTTATACATATATATATATGTATGTGTATGTATGTATGTATATATATTTATATATTTTAGATATATGATTGCATATATGTGTGTATATTTACCACTAATATATATATATATATATATATATATATATATATATATATATATATATATATATATATATATATATGCAGGTGTGCAGTGAAATAGGAAAGAACACGTTAGGTAGATAATCCGGTGTTCCTTAATATTTAGCTTTATTTTCAAAAGGACAGTGCTCCATACAGAAGTAGAGCTTATATTATAATAATATTTTTAGTTTTTTAAAAATATGATTCCTCCGCTACATAAGAGTTCTCATGTTTCAAAAGCGAGAGCCGAGACCCCTAACATAATTTTTTAAGTTATGTAGAGTTAATAAGGTGTCTGGACCCGCTTCCTTGTCAAGCGAGAATTTGGGAATAAGCTATCTTTTGGTTAGCTAGTGTTTATAAATACGGTATCATTGGAACATTAGTTACTATGGAAATGGCTAGTTTCGGCCGTTGAAGTTAGGTGGTTTAAGGGGCTAAGAATTAAGAATTAATTTTTATCTACAGGCCAGTCCCTTTCCAAAAATGCGTATCAAGTTACAATGGATGATTCTATGTCCAGAGTGGTTTTGGTTTATGCTAGTCAGACGGCGTCTTTTTTATTTATGGGCTTGCCGTGAGTCGTTGAGTGACTAGAAGGTTATGTTTCATTATTATCTATTTGATCTGTTTATTTATTTGTTTATTTACATGGCTTTTTTTATCAAAGGGTTTTTCTCAATAATTATTGGGCTGAGTTTTTTAGGGCTTTTAAATTATGGACTTAATTTGTTTAAATCTATTTATTAATTATTTAATGCGAAAATCATTTGATGACGACAGAACACCGTTAACTCATGTCTATGGTTTAGTAACTTTTCACTACTTAGAAATCTAATGATGTGCAGTTTTTCGTGTAGGCACAGAGGGCATGGGTCATCCCAGGTTTTAAATTATGTTAGGGGTCTCGGCTCTCGCTTTTGAAACATGAGAACTCTTATGTAGCGGAGGAATCATATTTTTAAAAAACTAAAAATATTATTATATTATATATATACATATATATATATATATATATATATATATATATATATATATATTTTAGATATATGATTGCATATGTGTGTGTATATTTACCACTAATATATATATATAAATAGGACAATAGTGTCGGCGACATAAACGCGATTCGAGGAAAATTACCTTACCTTTCGACAGTTTTCGTGCTTTTGAAAATAATTTATTTTGAAATACCTGAATAGAAAGAAGTTAGGCAAGATATGTAGCCCAAATAATTTAGAAATATAAAAGTACAAATTGCAAATGAACATGTTTTGTCATCTTTGTTAATTATGATTTCATCGATGAAATATGTTATAAAAAATTAGCAATCATAAAGTGGCGTCATTATAATATTATGCAACTTTTTATACTATTTTTCATCTAATAAAAAAGCCCAAGAACATAGCAAGCTAGAATAATGAAGCTGCTGTAAGGCGTTAAAGGGATGAAGTAAGAAGCGCATATTATGAGAACATGTAGGCGACATAACGGTTGACCCTAGTTTCAGAATAATTTATGTATGTTGACAGATTTAATTTCGAAATTAAGTTTTAATTTTGCATATGAAAAATTGTATAATTTAAAAAATGAGTATTTTAAAAAATTTACCCCAACGTTTAACTCATGAACCTTGCAGATTAACTCTCCGAGATAATGACTTTCTTTGTTACTAAATGATATATTTGAAAAATTTAGTTTTTACCTCTCTTGAAGTTATTAAAACTCATCAAGTTATTATGTAAGTGTTTCACTAGTTATGGTTTTTACGGTGCAATAAATTTACATATAGCCCGCAGTTCACGTGCATGTTCTTAAATCGATTTTATAGGAGTTGAATATGAACGTAAAATCGCTAATCAATAATTGAACGCAGGAAGTTGCTTTTGGATGAATCATTTTGTCTTAAACTATGTTAAAATAAAAAGAACTTCAGTGCTCTCAAGATTTGTGTGCTGTATTAAGAATTAAAGTATTTTAATGTTTTAAGTGACTAGTCATAGCATAATAATAAAATGTATCATGGGCAGTTAAGATGCGTTCAAATAAAAAATACATGAATAAAAAAAGAAAATGTAAGAGAATGGTAATTCAGTTCGCGCCAACATTTGAAGAAACATTTATTAGTTGCGCTGCTAATGATATTTTATTGTAATCTCATTTAAGCATCACGGATTCACTTCTTTTTTATTTTCCTATATTATCATCCAATACCTGTTTTCATAAAATATAATTTCAAACATATTATTAATTTTATATTTTATATAAATTTTATATTTTTGTTACAAAGCGAATAAAACAATTTGAAAATGGATGATTCATAGTGGAACGAATGCCGAGTCGAGGTATGTGATGTGATTTTGGAAGATGTTTCTGATGCTATGAATTAATTTTCCAAATTTTTCAAATATGTCCTTAATATTTACTAAATGCTCATTGGCGTTAGTCAGTTTCAATGAATTTGTTATAAAGTATTGTGAATTCCGGGATGAATCCGATATCAATGAATAATAAACGCCAGGAATGGATAAGGAAAATAAAAGTATTAACGTAATAATAGAAACTGGTAATACGGGTTAGTAGATCCAGGAATGCGGGTTAGTAGCAATAATATATATACAGTCTTGGTATTGAAGTATCGCGGTATGACTCCTTACTGAGTCTACGTGCTTGCTAACTGTGGCTCTTGTGCTACCCTCCTCTATTACAGACAGTATTTACTGTCCCCTCCCATGAGGGATAGATTTTATAGGCCGAGTTTATCGTGGGTATTCCCGAGCCCGTAGGCTCTGCTAAAAAATGCCCGTAGAAACTGTAAAAACAGAATCGGGTTGGTCAACCACCCCGAACGAAACTCTGCCCTTCGGCGGAGCTTCGTCCGGGTTCCTCTCTGCTCAGAGGCAGAGAGTTCGACCGTCTGGCCAAGAAGGCGTCGTCGTCTCCTCTATTACAGACAGTATTTACTGCCCCCACGAAGGATAGATGTGGCGCAAGGCCGGGTTTAAAGTGGGGTATTCACGAGCCCATAGGCTCGTCCAAAAAATGCACGTAGAACCGGTATAAACGGGATCGGGTTGGTCTACCACCCCGAACGAGACTCTGCCCTTCGGCGGAGCCTCGTCCTGTTTCATTTATGCTCAGAGGCAGAGAGTTCGACCGTCTAACAGAGAAGACGTCGCCATTTACTCTGTTGCAGACAGTATTTACTGTCCCCCCACGAGGGATAGATGTGGCACAAGGCCGGGTTTAAAGTGGTGTATTCCCGAGCCCGTAGGATCGACCAAAAAATACCCGTAGATCCCGTATAAACGGGATCGGGTTGGTCAACCTCCCTGAATGAGGCTCTGCCCTTCGGCGGAGACTCGTCCGGGTTCCTCTCTGCTCAGTGGCAGAGAGTTCGACCGTCTAACAGAGAAGACGTCGCCGTCTACTCTGTTGCAGAGAGTATTTACTGTCCCCCCACGAGGGATAGATGTGGCACAAGGCCGGGTTTAAAGTGTGGTATTCCCGAGCCCATAGGCTCGGCCAAAAATGCCCGTAGATCCCGTATAAACGGGATCAGGTTGGTCAACCTCCCCGGGCGAGACTCTGCCCTTCGGCGGAGCCTCGTTCGGGTTCCACTCTGCCCTTCGGCGGAGCCTCGTTCGGGTTCCACTCTGCTCAGAGGCAGAGAGTTCGACCGTCCAACAGAGAAGACCTCGCCGTCTGCTCTGTTGCAGACAGTATTTACTGCCCCCCCCCCCACGAGGGATAGATGTGGCACAAGGCCGGGTTTAAAGTGGGGTATTCCCAAGCCCGTAAGCTTGGCCAAAAATATCCCGTAGATCCCGTATAAACGGGATCGGGTTGGTCAACGAGACTCTACCCTTCGGCGCAGCCTCGTCCGGGTTCTTCTCTGCCCAAAGGCAGAGAGTTCGACCGTCCAACAGAGAAGACGTCGCCGTCTGCTCTGTTGCACACTGTCCGGGTATTCACTGGTAGTAGTATATGTATACCTCGGGTCAGTGCATTTGTGTAAAAAGGGGAGAACCCTTAATATAAAGGAAACCAATATTCTCTGGAACATAGAATCTGAATTGTAGACAAATATCAAAGATGCCTTGAACTACAGAAATCAGTGTTGTGGGTAACAGATTCATGTTAATTTTGATTAATGAAAAAATCATTAAAGTGGGAATTTGAATACCGACTGACAAGTGTTTAGTTAATGAATTGTGGCATACGTTCAAATAATTATTCAGTAAACATTTTAAGAATGTTTAATCGTATTTGAAAAGTGAAAAAATAATTTCATATAAAAAACATTTAATAATTATCTTAGTTTACCGGATTTTAAAAATAAAATCTCATTTGTCATTGATTTTGAAAAGAGTTATTAAATGTTCAAGTTTTCATCCAACAAATACACTCTTTCTACCCTGTTGTTGATGCTGTTATCACATTTCGAACGATCAATTCTACAGTATACTTCTTGTGAATAATTCCGCAGGAAATAGACCTATAACATAGCGAGGGATTAGTCATTTGAAAATAACTTTAGAAACGCTGCACTAACATCAACAAATGAAGGAGCTCAGTAATGCAAAGAGAACTTCAATATTATTTAATAGTAAGAAAGTGCATAATTTTGACGCTATCCCTGAGATTTTTCCCATGGATGAAACTATATATTATTATTATAGAATTATAATTTCTAAAGTTGATATAATATTACTTCCTATGGATAATATTATATATATATATATATATATATATATATATATATATATATATATATATATATATATATATATATATATATATATATATATATGCGTGTGTGTATGTGTGTGTGAGTCTGTGTACTGTAATAGATCTAATGTAATAATTCATTTGATCAATATTCTGATGAAAATTAATTTACTCTCTTTTTTCTTTCGTAAAATGCATCTATGTATTTTATTCTTTTACCTTATTTATAATGTATATTCATAGATTTCATTTTCATCTGTTTGATAGACGAGATAACAAAAAGTTTAATATTATTACCAGGATTTAATCTTCTGGAAAATATAATTCTTATTCGAATTCAATATTTTATGATAGTAAAAATTTAGAATCTTTACAGTGATTATATAGTTTACGTGTAAAATTTGTAATATCTACAAAGTACGTATTCCCGTTACTTCATATACGTAACTATGATATATGCCTACTTTTCGATAAGTACTAAAAATATACAGGTATGTTTTTGTTATGGGACCTTACCTATAACGACAGAGTGAAGTCTTCCTGACACTATAAATACTGCGCCTCTCAAGAGAGACGAGACGGAATCGAGTCGAGCCAATAGTAGTTCACTCCAAACCAGACTGACAGTCATACTAACACTTTCCACATCTTGTATTATTATTCTGTGTAATATATCTTTGTTTTTTACTACTATTGTGTTCATGTTGTTATTCCTTGGTCCTAACCTTGGACCATAACAGTGGCGACGAGGATATTGAAGAAACGAAGTTCTACGCGGAGATTCTAAGACAAAAAAAAATCTTTTTTTGCTATCGGTCGTCCATAACAGAGGCGACTGAGTTATTGAGAAAAGAAAACAAGATTCTACGCGAGAAAAGAAAAGATGAATTTTTTTGGACACCAACCATAACAGTGGTAACGAAGACACGAATTTTACCTGTCAGCCAGAACAGAATCGAATTCTACGCAGGAATATTTTTTCGTACTAAGGTTCCAGAACAACAGGCGACAAAGACCTGAAGTCTACACTGAGAAAAAAAGGAAAAATCGTTACACAAAATTACGGTCTAAACATGGAAAACTTTAAGGCAACCATATTGGAACTAATGAAAATGTAATTCGAGCAGCAACAAAAAAATGAGACAGACTAGGCTCGAAGAAAAACAATTAGAAATTCAACAGAAAAACGAACTACAAGAATTACTACTACGGGCAGTAACAAATAAAGAACAAAATTCTGGAAATGAAACGGCATTCTCGCAAAATGCTATATGGAGCTCTATCATAGACTTCACTTATGCACCGGACGAAGACAAACCTTCGCGGCTTACGTCAGAAAATATGAAGATTCATATGAGTTTGATTGTGGGAATTGGTCAGACGCAAAAACAGTATTCTTCTACTGAGGAAACTAGGGTCAAGCGAATACACTACATTCGTAGACTACATCCTACCGAGGAAAACAAATGAGTTGACTTTCAAGGAAGCCGTGAAACTTTTAACGGAATTATTTAGTCCGAACACTTCACTATTCCACAAAAGGTGGAAATGTTTAAATTTAACAAAAAAGGATAGCGAAGACTATATAACATTCACTTCCATAGTAAACAAACACTGCGATGACTTTAAGTTATCTGAACTCAGCCCTGACAATTTTAAATGTTTGATATTCGTCCAAGGCCTGGTTTCGACTAAAGATGCGGAGATCAGCCGGAGAATTCTAACAAAAATTGAGAGTGTACCAGAATTGACGCTACAAAAATTGGCTGAGCACTGTCGGAGATGTATAAGGGTAAAACAGTACTCGAAAGATATCGAAGAGTCTGGCGTCGCTCACATACGAAAAGTACAACGACAAACACATTTTTCTCCCTCCTCAAAAACAAACCAAACAAATTATTTTACTACAAAAAGTCAAATGAAAACTCAGAAGCAACTACCATCCAGTCCATGCTATCGCTGTGGGACTTTGCATTGGTACAAAGATTGTCCATATCGCTATAAGACTTGTCTGTCGTGGGGCATAACAGTTCGCATTGTAGGACAAAGAAAGGAAGCAAAGGCCGAGTAAGAGTCACTAGAACTGACCAAGCGCACAGGATAAATATACGAAAATACGTACAAGTAGAAATGTTAAACAAAAAAATCAGATTACAATTAGATTCCAGATCAGATTTAACCATTATTAGCTTACAGACGGGGAAGAAATTAAACAAACAGACCATGTTGAGAACAGATAAAAAGTCAGGTCGGTAACAGGAAGAAAAATCAAATTCGTGGGGGAAAATTATCACAAATGTGACGTTCAACGGGATGACCAAGAAATTAAAGATGCATGTTGTAAAAAATACGGAAAATTTATTTGGAACTGACTGGATGCAGAAATTTGACCTCTGGGATTTACCGATAAATGCGTTCTGCCAAAAAGTGGAAAGGTTATCGACCGAGGCAGAGAAATTGAAGGAGGAATTAAAGAAGAGTTTCCCCGGCGCATTTTCAGCCTTCATCGGGAGGTGCAAAAAATGTCGACCAAAATCGAACTAAAAGAAAATGTACAACCCATTTTCAAGAAGAAAAGAAATGTACCTTTCGCATCATTATAAAAAATAGACGGAGAGTTGGATAGACTTGTGAAAACCGGTATATTGACAAAGGTGGAATATAGTCAATGGGCCGCACCTACGGTTTACGTGAAAAAGAAATCGGGTGAGATACGAGTATGCCCTGATTTCTCGACGAGATTGAATGCAGAGATTAAGGATTATCACTATCCTCTCCCTAGTCCAGAGGAAGTTTTCACAAAGTTGAACAGAGGAAACTTTTTCTCAAATATAGACTTGAGCGAAGCATACCTACAAGTATCAGTAGATGAGGAAAGCTCGAGGTTGTTGTGCATAAACACACATAAAGGATTATATAAGTTCCAGAGATTACCATTTGGGATCAAGAGGTTTTCAGGCAGATACAAAACTACGGGTTTAAGGTAAAGGAAAATAAATGTAACTTCTTTATGAAGGAGATAAAATATCTGGGCCATATTATTGACGAAAAAGACCAGACCCAGAAAGGGCCATGGCAATAAAAAAATGCCGGCTCCAAAAACTTTAGCCGAGTTACAAAGCTTCTTGGGCTTAGTAGATTATTATCAAGAATTTATTCCTAACATGCACAAATTATGCGCACCCCTAAACGAACTGTTGAAGAAGGAAAAAGTTTGGGAATGGTCATATGAATGTCAGAAAACTTTTGACAAAATCATTAAGACTCTAACAGCAGATTTATTTTTAGCGCATTATGACCCAAAATTGGAAATAATAGTCGCGAGTGACGCGAGTTCCTATGGTGTTGGGGCATGTATACTTCATAAAATGCCGGATGGGACACTAAAACCCATCGCGCATGCGTAAAGAACGTTGCTACCAGCCGAACAAAATTACTCGCAAATCGAAAAGGAAGAGCTGGGGATTATGTTTGCGGTTACGAGATTCCACATATATATTTACGGTAGATTTTTCACCTTACAGACGGACCACAAGCCGTTATTGACAATATTTGGATCAAAGAAAGGTCTACCTGTCTACACTGCTAATATGGGGGACATTTTTATTAAACTATAACTTTAAATTGGAGTATCTTCCATCAAACAAAATCGGGCATGCAGATGGTCTTTCGAGACTCATGCCAAAGAAAACGGAGCCATTAGAAGATTCCGTAGTTGCAGCTCTACGAGATGAGGAAGATATTAGAACATCATTATGTAGTACAATTCGAAACCTCCCTGTCACATTACAGGAAATAAGAAACGAAGCAGTGAATGACGAATTTATAAAGGAAACGAAAACAAAAATTGCAGAAAAAGATAAGCATATATCAGACAGTTTTTCGTTATGTGATAATGTTCTACTATATAATGAAAGAGTAGTAACCCCGAAAACGCTACAAAGGCGAATCCTCAAGGATTTTCACATGGGCCACCCAGGAAAGACAGGATGAAATACTTAATGCGAAGTTACGTGTACTGGCCAAACATGGATCAAGATATTATACATGGTGGACAAATGCAAGGGCTGTTCCTTAGCAGCCAAAGTACCTCCGATCACTCATAAGCCATCGCCTAAGACAGATTGACCTTGGTCGAGAATCCATGTAGATTTCGCAGGTCCATTAGATGTTTTTTACTACTTGATTGTAGTAGAGAGTTACAGCAAATGGCCAGAAGTATTTCGTTGTAGAAAACCTACTTCTGAGACTACAATAAATTGCCTTCACGAGCTGTTTGCTCGTTTCGGAGTGGTTGATTGTCTAGTTACCGATAATGGGACACAATTTACATCTGCGGATTTTCAAGAATTTTGTGAAACTTTTCAGGTGAAACACATCAAATCCCCGCCATATCACCCAAGATCAAACGGGCAACCGGAGAGGTTTGTAGATACATTAAAAAGAGCACTAAGGAAAGCTTATGACGTACCAACAGAAAAGGCTTTACAACAATTCTTGCAAGTGTATAGAATTACACTGAACAGTACTACGCCATCGGCATTATCACCGGCGGAAGTAATGTTCGCCCGAAAAATTAGATCGGTATTCGACAAATTACTGCCAAAACAGACAAAGCAATCACCAAAAGATACCAAAAAGAACCAAAAAGAAAATTTAACCCAGGGGAGAAAGTTTTTTTTTTAAATGTTCAAAAGCAATACATACTATTTGGAGCCAGGTACAATAGAGAAACGAATCGGGAACGTCATTTACATAATTCAGGGTCCGAAGTTCTCGCATAAAAGGCACTTAAATCAGATCGGAAAGAGGCTGTCAGAGGATTCTAACGGTCTACCTCAGCAAGAGGAGGAAGTGATGGACACAATATTTGACACACTCAATATGCAAAGGCCTCAAGCAATTTCAGAACCGCGGAAATCAAGCAGAAAAAGAAAATTTACAGAGACTTTGATGATTAATCCGAAGAGAAAAAAATATTAAAGACCCCTGCGAGGTAAAAGCATTGAGAGGTGGGTGTTATGGGACCTTTACCTATAATGACAGAGTGAACTCTTCCTGACATTATAAATACTGCGCCTCTCAAGAGTAATGGGCGAGACGGAATCGAGTCCCTGACTGTTTCCGACTACTGTCAAACTCTCTGCTTTGGCAGAGAGGAACCCGGACGAGGCTTTGCCGAGGGGCAGGGTTTCGTCCGGGGAGGTAGACAGTCCCTGAACCCGTTTATACGGGTTCTAAATGGGCATATTTTTGCCCGAGCCTACGGGCTCGGTAAGCCCACATTAAACCGGCCTTGTGCCACATTCGACCCACGTGGGAGGGTTGTTAAATATCGAGACGGAATCGAGTCGTGAGCAGTCTCTGACTGTTTGCAACTTCTGTCGAACTCTCTGCTTTGGCAGAGAGGAACCCGGACGAGGCTTTGCCGAAGGGCAAAGTTTCGTCCGGGGAGGTAGACAGTCCCTGAACCCGTGTATACGGGTTCTAAATGGGCATATTTTTGGCCGAACCTACTGGCTCGGAGAGCCCACATTAAACCGGCCTTGTGCCACATGCGACCCACGTGGGAGGGTTGTTAAATATTGAGACGGAATCGAGTCGAGCCAATAGTAGTTCACTCCAAACCAGACTGACAGTCATACTAACACCTTTCACATCTTGTATTATTATTCTGTGTAATATATCTTTGTTATTTCTACTCTTGTGTTCGTGTTGTTCTTCATTGGTCATAACCTTAGACCATAACAGTTTTATAGCTTTTCTGTAAAAAAAATAAAAAAATAATAAATACTCTGAATAAAATATCCTGTCAAATGTAGAAAGATTCTTGAATTAACATTAAAAATAAAAATAAGCTTAATGATTCGAACAATTGACTATTATACAATTTTATTCCCACCAAATCAATTACAGTGTGTTTTATTGTTAAATATATTCAGAAATTCACCCTATACTACTGTAAAATTTACTTAACATGTTTGCAATGTGTTTTCCCCCAAAAAAATACTCTCCGAAAATAGTTCTTCGAAGTTGTGTACAGCAACTTGTGAACAGGACATTTAACTTCCATTACGTATGGTCCTCACAAATTCTTATAGTTTTGATTTCACGGTCTCTTAATCTACAACGCTATTATGAAAGCTTCATAGTTTCTTTAATGTGAGCTGGGGATAGACTGAACTAATTAAATTAAGGAATACCGGTATGGGAAAATAAGAAGATAAAAGAATATTTCAATTATTAACTCAACAACGACTGTTTTTGTAGCATTTCTGGTTTATTAATACGATACAGAGAGACGATTTTTATATTTGTAGTGTCTAATATAAATTCATATTGTGAGGGCAAGAAGTAATAAAAATTCCAAGAATAATATCAAAGGACATTATACTGTAAAGTCAATGTATGAAAAGATTTTACCATTTAAAAAAACTTTTATAAATTTTTGCATTCAAGATGTAATATACGAGAATCTATTAAAACGTTCTCGACTTGATTAATCATTCCCCATCAGATGTTTGGTAATTTAGTCAGATTTTATGAAGTGAGTAAATCCGGCAAATTTTCCACACCGTCCCGTATAGTACAAAGGAAATTTGCCACTTAGGTAAAAATCAATTTGCTCAATTTTTACTATAAAGCTGTAAATATTTGACAATGTACATTCATGAGTTGTATCTCTGATCATTCAGGACTGTAAAGCAAGTTGCCGTATTCATGTGACCACAGAACGAAGGGAAATACAGACCTGAACGAATCGTAATACCGAAAAGAAAGCATCGAAAAGTTAGCCACGAGGGCATCTCCTTTTATTAATAGATGAAAAACTAAAATTGCTCAAAATAAATTTATGCGATGATAATATTAGTTTTCTTGTTTAACACGTCTGCAAATTTTCATAATCAGTTTTCAGAGATCAATGCGATGAAAATGTAATTTATACGTTTTTCAATCGATTATAGATATTCATTTATTTACGCCTCTCAATACCACTTAAATAAAAAAATATAAGGAAAACAATGTATAGATGATGTTTTATGTTAATATCTGATGAATGGCGTGCACAGACTATATCCGTAAAGAGTCTATATGTTCAAATCACACATATGTGCTACCTACGGAAATAGCCGATACACCATGACGAATTGAAATGTAATGCTTTAACCTATGGTAGTTTTGAAAATTACTAATTTCTTTGTAATGACACGATTAGGAAAATATTTAGAAGAATGTTTTCTGATGATAGCTGTAATGTAATTATTTTGTTACGTAATTATATACATCTAATGAAATAGACAAATTAATATGAAATAATCATTGTGTATATACATATGTAAAAAATGTTCACTCAAAATTGGTAATGTTTCTTGTGAAATTTTCGCGTGTTAAATTGTATGTATTTTTAAGTCTGTTATATTTGTTTTCAAATCAGGGAAAGGATATTCTATTTACCAAAAGAATCTGAGTACATAGCATGATTAATTAATAATTTATAAATATTTGCATTTAGTAAAACAATTGATTTAAGTGGAATCAGACGTGTATTAGGTTTTGTATTTACTCGGTCAGTTAAAGGGATTTTTAAACACAGACATATTTGTTCTATAAATAATCTACCTGTAATTTTCTCTGATTGATATTTGTTCAAAGTGAAAATGTCCCCACCAAAAGCCAATGTATATCAAGACGTTACAATAAATATCTCTAGAAATGGAAACTGAATAGATTAGAGATGAGCGTCAAAGATGATTTCTCTGAATGCTACCGTAAAAGCGATATATGTTTTTCATTTTCTTTAAAATTCGCAAGATATTTCTGTTCTGAGTTCATGGATCAATGAATCAGGAGTGGATTGAAACCAAATGACCTGAATTTTTCAAGCGACAACTTATATGAAACTTCTGTTAAGTGTTTCTTTCATTGGTATAAACCATAGGACAGGCCGAACAAATTTGGAACGATATAAAATCAACTTTATATAAGTGTTATAACTTACGCCGTAACGCCGACATGCTTACGATTAGAAGGAGATTTTTATCGGGCCTAATACAGATTATTAGCTTTTAAGTGAACGCAAATATAGTGTCTCTTATTACGCTAGCATTGTACAGGGGAAATTAAATGTAAAAATAATTCACAAAATATGAAAGAAACTAATACACTAACCTGATTTTTGCGATTTAATCAGGAAAAAATAAGAGAAAAAATAATTTTCTTAATACAGCAATTAATTTTAATACTCTGTGTGCTATAGTTTAGGCTTTTTACTAAGGATTTCTTGTATCCGCATATAGGTAAAATTAATTTGATACAACAAGATTTAAAAGTCTTATGTACTGACGACGAGATTCTTTATATATTAGTTATTTTACTGCACAAAATTTTCATGCAGTAAAATCTTTCATACAAAATAAGTCACATCAACGGTATTTTGTGCGAGAATGCATTGGAGATATATGTACACAATAAACAGAAATAATGCCGTCTTCTTCCACCACATACTTTTTACCTAACAGACCTAACATATGTTAAACCGTCTATAATATGTCTACACTTGCGCCGAGAGAAGCTATAGACATCCTTCAATCTAAAGATATTTACAACTCCAACGATAAGTTTGAGGAAATAGATGAAGAAATAGGAAAGTCTAGATTATTGCTGGCAACTGCTTGAAAACGTATTTCTTCAGTTACTGAGTCTAATGGAATGTCTCCGTTAGGCCGCACAGGTTTGCAATCCTGAATACGTCACTTGACCCACCAGAAATTTCTAATTTGATGAATATAATTCTCCGACCGTGAAATCCACCGGTAATTGCAACCGGCCATGCATGAAATTCGTCTCAAATTAAGGTATTGCTGAATTTTCTAGAACAGCATCTACAGAGGCTATTGATTATGAGGGTCTATCACTCAGTCAGCATTTTGTTCATGTATTCAAATGAAGCCAATGTCGACTAAATCTGAATTATAAATCGTGAAATTCTAATAGTTTTTCAAAGATTTAAATATACGCTACACGAAGAAGACAATACGAAAAATCAATCATTTTGGATTACTCTAACCTTCCTTCATCTCATGAATAATAAAAATATTTTAACAGCACTTGCTTAATTTCTAATTGTTTATTATTAATACTGACTTTTCTCCAGTTTATTGTCGATTTTTATCATAACACTGTGTCGCTAAAGCAAACAATACATACTCGAAAACAAAATAGTACGTCTAAACCGAAATTCGAACTCTATACTATGTCTCATGTACCCTTTTTATGGATGTTCCTTTAGCAACATTGGCTAATGAAGAGAGGCGATGGGTCATTCAGCTTCTTTTTTCCGATATTTTATGGCATCATTTTTTACTCCAGTAAACTCAAGTTATTTGAGCGATCAAATAGTCCCAGAATGTTGTGATAAAAGGCAATAATATGATAGAATAAGTAAATAATAAATCGTAACAGAGGAAATTATTTAAGAAAAACTTTTGAATAAATGACTTAAAATAAATATTATTGTGCAAAACATCGAAGAAAAGAGAGAGTCAATGACTACAACTCAATCACCAAACTCCTTTGACCAAAATAGCTATGGCAAAGTCCACGAGAGCCGATTCTTCTTAATTTCTTAGGCAATGATTAGTTTAGATGGTTTAAACATTTATCTATCTTATATATCTTTTCTTATGAACCACCAACCTGATCTCTTATCTGAAACAGCGTCGAAATGTCCATCCTGGTCCATTCTTTGATGTTTTCGACCAGCTTTTGAACTTCCCTCTTATTTCTGCCCCCTTCCAAGATAACTTGAAGGATCGTCTTGAGTAGAGCATTGTCCAAGCTACAACAGCTTTCTCCTCTTTACTGTTGCCAAGAGGGGCTCCTGGGGACCTGCCACTTGTGTTACTTGTAATTTGTCTTTTGTTCTCGCCAACAAATCCAGAGAAGGCGTCTGAAGCATTTCGTTTCAAATGTTTGGACTCTCTTGGTAGTATCTGTCATCAGAGTCCAGCTTTCACATCCATAGGGCAGTATGGACAGAACCAGGAACTTGTAGAGTTTAGTTGATATTATTTAATTTCATTATCCCAAACTCTTTCTCAAAATTGTTAAAAAGTCCTATGTAACATGTTCCTTTGTTAACTGTAACAACCAAAAAAGATTAATATATTTTGTCTTAGCCAAGGGGAGAATAAGCGAGAACAGTGGCTAATGGTAATATCTCGAGACAAACAAAACACTGTTATTTGTAAAAGGTGTTTTCCATTTGGCTCTGAAATAGATATTATTAGAGGAAAAATACGACGTCAAAATCTACCCACAGTATTTTATCATTTGCCATAAACTGTATTACCCTATCTTCAACCAAAACACAGAACTATAAATATAATTTCTGATTCTGTGTGTAGTATGCAAAATGATGAGTTGGCACAATTTCTAGAAAGAAGAACAAATTATCAGTTTTGAAAATTTGTGACATAATATTGATCAACAAGGTTTTGTATCAGTCGTTACATGCTATAAATTGAACAATCAGCTGTTCATTCGGTTTGTTTCATTTTTCCCCTGGAAATATTCTAATATTTTTAATTTTAATATGTGAAAACTTGAGGTTTGAATGCTGACATGCTAGTTCATATATAACAATGTAATGATGATGATCCAATTTCTATGATAATATAAAAAAGCAGATATTGAAATATTACACTAACAAATCTTAGAATTGCAAGATAACAAACTCATTACAATTCACACTAGATTAAAAACGTTGCTCAAAGAAGAAAGTGCAAAAACGAGGAATAACCAGGATGTGGGGGCCAACTTTTAAACAAAGAATTAAAAAAGCATATATAGAACTTAAAGAAAACAAAATTATTTTAATTTGGAAGAGTGATAAGTCTAATAATTTACATTTTAAATGTGACTGACTATTAGAAAAAACTTGATTCACTTTTAAATAATAGAGACAAATTTGAAAAATGAAAACAAAATATTACTAACCTTCTTAAGAAACAAGCAAGCAGACTGAATACAATTAAAAACGCGGAAATAGGATTAATGAAGCCCAACAAAATTGTGAGTGAGTGTCGTCCCGGCTATATGTACGGAAATGTTAAAATCCATAAACCCAACTGTTATGGGACCCCTTACCTATGACGGCAGAGCGAGCTCTTCCTGACACTATGAATACTGCGCCTCTCAAGCAGAGAGGGACCAGACGGAATCGAGTCGAGCCGATAGTAGTTCACTCCAAACCAGACTGACAGTCATACTAACACCTTTCACATTTTGTATTATTATTCTGTGTAATATATCTTTGTTATTTCTACTCTTGTGTTCATGTTATACGTCCTTGGTTCTAACCTTGGACCATAACACAAACTCGCTACTGTGTCCCATAATCTCTCAAACTCTTACTCCCGTATATAACTTATCTAAAACTCTACATAATTTTATCCAACCATGCTTAGCTAATAAATATAGTATTAATTCAACCAACAACATATTACATTCTAATAAACCTAACAATGATATCCTAGCCACGTTCGATGTTGAAAGTCTTTTTATTAATTTTCCTGAAATAGAAACCATAGAAATAGTAATACAAATGTTATATAATCATCCTAAGTTGACACTTCTTAATATTAGATCAAATATTTTATGTAACCTCTTACTGCCTTGCAACACTCAAGTACGATTTTACGATCTCTATTGTAACTTTACAGAGTGACGGCTCGCCTCTGGATCCTACTTTATCTAATTTTCACATGAATGATGTAGAAAACAAGGTCTTTAATAAATTTAACAAACCCTCAATATATGCCATATATATTGACAAAATTTTCCTATTAACAGAAAAAGATGAATTAAAGAAACATTTGAAACTCAAGCCTACAATTTATTTAGGAACTCAACATTAAAAATAAAGTACATTTCCTGGATGTTTTAGTAGATGCTAATAAGGATGATTTTTATCACTTTAATATATAGAAAATCCACTAGTGAATGTTCATGTTTACTTAATTATAAAAGCGAATATCCACGCAGATATAAAATAGGTTTTACAAACAAATACATTATTATCTTGCTAAAATGATTTCCACTTCGGATACATTGTTTTATAGAGAATTAAGCAACATAAAACAAACAAAATAATATAAGCAATCAACTTGATGTAAACAAAAATAAAGACTACGTTAAATTGTTTTATTGTAACTAGATACAACAAACTATTTCTAATTTTTACAGTTAAAATATAATCCTTGAAAATGGCTAAATGTATAACCGAAAGCGCTCGGATAAAGAGAAAATTCGGACAGTTTTTATATAATTTATCATCCGAAAAGAAAAAAACATTATTAGATCGCATGAGATTTTGTATAAAAAACTAAATAAAAGCACCTTGTCTGTCGTTTTTAATGAAATGTGCATGAAAGAAGGATTGCTGCCTAAATACACAATATATATATATATATATATATATATATATATATATATATATATATATATATATATATATATATAACCTAAGCCAATACTGAAATCTGTACAATATCTCGCAATTATTGCTAACGGTAAAAAAAAATGAAATATTCAAATCATTGCTAGGGAGAAAAATAAATACTTCAACATTTATAGCATTTCCAGAACTACAGACTGCTTTGGAAGATACTTGTTAAATTATAAGGATAGGCTTAAGCAAAAGCTAAATTTTATTGATATTCCTCTGTGGTCCTTTGAGGGAATGACTTCTGGTTCCAACCCGAGGAATATGTGCATAAAACGCATTACAAGTTTTGAGAGGTTACGCATTGAACAGCCACGTATTACAAGACAGAAGACGAAACATCCCTACAACCTTCACAAGGGGTCCTCTTCTCTGTCCTGTGTGTGTAATGTTGTGTAGGTCTCAACTTTGCCTTAAACTTGGGACAAACACAGTGGGACATGAAGTGTGGAATATGCTGCCAAACGTTCATACGTCGTAAAGAGAGTCTAGCAATGAATGCTGATCGTTTCCGTATAACGAAACAGCTAATTTTACTATTGAAAGTGATGTTTATTTTGATGCGACTACACATGCGCACGAAGTAAAGGGTTGGCTGACAATTTGAAATTTAATTTTTTTCTTTTAAATATACATTTGGGTTATATAGTCTAGTTGATTTTATTTAGTTTCTCTTTTACTTATATTTCCATCACGATTGTTATTAAAAATAAAACTTGTAATTTAAATTTAAAATTCACAGCGTTCTCATTCCTTCGTCTGCATGTGTAGTTACATCAACATAACTTAAATCCGATGGACGAAACGCATCACACGAAAACTTTTCAACACACACACATACACACACACATATATATATACATATATATATATATATATATATATATATATATATATATGTGCGTGTGCATGTGTGTAATGTGTGTGTGTGTGTGTGTGTGTGATACTATTTGTTACCACGGTAAAACATTGGAAAGTTTTCTTGTGGATAGAAGGAGCGATATACTGAAATACTTTGGATCAAGAACGGTTAACACATACAATCGGATGGGAAAGATTCACGATTTAATTCACATATAGACGACACCTGAAATTTGAGGGTTTGAACAATGGAAAATAACCCAGACTTAGAGAAAATTTCATTTTCGTAAACAACGAAGTTGGAGTTGATTTCTCCTGGTCAAAAGTTGAAATACCAGTAGGGGGTGGATGAGCCACACACGCCAACTGAGGAGATTTAGTGAGAGGTAATACTAAGAGAGCGTGGGATAAGGGAATTCTCTAAAGTTATGAAGTAAGTGGACAATAATGGGGATTTACCGAAATCTCCGTATGAGCCGTTCCTCGCACCAGTTGGAGCCAATGTCAATAAATTCGAATGCGCGAAGCGAATTCGGCAGACGCAGACGGAGACGACAGAGAGTTCGTCTCGGTCACCGGAAGTGATACTCCCCTAAATGATTACCTGCCGAAGAGAACACCCCCCGATATCAGGCTTGTACCGAACTTTACCAGAACAGCAAATCAAACTTTACCAAGTCAGCAACAATAACACATTCCGATTTAGATGCAGGTTTGGGTGAAAATTAATTGCATGTGAACTCTGATATAACCAATTATTGTACGAAGGACTGATATAAAAACAGTTTTACTTTTTGTTCAATTTATTCGAGTGTTATTTTTTCCTGTGCGTCTTTGCCCTGCTTGGACCAGCCCGGTACGAAAATACCTGCGACTATACGATCTTGGCCTCCTTTTGATCAAGCTTAAATCACAACGTGGGATAGAGCAGATCTGAGATCGAAGCGATCTTCATCGATCAGCCGCGGTGTTGGAAGTCTTGGACGACCGGGGAGGGTGTTGTACGATCACACACACACGCACACACACACACGCATATATATATATATATATATATATATATATATATATATATATATATATATATATATATATATATATATATGGTCCTTTATGGATACCGTTTTCCATTTATAGTTTAAATATTTCCTGTACAAATAAATATAAATGATATACAAAACATTTTCTAAATGGTAACGTGGCTTATTTACCACTCTGTTGCTTTTATTTTATCAGTGACCTGATACGAGACCGCTTACTGTCAAAGCAAATATCTTAACTCTCTAAAGAGCAAAGCTAAAATAACAGCTTCTACAGCAAGAGAGGGTGGACTTTTTTTATTCCAGTCAAAATGCAAAACTTGTACACTGCAATTTCACCCCCAGACCTATTCTGATAATGGGATAGAAGAATACTGAGCAGAAATGTGGAAGCCTTTTCTAGATAGTTACATTAGAAGCCTGAAATGACTTTTATTTCACAATGCATCATTTCTATTTGCTCAGTCAAAAGATATATGATAACGGTCCTGCGGAAAATTTATATAATGTAAACTAGTGATCTATTTGCATTGACTTGGTCAACGTCTTGATTGGTTAGAAAAGTAGATACACAATCGACTCTTATTATATCTGCTATGACAGAGAAAATAAAGATCATTTGGAAAAAGTTGGTTGGGCCTTCATGGGATATCATGTTTGTAGATTCAGCAAACATCATTAAGGACGAAGAGGGAAATCATTCTTCCAGCACTCTCGATACGAATTTCACGAAATTTAGAGCATCTCTTGCGGTTTCTGCTTAGTGTACAAATGGCTTACATGTTTTCGTGTGATTTATGGTCGGGATGCGTTTAAATAATTATTTTTTGAATACTTTTTATGTCTTAGTATAAAATACTTTAACAGTATAAAAATAGAGGTAAAATTATTTTAACATTAAATGGAAAAGAAGATGGCCATATTTCTAAAAGAGAGTTCAATAAAAAAATGTATATACTTCAGAATGACAGTGATTCTTAAAACTGAGTGACCTAAATTTTCAAATATGAGACGTCCATTATTTGAACTCAGGGAAGCTGACAGTAAAGTAATAATACACGCTTAATTAAAAGCACAGACAATCGAAATACTGATGCGCATACAGATCAATTTATATTTGTCGAAACTTTTGATATATTTTACTCTCGTTTTTGAAGGCAAATCGAAACATTACCAATGATAAATTTAATCATTGTATTTTACTTTATAACGTTTATAAAAATGAAGCCACTGTAAGAAATATCTCTTTTATACTCGTAATATTGTCCATAAATTGTAATAAAAACTTTCTACCATAATTTTAAAGACATCGATATAATGGATGTTTTCACTTTCCCCTATATATATAAATGACTCAATGAGATGACGTATGTGGAACGTAACAGGAAAAACATTATTTTAGTTGTAGGATCAAACAAGATTTAAAACTGTCTGTTCTTGGAATTATTACTGGGAGAGAAAAAGGGAGCACTATCCCTTAAGTTCTTAAGTGACTGTAGCAAGACTATGTCAGTATTATGTGAAATATAGACAAAAAAAAAAAGCACTTATGACTAATGCAGGATCGGGACCACTGGGATAGAGCATATTATGATTAGAATACCGTTGGATACTGGCGAACGTTTAGTCAGATGGCCGAATCTATCTGTGGAAGAGACTGCAGGAGATTATAGATCTAGCCTGTCCTAATGATTTTCCAGAAATTCTTTCTCAGTCATTATAAGTTAGTAACATTTCAAGTTCAGTCATGAATAAAACAAATTTTGAATTATTTTAAAAATTACTTTTTCATTTTGAAAAACATGATAATTTTATAATAACACGATTATTTTTCTTTTTAAGTATTATCATCATCAGAGAGAACCAATTGCACGGATCCTCACAACTCCTTCTATCCAGTATTCACGACAGGTTTTCATTTGGTATCCAGCGTCTTCACATATTTGCTGAATGTATATTTTGAATGGGCGACAAATGCTAGTGTGTTCATGTTTTGGTGTGCACAAGAAAATACTGATAAGCTCAGCCTTACTTCTCAAAGAACACCGGCAATTAGATGATATTTATAAAAAATAAAAATTAGTAAATAAATTGGTTTATGAAAGTAATAAATAGAGAATTTTTCTGAAGTTCCTGAACTTATTTACTCGTTTTTTAAAATGAGGGTTTCTCAGGTTTTCAGATTTTTTCTAATGCAGCTGAAAAATCACTTAACGCGTTTTATAGAAATGATTATATTGGTCATAAATCATTTTATAACTAAATATTTCGCAATTCCACTTCTTCCTAGTTATTTACATTTTATGAATATTGAATTAATTTTTATTTTATATTTAGATGGAGTTTTGGCTACGAGTGTCAATTTTATGAATTCCCATGATAACTGTATAGAATTAATGATACTCAGAAAATAAAACGAGCATCCCATTGATTAATATTTTGATTCCAATACTGGAATCAAATTTATACCAATATTAAGAGATGAATAGCAGACTATTTACCTTCTGTTTACAAATTTATTCCTTTCATGAAATTGCCATTCTGCTAATAAATATATTCACCTTTCTAGCCTGCTCGGTGGAAGTTATCGACGCGTGGTATAAACCGCATGCTAGCAGCTGGTATTAAAATGCAGGATTTCAAAAGCACTGATGGAAATCTTCTACACTTGGAATATTGGCGGTCTGTTCCGAAGTAAGATTATCATTGCTACTTTTTAAAAAAATTTCTATTCTTTTTATAACGGTGTCACACACACACACACACACACACACACGCACGCACACACACACACTTGCGCATCTCTATGTACATATCATTGATTTTAACCATAATCTGAGTTCAGATAAGTGACTTTAGAGTGAACAGAGCAAATTAAAGTAGGTTAGTGGATTGTGGCAATGGGAAATATTTATTTGAACTCAGTTATAACGCCAGTGCAAGGAGACAAGCACTTGAAATGTTCACATAATATCGAGAATCTGATATTGAAACAAAGATTGAAAAAGACAAGAAACCGTGAGCGAAACGCAAAACAAATTAACTTTGAATCTGAATGTCAGAAAGAAGCAAGGAAATCTAGAAAGGAGATTAAAATTGAGGGCAAACGTAGGATTGAACGAAATTCCTGAAGTAACAAAAAGAACTAATGAAAAACTTTTGTAATAACTTACAGGCTAAAATTATTGTTTATCGAAGAAACTAGGATAACAATTTGGTTATTCTATAATAGTTTAATACTTCTTTTTCATTAGCTTTGCCAATCCACAATTCCATAGTAAAAATATACTTTAATTCTTAACATTTTTGTAAAACCTGACAATCTCTCGTACACTCGCAGGATGAAAACAGCGTACACTTAAGATTTAGGAAGTGCAACAAATGGTTTAAATGGTGCTCAGAGTCTCTCTCGTATAGTGGTTTGTGTAGCCCTGACCTGTCAAGGCGACTGGGTTTCCCACTTGACACGTCCCAATATCGGACTCCGAGGTGGGTGGATATCACAAGCAGTAAATTTTACTACATAAAAATTATGAATAACCAAAACAAAAAAAATCTAAAAGATATCTTTCAAACTCTGATTCTGAAAAAGAAATGAGTACTGACTTTCCAAGATTTCGTGTGCTCGCGTCCCTAGATTAAACTCTTCTAACAAAACTTTCCTATTTTTTAATTAAAAAAGTGCTATGCAGTAGTATTAACCCCAGAACAGTTAAGAAATTGAGAAACAACAATTTGCTGGTAGAAGTGGAAAATAGGAAAAAACGTCGAAAGTTTAATCATGATGAAGAACTTTCATAACATCAAAAAAATCCACCCATGAAAGTCTGAACACTTTGAAGGGAGTCACTCGAATAAGAGAGTTGTCTCTGGCCATGCCTGAGGAAATCATAACTGCCTTAGGAATCCAGGGGGTCAGTGATTACCGCAGAATCAATAAAAAAAGCAAGGAGAAACCATAACAACAGGCATGTATATCCTTACTTTTGCCACATCTCAAATCCCTAGAAAAATAAAAGTCGGGTACAATTTTAGCCAGTGGAACAATATATCCCTGCTCCACTAAGGTGCTTCAAGTACTAAAGATTTGGACAGAGAGATAGCTAGAAGAGTTTCCCAACATTTGGAAAATTTGGCCAAAGGGATTCAGACCACACGGAAAAAGAATACCACTATGAAGTAAGATGTACTAACTGCCAGGAAAACCATCCAGCATACTCACGATGATGCGTCTTTTGGAGAAAGGAAACGGAGATCGTCGACGTGAAACATAAATGAAATGTTTCATTCACGGAAACAAGGAAAGGCCCTCTCTTTGCTAAAATAATGCAAAAATCACCACAACGAATATCAGTCAACCTGACAAATACACAGCCCACATTGAGAAGCTCGTATACCAAATTTCAAAATCACCTAAAAGACAGCTACTTCAAGGAAATAGTACAGACTTAACCACAAAAGAAAGCCGATGAATGAATTGAAATAATATAGAAAGAAAAAAAAATACAAAACCTCCCACAAAGCAAAGTTTACAGCAATCTTCTATCCGTCTACCAAAAACCATAAAAGGATTTAAGAACTTATCAAATTCCTACCCAAAATCGATTTCACAAACTGAAAGAAATGGAGGGGAAATCCAGAATCCACAAAATCTCCAAACTCAAAACCTAGTAAAACAACCTCACAACCACATACTAAGTTAAATCCCGAAAACATTTACCAATAATATATCAAAGAATCCAATGGAACTGCTGCGGTATAAAGACAAGCATAAATCAGCTGCTTCTGCTAATAACAGACCTCTCACCGGCAGTTGTTTGCCCTCAGGAAACATTCCTTAAGCAAAAGGAATCTAAAGGAAAATCATCAATACACACATAAAACTGGGCTTCGAGCGCTAGGCTGTAAATCCATCCTAATTAGAAATGATGTACCTCAAAGCAAAATAAATGTAACAACTACTTTACAGGCGACTGCTGTTAAAGTGACCTTACACAGGAAAACAAACATCTGCTCAGTATACATCCCACCGAATGAACCAGTAACTGAAGCTGAAATTCATGAAATCATAAGAGAACTCCCTGCACCTTTTATGATTCTAGGTCACTTGAACTGTCACCGCACCATACGGGTTTGTAAATACAAAAGAAAAAGACCATAGAAACAATAATTAATAACAACAATTTATGCATTTATAATAATAAAACTCTGACTTACATAAATACTTTTACTGGCAGCTACTCGGTCATAGATTATCCGTATGTAATCCAAAAATTTGTATTTGATTTTTCTTGGAAGTTACTGGTAGAGACATGCGGTAGCGATTACTTGCCAATCGTCCTACAAAACTAAGAGCATAATGACAAAAAACCTCTATGTTAGAAATTAGGCAAAACGAACTGGGAAGAATTTCAAATGCAATGTTCTGAAAAATTAGTTGAAGGAAAAAGCACCAAAGATTTAAAACATTTCAGAGAAATCCTCAACTCTATAGCTAGAAAATGCATTCCAAGTAAATCAACACTAAAAAAAAAGCAACAGACCTTGATTCAATGACAAATGTAAAAAAGCGATTATGCTAAGAAGAGCAGCTCTGAGAGAATTCAACAAACAACTTACAACCGCTAATTTGCTGCAATTTAAGCAACTCCGAGCAAAATTTCTTTAATTATTTTCCGTGCTTTTGCACGGAAAATAATTAAAGAAAGCAAAAAAGAATGCTAGCAAAACTACTTCAACAGACTCAATTCTGCTACAAAAACAAAATCTATCTGGAAATAAGAAACTAGCAGGCAAATACCAAACAAACACGGTAAAACACCTCTCGATAAATAATTCTAAAGTAACCAGCAAAAAGGATATCAACTAGACAAAACAATCCCTAGAAATTCAGTTGCCAGGAATGGCAGCCAAGAATTTCTAAAGATGAAATAAAAAAAGTGGAAAAACAAAAACTATATTTTAAATTAAATAATACCGAGAGTTATACCATACCATTCACTCTAGAGGAACAAAATGAATCGTTAAAGAAAGCCAACAATACAGATGTGAGCCAACATGATATCCTCTACGAATTCATAAAACAGTTACCCCAAAATAATTAAACTGTTATTAAAAATGAATAATAACATAGCAACTTCCCAGAAAGGTGAAAACAGTCATTCATCATCCCTATTCCAAAACCTGGAAAAGATGACAGACCTTGAAAACTACAGACCGATAGCATTAACCAGTTGCCTATGTAAAACTATGCAGATAATGATCAAAAACTGGTTGACATGGTATCTGGAAACTAAAGGCTTAATCAGCGACTTCCAATGTGCTTTTAAGAAAAAAGAAACACCACGGAAAATTTGATACACCCAGAAACCTTTGTAATAGAAGCCTCACGGTAGTCTTTTTTAATTACAAAAGGTGCACGATACGACATGGAAATTTAGCATGAACTGGGCCTAAAAGGAAGGCAGACTCAATTCATAGACCGAAATTTCAAATATGTATAGGAATTATGCTACCAATTCTGCAAAATCAAGAAGGAGGGGTCCCACAAGGAATCATTTTTTAGTGACCCTATTCTGCATAAAAAATTAACTCCATAGTTAAATCCCTAAGCCCAGGAGTGAGATGCTCCCTATATGTCGACGACTTTTTTAATAATGTACAGATCTCGATTTATGCATACCACAGAAAAACAACTCCAGCAATGCCTCACTAAAATACACAAATGGGCGACTGAAAATGGTTTTACCTTTTTCGAAAACGAAAACCGAATGCCTCAATTTTTGAAAATTAAGAAAATTGCCCCTATTTAAAGGAAGGAGAAATCCCAATAGTGGAAAACACAAGCTCCTAGGTATCATCTTTGAGAAAAAAATTAATCATTTCCCATTTAAAAATTTTTAAAATAAAATGTAGTCGTCCAACTTCTGCGTGTCGTAGCCATTACTGAATGGGGAGAAGATAGACAAAGTGTAATTAAATTATACAGATCACTGCTTCCCCCAAAACTGGATTACGTTAGTTTCATATATGAGGCGGCCAGAAAATCTTACCTAAAAATACTCAACACAACCTATCATGAAGACTAGTACTTCGGACTACAAAGAATATATATTCTATTTATACAAATCTATTGTAAAGATCTCGTCGGCATTAAATAACTCTTTGCGGTTGGTATGCCATAAAAAAAAAAACAAATCGAAGCAAACCAGCTTCCACAATGTTTAAATGACAGTTTTTGGTGTCTCCTCCGATATATTCTTCTCTTGCCATTTTTGATAATGGGGAAAATATGTGAAGGCCGAAAATTCTTTTATACAGACTTTGACGCTGAGAATACTCATGAATTAATCTAACGTGTAAATGATTAAAAAAGTTCAATTATCAGGAACGAAATTCCAGATTATTTACATATATCGAATTGATATACTGTTAAGTGTAAACTATCCAATTTTGAACAAATCGAGAGAGAAATTTTAAACGACGTGAAATATGTAAATTATTTGCAGCAAATTCATTTCCTGAATTCACAGATTTCATATGATAATTGATGTCATAATTTTCTGGAAATCACAGGTATTTAAAATTAGAGTTGAAGTGTTAATGACAATTATCTTGGAAAATAAGATAAAGTAATGAGAGGTAACAGATATTATTGTAAAAAAGATTATATGTTATTACCTAAAAAGTAAAACGAAAACAAACACGAAATATTATTTCATGAGTTATTCTCGCCAGTACATTATTCTTTTTTATTAGAACATAGTTTCAGTTTATGGGTTTAGTCAAATTCTCAGACTGTTATATTTTGTAATATACAAAAAATATATTTGACAATGCTACGTTATACACTTTGGAAAGACCAAATTAACTATTTGTTGACTGTACGAATGTTTTAATATAAGAATATATGCGCTTATAGTGGTTTTGTATATGACGATTTTCAGAATTTATTTACAATACAAATTAATACAATAAGCATAAAGAATATAATAGCCAGTTACATAAAAGGTAAACATCATGAAACCTCGAGCAACAGTGGACACAAAAAGTATGATAACCATGTCAGATTGGAATTATCAAATATGGTGAACTTTGATTGTGCAATAAAACCATAAAAATAGAAAGCCATAGATTCGGGCAGGAATGTTGGGGTTTAGTGTACTAACATTAACTATGTTCCATTTACTGAGTCAAACATTCATCATTGTTGATTTATTTTATATTGATTTTTAAAAATATTTTTCATTTTGGATTTCAATATAACACTGAAATTTTCCTGAAATCTTTGGTACAGCAGTCACCAAAATTACGATATCTTTATGAAAATTTAACTAAATATATATTTCAAATTTCAAAGGTGCGGTGGTAAACATTAAGCCTTTTTTACGACAAATTAAAATTGTCTCTGCTGATTCAATAGTATAACCAAAATAGGTTTTTAGGAATATTTACAGAAAAAGCGTCAGTACGTGAGATCTTATATATATATATATATATATATATATATATATATATATATATATATATATATGAAGCAGTTTTAGAATTAAACAATCCGGCTTTTCCATTTAACTTTTGTACTTTCCAGTTTTAGAATAAATTGTTGCATATCCGATTCCAAATTTATGTTCAAGGTTTATTTCAAATTTGGATAAACGTTGATCATATATATATTAAGAAAATATATTAATAAAAATACATAATACCCCCCGGCTACAGTACGACTCAGAGTTTCATGTCTAGTGCAATCATCAGGTGCAGAGCCTAAATTAGATTACAGTACAAATAAATATTTACCAGCAGTAATAATTCATTCAAACATCATGAATCTCGCAAGACCAAGAAATATTAAAGAAACTGTAAACAATGTTCAGTGCCTGATGATTGCACCAGTCGTGGAGCATTATGTATTGTCATTAATATATTCTTAATAGCTCTGTTATTTAGCTTTGAGCACTATTTTTTCTTACAACAAAGGATATATGTATGTATTTGTATCTAACCACTTTCGCCCCAGCCCCTCAACCTCCGACGTCTTACTCTCTGGGTTGAGGTGTCTACTCGGTCTTAACCGAACTTAAGGTCCCCTGAGCATCCGTAGATCATTCGACCGGTCCACTGGTTTAATCCTGCTCCCTGCCCACGTTGTGTTTCGTTTGATCCAGAAAGCAGAAGTGATGTTCATCCATTCACGGTCGAAGATGCAGACACGTCTGGAGACTCTGTGCTAAGAAATTTAGAATGCACCAATATATATATATATATATATATATATATATATATATATATATATCTGCAGTAAACCGAACAAACAACTATTCAATGGTTGAATTGATAATGTATTTTATATAGCAGAAAAAGAATAGTATAGAAAAGAAACAGAAATGAAAATAATTGACGTAAAAACTCATACATTGGATACTAGAGAGAGAGAGAGAGAGAGGGCGAGAGCGAGAGAGAGAGTGGGTTGTGATTAGCTTGTTGTGAAATCGATATACGACACCTGATTATTGCAGCTTGTTCGACGTTTCCGTTTAGTAATAATAGTAGCAGTAGTAGTCTTAGACGTTGGAGGAGTAATTCACTTCTTCGTACGTATATCAACAAAATATGTAAGCGGGCGCCTGGCTCCAACCTCTGACGTCACTCCCAATCTCCGACCTCTCTCTCCAGCTCAACTACACTCGACGGCAGACCAGCCAACCACTCCCTGCCTCTTCCGTCTGGCCTCTTCCGTCTGGCCTCTTCCGTCTGTCTTTCTTGGCGGCCTTTCTCGTCGATCTTTCTCGTCGCCTTTCTCGTCGGCCTTTCCCTTTCCCGTCGGCCTTTCCCGTCTGCCTTTCTCGTCTGCCTTTTCCGTCTGACTCTTCCGACTGGCCTGTTCCCTCTCTGTTCTGTAGCACCGCGACCCGTAACGGTCGCTGCAGGTGCCCACGCACGTGACGGCACGCAGCGACGACGATGTGCCGACTGATCGCGGTCTCTCCCGTCTCTTCAAGAATTCTCTCCCGACTGCCACTTTTTCAGCATAACTACGCGTTTATATAGATAAATCTGATTGTTCATAAATCGAGCCTTGGTCCTCACAGGGATTAACATGAGTGTCGCTGTTAACCCAAAACCATGTGAGTTTCGAAGTTCTCATAGACTGAGTAAGCTCTATTTCAAATTTTAACCGATCATCATTGTCTTCCTAATAACCTAATTCCAAATGGCCTAGGTCAGATTCCCATCAGTAAACAAAATTGTTCTGATCTAATGTCACTCTTCATATCTATTCCGATTTCAATAAAGAAAATATACATGTGTGTCTGTTTCCCAAACTCTCTCTGTTACAGTATGTGAACACTTACATGTGGATTTATTTATATTTATTCATTTGATTTTATATATATATATATATATATATATATATATATATATATATATATATATATATATATATATGTGTGTGTATAAGGTAACGAAAAAGTGTGGAAAGATGTTATCCCTGTAAGGAAATGAGTGCGCCAAGTGCCGGAAAAGCAGTGTAGATAGGGACATTACTCTTGACCAATGCAGGTGCTTTGCGCACACACATCAGTCATAGCTCGAGCAGAAGCAAGGGAAATAGTGGTGTCGAAGCAGTTCCTTCAGGAATATCTGCTTTATGAATTTATGCTGGGATTGTCCACAGCCACATCAAGTTGCTGAATACGTCAAGCCTTTGGAAATAATCCTGTGAGGGAACGCACCGACAGGCATTAGTTTCAAAGTTCAGCTCTGGTGAGCTTGCCGAAAGCGTCCAGGTTTCTGATGAAACAGCTGGACTTCACCTGCACCGCATAGTGAAGGCGTACAAGTGGGTACCCCAGACTTTGTCGGAAGCCAACATCAACAACTAATCACAGCCTGTTTTCCCTAACTTTCTCGGCATCGCAACATACACATATTTGATCAAGTGCTCTCCAGTGACAAAAAATGGTTAATGTACATATTTAGTTCATGCCATATTGACTAGAAAAAACCTACCTCTACAAAAGTATTCTGATATTACTATATTAGTAGAAAAATGCACAATTCAAAAATTTTTTCAAATTCAACCTCACGCCCCCCAAAATCTTTCACAGTTAACAATAACACATTTCCAAAAAAACCTATTTCGGAGTACATCTTAACTTTCGTTGTCCTGTTATTACCTGGATGTAAAAAAGAGATATCTGTTTCTATACCCGACGATGATTGTGTGAACAATCGAAAGCTTGTAGTAAAAAAGACCTTATACAACTGGAATTTATAAACAGGGATCATAACATTCATCAACGGGTTCGAGGTTAATGTATTTTATTAAAAATTGTTTGCGAGAGTGATTCTTGCAATTTATATCATTAACTTCATTATCTGCTTTTTGTATGAATGATTTATGTAATGTAAATTGAACTACACCACATACTTGATATATATATATATATATATATATATATATATAATAATTATTTTAAAAAAATATGATTCCTTCGCTACATAAGAGTTCTCAAGTTTCAAAAATGAGAGCCGAAACCCTCAATATAATTATTAAAATTAAATTGAATTAAGGTATCAAGCCCTGTTTCATCCCCAAGCAAAAATTCAGGAATAACCAATCTTGAAATTTACGCATCTTTATAAGCATGTTCCTTTGCAAAATTAATTACTATATTTTGTGTTATAAAAATTACTGTGTTGTCGGAATATTTCCTTATTAGCGAAGTTCATGCTGTTTCTTCTCTCTATTGATGTGGGTATATGCTTAACTATAGATAGAGGGTGGTTTGACTTTGGGTGTACATACAAGGGATTAGTGTTAGGTTTTCTGTAAGGTAGGTATATGTTGTTCATTAAGTCTAGAGTTACGTCGACAAAGTTTACCCTTTTTAATTTAGTGTTGACTATAGTTTTTAAATTTAATTTTCTGAATTCACTATATATTATCTTTCTAATTTTATCTGTTTTAAAATTTTAGGAGCTCCTCACTACCATGATCCCGTCATCCCTGTATAGCCCGATGTCCTTAATGTCTAATTCAGGGTACGCGGTTAGATTGTACAGTATAAATTGACCGACAAGGTCAGAAGACTCTGCAGAGTCTAAAGATCCCATGGGGATGTCAAAATTGTCATTAGTGTTTTTAATCCATTGGCCCCCATTATGAATGAGGGCAGATTTTTTTGCACTAGGAATTATGTTAATTTCTTCCTTAGTTAAGTCAGAATATACTGTAGCAAACTCCAGGGCAGTCGTGAAGAGATCTTTTGATATTGACTGGTAATAATCCACAATATCGAACTGTATTAGGGTGCAATCAGGCTTATTGTCGATGTTGGTAAACCAATTGATGACTTCTTTGGTATTAATCCAGAGTGTTAATCCAAGGCATTTTTTGATTTGCCTAGTGATCCTTTCTGGTAGTGGGGTCTTCCTCAAAATCTTGTTTGTGGTCCTTTAGAGTGATGTAGCATTCCTTTTCAGCCAGTTTGCCTACTCTATCACTTATTTTTAATTTTTCAATAATCATTTTACTAGTTCTGTTGATACTGTCTACCATATTCATATTGTTATTATGAGCTCTTTTATAAGTCTTGGTTAATTTTTTTTAAATTAATTTGTTGTAGTCGTCAACCGTCAATTTGTAGAAGTTTCCCGTTTTGTCGGACTTAACTAGTATTTTATCACTGTCGTTGATGCTTTTGACTATTTGGTCTAGATACTTTTGGAAGTTGTTTTTCTTTTTTTGAAAGGAGATGTTATTGATTATATTGAATAGGTCCTTTTCAAATTCCTGTAGGTTTTTGTTAAATGGTACAAATTTTTATTTTTAAAGCCGTAAATCTCATGTTCGTTTTTTGTTAAGTTATTCCCTCGCAGGAAGAAGAATGCTTTCCATCTCATTCTTCTTATTAATTCCTTTGATTTTTGCAAAAGTTTGACGAAATAATTCCGTTTATTTGTGTGTGGAATGTTCTTCAGAGAAATGCTGAAATTTACTTTTTCCATATTTTTAAAGTTCTTATTTTAAAAATAAAGGTTCAGAGTGCTCGACCTTAATTTGGGAGCCGATGTGCGCAGGTATGCAGAAAAATAGGAAAGATCACGTTAGGTAAATAATCCGGAGTTCTTTAGTATTTTTGTTTTTATTTTTTAAAAACAGTGCTCCATACAGAAGTAGAGCTTAAATTATAATTATTTAAAAAAAAATATGATTCATTAAGCTACATAATAGTTCTCATGTTTAAAAAACGAGAGCCGAAACCCTCAATATAATTATTAAAATTAAATTGAATTAAGGTATCAAGCCCTGTTTCATCCTCGAGCGAAAATTTAGGAATAACCTATCTTGAAATTTACGCATCTTTATAAGCATGTTCCTTTGCAAAATTAATTACTATGGAAACGGCTGGAGCGGCCATTTTGGTTAGGTGGTCTAACAGTTAATTCCTATCCACATATCAGTCACCTTCGGAAAGGTCAAGCTGAGGTAGTGTGGGGTATCTATTTCAAATCGGATGATGACATTCATGTACCCTCATTGTCTGGTTAGTTTAAAGCGAAATATTGCTTTTGGCACCACTGTGTGTAGTTAAGTGTCGAGAGAATTTTGTTTTATTTTATTTTATCTGTTTACTTATTTATTTATTTATTTATTTATCCAAATGGCGGTTTCATATATAAACGCGTCGCATTGAACTATAATTTGTTTTTTTGACGACTTCATAAAGGGTTTTTCTATTTAATGATTGGGCTAATCTTTTAAGACTTTTATTAAACTATGAAATTTAATTTTTTTATGCTAATTATTTAATGCGAAAATTTGTTGATGTCGGCAAAAAACCGTTAACTCCTGCCTATGGTTTAATAAATTTTCATTTTTTAGAAACTTAATAATGTGTAGTTTTTCATGTAGGCATAAAGGGCATGGGTCATCCCAGGTTTTACAAGTTCTTGTTCTATTTATTATTTTCCATTTTACTTTTGGTGTTTTATTCATTTCTTTTAAATGCCAAAAATATTTGGATAGGGATGTCTGCTTTCTATTTCTAATATTGTTGAAGGAGCTTTTGTGTTGTCTCCATCTACTTTTAAATTCATTCTTTGTAGACCCAATGTATATCCTATCAGTGTTAGGACTCTCAATGGATGAGATAGTGCATTGGTATACCACGGATTTTGTGAGGCATTTATTTTCCAACGGGCAGTCTTTAGGGTTTCTACAAACATATAATTTTTCATTATTTTTGTGCTTCTTTGTAAATTCTAGTCTTGCTGCTTTATTCTTTTTTGTTTATAAGTTGCGTCTTCTTTGAACACCTGGCATAAAGCCTTATTTCTTGCGAGCTTCTAGACACAGTTTGTCGAGACTAATTTATGTCATTTGAAATTTCACGTGAAATACCTGCCGCAGTTCTAGAACGGTACTTCAGTGCTAGGCGTTAAACAATCCTGTCTTCTCTGGCCGTTGTTCTCCTTGGTCGACCCACCTTGTTTGGACTGGTTAAGCGACTAGTATTTTTGTACAGTTTCAAAATTCGGCTCACAACGCTTTTGAAACGATTCCCCTTCAGCAATCTGGTGAATCGTGTGATTTTCCCTCCGCAGTTTGACAACATCTGCTCTTAGAGACTTGACAACTTTTCGTCAGTTTGCCATGATGAAATATGACGCAGTGATGATAAACAATCTTTATCTTGAACTCGCTTATCACAAATTCGGATTATGTGTATTATTCTCACATATTTCCCGATTTGTTCCTTAATTTTGGACATTTGATATTTGAGTAAAGAATTAAATGAATCATATCTCTCTATGCATCATTCCAAATAAGTCACAGATTTAAAGCACAACTGAATTGTCACTTTTCTACATTTACTGAAATTTAAGAAATATTGGACTCATATTTTTTTAGATTTTTGTTCCTTAATTTTGGACGCTATTATATATATATATATATATATATATATATATATATATATATATATATATATATATATATATATATATATATGTGTGTGTGTGTGTGTGTGTGTGTGTGTGTGTGTGTGTGTGCGTGCTTATTTTCTTAGTTTACACATAAAACATAAATCTTTGTGCCTACACGAATATCTGTCGAAGACTATCGAAAAACTGTATGAACATAGGTGCATCTGTTTAAATATTATAGTAAAGAAAAGGATAGTTACAATTCCTAATATTGGGGACTACAAATCTCACATTATTCAAATGAATTTACGACTTTTACCCTTAGATTTGTTTTTATTTCTGTAATGACTCCATATATATATATATTATTATATAATAATGAAGTGAAAAAGACAAACGAAAATGAGAGAAAACAAAAGAAAATTGGAAATTTTTTCAATGAAGACTATCGCTTAAACGATGTTGTTCAACTGGAAATTTTCTAATCTTCTTTTGTTACAATGTCAATAATTGCAAAAGCTAACGATATAATTAGTGAAATGTCGTTATTTTTACTCATTTCCTGAGACATCGCTCAAACCGAAATCTTCAAAATTTTAAAATAATTTTCTGCTTATCAACCTTGACGCACATTATTTTGATTTACTTTTTTGCTTCACATAGCACATAACAGAATAGATTTCGTTTCCAATAATCGAAACTTGTATCAAATTAGGAAATAAGTTTACAGTCTCGAACGCTAATTGTACAAACCTTTGTTTTATGAAGCATAACACAGTTATAAATTTTACACTGATAATAGTTTTTCCTCGTAATTTCCGATCTATTACATTTCTATTAGTAATATTTTTCACGAAATATCTTATTTCTATATATTGAAGTGAAGAATAATTTATCTTACCTAAGAGTATTTTAACTGATGTCACTCACACAAGTCTTAACCGTCGTGATCAAAATGACGTTTGCTAAGACTACTCGTATTAATTGACCGAAAGATAATGTTGCTTCATTCAGAACAATACTTAAATGTCTTATAACAATACACCGAATATTTATTTCTCCGTTTTACTTATCTGTATGTTTCTAATCATCAAAAGAATATACTGATCATGGCAACGGTAAGAAAATACTTTTCTGTCTGTTTATTTTGCGTCACACAAGGACGAAAACAATGAAGATAAATGCACTACTTAAAATCCTCAGTTCATATCTAAATCGTTTTTAAACTTCCGTATATTTGATAACAAATATGACTGGTTATCGTTTCAAGAAAAGCAGATTCATTATCATGTTGCTAATACGTAGTATTCTGTGAAACTTTTGGCTTAATTTCCTTTGATTTCATGGAAGTTGCTTTTATAAATGTTCATTTTCTTTTTATATAGCCACAAGCAACCTCGTTAAAAAGCATTAGCTTAATTTTAGTAGTTTAACTGTTATTGATTGGAAGTAGAAGGTTATTTTTGACGCAACGATTACTCTCTAATAAAGTGTTTTTGTGATCTCTGTTACTATTTCTGAAGTTCTAACGCTCGAAACGAGACAGAATCAATATATTCGAAGCATGACACGAAATCATTAGTTGAATTTTTATCTGAAATTTCCATAGTATAAACTTCATTCTGGCAGATTAATATTCAACGCTGAATTTAGTGCATGGACAATGAGAGGGATTGTGTTGAAAAGTATATATTTTGTGTATAAAATAAATTTTCCATCAGGTTTATTGATCTAGCTACATAATTATGATATCTCGTCAGGTTCAGTTAAAACGAGGAACTCCTTGGCACTATATATTTTTATTGTTATAACTTTAGAGCTGGGTGCTGCTTAATTGATGACCTGAAAATACAAATGACTGGACGTGGAATTAAATATGTACACGTTTTCTTTTTGCCCTTCTATCCTTTTATTAATGACATTGAATGGCTTGTATCCTGTATCTTGCTTGCATGATCGAAAAGATAATGTCAAAAAATCCTGTTTAGCTAATTAGTTTTCACTCAGAAAGTGACATTCATAGAAATTGAAAGTTCTTGAATTAAGAATCAGAGCGGACCATGAAGAGCATAAAAATGTTAAAAATTGGAATTGGATCAGAATAAATATAAAAAAATGTAAAAATAAAAGACACCAAAGAGAAAATATATGGAAATTGGGGAGAAAAAGTAAAAATAAGTATAGATTAAATTAATTCAATGGCGACTAACGTCTATTTACCAAGCGATTGTATTCGGTGATGAAAACAAATGCCATATTCACGAATCAGAATTTGTGCCAGAGAACAGATGAAGTAAAATTATTTCGAAATTTAAACCAATCGCCCAGTCTAGAACAAGAAAGCTTATCACGTCTACATAAAGAAAAATGTCATAATCATAAAAACAAATCCAATCGACAACAGAGTGGGAACAAAAAAAGAAATTTTGGGAAAGCCTGGACACATTCGCATGACTAGTTTCATAACAAATGCTAAAAACTCTTCCCATCATGCATGGAAAACGAGCGATCAAGTTAGAAAACAAAAAATGTTTTTGTTTGATTAAAACAGATACGTATATACCATTGTGCCAAGTCGTGCTTTTTCAAAATATCAACAGAACAGTGATTGAAGGAAGGGCTCATTAAAAAGAAAAATTGTACAGGTTGCAGACAGTTCTTTTACTCCGAAAAGAAGGCCCTAATTTAAGGTATCTGCTATAGAATTATCGAAAAATAATGGATCGAAACAAGACTTTCAATAGAAAGCGATTCAATCTTATTATTTGCATCTGATAATAGAAACAATTTGTTAAGCTGATGAATCTATTTGCTTATCTTATTCTGACCGATTGAAATTATTTACGTCTGAAGATTATTGAGTTACTAACCAGAATTGATTTACACCTGCAATAGTACAGGCACCACGTGGGGTCAACCCATACACCTGGAGGGGAAATTTGTTACCTATACATACATGAAATGTCCGAAAATAAATGTTGGACCTGTAAGAATTACTTATGAGTGTGTATTTTGCAGCCCAGAAGACACAAACCCCCAAATCCACTAAAATGTGCTTAAAACCCCCAACATCAAATCAACCGAACCGAAATGGTCATACATTGTTCTTGGATATGTTAAAGTGCAATATTCATGACATCATAAAAATATATTAAAGTGCAAAAATAGAATGTACACATTTTAGCATATTGGAGAGTACTTTACAGACCAGATTTAAGCAAAATTGTCATAATTTCTGCTGTCCTCTTTGATCTTATACACATGATTCATCTGATTTTATGATTTTCTCTTGTAATGTGAAAATTTGACTTACATTTTATTTTTTAATAAAGCTTCGAAAAAACAATGCTGTATAAGATACTTATGCGATGGCTCAATTCTCTGGTCTTGAGACTAAGGAGGATGTAAGAGTCATGGAGTTTCATTATCATCGGTCTTGTTATAGACACTTATCCAGGCTAATCACTTGAAACGAAATCGAAAAATCCAACAAAAAGAAAATCAAGGGAGCAGGAAACCAGAGATGAGTGCTTTCAACGTGTTATCGAGTTCGTGAAGGATCATGTTGTTAAGAATGTTAAGCAGTGAGAATGAACCAACTTGCATCCCTGTATTCAGAGATGTTAATAGAAAGAGATATTAGGGATCATGTTTCTACGAATACTTCTTCTTACACAAAGATCAAACTTCAAGATTATTACAGAGATGAGGTAGCATTCTTCCAAAAGAAACCGGGATTGCCTATTGATTGTGTACAGTAATAAAGAGCCAGTAGAAGAACATTCTGAATTGTGCAGCTTCATGTTTCTCACAACAGAACAAAAAGTGTGCAAAATTGCAAAAGTTATCAAGGAAGAGATCAGCAATGCAGCCAGCCAATTTTCGACTTGGCCTCCCTCTCAAGAAGAAGTGAAACAAGAAGGAGTGCTGATACCCGATATACTGAAAAACTTCTTGCAGACTCTGCTGTCCAAGAACAATGCCTCCAAACGAAGAACCGTCTCGTGAAATGAACTGGCCAAGATATCTTGTTTAGCGCTTCTCAAGGACGAATCAGAACAGTTACACTTCTACAACTTGGTCTGATAACAAAACATAGTACAGGTACAAGAAAAATGGTCACCTATCTGAACAGAATAGGACATGCACTGTCTTACATTGAAGTCAACAGATTTGAAACGTCTATGCCTGAGACAGAATTGCGACTTCAATGCTTGAGTGGTTTTGTACCTAACTTGGTTTTACCTTCCAAATTCGTCACCTTCCTGTTTGATAATTGTGACCACAAACCAGAGAGTTTAGACGGTGCATCCATGAATTGCACCAATGGAATTATAATTCAGAAATAAGATAATCAAATGTGTGTCATTAATCGATCCAACGTAGGAGAATTGGCATTGACAGGACATTCACGGCGTACTTTTTTCCAACCTGTTCTAAGTGTGACAAAGCCTTACTATTATCCTAAAGAGTGACCAGATTTGGCTTTTCTGTCGCAAAACTGCAAAGGAGGATTCCTCAGTGCAGGTTGTGCCAAGCTGATCAGGGTTCTTCCGTGGAACGGAACCAGAGATTATAAAAAAGCCTACTACTTGCCCGCAATTAATGATTGTCCAACAAAAATTTCAACTGTTCTTGAGGTTCTCAACCATTGGACTAACTAGCTCAGATTTAGTTCTGGACCAAGCAATCTACACAAAAGCTTTAGAGATTCTCAGCAATCCCAAAAATACAGACCTAAAAAATGTAATTAATTTACGAATAGGAGGATTTCAGGGTAGTAATTAGCAAGCGATTCGGATCAGCAGCGATACCAGCTTTTCACGCACTATCAGGTTGTGATTCTACGAGTAGCTTCAGTGGCATAAGAAAGAAGAAATGCCTTCAAGTACTAAAGTCCGACGAACGCTTTATTGAGGCAGCATGCTTACTGGGAGAGAGTACAGCGATCCCAAATTTACTACTTATTATACTTATGTAAATAGCATCCATCATTTTCATAAAGGTAAGCAAATATTATGCATTTATAGTATTTAAATGTGTGTGTGTTTCCTTTAACAACAGAATGAAGCCATTAGCACAGTACAGCTGAGACCAATCAGTATATCTCGATGTTTTCAATAAGACCAAACAAGGATGTATTTTGCTTTATTTTTGTTTGTCCATTTGTTCTGTAATGTGGGAAAAAAGCATTTGAAGTTATCTCTAAAGATAAAAATGTGAATAGGTTATCTAGTGGATTATACAGCCAGCGATGCTCTAAGGTATAAATAAACCACTTCTCAACTATTCCACCAAATCTTTGAAGGTTACTGTGAACTCATTGCAAGTAGCTTGTGCAATATGCAATATGCACTGGGTTCTTTTGCTGATGTCGCAAATGCTTTTGGTCTCATAAACGGTATGCAAAAGACGGCATTATCTCATCAACAAATGCATAATAATCCTCCTGCTGCAAATCACATCGCACATGTCGATGACAAAGAAATAAAAACAGTCAACTCATTCATTTATCTAGAATCAGTTATCAGCTGATAGACAGATAATCAACGAAACTGCATTAAGACTAGGAAAAGCCAGTATAGCATTTGGTAATTTATATCAAAGTTTGAAATACGCAAAGTTATCATTAAATGTTAAAATTGATATATACATGTGTTATGGAAACCTACCCATAATAATAATGGACTATTCCAGGCATCATAAATACTGCCCCTCAAGAGGGAGCAGTGTTCAGTTCAGAGACGTTCAGAGCCAGTCCTTTTTGGACGACTCGGCTTGACGATCGAACTCTCTGCCTCTGAGGCAGAGGGGAACTCTCTGCCTCTTGGGCAGAGAGGAACTCGGACGAGGCTCCGCCGAAGGGCAGAGCCTTGTTCGGGGAGGTTGACCGGCCCGATCCCGTTTATACGGGATCTACGGTCTATTTTTTTGGCCGAGCCTACGGTCTCGGGTACCCCACTTTAAACCCGGCTTTGTGCCACATCTGTCCCTCGTGGGGAGGACACTAAATACTTCAGTTCAGAGACGTTCAGAGTCAGTTCAGGGTCAGAATCAGACAGAGACAGTGTCGAGTCAGACGATTACTATAAGACATTGGAATAGTGATACTTGTCGAGACAACATAGTTCACTCTAACCAAATCTGATAGTCATTACTAATACTTCTACTTCTTTGTATATATTTCTGTTTGTAATATATCTGTGTCATTCCATACCTGTGTTCGAGTTATTCTTCATTGGTTCTACCTTAGACCATCAGCGTGGTACAAGGAATTTGGACCATAACAACATGTCAGTTGTCTTCGGAACACTTCTGTGTGGAACTTAAATACAGTGTATTGAAACAGGAAATGCCTTGTATGCATTGCCATCCTCTGTGGATGAACTCCCATAACTCAAGATTGCATGTTCTATTCCCATTTGCTCTATGATATTTAAGGCAAGAGCTCCGAGTTGTCTAATCTAGCAATACGGTTACACCTTCATCAAATATTCTCGGTTGTAATGCATACGATAGGAGACATGGAGCTTCTATGATGAAAAATCTGATCTACATATGAATTTAGCTACTGGATAATTTGATACAATTGAAAGAACTGCTATTTTTAAGCAACTAACTTGAAGCATTACTTTTTATACATCACTAAATTATTCCAAATTCCAGCAATCTGTTTAGTTTCGATTCTGATAAGTTCTCGCTTATTAGTATGCACTTTTATTTTAGTCACATTGCTGAAGTTGATCTTATTCCAAATATCTACCTCATATAGTTCCTAATTCCAACTTAATTTTGCCTTCAAATGTTGTTTGTCTAATACTATTTTCCTAGCTGAAATGCAACACTTTAGTCAATGTTAATGAGTTTATATTTACAGGTTCCTAATTCAATCGTCTCTTATTTTGCAGTCTTCTTTGACTAAACTTTTCCTGTCCTGATCAGTTTCTGTAGATTACTATGCTGCAAAAAAAGCAGAACAGCATGAATATTTTTACAGGAATTTGTCGGAGATCGTGAAACCATGGATTTGATAAAATAATCCTCTCAAGAGGTTGTTTTTTCTGGGACGTTCACTTTTCATTCGGTCAGAATAGGACCCATCACCTTAGTATATTGCAAGAGAATTATGGACTGCAGTCTTGCTACTCACGCCATGAGTACCATTCTCCGTATAATATTGCTATTTTGGTCTTTGTAAAAGTAAAAAAATGATGATTTCTTCCTATTTCAAATACTTATTCAAAAATATTTAGAGAAACTTCATAGCTTTCACACTAATAAAAACATTGTTATAATGTTCAAGTCTGAAGATGATGTAATATTGAAGCATGTTTAGGTTTACTAAACGTGCATAATACAATATCCTGCAATGATAGAGAAATATTAATTTCTACCAGGGTTTTTTAAACTTTTGGTCAAGCCTGCAGAACGTAAGTTACTGGCGATAATTCTTTTACTGCTTCTGTGACGTTTTCCCCTATACCATTCCATGTTTACGCAATGAAATCAAAGTCAGACACGTCACACTTCCACAAATATTCTACTGCAAAATGCAGTTTCATTGTTGATCAGCCCAGTCGATGGGTCTCGTTCAGAATACAGTGATTCCTTTTGACGAATAATACTTCCAGAGACTTGTCGAATAAAATGTCTCCATATTGAAAAGCGAGTAGAATTACAGTCTCGAGCTTCAAGTAATGTTTTTCACTACAGTGATTGATACCCATTGTTAACCTACATCAAGTACCATTCATAACCAGTTTTCTTTTCTGTCAATGAATCCATACATAGGCATGTTTCACATTCATTCACTACTGTCTGAACAGCTACTCTCTTGAAACCGCCATACGAAGTATAAGGTCTGCTTCCCATTTTGTCGATTGAAACTGGCTCAGCCAAAAACGGCAGACAGTGGCTGCATGAGTTCAACTTCTTTATCATATATTCATGTCTGTAGTACAATAACCAGATTGCTGTTTTGAATTGAGTTAGAATTGCTAAGTGTTACATCTGTGGATAAACACTACACTCTCTATGTCAGCAAGCAGGCTGAGCCGTTGTATTAATCTTGGTTAAAGCCTTGATGTCTGTGCCCTTGCTTTCTTAGAGTGTTACCGATCCGCCAATGCACACATGCTTAATCAGTGATAAAATGTATGAATTTTACTCATCATTGGAATGCAATATCCGTATCTTTCAACGTTGCGTGGTGCTCATAAAAATTGATGAATGAAGAGTTGTTCACTGTACTGGATTCTCTTCACATAACTTCTCCGCTAACTCACGCATGTTTCACTTCATCATTCCAATCGGATGTAACTACATTAAATGTTTTTATAAACACTAATGACACACAGAGACAGGCTCACACAAAGAAGTTCTCTGTGTGTTTCCTTAAACAAAGGATAATTTGACGAATGAGTGCTTTGCTCAGACTTCCAATCACCACGTACTTTAGTGCACATTATTCTAGCCTATGCCGAGTTTTGAAGGTCTTCATTCGGTGACATCATTGTACTCACAATGTCCTTTAAATGTCACTGTTTGAAAAGGCCACAGTGACTTGTGTACATGTACCTGTAAGTAGGCCATTAAATAAATTAAGGAGATACTAAACCCTTTCTTTTGATAATCTCTCAACTTTTGCTTTTGCATCGGTTGTAAATGCGTCGGCATAGCGATTTGACACTCGATAGTCGATCAAAGAATGCATTTTCCTTTTGCTTGCACTGCGAAGTACAGCAGTAACACACTCTTCTCCAACCAAACTTGCATTTTTCGGTTAAACGCCTCCCTAACCTGCAAAGCATACTCCCTTTTGCAATCTCTCTGGTTTTCAACCATCCAGACACGATACAATCTAAGTTGAATTCGGCAGTAAAATCGAGTTCATTGATCATTGGCCGTGTATGAATTTACATCGCGCTTGCTGAAAGAATACAGTGCCAAATTCATTTATTATGACGACTACTTCTTTAATTGCGTCAATTTCAATCAGATGGACTCGACACCATTTACACATATAGTTTACCAGTTAGGTTTACTTGTTCGAATTAAGGCCATCCGGGTTTACGATTTTTTGTAAGTGCGTATTCGATTAATTTGATAGAACTTGTTTTAAAAATGAAATAACATCTTGAAGAGGGAAAAATGTTCATATAACATAATGCCACTTTGTATATTAATACACATGAATAAATACATTTTGAATTACAAAAAACAGATAAAAATTGAAAAAAAGAATAAAGTTTACTACAATCGATGAAGCAAAATAATCATTCCTGTTTTTGCAATAACTAAGACAACATTTGCCTCGACAACATCACTTAAGGTTATATATTAAAACTCATTTAATCTAGACAATGAAGTGCAGACCAATTTCTACGATTATTTGTCGGCCCTTTGTTGTATTGCTTCGATCGAAAACTATTCATAAAATAGGCAATAAAAATGGCATTTAGCACTCCGAGACAAATTATAAATAATGAAAATATAGGAAAGATTACAAAGAAACCAAGAAGATGAAATATAGATGTTAAAATTGGTGATTTTTAGGGTTCACACATGTGACAAAAATGAAAAAGGTGTGTGAAGTGCGAGAACGCCCTGTGTTCCAGCTGCAGCAGGAGATGTAATTGAATCGCAGCATGAAAATAACCGAATAAAAAATAGGTGGAATAAACTTATCTATCAGTTTCCATTCTTTTTATCTCGTTTTTTCTATGTGACCTGTCATTCTTATCTCGAGAATATTTTCTTTATTTAATTTCTTTTCTTTCACTTTTTCTGTTTTATATATCATCAAGTTACAGTGTACATATATACATCTGTGCGTCAGAGAGTTTTACCAAGCTTATATAAAATCTTATACGCTTATTGAAAATCATTCGAAATTCCAAGTTTATATCGTATCGAAAGCCGAACCTAGTATATGATATTTATAGGATTGATTAAACTGCCATTAGGGATACAGGAAAAATAGAAAAGGCACTTTTGTAATGCATGATTAGAATATATATATATATATATATATATATATATATATATATATATATATATAGAGAGAGAGAGAGAGAGAGAGAGAGAGAGAGAGAGATAGATAAGTGCGCATATGAGCTTGTATGGCTGTTCCTGTATGTGTATATTTAATGAAACTGAAGAAATTTACAAGATTTCTAAGCATGCTAAGTAAACATCTGCTATACTTACTGGCATAAAGAAATTCTCTAAAACTACCACGACTTTTATTTTATTTATGTATGAAAAACTAACACGACTTTTTCTCGTCTATAAACTGTCTCCATACTTTCTTTGAAGGTCACATAATTGTTTCTCTCAAGTGTCTTCACTCTTTGCCCTGCAACACTCCTTCTTTCTTGACATCTGATTATTGCCACCATCTGCTTTCAGGCAGGCAAATATCATACGCTATCACTTCTGGCATATGACGCGTGTGTGTGCGAACATACAGGTATGGTCAATAGAGATGGGATACCTCTTAAGGATTCATCAATATCATACTAGGCGGAGACCTTTAAACGCTTGAGATAACGCATTTCTATTTCATTGTGGAGAAAACTAAGGAGGAACATTAATAAGCCACAGATTAATTCAACTTAGTTATGAGGGACTGAAACGATAAACTGCTTTACTAAATTGAGTTACATGTTTTAACGTTTGTAACCAATTTAATGCTATTATCACTTATCAAACATTATAATTCAACTATTGTATGAACATTAACATAAATTAACCCAAGATAAGTGCTCTATAATATAAAAATCAACCAATATATCAAATGCAGTAATGATTACGCAATTACATTTTTCTACCTTAATACAAGTATTTACTATGCACATAAAAACTAAAATAGCCAAAATATGCACGTATTAGTCATTTAAAAAGTACGCAATTTACTAAAATTATCTATTTATTTAAAGGTAATGTGGAAAACTATTCACACTATGCAGATATTTTTTAAACTGTTTGCATAACATTGTGAACAAATTAGATAGATAGATAGATAGGCATTTGGATCCATATATCTGTAGACTAATTTTGATCTGATCGATATATTGTATTAATATTCATAAGTGCACTGACAAAGAAAGGTTACTTTGAGAAATAGATATTTATCACGTAAGATAAATGCTTTTTCAACCTCAGGAAAATGGGTTATGCTACTATGCTATTCTTTACCTTCGCGTGAAAACATTTTGCTGGATGAAATAACTGGATCGTTCTTGTTACCCTTTCTTTCCAATCTCTTCTTCAACAGCAGTAGTTTATCTTTTTCTCCTTTTCATAGCTGACCCAGCCCCCTCGTATTTTCAGTGAGTCCATTCTGGGGCCCAGCGAGGATTGGGGTGCATTTTCCTGTGTCTTTTTTCCTCCTTTTCTCACGACTTGTCATTTTCCATCTTTTTATCCTCGTCATCCTTTTTACGTGCTGTAGACGATAAAGAAAGATGTCGCGTAGAATAATCTAATCCCGGGTCTATCTGTTTACTTGGGGCAGAGGTGGTGGCAGAGGCAGATGTAGTTCCCTTTTTTATGTTGGGGCGTGTAACGAGTACACTCTATGATGGTTTGTTGACTTTTGTGCACGGCGTTTTTTCTGAGGCAAATTGCCGAAAAGTTACCCGTTTCCGTGCAACGTCAGGAAGATGATTACCAGAATTCCAGATTACCGGAAATTTGGGAGCATCTACATCTAGACTGGAATGGCATTAAACGCTTTCCTTTCCATCATTAGGCTAAAGCGCCATTCTCCCATTTTCCTTTCTGGGTTTACTTCCACGATATCTCTGTACTGTAGAAAACATGCACCGACCAGTTGATCGATAATGAAACAGGAAACTTCATATACAATTATTTTATTTTTATTTTTACCCTGTCTTTGTTCCGAAGGTCTCTCTTCATGGCGTACTAAATCCTCTGGTGTGGGAAATAAAAATATTTTCTTTGAGCGATCTGCTGAATCTCGGAAATACCAGAGCATTAATAATGTACTCTTTCGATGACTTTACAATCCGGTTTAATTTCTTGTCAACAATGAAACACGAAACAATCCTTTTCTCGACAGCTTTTTGTTGTTTATTAGCCCATCTTATTTTACCAGATGGACGCATAAATTCATCTACGTCAATAGAGTAGATACAAGTGAATGGTGAAGTTCCAGATGCCGCTCCTTTGTTTTCTGATATTCTCTCTATTTCAGGAGATGATTTTGACTTTCGTCATTGTATTAGTCTTTCTGTTTCACCATTCTTGGGGATGTCGGACAGGTCTTCATTTTTCCCTTTTTCAGAAAAATGATTTCACAGCCCTGCACATGTTTTCGTCCATTTGACTTGAAATTTGACAATGAAAGATAAAAAACAAGTATGTGCAGGTATTTAGTCTTGTAGAAAATTACTTTCCTCTAGTAGGTTGGTCTGCGCAGTAAATATGAAAAATATCAGAAAAAACGCAACATGCAGATTGAACTTGTCACTCTGAAATATCAATATGTAAAAATGCACAATCGCAATCAAACACAGACCGAAAAAGAAAAGTCAACTTCAAAATTAAAGGGGCCTATAATTTTACTGTCACAATACAAATGCTTAAATGTTTTTGTCCGAAAAACTTCCCAAATTCCCAGTGTTTCGAACCAAATAACAGAATACCGGTATTGGGCCGTAGACCTAGACGAGAACTTCAGCACCTTACTAAACAAAAGTATTACTCCACTTTCCTCTGTTGTCTTCTCAGTCCTTTTGGCTGACTATTTCTATTAAGGATCTAATATAATACTAAATTCATATATTTCTTTGCCCAAATGTTTCTTTGTGATCATAATGGTAACATTGTTTGCTTTTGTGTCTATCATGTTCTTCGTATTCTGCATTTTTTTCTCTGCTTACATTCTCAGTGTAGCGTCGAATATTTTCTTACTGGTTAATCCATTTGCTTACTTGATACACTTGTTCTCAAATCCATTTGTGACATTCTTAAAGCCATTTTCTTATTTTGTCAATGGTTTCATTTTCTTTTCTCGCTAACTTCAAATTTTTTGCACCTTACAACGTTTTGTCCACCATCATACAATAACGTTACAATATATAGCTTCTCTTTTGAGATCATATTTCTTATACCTCATGGCAATCTTTATATATGTAGAATTAACAGATAAATATTAATAAATATACTATGTATTTACCTAGAAGTTTAATTCACTTGTTGCATATCATACCACGAAATATGTTATTGTAAATATTTCTAATAAAAACAGATATTAGAACCTGAAATTCATGTGATATAATGAGCTTATAAATACAGGTATATACTATGATTTTCATCAACATTTTTGGTAAATGTATTGTCACCAATAAGTGATAATGATTCAAATATTACCGTTATGTTCCATATTTTCAATCTTTCAAATTCACCTTTTTGCAATGACAATATCTACAAGCTGGTAGAACTTCACTAAGTTTATGTCATTACTATTATTATCATTAGCAGTAAGGGAATCGTATCAGTTGTCATATTCGCTCGTTTTGTGTTCTTACCAATAAGTAAAAGCGTATTTCCTCAAATCCCAGCATTCTCCAATCGTTTTCATCACTCCTATTTTCTGGAGACTATCGACACTTCCCCTGATTTCCAATTCCACCATTTGAGTTTGACTGCAGCCATAATGTTCCACAAATTTCTCAATTCCTTGATATTCCTCTTTTCACTAGTCTTCAGGTTTGTTTGGTGATCTGACGAAGTCCAATAGCTGACATATAGTCGACTCCATCCACTCTTCTTCTGATCTGAATTCCATGACCTTTTTTGGTTGTTGTTATTTCATATATTTGCATGTTCGAACCAGATATAGACGGGTAAGAACATATAAACTGCTGGAGATTGCGTGACAGCTTGTCTTCTTAAATCTTTAGAACTTTTCCCTGTATATTTGTAAGCATCAGCAATGTAGTCCTCTGTATAGACTCAAAACTTCGGTTTCAAAGACTAGATTCCATCTTTTAGAAAGGTCCCAACTACGACTCCTGTTATAGACACGATTCTTACTTTGATATTCCATGTAATTCTCAACTGCAGCGTATAGTCCTTGTATTTTTCACTCTCCTTCATGTTCATCTGCGCTCGACTGGCACACTGACGTCGTCCATGATATGGCAAGTTCTTTATTCCCGGTTAATACATCCTGTCTTTCTTGGTCGAATTAGATGGTCAGTCTAGCTGTGTAAATCTTTATGTTTTGTGGATATTTTTATTTTCAGATTATGACTGTCGGTAAGGCCGTCATGTCATTTTTTGTATCATTTTGTGGAAGGGGCGAGTGGTTAGTTTACTGCACTTACGTGATTTCAGCTATACTCTGAGGGAGTGGTATAGACAGATTTGTTATTTTTAAGTTGGTGGGGGTGATATCAGTCTTCGCTTTGTTAGTTTATCATGATGCATATGTTCTGGGTTTTAATGGCGAGATTTTCTTTCTTTCTCACTCTCTGCTAATTTCTGTATCCCAAAGGTTATTCCAGTTTTGTCGCTGCAGCTTTTCAGTTAGTCAATATTTCGACTTCTTATTCTTTGCAAATACTTTTATAACATCCACGTACACGGAGCAATTGACTTCTGCTTGAGATGAAAACCTTCGAAAAGCTTCTCTTCCGGCGTTCATGTCTCTTTCGATGTTTTAGTCAGCAATGAATGAATGCAATTAATTCATCCCATTGGAACGTTTTTTTCTTCATTTCACTTCTTCCAACCATGTTGAGCGAGTTTTTCTGTCTTTTCCATATTTTGTGATTTTCTGATAAAAGTTGTCTGCTTTCTATGAATTGTATTTTTGAGATCTTCCACATCAGGTTTATGATAGATCTGTAGTTGCTTACTTAGGTTTCTTTTGTTTGCTTTTAAGAGTTTTTCATTCTGATAACCCAATTTGGGACTTTGTCTTTGTTTGCAACTACTGGTCTAATATATCGTATCGCATATTAAACTTGGACAAATATGCATGAATTTCATTAAGTCCTTCTGGTTTCCAGTTGGTTATTTCTCAGAGAGTGTTTTCATTTAGCGTACATTAAGTTATCTATGATTTTTCTCTATTTTCCGAAGATTATTTTTCATTTTCTTTCTTTCATTCTTGAGTTTTTTTTTTCATTATACTGATGTTATCTTCATATGTAACGTTTATTTTGTTTGTATCCTATTATATCTTGGCAAAAGTTTCTTTCGTTGTTATGAAAAGTACGTCTGTGTGCGTATTTGAAATTTCTATGTACATTATTATTTTTGTTTTTAATCACTTTAAAAATATATTCCTTTCACTGCTACACGTATTCCTATTTCTTTTACTTTGTCTCTCATACTTATAGTTTATTGCTAGGTATCGTTCAGTAGTCTTGCATCGCATTGTATTTAGGATACTGAGCTTTCTAATGCAGATTCACTAGACAGCTTGTTGTTTCTCTTGGTCGGGGTTTCTTTCTGTGTTATTACCATTTCAATCACCAGCTTTAATCCAGCCTCATATTTCTCTCTTTGGAATTTGCTGGAAGAGTCAATTTCTTTAGAACTTATATAATATTTCTACTTGGTGTTATTTTCTGTAAATTATGGTGCCCGTTTTTGTTTTTGTTTTATTCTGCGCTTTAAGTTTCACGTTGTTGTTTACAGGCTGTGTGGTTTTGGTGTGTTTCTCTAATTGGGTTACGTTGTTCGCTATCTATTCTTTACCGGATTTCCTACGGCATTTATTTCTATATCCAGTTTCTTTTCAAAACTTTGCTTTATTTGTTTGGCCTTTGTTTGGTTGGTTCTAAACTTCTACGATCTATTCTATCTATACTGTCATTGTGCGTTGATATAAGCCTCAACAGACTATTTATTCTTAAGTTATAATGAATAGATAACTAATTGGTTATTTTTCCCATTTTCTCTTTAGTTGACCAGTAGTCAATTTCATACAACCGTCTCCTGTACGCTATTTAAGGAGAAGATGAGCAGCACGACCGCGTCACATTTTCAGAGAATAACGGGAGATCTTGCCTGACAATATAGAAATTGTTTGGTTTTCATTAATCATACTATTTTCCCACAATAGGCCAGACCTAATTTTATGGATTGGCTTGACACACACGTTATCACTTCTAGGTAAAATTAACTACCTAAATGTGTACAACTGTGGCAAAATCACGTCTGTACAGACGCAAAAGAGTCCTCGAATAGCATGCGAGTATGTATGTCAAATCTAATTACCGGTTAGTAGCAGAATAGCTTAGCATATGAAGATATGGGTCTCTTTACAACTTGTCTAAATCCGGGTCTGTGACCATATCCGTGTCTTTGTCAACTCTCATGCCAAGAAAACCGACGGGAAAACCAACACTTTGCAGGTGTCGAGATCCAATGTCTTCTGAAGACGTTCTTTGTCGCATTTTGTTCCAGAAGTTGCGTGCTGCTCGCCGTGCTGTGGTTTCTGTGACAGTTTCTGCCCTCTCTTTCTTTTCTCTGCTTGTTATCACGTAATTCCTAAGAGAAAATTCGGTTTCCCCCAAACTTATTTTACAAGCTATTTAGGCACACGTAGCGGATAGTAAGTTTTAACTGTGGCCAATCCCCGAATTTGATGGATCGATCCAAGGTTTTTTTTTCGTTGAATGGTTTGAAAAGGCTGAACTGGACTGCGATTTGTGCAGCGTGAAGAAAGTTACTAGAGTTCTGCCACTCCAATTGATAGGAGGTGCATTTGTTGTTCCAGCAACTCAGCAAGAAAGAAAGAAAAGATGTAGGTCCTATCAGGGACGCCCTGTACGTTGCCTTTGCCACAGATCCATTAGTAGCATACATCCAGTTCGTAACTAGGTGCTTGAATTCGAACGACTCTGTGGATGTCTCTTTGACAGAACTGTATCGCTGTACGGTGTTGTGTTTGACCATGAACTTGCATGTGCATTTGTCGTAGGATTGCCCGAGCACCTCAGGCCGCTGCTTCGCGCTTCTTCTCAAATGGATTCACTGACGTCAACCAACTGTTACTGCGATCCAGAGTCATACTGAAGGATGGTGCACCGGCGTCGAGATTGATTGTGACAGCCGCGAAGCCTGAGCAACGGGTTACAGACTTGACTTCCGTCAATGAACCGCACAGCGATTTAGTCTCCCACATATGTGGTGGCAATAATCACTCAGAAATTGTTGAAGTCGACAAAGATGGGCAAAGTGGGAGCCGGCGAGGAGACAGTGGTGTGTTGCTATTGCTGTAACAAACTGGGCGAAAATCACTGAAATACCTGGGAAATGGATTTTTGTGGGAACAGACATCAGCACCAGTCTCATTTCCTGCAGATATAAACGCGGCCTAAAGTCAGCATATTGGTCGACGGTGAATGGTGTTCAGCTCTCATTGACTTTAGCTGCTCTCGGTCGTTCGTTTACAGAATGATGCCTGTCGTGGACCCGGAAACACGTGGATGTGGTGACGAACGGTGGCAGAATCTGGGTGTGCTGTAGTGTTGGGACCATTAATATATGCACGGATTGTGACAACTCAGCCGAGTTTGACAGACCGCTAGGGCTTGAACTGCTTGCCGGAATCGACGATATAAAGTCATTGGGTGATATCAGTATCACGGGCGACTGAAGCCGGGTGACTGTTACTTTAATTAATCCTGTCCCTTTTCCTTCTCTGTTATCACGTAATTCATAAAAGCACATTCTTTTAAGTGTTTCTCCAGCCTCAAGATAACCTTGCCTAATTTTACAACACAACTTTGTAGGGAATAGATTAAGGTGGTATATGTATATTACATGCAGGAACATTTTTATCATAATTTTCCTGCCAAGTGAATCTGTAATTTTGTGATATCGATATTTTATTTTTTATTGAAAGATATTTGGTGTATTTCCCATCATGATAGCATTTTGGTATATCTTTTGTTCAATCTGGTGTAAACACTTTTCATCTTACACAGATGTCAAGTATTTTAAACCTTTTTTTTTGCACTATGCATAATTAAGGTAATCGAAACAAAAGCTTCTCCAAAAGGTGGCAAGGTTATATTCACTTTCGATTTAGTATAATTTCTCGTCGTATATTTCAGTTTTCAAGCTAAAATCTGTATTTGTAACGTACCTGTTACGCAATTTAGCCTAAATAAGTGCTTATTATTATTATTAGTAGTAGTAGTAGTAGGAGTAGTAGAAGCAGTTTTCTAGATATCGGAATCGCCGTCGACAGTCACGATTATTCCTTGTATTTTCAAGCAGTCCAAATTTTATGAATTTGGATGGTTCCACTTGTCCCAACTAAGATGCGTACAACTTTAAGCTACAGATTTTCAATACAAACAACATCCTTGCTTTGTGCCTAGTGGAATATAAAAGGTTTCTTCCATTACTAGCTACTGAAACATGGAAGAAACATCACTGTAGTCGTTTATTGCCTTCAGTTTGATTGAGTAAAGGAGAGTATTACGTCGCAAGTGCCGAGGTTAGATCAACAGGTTATTCTCCAGCAGTACAATGCAAAGGTGCACTGCAAACAAACCAAAGAAAAATAAGATCAATAGGATGGTAGATACTTGTAAATCCTCCATACACGCCAGCTTAAGCATTTATAGATTTTCATTTGATTCGATTATGAGGAAATATTACAAGAGGCGGAATATTTACAAAAAAGAATTTAAAGAAATATAATATTTAAGTCAATTTAACATACATTTTTATATCCTTTCTGGTAAAACGTATTTAAAAAATTTTGTGATGTCAACGAACACTGGTTGCCACTTATGCAATGTCAACGAATACTCGTTGTCACCTTTGTAATGCTAGTTGTAATAGAGACTTTGTAATCGCAGATACAACTTTAGTAACGCCTTTGAACAATACTGGTGTCAGACGCCTTCGAATAATACTCGAAACTAATAGTCTCTTCTCGATAATACTCGCTCGAATAGTAATCACCGAATAGTGATCCGAATAGTGACCCGTATAGTGATCCGTATAATGATCACTTAGATGCCACGCTAATTCCTATATATACATTTACCATCACGTGATCTACTTATTCAAAATCGAATCACCTGTATTTGTTCTCTGGTGGTCTGTGTTCAAACTCCAGTGTCGACAGTGACGCATTATTCTTATTTAACACTTCCCCTTTGAGATGAGTTCTCCTAGAGTCTATACTTCTTCAGCTTGGGTTCTATTGAAGGGTCTCCACGTTTTACACAAATGGACTCACCCGAGGTATACATATACTACTACCAGTGAATACCCGGAGAGTCTGTAATAGAGGAAGGTAGCACAAGAGTCACAGTTAGCGAGCACGTAGACTGAGTAAGGAGTCATACCGTGATACTTCACTACCAAGACTGTATATATATATTATTGCTACTAACCTGCATTCCTGGATCTACTAACCCGTATTACCAGTTTCTATTATTACGTTAATACATTTATTTTCCTTATTCATTCCTGGCGTTTGTTATTCATTGATAGCGGATTCATCCCGGAATCCACAACAAATTGGCGACGAGTATATCGAACTCACACGGAAAGGAAAAAACAAAATTCTCCCTCGTCGACAACAAATTGGCGACGAAGAATTTGAACTCACACAGGAAGAAGAAAAAAACAATTCTCCCTCGTCGACAACAAATTGACGACGAGGAATTCGAACTCACATGGGAAGGAAATCGAAACAAAATTCTCCCTCGTTGTCCACAACAAATTGACGACGAGGTATTCAAACTCACACAGAAAAAAAAAAAACAAAAAAAGTCTCCTTTGGCGTTTTTTTTTTGCCAGTGTCCACAACAACTTGGCGACAAAAGATTTATGAGGACTAAAATACGGAAAAACAAGTTTTTCGTAAGACCTTTATCATGGAGGATTTTTAAAATATTTTAGTAGAACTTGTAAAATACCAAAATGAACAGCAATTACAACTCCAGGAAAGAGTGGAAGAAAAATGGCAAAAACAATTACTACAAACGCAGGAACTAATATTAAAGGTAGCGGGTAACAAACAACAAAATATCGAAAAAGAGGCGACTTTTTCCCAAGACGCAGTGTGGAATACGATAGAAACTTTCAAATACTCTCGAGAAGAGGAAAAAAATTTCGGGGATTATTTTAGACTCCACGAAGACATCTTTAACATCGATTGTCAAAACTGGACAGAAGCAAAGAAGCTACGTCTGTTGCTCAGAAAACTAGGAACTGAAGAATACATAGAATGTGTGGATTACATTTTGCCGAAAAAGACGAATGAATTAACGTTTGACGAAGCAGTTACATGTCTTACAGAGCTTTTCAGTTCAAAGACGTCACTATTTCACAAAAGGTGGAAATGTCTTAACCTCGTAAAGGACGAAAATCAGGACTATTCCACGTTCGCCGCAATCGTGAGTAAACATTGCGACGACTTCAAGTTGGCAGAATTAACACCGGACAATTTCAAGTGTCTCATCTTTGTTCAAGGGTTAGTCTCAGCAAAAGATATTGAAATGCTCAAAAGAATGCTTTCAAAACTACAAAATGAACCTGGACTAACACTACAACAATTATCAGAAGATTGCCAAAAATGCCTGAGTATAAAGAAAGACTCGAAGAACATTGAGGAGTCAGGAGTATCACATATACGTAAGTTGAACAAAGGTTTACGTTCTTCACCCTCACCGGAAATAAAGCAAAAATTCTATAATAAGGGAAAAAGTACAACATATAGGGCAAATTATGACGAAAATCGAAGCAAATATAAGCCCCCCCTCATCTGCAGGTTACCGACGTGGAGGACTACACTGGAATAAAGTTTGCCGTTTTAAATATAAAAACTATCGTGTGTGGAAAAATGGGGTACAAGGCATCCCAATGTAGGTACAGAAAAGCTACTAGTATGATAAGAGCTACTAGGATGCATGACGAAGACAATACCAACATAAGGAAATATGTGGAACTTGAAAACTTAAATAAAAAGATAAAATTGCAACTAGACTCGTGTTCCGATCTAACGATAATTAACCTACAGACATGGAAAAATCTTAACAGACCAACCATGTCACATACACAAAAAATTGCTAAGTCGCTGACAGGAAAGCGTATAAAATTCGAAAGAGAAATACTCGTAAATGTTAAATTTCACGGGAAAACAAAAAAACTCAAGATATACGTAATGAAAGATACAGAAAATCTAGTGGGTACAGACTGTATGCAAAAGTTCGACGTATGGGATTCACCTATCAGCTCGTTTTGTAAGGGTGCAGCTAGAATTGAATTGAAAGAAAATGTCCAACCAGTATGTAAAAAGAAGCGAAACGCGCCATTTGCTACCACAGATGAAAACAGTAAAGGGTTATACAAGGCAGTAAAGGAACTACCTGTGACCTTGCGAGAGATAAGAAAAGAAGCGGAAAAGGATGAATTTATTCAGAGGACGAAGGAAAAAATAAATAAAAACTGGTATACACCTACAGTACTCGAGATCATTCAAACAAGAATGGGTCTATTTCAGTAACAATATGGCTTATGAGGAACCAAATACAATAATTAACAGACTAGGAAACGTGATGTACACAAAAGGCGAAAAATCTACTCACAGAAAACATACTGACAAAATACAAAAAAGATGCAAACACAATCTTTAATTTAGGGTCACATGAGATAGTGACAAATCCAATGTGAAGACTTGCTTGATCTCTTCAAAAGCACTTTGACATTTATCTGTCTTATTCCATTTCACATCTTTCTTCAGCGGGTTGTTCAAGTGTGCTCTTAATTCGTGCATATTAGGTATAGATATATGATAGTAATTAGCAAACCCTAAAAATGCTTGTAACTTTGTTACATTTTTTTGAGCGAACATGTCCTTTATCGTACTCGCTCTTGGAGGATTCGGTCGTCTACCGTTTTCATCAATAATTAGATATTTAAGTCTGGGCATAAACAATTCACTTTTTCCTTCACTAATATTAAAACCATATTCTTTGATTCTCGCAAATACTTTCTTTACATCTTCTGTATGTTGCTTTCGGGTCTTATTTTTAATAAGTATGTCATCCAAATATGCTTGAGCACAATCCAGACCGGCAAGCATGGTATCCATTGTCTGTTGGAATATGCGTGGTGCTACCTTTATATCGAAAGGAATTCGGTTAAAGTTGAATAGCCCTTTATGGATGTTAAGCAGTCTTCGTCCACTGGTACTTGTAGGTAAGCGTCTGACAGGTCCAATTTAGAAAAAAATACCTCCATTCAATTCTGCAAAAATTTCCTCTGGACTTGGTAATGGGTAGTTATGTTGTTTTAAACTTTCATTTAACACCGTTGAAAAATCAGCACATATGCGGATTTTATTATTCTTTTTTTTAACGTAGACTATAAAGCCTTTGAACAATATTGGTGTCAGACGCCTTCGAATAACACTCATACTAATAGTACTTGCTCGATAATACTCGCTCGAATAGTAACCACCGAATATTAATATTCGAATAGTAATCTGTATAGTGATGATATTCACTAACCTACCCACGTGGTCGGATGTGGCAGAAGGCTGAGTTTATTGTGGGGTATCCGTAGGCTCGTGCAAAAATTCCCCGTAGACCCCGTAAAAACGGGATCTAGTAGATGCCCTTTGGCATAGCCTCGTCTGGGTTCCTCTCTACACAGAGGCAGAGAGTTTGACAAGAACACTTCCGAAGTAATCCGGATAGTGATCACTTAGACGTCACGCTAATTCCCATATTTACTTTACTGTCACTTGATCTACTTATTCAATGTTTGCTATCTGGTTATCTGTGTTCAAACACCAGTGTCGTCAGTGACACTTTATTCCTATATAACACAAACACGCTGATATATTACCGAAACAGCTCTTAAAACTAAGAAATGCTATCTGTAGTCAATTTATTTTCACTTCTTTGTGGTTTTCAGGAGGACGTGTTGCTGGTATAATTAGTTCATACTAATAATCTCATCAGGAGTACCAAACTACTAATCCAAATATCTCTGTCCTTAAATAGTTTTTAAATATTTAAATTGGCTGAGCCGATAACCAAGTAGACTCGAATAAAATAAGAATATCGATATCAACATGCCGAGATAGTTTAAATAAATTAATCTATACAAATATTCTAGACTCTTCTGTTTCTGGATCTACGTGAATGTGTGTGACGATCATGTTAAAACACTTTTTGGCACAGACATAGACACAGTTGTCACATAACCTACATTGAACTGACCACGAATGTTATTCTAAATGAGTAAAGGTAACCAAAAAGCACAAGACGCGACTTCTAGCTAAATTAAAAAATTGTTACTAAAATGACGCTTGATTGAGTTTGCTATGAAAGTTTGTAACGTCATAAACATTAGGATAGATATGGCTATATTCGATCTCCGAGGTTATCATGTTTTTTTTATTTTCTACTCAGAATTAATATGCGAAATTTGCTTTATCTCTATTACAGCCAAACAAATTCCTGAAATTAATTTGATATGTGAGCAGAGTTTAATGATACAACTGGTGGTATTGACCCAACAGATAATGTAGGTCAGCAGTGGACAATCTTAAACTAAATGTTTTTTTTTCTAACCACACGAAAGAATTTAAAGAACAAAGCTCGTTATGCCTTCTATTTTATTTGCAAAACATTTTGTAATCCTGAAAAAATGTAAGTTAAAATTTAAGGATTACATTCGATTTAAGAGCTATTCTAAATGCTACAAACAGTCAAAACTACAGAAGCTACAAGCTATGATAGATATACTTGATCCAAATGATGAAGGGGCCGAGGAAAACAGACTTCAGTTAGAATTTTCGATATTCGTCATGATTATCAGAAATTTTGATCTTCTTAAATTGTGCAACACAATTCGTCTAGTTGTTAAGCAGCTTTTTTTCTGATGTGATTGAAATAACTAAGAGGGGTAAGGAAAATGAGTAGATCCATTATCATGATCCCTAAAATCCAAATAAACTTGCCCTTTTTATTTAAGTGACTTCGATTTAAAGTGAATTTTGGCGTTGCCATACCCATCAATAATGCATGAGGGAAATATATTAACATCGCTGACCTTAAAGGTTTCTTCATGTTTTTTTTATTCATTGGTTTGAATCCGTGTTGAAACTTGACTAATGCATGGAATAATAATGCAAACACAAAATGTACTTAGAATAAAATGTATTGAAACAAGAAAGTGTACACAATATTTACATATAGTCTTTTGTATATTTCTGGGAAGACCGTTCCTGGAGAATGTGTTGACTATGTCGCAGTCGGGCAGAGTCTCTAGTTGGATCTCTTGATTCGCCTCCCTGTCTTCCCGTACCAACCATATTTATATCGTCGGTACTCCACTATGCAAATTAGGTGGATCCTACCACAACACCCCCTCCCAAGCCTTGGAATCCCTTTTGGATTTCAAACTGGCTTCCTATATGGGATGATGATTATGGTTATTTCTGTGTAGATCCCATTTGCATACTTCATATGTATATGTCAATCCACTTAAATTTAATATCTTTTTCGTTTTGGATTCACGTCCAATGGGTCCGTGAACTTTCGTTTCCTACCGGATCTTCTCGGTTCAGGAGCACTCTGCGGAGGTTCTACTTGAAAAATATCATACATTACATCAATGGGATCTTCCTCCTCATCCGAGATACTTTCTTCATGCTCTAGAACGTAACATTTTTTGAGTTGGTTCTGGTGCCTTTTATGAATATTCTTCGGTCCTTTAATTATGTAAATCAGGTCACCGATTCTCTTGTCCACTATGCCTCGCTCCCAGAACTCAACGTTGTTTCTGTAGCACTTGAAAAACACCTTCTCTCCGGCGGTGTATCTTTTCCTAGCTGTATACATAGTGTTCTTTACTCTATTTTTTCCTGGCAAAAGTTTGTCAAACACTGACTTAATTTTCCTAGCGAACATTAGTTCAGCTGGTGCCATGTTTGATTGTGTTCTCTGGTTTGGCGTGATTCTGTATACTTGTAGGAATTGCTGAAGCGCCTTTTCCGTTGGAACTCCTGAGGCTTTCTTCAGAGCGCGCTTTAACGTATCGACAAATCTTTCTGCGAGTCCATTGGATCTCGGATGATACGGCGGCGTCGTTATGTGGTTAATTGTGAATTGTGTACCATTGTCACTCACAATACACTCTGGCACACCGAACCGTGCAAATAGTTCATGCAAAAAAGTTGTTGTAGTATTGGACGTAGGCTTTTTGCAGCGTAGTACTTCCGGCCATTTTGTAAAACTATCTACCACTATTAAGTAGTAATAATCTTCTACTGGACCAGCGTAATCAATGTGTAATCTTGTCCACGGATGATCCGTCTTTGGCCATGGTTTGTGTACTATAGGTGGTACATAATTTTTTAAAGTTCGTTACCTTTCAAAGTCGACACGGTGTATTTGTGGTCTTTTACTTCCATGCATGTTTTTTAGTCGGTCAGTTTTTTTTCTTTTTAACGGGTGTCCCGTTGTAGATAATTTTTTCAATTTAAAATTACCGTTATTCGTTTACGACACATTTCAAATTTTTCTGAGTGAACGTTCCTTTATGCTTAGTCGTCCTTTAACGAGTTCTACATATCCAGAAGTTCAAAATCCTTCGTCGTTACGTTAAAGTTGGACTTTGAATTAATAATTTTTTTTTCAGCCTGGGTTCTTCAATGACTTATCCCAATTGTTGAAACTCTCAATTATTAATTCTTTTTTTTTCGTATGGTTCGTTCTACTTCGTCGCCATTGTTGAAACTTGACTAATGCATGGAATAATAATGCAAACACAAAATGTACTTAGAATAAAATGTATTGAAACAAGAAAGTGTACACAATATTTACATATAGTCTTTTGTATATTTCTGGGAAGACCGTTCCTGGAGAATGTGTTGACTATGTCGCAGTCGGGCAGAGTCTCTAGTTGGATCTCTTGATTCGCCTCCCTGTCTTCCCGGTACCAACCATATTTATATCGTCGGTACTCCACTATGCAAATTAGGTGGATCCTACCACAACAATCCGCCAATCTTTTCAAATTGACGCCCAGTAGAAACTGATGTATTCTACCTAGAAGTCATCCTGTTTCCGTACTGTCGCCGAGGTTCAGCAGCGTCTAGCCGGATCGGTACATAGATGGGTGGCCCAATGGAAATACCACGTACAGTAAGTTTGGATATGCAGCTGGTGTAATGGATAATGGCTAACAACTTTTAATCAGAGAGGTGAATTTCCAATTCCTCCTGAGTTTGTTATATTGACTTACGCGCAAATACCCTTGGGAAAAGTATGAAACCACCTTTTCTCCCCCAACTATGGGTTAATTAGTAAAACTTGTATCACTAAGTAATTATTATCTACTCCCTTCTCCCACCAATTCTTATAGTGTAAAGATATTTTCTGGTTGTAAAAAACCTGCAAAGGGTTGATAAGCCGTAGAAAACAAAACATTCAGTCTAGAAGTCCTGTCAAAATAAGAACTATATCATTTATCTTGTGCATAGGCAAATGTAATATTTTGTAATATTTTTAGTAACAACTAAGTTTTATGCAAACACATTTTTTGTGTATAAGAAAAAATATTAAACATATTTCGATCGTGATTGAATTTATTTTACCTGAAGCAAAGTCATAAAGCAGTTGTAGGGAAGAACTAAAGTTTATTTGATTTTAAAAGGTTGTTTAAACAAGGTACCCAGCGTTAGGTTGAAATTCGCTTTTGAAACCTTTGAACTTAACTTTGATAATTAACTGTTCATATATCTGGTGTATTTCAAAATGCACATATATGTATTCATGTTACGTCTAAAAGTAAAACTTTAAAGAAACAACTGTCTTTAATTTGGTTCTCTTGATATATATCAGGAATGATTTCCAAATTCACTAATATTCTGTCTAAGTAATCCAAAAAATAATGGATTTGTAAATTTTGGAAGGGAAATGAAAAACCTAAAGATTAAAGATTAATTATAAAGAAAATTAAATAAGGCATGAGAACTAATGTTTATCGATTTTAGGAATACACGACAGGTCTGATAAAAGCGAAAATATAAAATAAATAGACGAGGAAGACAACGTACAAATGTAAATAATAACTGAGAAATAAGAAAAAAAAATTCGGAAAGTTGTAACATATTATGATTAAATATAAATATTTATTTTTAACGCACCAAAGTAGTTTAAATAAACCAAGACATTGATAAACATATATTGTCTGAAGCGATAGAAAAGAGATGAATTGCCATAAGTTTAACGCAATCAATAAATAAGAATCAGTAATTATGCCAGTGTCACTAGGTACAGCCACTTTACTCTCGCTAGTAATGGGTAAATTGGAGGCTATACTGGACTTTGATAATCCAAACAGAGGAGCAAGAAAACTGATTTGAAACCTCTACTGACAATTACTCCCACGTCTGATATATAGATATTGCAAGTAATTGGGAGACCTGCATCAGCGAGAAAATGGCAGGTAATTGAGAGAAAATTATAATATAAAATATAAACAAATTCACTAGAAAAATCAGAAAAAATTTCTAAACGATTTGTACACATGCAACCTATCTTGAGTTAAACCGACAGAAAGGCATAATTAATATTTTTTTAAATAATTACCCTTGGCCTCGAGGACCGCTTTGATATAGAAGCAGAGGATTCTTGGACATGTTTATTACATCGAAGATGCCTTCAACGTGTCATGCTGATGACGCGCCAAATGTTGTAATCTATGGCTTTCAATCATACTGGAAGATGTAACATGATCTTTGACTAATCTCGGTCTGCCACCTGTTCACTTTCCTTGCTTCTACTTCAGATTTTCATATATCTCTTCAGTATTTATAATGCATCAGTTTTAATTTAATAATTAATTTCCTAACAGAAATTAATTCATAAAAGATAACTTATGAGAATACTAAAAGCAAATGCTGCTTAGTTGAACCAAATGAACAACCTGTACAACATATACAACCTTCACATGCGAATACTTGAAACAGTAGGATTTTAAAATTTTTAATTTATCTATTTTCTTGAAGTAGCTTAATTAAAAATTGTAGTTTTAAACTTTAGGAATGTTAACACTCACCTGAGAAATTTTGAAGAGCTTCAATAAATTAGCCACCTGTATTGATGTCACACTTGACGGCGCGGCAATGACGCCGGGAATAATTTTCAGATCTCTATCTGGTTCTGAGCCGTCTTTACATTTATACTCGGATCCACCAATGTTGGCTATTGAACCTGTAAAAACATAATTAACAGCACTTATTTCGATTTCCCGTTTATTTCTGAAGATGATACTCTCGAATATTTGCTGTTCAAATTAAAGTTCTTTAAAATCTGTCATCTGTTTCTCAAATTCATAATTTTTTCGTATTAAAATTTTACATTGGTATAAATATTAGTTTATCACAAAATATTTCAGCAACTTAGTTTGATGAGTATGAAGGTTCATAATTTCAGTATACAGTTAAATTTAATCAAAAAGGAAATAATTTAAATGTTTAATATTATTAATAATAAATAAATGCTTAATACTGAGAAATACAGAAAACACCTATACCATGAATTTTATAGTTACAGTAAACATTCCTCATTTGTTAATGTTACAACAGTTGTTAATGTACCTGCACAAACCTTTTCTAGATTTGTTATATTATGAGAGGTTAATATGCATTTATATTATAACGTGAATTTTTGAAAGTGCATATAAGGGAAAACCAAGTGTCCACTTAGTCAAATTCAAGGAATTCTTGATGTGGAAGAACTTATGGCGTAAGGTGCCTGATGGTACATACTGTCTATTCTAAGATGAGGTCCAATTAATTGACCTGGAATCTGAAGGAGATATTTCGACTTGTCGAGTAGGTGCCTAATTGAGATTCTTGTTAATTTCAGTTCTATGTACAAAGTAGCAAAATTAGTGTTGGACTCTGGATGAATTTAAATTAAGTATATTAATGACCAGTTGGCGTATTTTCCCTTTGAGAATGTTTACATTAATTACAAGAATTGAATGGGTTGTTGTAAAGTATACCATGTAAAAAACTGAATTGATCCAACAAAATTGGTTATGTCAATGAACTTCTGAAATTTCCCAAACAAAATAAATCCCCAAACAAAATAAATCCCCAAACAAAACTTTGTTAATGTCAGAAATATAACAAAATGTAAATAAGAGAATACTTTCACTGATTCATGATGAATTAAGTCAACTGAAAAAAAAAGGAAATTCATTTGTCAGTGGTGTATTACAGAGTTACAAGATGTGACAATATTTGCTGAGTTACATAACATTACCAAAGCAATTTTAATAAATGAAGGATGTTTATATTACCAATGAAGAAGTGTCTCCCAAAATCATTTATTGGGAAGAGAATAGGAAATCTAATAAAATTAGATACGCTTCTATATATTCATGCAGGAGTAAATATAATTTTATAAGTCAGTTTGACTCCTGTTTTAATGTTCTTATTAACGCTCGAACATACATGACTCTCCCCAATATTTGTATTTGGACATCATTTATCGCCCGACTATATAACTCACACGTTGAATGTTTTTTTGTCTTCTTTGAATTTCTCCTTTTGTATGCCATGCTCTGTGTGGCTATTCATATTTTTCCTCCTTCAAATTGAAGCATGAACGCAAGGAAACAGTGTTATCGTCTTATGTTCTGAAGTCAATAAAATCTCAATATTATATTCTGCTTCAGCGCAGCTTTTGATAATGTTGTAAATGTTTCGCCCTTTTTCAAAATTTATTTATGAATTTTCGCCTTACAATGATTCTTGAATGTGCTTTATTTTTGTTCTGCTTCAAATTCAAACATTTAGTTCGAAACGAAACTTCTACGATGATAATTGTGCAGTTTGATTTTGTGAGAAACCAATTATTTTCTTCATTGTCCTGCTTATGTTTGTAAGTTATAAGTTATTGTTTGTGAGTTTTATAAACAGTGGAATGTATCAGTATTGTAAAGGCCTTGAAAGCTACGCCCGATGAAGTTTTTTAGCGAATATATATAAGCTATACTTAAAAGGATTTTGTATTAATAACAAATGACCTAAAGCGAACAAGCAGATTTTAGATACAGCTATTCATCAATAGGAAATGTAAAATCAATAGTTTAACTGATACAAAAAATAGCAGAGAATATAACAAATCATTTTGTTCGGATGTCATCAATTCTGATAAAAAGCATTTTGAATCAGAAAATCCGGCGGTTTTACGATAGCATAGTATTAACGAAACTTTATATAATCTATTAAAAATATATACGAAACCGAAGTTCTATAATTCGATTACATATAGAAATGTGGAAAGTAAATATTGAAAATCTGATGAGACATGATGATACGGTTTTTCTTAAATTGTTTACTTACAATAGAACTTGAAAGTATCTTCTTAAATCTTAGAGAAAAGAGAATGAAAGCAAATGTAAATGGAGAATAATTAAACCATCTACGACTTGCTGACAACATTGTACAATGTCAGAAACATCGAATGAATTGCAGGCAAGTCTAACTGACCGGAATATGATCAGTTTAAATGACATGAAAAGGCTAAGACGAAATTGTAAACTAATCAAGGAATAAAAAAAGAATACAAATATAATGTGGAATTGAAAATAGCACAAGAGACATCCAAAAATTGAAAGAACTCTTGGAACACATTTTGGGAAGGTGAAGACCATGGAAAGTGAACAAAACGATTTATAGCGGTTTTTTACAGTTAGGTTCACCCTGTATAATGCCGGGGGCCATTCGAGATAGTGTTTTACAGAGGCAGTTTATACGGATAGGAGAGGAAGAGAGCGTTTAACTTTATGCTTGAACAAGTTATGATTGTAGTGATCGGGGAAACATCTCCTGGGTGCGGGTTCCACAAAGTAGTGGTTTGTGGGAAGCAACTATTCGAGTAGAACTTTCTTCTCACCAATGGAATACGAAAGGAATGAGGGTGTTTTGCTACAATGTGTGTGGCATGGTGGGTCCTAGCTATGAAGGTTAGAACTCGTGGAAACAAGGAATGCATTTCATCAATGGAATTAGCGATAGAGTAGTAAGAGACTTGCCACATACCGTCTATGAGAAAGGGGTTGAAGGGTGGAAAATAATTTGTCACCCACAAGAACTCATAAAGGAAGGAATGGGCAGCTGTGGTCCAAATATGGCAACAGTACTTCATTTTAGGCCTGATCTGGCTCTTGTAAAGTTAGAGGATAGCACGAAGAGTTAGGTACACCTTGGAGCGATACAAGGAACCGACCATTTTTCCTGCATCTTTAGCGAGGGATTGTATGTACGAGTTCCAGTTGAGTTTAAGGTCGAATAGACTCTCATTCCTCGTGAAAAGAGATATAATGATAAACACATTGCTAATAAGATTAAAACGTAAAGTATATAATTAATATAGAATAGTAAATATGACGTACTGGACGTCAAAGAAATTAGGGAAATAGCTTTTAAAATAACCTCGAAACATGGAGAGGGGCGGGATCCATAGCAAGATAAAAGGATAACATTTGGAGTAATTTTTTGTTGTCTATGTCTAAACAGCAAACACAACAGAAAAATTTAAGACAACATATGAAATCAGATCGAATCTTTACTTGAGGCTAGAACAATCACGGTAGGGAGTGAAGGATTTGGGAATGACATTCATTTAGCAGTGGGATCGGCATGACCGATTATGATACACATACAAGCATTGTATTTATAGTATTTGAATAAAATATTTTGCTAGGATTCTTTCAGGTTTGAGAATTAAAAAAGGAATATTATCTGAAAAAAGGGGACTTTATTGCAATTAGCATAACAAGGCATCTATTTAATTCTTCCTTGTGTTTTTGAATGCTAAATTTATGGATGCAGAAGAGATTTGTTCTCTACTCATACGCGGGGCGTTGTCGATGTCTAGACTTCTGAAATCTTTATCAAAATCAGAAAATGAAAAGACGAAGTCACATTACTATTTTGAAGAGTTGCCAGATATAGTAATTCATTCCCGTTTCTCGTTGAAAACTCTTAATTGTAGGCAATAAAAAAGGACTTTTTCAAGTAGGTATGAGTAGTGCCCTACGGAAGATATTGCTTATAAATAAGTGAAAAATAAATATGTAAAAATAAAAATGTGAAAAATAAATCCGCTTTTGTTTTCATTGATAATTTACCAAACATACCCGCGGAAAATGACACAGCAAGGTAAAAATAATGGCATATAAGGATGGTGCTGGTCTTCTATTACCTAACTGTAATTTAGTTGCTTTTACTAATTCAACAATTCTTAATTATTGCTTTCATCTTACTTTAAATGTTTTTCAATTCATAATCACTAAAAAAATTGTAATCCTATATTTACAATTTAATGTAGTGGGGTAAGTAGGGAAATTATTTTTTTGTTCAGTTTAAAAAGAATTTCATTACATCTATTATGCTGGTTGAAACTGAAGAAATTTTATAGATGACATTAACCAAAACCAGCACGATTCCTTAAATTAAATCCATCATATACGAAATCTTTTCCACTCCTGAACATATGAAAGAGGAGAAATAAAGTGTATGCAATCAAACCACCGTGACAATATTATTCGAAGTGAAAACATTATTATTGACCTTAAAATGACCAGATGTTCCAGAAACTATATGAAAATAATAATCAGAAATCATCAAATCAAACTTAATGAATATTAATGGGTATTTTACCTTTTGTAATTCAGTAAACCTTTACTTTTATGATGAACGTGATATTTATAATTTTGCCCTGCTAACAAAACTGAACGCAGTTTTCAAATCTAACTTTAATTAGTATCGTTGTCTGCATTTTGAACAGCAAAGATTGTTCATTTATAATAATTTTAAAATGTTAACACTTATCAGCTACTGAAATATATTTTCTACATAAAATCTGTAAAAGATGATAGAAAAAATTAATCGTGATAACGAATACTGAAGAAATATATAATGAAAATTATTCAGTTTATGTGTTTAACTAATTTAGGAAATATTTAACACTTTTTCTACAAAATTAAAGGATTTGCCATTTTTATTTAGAATGTTAGAAAAGAACACCCTGTTATAGGTTGTTCTCCGTTTTGAAGGCAAATTAACATTACAGACCATATCTGGTGATATTTGTGTCTATCCTACAAGGTGTCTATTTAAGGCGTAAATTTCATTTTGACTTTAATCTAAATATCATCAGATATTTAAATAGTTTTTTTCTTTGTTTGGTACAATACCAAATGCAATCTTTCAACTAGGAAGATCTTACCTACCATTCTCAGCATTTTTTATCAGTATTCTCTTTTTGCCTGGGTACAAAAGCTAAGTTCTGGAACTAGTGAGATATAAGCAAGGTAATCTCAAGTCATTTACAACAATACGACTACCTGATAAAAATAACAAGAAAATACAGACGGTTTGCCTTGACGTTTAGAAAATCTGATGTTTTGACGGAGGACAGCGAAAAAAACTTTAAGGACACATTTATCACTTCCTCCACAGTTTCCTTTTGAATAAAAGATAAAAAAGGTTCATTATTCAAACAAATTACACTCAATACCGTATGTATATATTATTTTGGCAGTTTTATTTTATTATTTCTTTCCAAATTTTCTTGGGCCGAACCCCCAAATTATTAAATCTACTTTTACTTCTTTTTCTCTTCTGCCTATTTTAAATCTTTTCACCAGAGTTGGCCAAAGTTGAAACCGATTATAAGTCAAATCTCTTTCAATCTTTTCATTATATCCGCCAGCAATAAAAATGCCACATTTATATAGGAACACGTTTCAATAAGACATTTCAAAGAAAATATTTCGAGTACATGTTATCATAAACTGGCGTGCCAAAAAATGATGAAAAAGTAATATGAAAAGATAATGGAAATGTGGTGCCTTCTTGACCGATATAGACTATATGTAAACAATGACTTTATGTAAGATATTGTTCACGCTGATTCGACTGCTCATAGCAAGGGGAAAGGAATTATCGGAATTTGAAAGGGGTATGATAGCGAGTTCAAGATGGATGGAATACTCCAATTCTGAAATTTTGGGGCATTTGACATTCTAATGTCATATGCAGAACAGGAATACCTGAAGGAAGGCATTAGTGCTAAGTGTGGATAGAGCCGTGGACGACCGTGAGGTCTCAATAATTGTAACCAGAGGCTACAGGTTAGAGGTTAGAATTATCGGTGGCAAAAAAGCGGTAACTGGTTCACATAATATCCACTGAGAACACGGCAATCCCAGACACGGGGTTACACCTGAGTTCGCGATTTCGCTAATCGTAACTTCATAATGTTTATCGCAGTTGTTAAATATGTCACATTGTAATACCAGTAATTTTAAGGTGTCATGCTGCATAAACCTGGACGTAAATTTACAATGGAAAACTCAAATTAGTGCACTTTCTATGCATTTTCGCTATTATAAATTACTTTCCATTTGAATTCAAACTGCTTTTTAAGACGAAATTATGGTTAGTATTATTGCCATGATCGACTAATGCATTGAGAGTGTGTTTCGTAAAATATCATTTTCTTGTTCATAACGAGGCAATCCTAAGGAAGCTGGAGACAGTACCCGGAATTATTTGTGGGCGTATTCTAAACAATATAAGATACAGAAGACACTGTGATGATGGCTGAAAGAAAACTACAGCACCTCCGAGTAAAGGTAGTAAGGGAAATCGATAAAAAGGGATTATACGTCAACTACAAGAAGACAGAACGTATAGTCATGAATAATAGGGAAAGCTTAAGTTGCAAACTGCGATTTGAAGATGTTAATTTTAAACAAGTACAAGTATATTTGGGGAATGTTTTAACAGAGGATGGAAAATGTGACACCGAAAACCGAACGCACATTGAAAAATAAAAAAAAGAACTGCTGACTTACTAAGTGATATACATCTTCTTGTATGACAGTGAATGTTGGAAAATCTCTCAACAGAAGGAGAGAATATTGGAAACAAGAGAAATGTGTTTCTACAAAAGTATACTGAGAATCTCAGGGACGGAATGATTAAGCAGCAAAGAAAAGAAGTCTTAATGAAAATTGTAACAAAAAGAAAACTTAGTGAGGTTTAGGAAATATGATAATTAAGAATAGAACATTTTACAAACAAAGTTGCCGTAAATTGATTAGGTAAGACCCAAAAGTGGAAAACAAGAAAGAAAATTCGCGTCAGTTGCTGACAAAGCCAATAACGTCATCGTTATAAAGGAAGTGAATTAATATGTAAGAACCGGAAATAAAAACAAGTGGAGTAAGTGGATCAGTTTATATTTATTAAAATGGTTTATTTACCCAGTCGCTCCAATGTAGAGGAGATGTGAGACAACATTGAGTTTAACGTGGGGAATTCGAGCGCATATACTCGGGCCAAAGATCAAAATTTACCCAGCCCTCGCAATTGCAGGATCGAGTACTTTTCTGTCTATTTTTCTCAGTCGAGTTTCCATCCGTAGTCAGAACCCCGACTGAGTCGTAACCCTAATCCAGAAATAATCAGTCAAAATAAAATCTGAAGAAAACATTGTTTAACATATTAGGAAAAACGTCACATAATACTAAAATAAGGTTTTCCAAACACTCGCTCTTGGTCAGTTCGTTAATACTAATTTTATTGTGAAAACGTGTACTTAAATAGTATACCAAAATACTCTACTCGAATATGTTTGATTTTATTTTGCTTGAAAACAAAGCTAATCGACAGAAAGACGATGTAAATAAAACACGTAGAAACTTACTTGAATTGCTACTGGGATTTTTTCTTGTCATTTTCAATTGTTGGCTGCTTAACATTTTCCGTTACATTACTAAATGTTATTTCTAGAAAGGTCACTAGGTTTATTTCTTGTTTTTATTATTTATAAACTTTTCCATTTTACCGAGTGCATGAAGTAAAACAAATTGCAAGCCTCTTCGACTTTGGCTCGAACGATGGTTCACTGAGCACGTGTCAAAGACATCGGGCAAAATAAAAATATCTTGAACGAAATTCATTAAACGAACACAATGGGAGTATTTTTCTGAAGAGAGATTTGGTGATATTTTTACTAATAAAAATAGTGATATGCTTTCCCGGATTAGCCTACAGTATTACGTGTCTAAATATTCGTGGAACAAAAGTACGTTTGGTTAAATCTAATATGGTAAATGATTTTGTGTTGTATATTGAATTGTATAAATATGTAAAATACATATCCTATTGGATCAGCGTAATGAAGAAATATTATTACCGCCAAACAAATAGAATATATTTATAATAAATTAATGGTTATTCTTTAAACATCTTTTGAGTATTGTGCTTCACACATGCTTATAAACGTTAGGGTGTATATGCAACCTTGTATATGAGAAGATTTGTCGATTAAAACTAGTGTAAACCATGCTCATCGTTATAATTAACAAAAGCAAATTGATCCATTAATTTTACATAATTATTTTTACAACATAATTTCTTCTTGAAATATGTCCAATCAACATTTTCTTGAACAAAGATTTACTTCTGAAAATCCAAAAGAGGCATTAGAATAGTCAAATCACTATATAAATCTTCTACAAATTGCTTTTTATAGCAACAATGTGCGAACTACTCTAGTTAAATCATGTACAAACGATTTATAGTTCATATGGAATAAAATATCTATTATCGGGTTACAACAAGTATTTTAAACTGGAGTTTGAGTGAATTAAAGCAAATAATGGTCCGTTCCCTAAATTTTCAAATATAGGCGATTGACACGCTATATGTATAAGGAGTGCCCCAAAATCACAATTTTTTAACAAAGCATGTTTTGTTAATAATAACGCCCATTTTGTTGAGTCGGACGAAAATTACGCACGGAACTAATCCTAATTTGACCGATGTCTTTTCGGTCTCTCTATCGTACAAGAACGTAATCTGAGGTACCAGTGAGACTGAGAGTGCATTTATGCGGTCTTAGGCCTATCTTTCGACTGAACGCGTAAGACTAGAAGAGTTATCTTTAGACTTTCCTATCCCGAGTTTCCAGAGGGCGTTTGTTTATGTATCATAGATCTAGCATTGATGCCGCTTACATTAATATTTATATGTTGTTCGAATATTTTTAAGAGATATCGCTGCTCTTAAACGAATCTGTTTGCAGAGTTGGAGTGTGCAGACAGAAGAGTGTTACCTATGCGTATGCGACCAGTGTAGTCAGTATATATAACTGCGAAACAATCTAGAGTGGTATCACATTGATGCTTTCTAGTCCAAAATATAGTGTTGCTAGCTTTATGCTCTTTCAGGCTGCCTGTGTCTGGAAAGTGGAATTTTTCATAGATGTGGTGTCATTATTCACACTGCTAAGTTTGTGGTGCAATGAAGGCAGGGACTACTTCCGACGTTTACATCAGACATCTTTCTCATGCTCTAGCAGGCAAATTCGAAAAAATAGTTTTCATTTAGTCTGCATTGTCATTTGCATTGTTAGACCGATTTTGAAAGTTCTTGTTGGTCGTAGTGTGACGAGTGCGACTCAAAAATTGTTTATGTCAAATTTCATGTGAAACAAGGAGTGTTTGCTAATGACAAGGCTAGTTTGGCATTCATTTGCTACTGAATGGCGCATTAGTTTCCCTGTTTTGCACCAAGCGGCCTCTTGAAGTAGAACTGGGATTTCTCGTGCTATTTTCCACCAGTATTATTTCTATGCTATATAGAGAAAGATTTGATTGATTGAATGTAGAAAATGGATTGTGCCTGGTGGGATAGGTCATAGTTTGTTTATTTTTATCGTCGATAACTTATTTTAGGCAAAGCGCTGAAGATTGCTGCAATTATCTATTTTAAGCAAGTTTAAAGTTGACAGAACCACAAGTTTGTTTATATTGTAAGCACTCTTCAAAAGTTGTATATATATAAAAGTTATATATATATATATATATATATATATATATATATATATATATATATAAATTGAATATTGAAGTCAACACTCAGTTGCAACAGACTGTTTCATGCTAAACGCAATCATCAAGCCACAAGTGTTGTTTTTTTCTCGGCCATTTATATATACGGGTCAGTGGTGCATTGTGAGTAGACTATTCTAACGGTTATTTTGGTGGGAGTGGTTTATAATCTGTTTATTGTTTATTTATGTATTTTGATTAATTTATTTTACTTGTTTTTTATTTATTTTTATTTTATATATTTTTATTTATACTTTTCGGTTTTACGATTTTTTAACGTAGTATAAATTTTAAGATAAGTTCTGATCGTTTATTTAGTAGTTAGTAATTATCTGAGAAGGTAATTATAGCTAATTATTAAATTGAGTGTTGTAGTCTATTCTAACGGTAATTTTGGCGGGAGTGGTTTTTTGATTTGTTTATTATTTACTGTATCTGTTTATTTATTTGGAATAATTATTTTTACTTGTTTTTGTTTATTTATTTATTTATTCTTTTCAGTCTATTCTAACGATTATTTTGGCGGGAGTCGTTTGTTAATTTCTTTATTGTTTATTTATGTATTTGAATTAATTTATTTTACTTGTTTTTTCTTATTTATTTTTAAAAGAATAAAAACATATAAAATAAAAATAAATAAAAAAACAGGTAAAATAAATGATGTGGTGTCTTCCCACTAATGAGGCTATTGTGGACTCTTCAGTCTATATCACCGTTCCTACTACTTTATAGTACTAAAGTAGTAGGAACAGGGATATAGACTGAACGCTGGTCAACCGACACACACTCCCAAGTCGTGTAACACACTTCTGTTGTATTTACTGTTCTGCAAACCCTTGTTTTGTTATTTCTTAATCATTATTTGGTCACAACATTTTGGTGACGAAGGATTCGAAGAAACGAACTTCACGTTAAAACATAAAAAAAATTGTTGCGCAACATCTTGGCAACAAAGGACTCGAAGAAACGGTCCTCACGTTAAATTGTAAAAAAATTTTCCATTGTCTACAACACTGGTGAAGAAAGAAACTCTACGGCAAAAGGATATCCAGCGTATGTTACTACACTGTCAGTGTAAAAAAGATTTTCCGTAAAACACTAGGATTTCTACAAGGTCCAATTTTCGTCCGGGGAGGTAGACAGGCCTGTACCTGTTTATACGGGTTCTACGGGAATATTTTTGGCCGAGCCAACGTGCTCGGAGATCCCACGGTAAACTCGGCCTTGTCCCACATACATCACTCGTTGGGGTAGGGGCTGTTAAATATTAACCGTGCTCCAAACTGTTCAACTATGGAACTCTCTACCTTGAGCAGAGAGGAACCCGGACAAGGCTTTGCCGAATGGCAAAGTTTCGTCCGGGGAGGTAGACAGACTCTGAACCGGTTTATGCATGTTCTAAAGGAATATTTTTGCCAAGTCTTCCGGGCTCGGATAATCCACGGTAAACTCGGCCTTGTGCCATATACATCGCTCGTGGCGGGAGCAGTTAGTAATTAACCGTGCTCCAAACTTTTCAACTGTCGAACTTTCTGTCTTTGGCAGAGAGGAAGCTGGACGAGGCTTTGCCGAAGGACAAAGTTTCGTCCGGGGAGGTAGATGGCCGGGACCCGTTCATTCGGGTTTTACGGGAATATTTTTGGCCGAGCCTACGAGCTCGGAGAATCCACGGTAAAATCAGCGTTGTGCCACATACATCCCACGTGTGTGTGTGTGTGTGGGGGGGGCTGTTAATTATTAATACTGCTCCAAACTGTTCAACTGCCGAACTCTCTGTATTTGGCAGACAGGAAACCGGACGAGTCTTTGCCGGAGGGCAAATTTCGTCCTGGGAGGTAGTCAGACCCTGAAACCGTTTATGCGGCTTCTAAGGGAATATTTTTTGCCGATCCTACGGGCTCGGAAATCCCACGGTAAACCTGCCCTTGTGCTACATACATCCCTCGTAGGGTGGGCTGTTAAATATTAACAGTGCTCGAAACTGTTCAACTGTCGAACTCTGTCTTTGTCAGAGAGGAACCCGGATAAGGCTTTACCGATGGACAAAGTTTCGTCCGCGGAGGTAGACAGGCCCGGACCCGTTTATGCGGTTTCTAAGTGAATATTTTTTGCCGAGCCTACGAGCTCGGAGAATCCACGGTAAATTCGGCCTTGTGCCACATATACCCCTCGTGGGGTGGGCTGTTAAATATTAACAGTGCTCTAAACTGGGACTCGCTAACGGTCGCCTATTCTCAATTGGTCCAGATTAAGTATTCGCTGCGCCTAAACGGCTCAGTTTTTTTTAAAAACCCTTTTGAAGTTTTCAGTTTTCCTGGTTCAATTTTGTGCATATCTATTTGTATAATTTTTTTTACTTTCTTTCGTTGTTTGGTTTCCTTGTTGTGTTTTGAATTTTTCAGTTTTGACTGTTTCAGTTCTGTGCATTCAGTTCTTTTTGTTGTTTATTTTCCTTTTTTCCTTTTTCGTATTTGTTTTAATTGCTTATTGCCTTTTGGTTTTCCACGTTCTCGTTTATTTTATTTGGTTGTTCTGTTTTACGTTTGTTGAAAAATTAATTAAAAAGAAAAAACGAAAGCCATTTATTTGTTCGGCTGTGGTATTGCTTAAAAGCATCATGGCTGACAGCAATAATGATGAAATGAATACACCACCTTCAAAACCGATGTCGCCAGCAAAAACGGACTGGTCTGAAAGTAGGCCGCCAAAAAAAGACGATGCTTTCTACGTCGACCAAAGGAAAAAGTTTGAAGGAAATGAATTCCTAACGATTCCAGAGGCACTGGATGCCGTAAGCACTCGGAAAATATCCCTGCTGACTTCCGATGTTAAAACTCGGAAATTTATTGGGATCAGCAGGGAAAGCATGGAAGAAGTCCTAAAAATGCTACAGATCAGCCCAAGAGTACTCGCTCGGAGAACAAATGCACTACGAGATGTCTTATTAGCAACAGAGCAACAAGCCAAAGAATTGGCTGGTAGTTTTTTGAATAGAAAAAATCTACAAATTCAGACAGAGTATATGGGTACCCACAGGACAAAGGTTACCATACATGGGGTACCAGTGGATATTCCAGAGGATATAATAGGGGAGGGCTTTTTTGCCAAATATGATGAAGTAAAGGCCCTCATAAGTAAAGCAGGAATTGCAAAAGGCGACATGAAGTACAAGTCACGGTGAACCGGAAAAATTTCGGAGAGATACCTAATATTCTGGTTTGCCGTGACAAAAGGATGTTGGTGGTCGTGGAAGGCAGGGGACCGTATTGCTGGTCGTGTGGCGCTTCGGGGCACATGGCCAAAGAATGCCCCGGTAAATGTACACCACGTCCAGCAACGACAGCAGCAACAGCAGCAGCAGTGGTCGAGACGCCAGTAGAGGAGGGATCAGCCACAAGAACGACTGATGGAGCCTGGAAGGAGGTAGGAAGTAGTCGGAAACCTACTAATGTTCCCCAACTCCAGAGAAGCAGCACCAGAAGGAGGTGCGGCCACCAAAGGAGGTGCTGCAAAAGCTGCCGCACCAAAAACAACAGCAGCAGCGACAACAGCAGCAACAACAAATAGGCACGCCAATGGAGGTGGAAAAAATATCTCCACCTCAGGCAACATCGCTTAAGACGAGCAGAGAGGAAGAGGAAAAAGATGGACCTCGGCAAACGCAAACTTGCCGTAATAGGGCGGAGAGGGCCATGGACAGAACCACAGAACTCTCCGTCCCTGCTCTGCCAACAGAAAGTATGGTCTTTCCAAAAGCAAGGAGCCTCCCTACCTCCCTTTCCCGTATTCCGTCCCCCCTCTCCTTTCATCTCCTCCCTCAGTTCACTATCTACCACCCCTCAAACATCCACTTTTTCTCCTCTTCACCCTGCAAGAGAGAAAAAGAAAAAGAAGTTTTTTTCCGGGCCAAGAAGCAATATGCAAAGTGGACAAAGAGGAATTTAAAAGGGGCCTATCAAAACGAAAAAAAAAAACGACGCAATTGAAGGCAAGTCTGCTGAGGATCTCGAAATTTCCCAGGCGTCCCAGGAATAATCACATGCGTGAGGGACGCAGGGGATTATTTGAAGGTGTGGAGTCATCTGTTCGAGGCGAAGTAAGTCTATCTAAATATCACGATGATGGATCTTCAAAATAGTGATTTGAAAAACCTTAAGCAATTTTGTGCTGGGAGGGTCCCTGTTTTACTCCATCCCTCCTTATATAGGTATATTGAACTAACGTACCCTACGGACGTGGGCAATATTATCCTAAATGGGTGGATGACGACGGAGTTGGGCAGAGGAAGCTTCGGAAAATCCGTCGGGGTCTTTTCCGCCGCAGATTTCCGTCCGGTATGCGAATAGGTTGACATTTTTTCTTTTCTGTCTTTTCAGACATAAAAGATGTCAATTAAGGTAGCCAGCCTGAATGCGAAAGGCTTGAGGGATCGGTGTAAGGCTGCCCGCCTGCTCCGGGACCTCTTGTCGTTCGGAGTGGATGTCGCCGCGATCCAAGAGACCCACTTTGTTTGCAACGTCGATGCGTGTGTGCTGTCTAACGACATTGTCGTTGATTCAGCATATGGGGACCGGCATGCCAAAGGAGTTTCTTTGCTAGTGAGGCAAACCCTGGATGCGAAGGTGGACCTTGTGCATACCGATGCCGGTGGCCGGTTGATGGCGGCCGATATTGCCGTGAAAAGTTGTTCGTTCCTAGTTGTTGCGGTTTATGCGCCCAACGGATCTCGTTTTTTCGGCGGTTGGGGCCGTTCCTGCTGGATTCAATGCGCCTAATCTTAATGGGGGACTGGAATGCCATCCTGAACCCCAAGTTAGATAGGGGAGTAGGAGGATCATATCCTGATTGATCTGATCAGCGATTTTGGTCTCGTTGATAGATACCGGGTCGATCACCCCGGGTGGTTAGCTGCCTGGATAGAATGTTAGAGGAGCCGAAGTAGACGTATTAGATTGTCATACATTTCACTAGGTAGGCTATTCGGACCACAAACTCGTTTGTGCCCGGATGGCGTTAGATTGTAGGCCCAGAATCGCTGGCTACTGGAAGTTCAATCAGGCGTTTCGGTGGCATTACGAGAGCCGGTTTACTAAGGAGCCTGGTCTCCGTGACGAGGAATTTCGTAGTTATTTGTTTGACTTTCCTCGGCTTTCGCCGACTGGGGCGGCTAGCTGCGAGGGAGACATCACGGAAGGCGAAGTCTACGCGGCATTGAAGAAGGTCGGCAGAGGCAAGTCGTCCGGTCGTGATGGTTTGCCCTATGAATTGTACTTGAGGCTGTCGGACATCTTTGACCCGATTTTGACTGTCGTGTTCAACAACTGGTTCCGGCAGGGGTCCATCCCCGACCAGATTCCCAGGGGTGTGATCACGCTGTTGAAAAGAGGCCAAGGGTGTTCGGAGGGATTTAGACAATTACAGTGCCATAACTCTGATAAATACAGAGTTAAAGTTTTTGGCCAAGATCCTGCAGGAGCGTCTGCAGTCAGTTGCCGAGTCTCTGTTGGGAACTGGGCAGTCTTGTTCTGTGAAGGGCCGAAAAATTCAGGGCAACCTGCATCTGATCCGCACGATCATAGAGGGTGTAAAAGACGACGATGAGGCAGCGCTGATCAATTTAGATCAGTCCAAGGCATTTGATAGACCATCGCTACCTTGCCTCTGTCCTGCGGCCGCCGGATTCGAACCAGAGTTTTACCGGTGGATTAGCCTGCTGTATCGCTCCCCCAGTGCTGTGGGAAGCTGTTGGGCGTTTTTACGCTATCTAGGTCGGTTCGGCAGGGTTGTCCACTGCCCACTCTACGCTTTGGCGTTGGAGCCTTTCCTTCGCCGGCTAAGGGACAGGGCATACAGTCCGGCCCTACGTGGAATTGCTGTCCCTGGAGGGGACCACGGTTTCTGCGTATGCCAGTGATGTAACTACTTTAATGTCGTCCAGCTGCGACATTGAAGTGGTACTGAAGACGCTTGATCGGTACGAAAAGGTGGCAGGTCCCAAGATTAACCGCGACAAGTGTACCGGCTTGCGGTTAGGTGCCTGAAAGGGGTCGATCTTCCGGGGCCCTTTGGTTGGACAGACGGTCCTGTCCGCATTCTTGGAGTGTGGTTTGGACCCAACCTCCAACTGGAGAAAAATTGGTCAGAAGTACCAGCAAGTTCGATGCGGCCGGTGAACCTTGCGCCGACGAAGGTTGTCCGTGAAGGGCAGGGCGGAGGCGCGTGCTACTTACGTTTTTCCTCTTATCCTTTATCGCTTGTCCGTACTTCCTCTTTGTAAAGATCATAAGAAGCCGCTCGAGCGCTCGCAATCCTTCATTTTATGGAGGGGACGCAAGCATCAGGTCGACAGAGAAGTCTGTGCACAACGTCCGTGTCATGGGGGACTGGGAATACCACAATTGGCGAGTCACAAGCTCGCCCCGAGGTTGGCTTTCCTACGCCGCTCTTTGACAGGATATTCGATTATGGCGGGGATATTGTAAGGGACGCCTTCCCTTTCTTTACTAACAGCACCCCATCTCGCGGGTTGAGCGGCGTCGTAAACCTCGGGATCAATTGGATTTCCTTCGTGAATGTCGATACGCCTTGACGATCATGTCTCAGTCCAGTGATCTTTCTCGGTCTAGGAAGGTCTTCTATCGTTATCTAATGGAGTGAGCCGCGAAGGATCCTCTACATGAGCGGCGCGACTTAGCGGGGGAGGAGTTTCGCTCTTTCTGGTCCTGGGCGCCAGCGGCGGATATTCTCAGTAACTCTGAGTTTTGGCTTACCTGGCGACTGGCCCGGAATAGGCTGGCTCTAAATGACAAAGCCTTCATATGGGGCTTGGCGGATTTGCCAGTCTGTGAATGATGACCTTGGCTTGAAAAAATGGCTTTGCACGCCTTCTACCATTGTCCTCGTGTCTTCCCCTATAGGACCATGTCGGCTCGTATCGTTCCCGAAAAGCTCGTGCCCATTGATCGCGCATACGAAATGATGTTTCTAACGCTGCTGGACACGGCCCGAATGGTGATTTGGACGACGAGACAGGAGGAAGTTTTGCGAGACAATCGTCGTTCTCATCAGGATCAGCTCAAGATGAAGATTAGAACTAATAGAAAACGCTTGCATTCGACAGTCCTTAGCCAAAGGTGGGTGACTGAGGCGAGCTTGGTTCATGTGGATGGGGTTAGCCTTGATTTTCTCTTTTAGGTTTATGTCAAATCGGAGTGGCTTCCTGTGGAGCCCTCCCCTGGTTATGCTAGACAAGCTTTGTGTACCTAGTTAATGTGAGTAAATGTTGTTTCCGGCCTGTTCCCGGTCATATCTTTGGTAATGAGCCAAGTTGAGATTCTCAACCTTCTCAGTTTGTTTTGCCCCCCTTTCATTTCGACTGGGCCAGCTTTATTGATTCCCCATGTCCGTCTATATTTTTCCTTTCCCTCTCCCTTAGCGAGAGAGTTTCTTGATTTTGTCGTAGGGCAGAATACAGCGGCCTCTCTTTTTTGAGGGTTGGACGGGTCCTACTAACATCAGTTATATTTATGTTTGCTTTGTTTGATATTTTGCTTCTTTATGGGTTAATACCTCTCCCCTCTTATTTTCATTCGTCCATAAATTTTTATGTATACATTTTATTATCATCAAATTTTTATGTCACAAAGTGCGTTTTTGTAGGTCCCCCTGAGAGGATGCGGTATTATGGTATATGGCAGAGTGATTGGTGACGGATGGCTTTTTGTGGTGAATGCGCAAATTGTAACGAGTGAATCGGTCGTGAATTGGATTAGCTAGGTATAGGATAGTCAGTATGAACCAGCCCCAACGCCTTCCCCCTTTTCGGCCTTGTGCCATAATTGTGTCTTTTATACAATAAATATACAGTGATCTAAACTGGGATTGTTCTTGTTTCTTTTCAGACCTATTACGACTGGTGTTTTCACCCGACGTTCTCTGCAACTTAACTGTTTTTGTGAAACACACATTCGTTTCCGTTAAATTTGATTTTTTTTTCAAGTTTTCTTTCTTTTTTACTGTCAGTTTTTGAAAATTTTGTGATTTTTTTCTCCTTTTTCAGTTTCTTTTTCTTTTTTTACTCTCATTCTTTCTTCTATTATCTTTTAGATTTTCTCTTATTTTAAAATTATATTTGGAATTTATTTTTTTCTTTCTTTAATCTTCTGCAACCCCACTCCGCGCTAGAGTTTATCTGTTTAATTTTTTAACGTCCGACTTTATTTTTCTTTGTTTATTTTCTTCCGTGTTTTTTCGATTTTGGTTTTTCTTTTTAATTATCCGTTAAGTTTTCTATTTTTCTACTTGTTAAATCATTGTGTATATATTTGTTTTAATTGTTTGTATTTTATGTTGTTTAATCTGTCTGTTTTTTCTTTTTGAGTTTTTCGTTTGTTAATGGGCTGACTGGGTTTTTTCGGCAGCCATATTTGATCTTGTGATTTGTTAGTTTCGTATTTGCTTTCGAATTTTCTTTCTGTAGCATTTTCTTTTTAATGTTATTGCTGTATTAATTTACTGTTGTTGTTTGACTTTCTTCGTGTATTTTTTAGTTTTTTGAGTTTACGTACGTTTTTGTTCATTTAAAGGAAATTTGTCATTGTTATTGGTCTTAACTTTGTATATTTATATTTTTTTTTGTTGTTCACCTTTTAAAGTTTAACGTTTATTCTCGTCGTTTTTTTGTGTAAGTTTTTCTTTTTTGCACTTCCAACTGTTTTTTATTTGCGATTTTTTTTCTTTTTTGCTTTAACGTTTTCTTTCGCTTATAGGCGAACCTTGTTTATTTTATTTCTTTTATCTACCACCCCTCCCCTTACCTTTTATTCTTTTAAAAGGAAAAACATATCAAAATTCCGTCCTTTTTAATTAAAAGACAAACTCATAATGGCCGACGTACGAAAATCAGTTAAGAAACATTTATTCTCTGTTAAAAAGATCCCATCGGACAAAGATAATCTTGATGAGTACCCATTGTTGTTGAGTAAACCCGTAAATTAAGAAAGTCTACAGTCAAAAGTATGGAGGCCAAAAATAGCCAAAATGTAACGACCAAAAATATGGACGCCAAAAATGGCCCAAAGTCTAAAAATATGGAGGCCAATAATGGCCAAAGTAATAATAACAAGAGTGATAATGCGGAGGCTGGGGAACCACCCTGTTGTTGGAAGTCCCCACCGGAATACATAATCAATATCGCGGAGTTTTTGGAGTGAGCCAAGAGTTACGTACACCTTTTCGTAGAACCTGGACTCTTGGAAGACCCTACAGGTTTGAAGAAAATTGAGCCAAGAATTGTGTCGGTTTTCGTCGTCGACAAGCGTACACGCAAAATTTGTCGTTCAACGATAGACACAGTGATAAAATAACTGGAGTGCCTGGGGGTTAAGCCACTGAGAATTGTTAAGGGTGCTGGCTTCGTCATGTGGGACGTATTGCTACCCACACCGGAATATTGTCTAGATACATCAAGACTTACTTAAAGATTACTTTCTACGTATAGAATATAAAGGCAGACAAAGGACCATCGTAGCAATATTCCTCATGTTATCGGGGAACATCTAGCTGTTCGGCGAAATCCTGGGTGCTACCTGCGATAGCCTGAACGGGGTGGGGGTTCGATATTATGTTAGATCGCAAAGCCTACTTCTCCATCCCCAACTGTCTGGATGTAGGGGTCCTGGAGCTGCCGGTTATTGTGACCGGCCGCAAACCGGTGTTTTGGAAGTGTGAAGAGACTGGTCACCTCTCCCCTTCCTGCCCAGAGAAGAAGGCCTCTGGAAGTCACGCCCCATTTGACAAAAATACCCCTCTAACCGTGTCTTTAGATTCCACCTCGCCCGTAATCGGCATACCATCTTCCCAGACCGGTGTCAAGTGGGTCTACTACTAAGCCCCTATTTCCCGAAGAGCTTTCGCCCGCTGCTAGTGCAGTTGTGGAGAAGGGAGAGGGGGAATGGCAGGTTTCTGGCAGGGCCAGAGGGAAGCGCCAGATAACGGGTCCTCAGTCCCATGAAGCCCCCGGGACGAAAGGCACATACAGTCCCACTCCCTCAGTCAACGTTAACGCCGCCCAGGTCTCCAAACAGAAATTTAAGGAGCAACAAAAGAAATTCGACCCTGGATACGAAAAAACAGAAAATAAAATAATTAAACTTGACAAAAAAAGGCAAAAGACCACTCCTAAAAGGTCCACTCCCTCCACATCCTCTTCCTAGCCCCCACATTCACCAAAGGCACATTCTTCCCATTCCTCATCCCCTCTCAGTAGAGACCCCAGCCCCTTCAGACAAAACACCTCTTTCACACCCCGTCACACTCCCAGTCCATCTCCCATCAAGAATCCGGAAATGCAACCTCCTACAACTAAAAGACAAAGAAGTCACTTTCAGGACACAAAAGAAAAAAATCAATAAAACACATATATAACTTAGGGGAAGATGTTTGTCGCATTTCCCCAGCAAAGGCGGAGAGAGGACGGGACTATGGTAACAGGATAAAAGATCTTAAATATCTACTCTCCGTCAACTAATATGCCAACAAGGACATTGAAGAGCCAAGTAACTTCCCTGAGGCTCAAAGAGTCCTAGCGGTAATCAGAACTGGGACGGGGGCACGGCAAGCATGGGCGATGGTCGATAAAGCCGTCGTCTCTTTTAAAATATCACCACCTATCGCCATAGTTGAAAATAAAGAATTTAAATATTTGAAACAGTTTTGTGACGGGAGGGTCCCAGTTTTAGTTCACCCCTCCTTCTATAGAGCATTAAAATTAACCTTTCTCTGGGATATAGGCGGTCTTTCCCAAGACGTTACCATCAAGACTGAGATGGGCGACGGGTCAATGGGAGAGGCTGTCGGTATCCTTACCCCAACCATTTTTAAACCAGTGTCTCAACCCTAAATCGGTCTGATAATGGCTCTCTGTTTGGCAAGTCTGAATGTCCGGGGCCTGTCGATTGCGATATTCAGCGCCTCGGGGTGGATGCATGTTGTGCACAAGAGACCCATTTTTTATCTCGCGACCGTGAAGACATTCAGTCTAAGAGGTTCGTTCTCTATTCAGCATGTTTTGATGGACTCTCGAGTGGTATTTCCTGGCTGGTGAGCAAGTCTATAAATGCGGTGTGTGCTCTTGTCTTCGCGGATCCGGCAAGCAAGCTTTGTGTGCTGGATGTTACCATAAAGGATAAGGCACTTCGTCTCATTGGGGTTTTATGCGCTCAATGACCATGCACGGCGATCTGTTTTGTTTCGGCAGATCGCGCAGTTTTTGACGACGTCTCTTTCGGTAGTTCTAGCGGGTGATTGGAATGTTGTCCTTGATCCCGATATAGATTGAATAGGGCAAAAAACGGGTACTAACAACCCGGATGTTAAGCCGTTTCGGGACTTCACCGATAGGTTTGATCTTGTCGATAAGTATCAAAATGAGCATTCCCGGGAGGTAGTATGGACTGGACTAGGGGCGGCAGCTCGGATTCGGTGGTCAGCGCAAGCTACATCGACCGAGTTCCAGTTAAGAGAGTCGAAGTAGGGCTCTTAGAATGTCCAAGTTTCCATTATATAGTTTACTCGGATCATAGTCTTGTCCGGGTTCGATAAACTTAGATAAGCCTAATGTTAGGATAGCTGGTTACTGGAAATTGAACGCATCATTGATTGGTGAGCAAGATTTCCGGGACAAGCTTCCACTAATGCTACAGCGGGAATTGTCGGTGGCTGTAGCTGGGAATAAGTGGTGGACATATGAAATCAAAACTTAGGTCTTTTGCTGATGATTTTAGTCGACGACTCAATCTAGCAGGTTTAGCAGCACAAAAGTCTTGTGAGGAAAAAGTAGACCGGGTGATCAAATACCGTGATAGTGGGGACGTAGCCTAAGCTAAGGCGGAGGTGGCCTCTTTGCTTATCAAGAAGGATCAAGCTCTATTAGTTAGGGCTAGGATAAAAAGAATGTATTGCGAGGGTACGAACATGACCGCTTCTCTGCATGCAAAGGAAGCTCGTAGGGCATCTAGCCAGCATATCGCGAGTATCACATTGCCGAACAAGCGGACTGTGACTACAGACACGGGCATTTGTGAGACTTTCCGTGACAACTTTTAGGAGCTGTTTACCAGGGAGCCAGGACTGAGCCTTGCTCAGTTCGACGCCTATTTAACCGACTTTCTCTGCCTCGAGGTGGCTGAAGCGCTGGGTGCGAGGGTCCCATTATATAGTTTAAGATCTGGGATGCGCTGAAGCAGGTTGGCTTGGACAAGAGTCCGGGATTAGATGGTCTTCCTTACGAAATGTACTTGAGACAGTCGCTCGTTTTTGTCCCATTGCTGGCACAGATTTTTAACAACTGTATGAAGCAGGGGTCTATACCTCAACGCTTCACCATGTTGCTTCGCAAGAACAAAAACAATAGGATAGATAATTATCGGCCTTTGACGATGTTAGATTTGAAGGTTTTAGCCAAGCTGTTTTAGACGGCTGTTTGCAAACTGTCCTCTCTAGTCTGATTGGTCCCGAGTAGACTTATGCCGTGAAGGGCAGGACCATTCAGGACAACCTTCATTTGCTACGCTTGATCGTTGAGAAAGTCGACAGTGATGCCGTGCTGATCAATTTAGATCAGTCCAAAGCTTTCGATAGGGTTGACCATCGATTTCTGGAGGCTGTTCTTTCGGCCGACGGTTTCGGACCGGACTTTCCCACTTGGTTCCGACTGCTGCATTTGTCCCCTGTTGCGCTGTCTCGCTTCATTCTTCAAGTTTTCCGCTGTCGCCATTGCTGTACGTTCTTGCGTTGGAACCTTTCCTGCGTAAGTTGAAGACGAATCCGGTCCTTCGCGGAATTTATTTACCTGGTGCTACCACCTCGGCCAGATACTCCGCCTATGCTGACGACGTTTCAGTTCTTGTGTCGAGCAGAGCCTAAATTAACGAAGTCAGCAGAGTAATCAGAGGTTATGAGACGATGACAAGGGCCAAGATCAAGCGCGATAAGTCTGTTGGCTTGCGGTTGGGTTCGTGGAAGGCAGTCTCTCTTCCCGGACGGACGGGCCGGTCAAGATACTCGGCGTCTGGTTCGGTCCCGACCTCCTGTTGGAAATGAATTGGTCGGAGGTACGGGAGAAGGCCGAGGTCACAGTTAGTCTATGGACTCGGAGGAATCTTTCCTTGAAGGGGAAGGCGGAAGTATGTGCCTCACACATCACCCGATTCTCCTTTATCGACTCTCCGTGCTTCCACCCCCGTCTGACTATTGGCTTTTGTAAGGCTCTTGTTCTCCTTCTTGTGGGGAGACAGGGTCGCCATGGTCAGTCGCAAGATTTATTACCTCCATTCTTCTGATGGCGGTCTGGGGGTGCCTTGCGTTGAGATTCGTCGACATACGCTTCGCATTACTTATCTAGACGGGATGTGTATGCAATTGGATGAGAACGGCGAATTCTGGAAGGAAGACGCTCGAAAAAACTTTCCATCCTTCAGAAGTGTGCGCTCATGTGAGAAGGCCGGTCGTTCACCACGAGGCGAGGGCTCCTTCTATCGCGAATGTCGACTTGCCCTCAAGCATCTCTTACGGGCGAAGGATGTTCTCTCCGACGTCCAGTCGTTGTCCCGTAAGGCATTATATCAAGTGCTAGTGAGGGAGAACGTTCAGGATGCTTTGATAGGCGAGCTCGGTCTGACGAAGCGGGAGGCTCGCTGCATATGGCTTTGGGTGTCCGGGTTGAAATGTCTCCCTAATACTGAGGCATCACTCAGCTGGCTGTTGATTCGAGGAGCCCTCTGGGGCGCCAAAAGACTTCGTTTAGCGGGTTTGTCTAAGACTCGAAACTGTGTTCGCTGCAGTAAGGAGGTTGAGACCCTAGGTCGCGCCTTCTTTCATTATAGTGTCGTAGCTCCGTTGTGCAAGTTTGTTGAAGGTATCGTGGTTCGCATGCTGCGCGGAAAGTTCTTTGTCCTCGAAACCAGTTCCGTTTGTAGCAATATAGTACCACCGTTGACTAAAGCTGATCACTATATGTTCCTTTGCTTACTGTGGGTTATGCGAGTCGTGATATGGACGACGCAACAGAAGGAATTTCATGGGGCCGAGAAGTTTACCTCTTCCCAACTGATCTTGTTCTTTAAGCATCAGCTTAAAGTCAAGATTAGGACGGAAAGGAAACGCCTCTATCCATTGGAGTTTGGCGAAAGATGGGTGAATCTTGCGCGTCTCTGCTTAGTAAAAGGTGCTGACTTAGAGTGTTTTTTTGATGCCGGTTAGGCTTTAAGAATATTGGGATTACTGGGTTGAATATTGGCAACTCTTCCTGTTTATAGGTTAGAGTAGGTCGTTTTTTTTTTAGTTTTTTCTCTTCTTTCAAGTTAACTTAGCTAGGGTATGTATGCTCATTGGGCCCTTTTTTCTGGCCCTATTTTCTTTTGCTTAATTCCCCATCCCTCCCATCGTTAGTTGGATAGTGATATCAGTTCTCTGGTGGGTGCGGGGCGTCTTTCGTTCCGAGTGTGTTTTTGGTATTTGTTGCTGAGTTTGAATGAGTGTGTGTTTGTAGTGAGTGCTTGGCTTGTACGAATGTCTTATGTTTTTCAAGTCTCGCATTGTTTTTCGTCCAGTTAACTGATGTTTCTGCCACAGTTAGGGCTGTGCGGTGTTTTATTAAAAACACTATTTTGTTTAGTTTCTTGTATACATTGTAAATATTCTTTGTTTTTTTTTTAAATTTATTTTTAAATTGTTATTTTATTCCCCTACCACCACAGACACTGAATTGTATATGTGGGAACTATTTAGGATTCCATTGAGTTTCTGAGGCATTATGGTGTTTGAGGTAAGAATAGTAAGTAAGAATGAGTTGTTTTGGTGAATGGAATATTGTTTGCGTGTTTGGGTCAGTGTTTGTGGCTACCTAAGTTTAATTTTAAGACAGAAGATGACCATCCTTTTTCCCTCTCCCCTTTTTGGCCTTGTGCCGTATTTTTACTTTCGTGCAATAAATATGAAGAGTGATCTAAATGTTCTACTGAGGGTGTTCGCAGTTCCTGTCGAACTCTGTCTTCGGCAGAGAGGAACCCGGACGAGGCTGTGCCGAAGGGCAGAGTTTCGTCCAGGTAGACCCGAACCCGATTTAGCTGGTTCTACTGGCTTGGATGACCCACGTTAATTTCGGTCTTGTGCTACATATATCCATCGTGGGGGTTGTTAAATATTAACAGTGATATAGACTGTTCTACCGAGGCTTTGACTGTTATCGAACTCTCGACCTTAGGCGGAGAGAAACCCGGACGCGGCTGTGCCGAAGGGCAGAGTTTCGTTCGGGGAGATAAACAGACCCGAACCCGTTTATACAGGTTCTACGGGGATTTTTTGGCCAAGCCTACGGGCTCGGATGACCCACGTTAAACTCGCCTTGTGTCACATGTAGCCTCATTGGGAGGGAGTTATTAAATATAACCGACACACACTCCGAAGTTGTGTAACACAGTTCTGTTGTATTTATTATTCAATACACTGTTTATCTGCAACCTCTTGTTTTGTTATTTCTTAACAATTACATGGCCGAAACAATAAATTAATCCAAATAATAGATAAATAAACAAATTAACAAATCACTCCCGCCAAAATAAATGTTTAATTTATTTTTATTTTATATATATTTATTTATTCTTTCCGGTTTTCGATTTTTAGTAACGTAGTAAAAATTTTGAGATGAGTTCTGTCATTTAATTAGTAACTTGTTTTGGTCTAGGAAGGTAATTATAATTATTTTTTCGTCCAGTTTTTGGATTGAGTGCTGTAGCCTATCCTAACGGTTATTTTGGCAGGAGTGGCTTGTTAATTTGTTTATTATTTACTTTATTTATTTGGATTGATTATTTTTATTTATTTTTGCTTATTTATCTTTTTTTTAATTTATTCTTCTCAGTCTGTTTTCAGTCTAACGGTTATTCGGACGGGAGTGGTTTGTTAATTAAATTATTTATTTGGATTAATTTATTTTAATATTGTTTTTTAAATTATTTTTAAAAGAATAGATACAAATATATAAAATAAAAATAAAATAAAAAAATAAAATTTTGAGATAATAATTTAATTTTTAATATAATTTAATTTTTTTTATATATAAGCGTGTGTTTGTGTGTGGTAAGAAACCAGAAAAAATTTTAAAAATTAAATTATTGTCTCAAAATCTTTGGGAAATGTAATATACTGCAGATGTCCTTACATTTCCTGTAATATTTCACTTTCCATAGTTCCAAAAAGGAATGCCAATCTGGGCTATTGAAAAGGAAGGAAAAGCATACATTTTGGATTTCAGCTGGTTGTGTAAAAATCCGATATTCCTCCAGAAGAATGCAAATCTACATTTTTATATCAAATTAACAGCTTATTTGGATGCTCAGAGAATGCTTCTTTAGGAAAATATGGGACAATTATTTGGTTGAAGTTATTCATTTAAGAAATGTATTTAGGAATTAAATCATGTATTTTACTATTTGAAGGGAGTAGATAAAAATATCTAACTTAAATTCTTCATATTTTGATCTGAAGATTAAATTCCTTTGTAAACAATGTAGAACATGTAAATGACATTGTGTTATATAATGCACGTCAGGAAATACCAGATGGTTTGAATCGAATTTGTCAATAATGTGATTTTGTTCGAAGAATTTCATCTGTGGTGACTCCATTATGTATTAAGCTAACCCAAAGATATACCAAAGTAGACTATACACCCAGTACCATATCAGAAATATAGAGCTGACAGGTGCATCAGAGGCTTGACCTGGATGGTGATCTCTTAGCCACTAGGTACAAATTTGTGCATGTCAGTGGCTGTTGTGGACACGTGTACATGAAAACTATTGACTGAGTCGATCAGCTGTTTACACAAAAGTTGATCGACTCCGATGAACTTAGGCTGTCTACTTGTCTACTTGTCTCTTACATCCTCGCGAAAAGAAGATCCACGTTCAGAGAAAACAAAATCACACACATCGAAGTGAATTAACAATTTTAAGATAGATTATTAATTTTTTTACGACGATAACGTCAGAGCACTAATTGCAACTGAAATGCTTTGAATTAAGGGGATAGTTAATTTACAAGTAACGTTTGTGTTTATAGTCAGATTAGCTTTTGAAACTTTTAGGTATGGTTTAAAAAATGATGCCTCCCTTAAATTACAGTTTACATAAATAAGCAAATATATAACCTAATCAATCAAAACATTAGAATTAAATTTCGAAAAGATAAATCATTTACAGATGAGAAGGAATATAGAAATGAATTTCATGACTAACGCAAGACAAAAACTGCCTCCGAAAATGAAGAGAAATAAATCCAATTTTTTCATCTTTCTTCTATTTGTAATTTTTTGTTGTTTTCCGCTTTTCTTTCTTTCTTTCTTTCTTTCTTTCTTTCTTTCTTTCTTTCTTCCATGTTTGTCCATTTATTTATTTATTTTCATATTTTTTATTTTTGAATATCTTTATTTCTTTTAGTCTTCTTTTCTTTCATTCTAATATTTATTTTAGCTTTTCGGCAATGTTCCGGGATCTATTCTAGCATGTGTAATAACAGATACATTTTTGAATTTTTAACTTTACATGTGACTCGTTTGTAAACCGATAATAATATATATATTTTTATATATCTCTGTATCCCTCAACCCCATTCAGTCGATATCTCAGTAAACCTTATTCAGTAACATCGACCTTACGGTCACCCGGCTTTCTTTTCCCTGGGTTCATCGTGTTTTCATTGCAGGGTTGATTCGGCATTTCTTAAAATTTGGGGGCTTGATGACGATGTCGAATGTCAAAATATACTTTGTGTACAGTAGATAAGAAAATGAGTAAATCTCGACTGCGTCCCTGGTAAGTTTTGTCATGCGTCCAGAACAACATCGGCTATCAAGGATGGAAAAGGAACTCTTTCAATGAAATGAACAATATTTTTTTGTTAATACGAAATAATAGTGAATAAAATGACCCTAACGGGTTTTTTTATTTATTAAAACTGGAGTACAAAATGTTTCTATTATCTGCTGAATGACTAATTTCTCCCACGCTGAATGATGTCCTGAGAAATATAGCAGTAATTGTTGAAAAAAGACCAACACTGTTGTTTTTCACTTGATTTTTTCTGTCCTGCGAACATGTTATCTGGTCTGAGTTGCAATGCGACAGGGCTGTATTATTGGCACCGTGACCAACGTCAATCAAAAAGAAAAACTCCCAGTAAGTGCCTGATTTAATTTCTTGTAGGTTTTCTCTCTTCTTTCCGTCGTGGACCTCCAAATGTTTGTGAATGCACTCTCTCACATAACGAATGAAATTAGAATATTAGGTGTGGTCCGCAGTGTGATCCATTAGCTGCTGTATCTTTTTCGAACATCCCAATGTCCTATGGACAAAAGAAAATATATCAGACGCATTGAGGAGCGTTTTATGAAAATAACTCTTTGGCCAAATTGTCACCCACGAAATAAAACCATGAGATGAAGTCAAATTTTATTCTGGTTGTAATCTTCTTCTGTAGACGAGCGATGCATAGTTGACAGGGACGAAACGTCTAACGGGTATCTTCCTTTTGCGTGGCAGCAGGCGGTCTCTCGTCCTTCTCTGTCCGCTATCTGTGTCTTTCAGTTTTTGGTTGCTAGTTCTTATAGAGAACGTCGGTTATCTAAAAAAGTAATTCACTCAATTACCTTCTTTGTCGGGATCGTTTGGTTTGGTTCTTGGAAGGTCTTAACAAGATACCAGCTGACGAGGGAAACTTTTTTTAGGCTTAAGAATGAAGAGAGTGTGAAAAAAAAGCGGAATCAAGAAAGTGTTGAAAAAAATGAGACGAAGTTTTCTGACGAGTGTATTGATTTCCTAAAATAACGGGCTTAATTTAAAATTTTTGTAATGTAATCTGTCCGTGATGGAAATGGAGGAGGACTACATTGAAATTGAATGGGCTCTGGAAAATATTGGTGTCCGTTTAACATATCAAAATAAAAAACGGAAGTTGTGGATAACAACACAGAGTCGATCTACTTTGCACCAGTGTAAGAAGAGATAACCACCCTACAGACATTTAATGTGTAATATACACTTTCATAACTGCATGCATCATTTTAAAAAAAAGAAAGAAAGAAAGAAAGAGAGAACAATATTTCCCCAAAAACAAACAGAAGAAAAATCCTTATTAAGGAAAACTTTAGTGAATTGCCAAATTCAGAGAGATCGTGTCACAAGAAAAAAAAAACAATCAAACGCTTTCATTACTATTTAAGAAAAAGATTTAACATTTTTAAAAAGTCAAACGTTTTAAAATAAAAAATATGACGTAATGGATGAAACAAGAATATTTTGTTAAAAATTGCTAATATATTTTTAAAATTTTAGAATCTTAAATTGGAACCAAGGAAACTACTTCAAACAAAATACTTAGAGGTACTTGATTGTACAAGTCGATAATATGTCAATTTTTTATTGAGGTGAAACGTACAGGACACTTATTTTTTTGTTAATACGAAATAACAGTGAATGACCCTAATAACTGCTATGTTTTGCCTTTGATATATTAGGAAAGTTTATTATCATTTTCTGTTTATGATTTCCTCTCCTCCTCTTTGCATTTTCCTGTATAGTTTCACTTAATGTTTGTTGCACGGTTTTGCTATTTTATTTCTTAGCATATAATTTCCTTTCCGCTGCTTTCATTTAGACTGATTATGAATTCTTTGTTTGGGTCTCTCATCAAATATCCCAGTTGTAATGTTCCCTTCTTTAATTTCCATGTTTATGAATGGATAATTTCATTATATAATGCAAATATTTGTCCTATATTTAGTTTTCATTTCACTCTTTTAGTAACACTATCTACAACAGTTTTAAGAGTGTTAATAATAATAGGATCAATAATCATGAACGCGTTCTACAATTCTCATTTTTCACCAACGGTCAGGATATTCTTCCAGCTTTCTAAGTGCTTTCAATTTTATGGTTTGCTAGAGAACACGCCACTATTTGAAAAAAGTTTTGTCTCTTTGTTTACGATGCCTTCATAGTCCTTAGCCTATACTATTGAAAATTACCAGAATAAATATTTCTTTTTAACATAATATTCTTCATTATCAGTACCCTAAACCCAACTCTGTTTAATTAATTATATAGTTCAATGATTGAATCGTGAAATATTCAAATTCAAAATGTAGCTAATATCAGGCGATGCACTTTTCATGCATTATCGCAAATCAAATCTTGCTTCAATTGAGTGATTCATTTGAATTTCAAAATATCACATTATTACTTTTTATTGTTGTTGTTTTTGTCGTTTCCGATATTTTAAAATTTCCTTTCAGATTTATTGGCTATCTTTGACATTTTTTTAAACACGATCTCCCATAATCCTGTTTACTCTTTGATCAGTATTTCTGATCAGCTCATATTCAAAATTTCTCACATATTCAAAACATAATGAGTTATTCTTATACGCTTTCGTCAGAGTTTTGCATAAATTGTCCATAACAGTGTTTTTATGGTAACTTTAATGCAATCATTCATGACCAGAACTGATGCATTACTCATTTATTGCTCGCGTTTTCATTAAACCGGATACTACGGACTCATGGGGGAAAGAGTGAGCACTATCTGGGCAGTACTAAAATAAGAACAAGACGAGATATCCCTCCAGATGAACAACGGGATGAGAATAATCCATTCCGTAGATTGACTAAAAGGGTTCAGTTAAAATCTCCTTGAAGGTTACTAGGATCGACAAGCAACTAAAGAAGGGTGGAGGGTACAACGAGCGGGACGTTGTAGTGATAATAACGAAATTATGACATTTGTCCGAATGTAAATAATTTACATTATTTCGTTTTAGGTAATTAAAAAAGACATCCCATTTTTAACTTAATGGCTATAAACTTTTCATGATAATAGGAAATTGAGATATCATCATTTTGTTATATGCATCAAAATAAGCAATAATATTAATTTAAACAAACATTTATTCCAAGAAATTCAATTATACAATTATTGTTTTTAAGTAAGTGAAATAAATCGTTGATATTAATGTAGACTTTTTGAAATTTACGCGCACAAAATCTATTTCGCTTTTCACTAGTATTGTTTTTATTTAGATAATATTTGTTTGCTGAAATTAATTTACTCTCCTCAACAATATTGGAGGATCTAAAAGAAAATTCTATAATTTTTTGGAAAATGGTTTTCAGCTGTTTTCATGAAAGGCTGCATCAGTGTCGGTCATGTGTAAAGTGGGCCGAAACGCGATAACAACACTAGCTTTTCACTGACAACAATCAAACATGCTCATTTTATTTGTACATTTATTTTTATTTTTAGACACATTTTAACAAACTGCACAAATGCATTAGAAATTAGTTAAATATTTAATACATATTTTCCTATTAAACTGAGAACTGTTTTTATTTACAAAATCATTTCTTTTAGAATATGAACTTTTCGATAAGTCTCGTGAGACATGTAGCAGAAAAACACAATGCACACATGGAGGTAACAAATTAAAGCTAAATTTCTACAATTATTAGAAAACATATATCGATAACTACACACCAATTTTCGTCTAGCTAAGTCACACACAGCGCACTCTACTCAAAATATTTTTTTAATACAAACACAAATATAGCAGTGTGCTGGCCATTATCGACGCGACTCTCGTTTGCCACAGATGTCTACAACTATGTCTGTGCGTTTCCTTTATATAGGTTATAAAAGAAGTCAAATAACCACAGAAAGAGAAGAGAGAGAGAGAGAGAGAGAGAGAGAGAGAGGGAGAGACCTCACACACCCACGCTAACCATAGAGGCTACACGAGAGCACTGCTGACTGCCTGTCCGACCATGAGCTGTGAGAACGACCTCCTGTGAACGTAGAAAGAGAAACGAACTTCACTATCCGCGCAAAAAGCCCCAAACCGATAGTTGGATTAAACATACTCCTTTTTCAAGCTCTCATTTCCCGACGTTGCTTGATTTGGGTGATCAGTTGTAAACCAATGCTTGAACATGTTATGACCTCGCTTAACAAAAAGGGAGATATGGATTATTATAGATCAGCAACTTAAAAAGCAAATGAAGAAGATTCTCTGAATCATATCTAATATTTATTTAACCCTACTATTGCCGAGAAAGTGACTAATAAAACAGACAAGCGTTTTAAAAAGTGCGCCATGACGAGAAATCAGCCGAATTAATCCTATTGAGCAACCACCTGAATATCACGGATTTTATTCTATGCACTACAACATAATACAATTTACCATTTCTTTTTTATGTGCAGTGTTATTTCAGGTCGTGAGTGATCACGGCTCTCCACAACATCCTTTTCTTTGTAACTTTTAACAATTTTTGTTCTTTTTATTATTCCTTCCTAATTCTGTCATTTACACAGACTTCTTAGAAAGGTTACTGACTGTTTCTCTCTGCCCTCTTTCCTTCGCTATGTCATGTGAGTGTTAAATTATCTAAATCCTCTTTCCTCATTATATGTCGCAGACATTTTAATTGCGTTTTTCTGATTTCAAGTATAAGCGTCCTTTTTATGCGTATTTTCCATGGCATTCAGAGCATCCTTTTAGAGAAGCACCTTTCTGTCGCTTTAAGTCACTTCTTCATCTGTGAAGAAATTATCTTGCATTTACTGCCATATAGAAGGGTTGATATTATATAGCACCCCAGCACTTGTTTTTTGTTTCTCGCTAAATTTTCCTGTTTCTTAATACGCTGTTTCGATTTTGTAAGGTATATTTTTCTATTTCAATTCACCTTCGGATTTCCGTGTCACATTTTCCCTCCGTAGCATAAATGAGTGTTTCTTTTACAATTTATCTTCGATTGGTTTCTACTAGATCGAATTTAATTTTATTTCTCTAGTTTTTTATTTTATTTTATCATTCCTTATATTGTTATATATTTTATATTTTATCATTCCTTATATTGTTATATATAAGCGTATTTAACGCAATACTTACGAAGGCGATAATAAAAGATTCCAATTGAAACTAAATTATAACGAATGACTAATTCAAATTTATTCTAAAGTCTTCAAAATATACTGCTTATTTTGATTACTTAACATTAATTTTGATGTTTTTCTCCATGTGTGAAATTAAACAAAATTCTATTTTTTTGTGACTTGAAGCAAAAAATAAAACTTTCTATAAATCAAATTATCGGTTATTTGAGTAGCTTCCATTTTTCTATGAATATAACATATATAATTGATTGGTTACCATTTAAATGAAATTCATTGGCTCAGTAAGCCCTAACTTTAGGCAAAGTGAATTTACGAAGAAATATTTGATGAAATTCACATGTGATTAACTTTCAAAGAAATGCAGTAAATGAATTTTAAAATAGCAAAACGCATTTCTTTCAAAGTGCCAAGTAATGGCACTCGTGAAATTTTAATTTCACAAAATCTAGTGCCGAGATCTCACAGAAATATTTATTTCTTATTGTAATGGCCACGACCTGGCAGTTTCTTTTTTTACGAACTGTAAAAGGTACCCTGATAAAATGAATGATTTCAAGTTGTCTGTGTAAATTGAACTTAATTTCCCAGTGTTCAAATTGCCCCTATCAAATGCTAAAAAGTTTTTAATTTTTATATTTCGTTTTCTTATTTTTATTTGTTGAAGCTCTACTCAAATAATTGGTTGAATCTAACAACGCAAACGGTATATTTTTCTTTATTTCTATTGAACTTAAAATTTTGGTCAGCAGTTTATGATTTAATTAAGTGTTTATACATTTTTATTTACAAATGACCAGTAGTTTAATAAAATGTAGAGAGAAGATTAATGTTTAACTGATAAATGGTACAATTTTTTTTATAACGATTTCTTCGCATCTGCCATTAGCTCATATAACATTATTGTTCAAGCGACTTCGATCATCTGTGTGGGCTTTTTCTTATTTAAAGCTAAGCTTAGTAAATATCTACATTATAAGCATGAACACAGAAAATAATGTATGGATATCGTTAAAATAGTATTAAACGATACATATAAATTTAAAGAGATCAGTTTAATATATTGGTAATAAAGTTTGTTAAAATTTCATCAAACAGATTTATTTAGAACTTATTTATTGTTGCATAAATCTACCGTATTTGACGATATATAAGGTGCACTTTTTGTTTTCTTAATAAAAATATCTTTTAAAATTCCCCTGCGTCTTATATGCCATATGTATGTTTAAAATTTACGATGGTCGTCCAAAATTAACTACCTGGCAACTCCTATTAGCTTAGACTTTAGAGTAACTTTCATATACGTATTGTCATTATTCAAAAGGCTTTTATGCAGATTAAAAGTGTTATCATTGATAATATTCATTATATTAATTTCATCACATTTAATATTAGTACTTTGTTTCACTAAAATTATATGCAATTATATATTTGTAAAATGTATATTATATGCAAATTATATATTTGTAAAATAGGTTTGTTTTATTAATATTTTTCTTGCGATAACTTTCGCTTGCATTGGTATAAATACAATCAGAAGTTTTATATACTAATTATTCCATTAAAAAGTTTAGAAGACGCAGGTTGTACAGATCATATAAAGGAAAATTTTTGACTGAATTTTACTCTTTCAGATATGACAACAGCAAGAATGAGTTTAAGCAACACTGTTACGTACTAGCTTCATGTAATAAACTAGGCTAAAGAGCATGGAAATAGAGCAGTAGCAAAATATTTTGGCCCTCCACCTACAGAAAAAAATGATACGTTACTGGCGGTTGCAGGAAAATAACCTACGGGTAGCGAAGAAAGGAAACATTAACCATCACCACCCAGCCCCACACTGGCCTGAAATTGAAGAGGAAATTAAAGCGTGGGTTGTATTTGAGGGGAGGACAGGCAGAATCATTACTACAAAAATGATAGGGAACGTTGCTAGAAGATTAGCGAACGAAAAGAGGATTCAAAATGTTATAGGAACAGAAAGATGGTGTTATCGTTTTATGAAACGGGAAGGTTTGTCAATGCGTACAAAAACATCAATTGGGCCGAGGATGCCAGCTGATTATGATGACAAAATAGTAAAGTTGCATAAATTTGTTATACATGCTCGACAAAGAACTTTTTTGAAATATTGATGAAGTCCCACTAACGTTTAATGTTGCATCAAACAAAACTGCGAGTATTAAGGGATCCAAGACTCTTACAATAGACCATGAGAAGACCCATTATATGGTTATTCTTGCATTTTGCGCTGATGACTCCTTTTCTGATTTTTTAGAGAAACTACACCGAAAGAAAAATACCAAATGGTGTGTATGTTCATGCTCATCCAAAAGGCTGGATGGACGAAGCTGGTTTACCGTTAATGCTATGAGTTGTATGGGAAAGACGTCCTGGTGGACTATTACGAAAGCCCTCTCTTCTGGTTTGGGGTCAGTTCCGAGCGCATAAGACAGAATTCATTAAAAAGAAAGCAGCGGAATTGAAGACAGCGATAGCGGTTATTCCTGGTGGACTAACGAGTCAGTTGCAACCTCTGGATGTGTCTTTTAATAGACGATTCAAGCAAAACATGAAGGAACAATGGAACACGTGGATGGCAATGCCTGATCACGACATTACACTTACAGGAAGAATAAAAAGAGCCAGTAGTTTGCACAAGTCTGCGAATGGGTAAAACAAGATTGGGATAATATTAGACCAGAAATTGTGAAATCTTTTAAAAAGTGTGGCATTAGCAATACTCTGAATGGAACGGAAGATGATGCATTATTTAACGACGATGATAGTAATATTGAAAATGAGTATCAGAGTTTTGATAACGAAGACGACGAATTTTATGAATTTGAAGATGAATAAAATTTTAATGGTAACTACTTTTTTGCTCACTTGTAATAACTGCTTGATTTTTATTTTATTTTCTTAACTTTGGATATGATAAATTCTTTATAGGCTCGTGCTCTTTTTTTCTATTATTTTCGTTTAATTGTAATCATGGCTTGTTTAACCAAAATAATACCTCATAAATATAGTCTAGGCTGTACCATTTACTAATAATTTTATTAATTACTAATTTTTTCTTGATTTGCCCTGCTGAAAATGGGGTGCGTCTTATACACCCGTGCGTCTTATATATGGTAATTGTTGTAATTTTAAGAATGAACTGGATAATTCGTTGTTTTCTTTGTTAGACACACGAGAAATCATATATTGCTGGCTGAAACCCTGTCCATACTTCATTTCGATGTGAACGAAAACATGTCATCAATGCATGACGCCAAAGAATGACAATCCCAAGGATAGAAATCAATGACTATCAATTTCTTATACAATAGCGCAATCTTCTGCTGAGACGTAATATATGTTCTATGGAGAAGTAGTTAATAGGGATCAACGGGCCAACTAGCGCTCAATGGAGAAATTGATTGAACATTGTGAAAAGAACATGATCAACATTAATTAACGATATTCAATCTTTATCATTCTCTGTGGGACAGTTGACTATGTGAACATGAAAACAGATTGAATGGTTGCATGGGGCAACAAGAAATTATAAGAAATTATCTCATGCAGTTATAAGGAGTGAATTAAAATATCATTCGCGGCTATGAACTCTTGATAAGATGATAACCAATAGAAACCATAATAACCCACGGATAACTTCAAATTTGAAGGACGCAGATTGAGGACTTAACCGTTAGTGTATTCTTCCAATTGTTAATTTTTGGAAGGATTAAAATGTGTTACGAATTCAAAGTAAATGTCTTACTAATGTAATTATATGTATTATTTTCAATTTTCCTTCTGCGATGTCACGAGAAAATTTAATTTATTTGAAATGATGTGATTAATTATCAATGTAATGCAGTTTTCGATGAATAACGTGCTTTTTACTTTCTTACGTCCGATGATCTGTTAATTGAAAGTCCGAATTCATCTCCGTGGTTAATGTCTGGCAGTGGAGTCACATTTGTAACAGAGTTAGCGGCAGATCGGGCAAAGCCGGAACCATATTGCTTGTCGGAGAGCAGGTTATGTGAAGTAAGGTGCTTAACCACTTCGGCGTTGATTAAAGCCTCGAAGACTTTACCGAATAGTGGTAAGAGACTGACAGAACGGTAGTTAGACGGGTCAGAAAGGTAACCAGAGTTCTTAAAGACAGGAACAACAGATGAAGACTTCCAATAGTTTGGAAAGCAAGAGTCGGTGAGGCAGTAATTGAGAGGACAGGAGCCAATTCAGTATCACATTTCTTCAGGACAATGGCCGGTATCTCATCTCCACCACTGGCCTTATGGGAGTCTAATTTAGAGATGATTCACAATACCATCGTTGGGGTTAGGTGCATCTCACTCAGTACGGACTTAGTTCTAAGGGGAAAATCAGGTGTTGGTACACCAGATGAGTCTAGCGTTGAATTAGATGGGAATTTACGAGCAAAGCATTCAGCCTTATGATCTGAGGAGTTAAGTGGTTGTGTGCCAAGAAGATCAGCTACAGGGTGTTTAAATCATTTAGCATGGTGGGCATTAAAGTCACCGAACACAATTATGCTTGCAGATGGACATAGAATCTAGTATTGCTCCTACTCCTTTGTCGTTCTTCTCCCCGCCTGCATAAATTATCCTGCGTTTGTTGCTGACAAAGTCACCGTTGTTTGGCCATCTAGTTTCACATAGACCTAGAATGTTGATGTTAAGCTTGTTCATCTCGTGTTTGATCGCAGTTGTTCAGTGTCCGGACGTTCCATGTCCTGGGGGTTATTTCGTGTTTGATGCGAGCAGTCGCAGGATAATGGCCCGTTGACACCTGCCGCTCATGTTGTCCTTTTCCGAGCGAGGGATAGATTCCGAGGACTTTTATCCCTTTACGCGGTTTATGCTAGCAGTCGCTGGATAACGGTAAAGTGACACCTGTTGCGCAAGTCGGTCCTTACCGGGCGAGGAGCTAATTCCAATAGACATAACCCCCTTCACGCCGTTAGGTTTCGCATTATCTGAGTTGTTAACCATGATTTGTCTTGGGATTGATAGTGGAGCGGTTTCCCGTTGCCTTCTCCACTGTGGTTTATGGAGGCACCACCTCTGATTAGCTGACCGTTGACTCAGCGAGTTCCTCTGCCTTTTGTTAGGTCTTGTTTTTCGTCCTACTGTCTTGCTAACGAGCCGCCTCACTCGGAACTCGGAGTGGGGTAGTCGTTTAGTCGCCGACATTTCGACTAAGAGGTAATGGAAAGAACAAAAAAAAAACGAACTTTTTTTTTGTAATTAGCTTTTAAGTTTTAACTTAGTATAAGTCCTGTTGCCCGTTACTAAAATTCTAACATAAGTGGGGTGGACATTAAACTTGCTTCACTTAGAGAAGAAAAATTTGAAAAACATGAAAAATAAAATAAATAGTAGTAGCAACCAAATAAAAAAAAGGGAAGAGAAAGAGGAGGAAAAGATCCTTACATTTAAACCCAAGACCGAGAGAGATGCTAGTCTGACCGTTTACATAAGAACATCACTTCACGACTGTGTCCAGGCGTTTGTTCACAGGTCAACTTATATTCAAGAATCTTAATAGAAAACTTAAGACGAGTGAATTAAATTCAGTACCATTAGAAATAAGACAGTTATGGAAACTAAAACAATTAGTAATAACGAAACAATATATTAATACTTAAATAAATTAGTAATTTAGAAACAAAGAAAGGAAAACCAAGGTATAAAAGAATGAATTTTAAATACGTACTTAGAGAAAGGAACTTAATAGTTGTCCATAATTGTCCTTCTATTATCGTTGAATCAGAGATGGAATTCCGAGATCTTCATCACCAGCGATATGGTTATTGTTGTGGTAGGATCCACCTAATTTGCATAGTGGAGTACCGACGATATAAATATGGTTGGTACCGGGAAGACAGGGAGGCGAATCAAGAGATCCAACTAGAGACTCTGCCCGACTGCTACTTAGTCAACACATTCTCCAGGAACGGTCTTCCCAGGAATATACAAAAGACTATATGTAAATATTGTGTACACTTTCTTGTTTCAATACATTTTGTTCTAAGTACATTTTGTGTCGCATTATTATTCCATGCATTAGTCAAGTTTCAACAATGGCGACGAAGTAGAAGAACCATACGAAAAAAAAAAAGTATTAATAATTGAGAGTTTTCAACAATTGGGACAAGTCATTGAAGAACCCAGGCTGAAAAAAAAAATTATTAATTAAAAGTCCAACATTTAACGTAACGACGAAGGATTCTGAACTTCTGGATATGTAGAACTCGTTAAAAGACGACTAAGCATAAAGGAACGTTCACTCAGAAAAATTTGAAAGGTGTCGTAAACAAATAACGGTAATTTTAAATTGAAAAAATTATCTAAAACGAGGCACCCGTTAAAAAGAAAAAAAACTGGTCGACTACAAAAACATGCATGGAAGTAAAAGGAGCACAAATACACCGTGTCGACTTTGAAAGGTAACGAACTTTAAAAAATGATTTTTTTTTGTTTGTTCAACGAAGTACCTCTGATAATAAAATCAGAAGTTGTCATTAAAATACGCGAACAGAAGTCGAAAACGGAAAAAAAAAAGTCCGACGGTCTCTGTTCAAAAAAAAAAAAAAAAAAAAAAAAAATACCAAAGTTGATTATCACGGGCGTGAATGCAAAAGCAAGACATAAAATTAAAAAGTCGTACGTTGTTTCGATGTTTTGGTCAGCTTATATGATATCCGTGGATACACAAATTAAAAGTATATTCTTTGTTGCATGAACACTATCAGCTAAAGATGGATGAATTATCCAAAGTCATATCTGAATTATTCAAATCCCAGCACGAACAGTTTACCTTATTAATAAGGGAACAACAGATAGCACAGCAAAAATATCAAGAAAAGCAAGATGAAAGACAGCAAAAATATCAAGAACAACTGATAGCACAGCAAAAATATCAAGAAAAGCAAGATGAAAACAGCAAAAATATCAAGAAAAGCAAGAGGAAAGACAGCAAAAATATCAAGAACGGCAAGAGGAAAGACATTTAGAAATTCAAAGGTTAACACTGGAGAAATTAAAAAACTATCAGGCAAATGAAGGAAATTCTTCATATTCTAATAACACCATATTTAATTCGATGGAAACTTTCACCTATGTGCCAGACGAAGAAAAAACGTTTGAAGCGTACTTTAAACGATATGAAGATATTTTCTACACAGACTGTGAAAACTGGTCGAATTCAAGAAAAGTCAGTCTATTACTAAGAAAGCTAGGTACAGCAGAACATAGCAAATTTGTAGGTTTTATTCTACCGAGAAAAACAACTGATTTGGAATTCTCGAAAACAGTGAAATTGCTAAAAGAGCTGTTTGGAGCAAATATGTCGCTTTGGCATAAGCGATGGTTATGCATGAATGTCTCTAAATCCGACGATCAGGATTACTTAACATATGCATCTATAGTGAATAGACATTGTAACAATTTCAGATTGGCAGAGATTACGGTTGAAGAATTCAAGTGTTTAATTTTTGCTCAAGGACTGGTATCCAGTAAGAGTGCTGAAATAAGACGCAGAGTTTTGTCTAAACTCGAATCTGAACAAAACCTTACCCTGCAAAAGTTAGCAGAGGAGTGTCAACGGGCCGTAAGTTTAAAGAAAGAGTCTCAAAAAATCGAAGAAGCTGGTATTGCTTATATTAAAAAAATAAAAAAACAGTCAAATTACCCATCAGAAAAAAATTGGAGTAAAAATTCGGCGTATTTTAAAAGTAGACAAGAAAAATAAAATAAAAAGGTCCCACCATATAATTGCAGACGTTGTAACGAAAGACACTGGGAGGTAAATTGCCCATATAGAAATAAGAAATGTTTCGTGTGCCACAAGAATGGTCACAAAGGATCGTGTTGTAAAACGAAAAAATTCAATAGCCGAATTAGACAAACAAATTCGAATATCACATCAGATAGAGATTTGAGGAAATATGTGACGATTGAAATATTTAAAAAGAATATCAAATTTCAACTCGATTCGGGTTCAGATTTAACAATAATGAACTATAAAACATGGAAAATTTTTAAAAGGCCTACAATAATGAAGTCAACGAAACTCGCTCGAACGGTAACTGGAAAGGAAATTAACTTCGAAGGCGAGGTTGCACTTCCCATGAAATTGAATGGGATCGTTAAAAAAATAAAAGTTTTCATTCTGAAAAATGGAGAAAACTTGATAGGTACAGATTTTATTGAAACATTCGAATTGTGGGATAAACCGTTAAACTCATTCTGCAGAAAAGTAGAAAGTAATACGCAAACAAGACAGGGCATTAAAGATGAATTAAAGAAAAAGTTTCCGGAAACCTTCACACCTGGTCTTGGAAGATGTAACAAGTTTGAAGCTAAATTTGAATTAAAGGAAAATACTATGCCAATTTTTAAAGAGAAACGTAACGGGCCTTTCGCAAGTGTAGAGAAAGTTAACGAAGAACTTGATAGGTTGGAAAAAATGGGAATTATTTCGAAAGTAGAATCTAATTCATGGGCTGCGCCGATTGTGTGCATAAAAAAGAAATCAAACCAAATCAGAGTCTGTGTTGATTTTTCGACATGGTTGAACTCGGTAATTAAGGACTACCATTACCCGTTACCGAGTCCGGAGGAGATTTTTAACAAGCTAAATGGCGGAGTGATTTTTTCAAAAATCGACTTATCTATCTCCAAATTCCCGTCGAAGAGAAATGTTCGAAGTTACTAGGGATAAACACGCATAGAGGTTTATTCAAGTACAACAGGCTTCCTTTTGGTATTAAAGTGGCACCAGCCATTTTTCAACAAGCTATGGACGTCATGGTGAATGATTTAGACTTTGCGTGTGCCTACTTAGATGACATCATAGTAAGGAGTGCAAACGTCGACGAACATCGAGAGCACCTAAATCAAGTATTTAAAAAGATTCAGGACTTTGGATTTAAAGTCAAAGAATTAAAGTGCGAATTTGGTTTGGAGGAAATTAAGTATTTAGGTCACATAATCAACAAAAATGGCAGATCTCCAGATCCGGAAAGGTCCATTGCGATTAGAGACATGCCGACGCCCACTAATGTGGCGACGTTACAGATTTTTCTGGGGCTCGCAAACTATTATCAAGCGTTCATTAAAGGAATGTACAATCTAAGAGCTCCGTTGAAGGAACTACTAAAAAAAGACAAGGCATGGGAATGGACGGTAGAATGTCAGAAAGCCTTTGATGAAATAAAGAAAATGCTTACGTTCGACCTCTTTTTAACCCATTACAATCCAAAACTTGATATTGTAGTGGCAAGTGACGCTAGTTCATACGGGGTAGAAGCGTGTATTCAACACATAATGCCAGATGGTTCTAGAAAAGCAATTGCATATGCTTCGAGAGCATTACTCCCAGGAGAACGGAGTTACTCACAGATAGAAAAAGAGACTCTGAGTATCATTTTTTCCATAACAAAATTTCATAGATACATCTACGGCAGACATTTTATGTTAGAAACGGATCATAAACCTCTGATCACTATTTTTGGGTCAAAGAAAGGGTTACCCGTTTATACGGCAAATCGACTGTTAAGATGGGGAACCATTCTTCTTAATTATGATTTTCACATAAAGCACCTATCATCGAAAAATATAATTCATGCGGATACTTTATCAAGACTCGTACCGAGCCAAGAAGAAAGATTCGAAGAATCAATTATTGCAAATATCAGAGCAGATTATGAGGTGAAAAGCATGGTAAACAACATTGTAAGAGAGCTACCGGTTACATCAAAGGCAATCAAAAAAGAAGCTGAAAGCGATGATTTCATATTAGAAATAAAAAGCAAAATGGTAGCAAATGACCAAAAAGTGCAGGAGATTTATTCAATTTGTGACGGAATTTTATTATATGGTGAGAGAGTAGTAGTACCAAAAAAGTTGCAGAAAAGAATCCTACGGGACTTTCATATGGGTCACCCGGGGATTAATAGAACAAAAAGCTTAATGCGAAGCTTTGTATATTGGAAAGGAATGGATGTGGATATCGAAAACATGGTTCATCGATGTAAAGGGTGTGCGTTAGCAGCTAAGGCACCACCTATAGTACACAAACTATGGCCCAAGACGGATCATCCGTGGACAAGATTACACATTGATTTTGCTGGTCCAGTAGAAGGTTATTACTACTTAATAGTGGTAGATAGTTTTACAAAATGGCCGGAAGTACTACGCTGCAAAAAGCCTACGTCCAATACCACAACAACTTTTTTGCATGAACTATTTGCACGGTTCGGTGTGCCAGAGTGTATTGTGAGTGACACAATTCACTTCTGAAGAATTTAAGGAATTTTGTGAGTTATATCAACCACATAACGACGCCGCCGTATCATCCGAGATCCAATGGACTCGCAGAAAGATTTGTCGATACGTTAAAGCGCGCTCTGAAGAAAGCCTCAGGAGTTCCAACGGAAAAGGCGCTTCAGCAATTCCTACAAGTATACAGAATCACGCCAAACCAGAGAACACAATCAAACATGGCACCAGCTGAACTAATGTTCGCTAGGAAAATTAAGTCAGTGTTTGACAAGCTTTTGCCAGGAAAAAATAGAGTACAGAATACTATGTATACAGCTAGAAAAAGATACACCGCCGGAGAGAAGGTGTTTTTCAAGTGCTACAGAAACAACGTTGAATTCTGGGAGCGAGGCATAGTGGACAAGAGAATCGGTGACCTGATTTACATAACTAAAGGGCCGAAGAATACTCATAAAAGGCACCAGAACCAACTTAAAAAATGTTACGTTCTAGAGCATGAAGAAAGTATACCAGATGAGGAGGAAGATCCCATTGATGTAATGTATGATATTTTTCAAGTAGAACCTCCGCAGAATACTCCTGAACCGAGGAGATCCGGTAGGAAACGAAAGTTCACGGACCCATTGGACGTGAATCCAAAACGGAAAATATATTAAAATTAAGCAGATTGACATATACATAGGAAGTATGCAAATGGGATCTACAAAGAAATAACCATAATCATCATCCCATATAGGAAGCCAGTTTGAAATCCAAAAGGGATTTCAAGGCCTGGGAGGGGGATGTTGTGGTAGGATCCACCTAATTTGCATAGTGGAGTACCGACGATATAAATATGGTTGGTACCGGGAAGACAGGGAGATCAAGAGATTCAACTAGAGACTCTGCCCGACTGCGACTTAGTCAACATTCTCCAGGAACGGTCTTCCCAGGAATATACTATAGACTATATGTAAATATTGTGTACACTTTCTTGTTTCAATACATTTTGTTCTAAGTACATTTTGTGTTGCATTATTATTCCATGCATTAGTCAAGTTTCAACAGTTATAATGTTTACTATATCCACTTCATAATTTTGACTTGGATCCTTCAAATTATCATCTATTTAGAACCCAGGACCAACATATGCTGACCGTCATCCAGTGCAAGCACAAACGTCGTAAAATTACCCGGAACCTATCCCTTGCCTGGAAATGAGCGACAGGTGTCACCGGATCGTTATTTTGCGACTGCTCTCATCAAACAAAATGTAACTCTCGGAACATGGAACGTTCGGACTTTGAACAACTGTGACCAGTTAGATAATGTAAAACAAGAGAGGAGTAAAGTAAAAATGAACATCTTAGGTGTATGTGAAACTAGGTGGCCAAACAACGGAGATATTGTCAGCGTTAATCATAGGATTATTTATGCAGGCGGAGAGAAAAACGATAAAGGAGTAGGATTGATACTAGATCAAGAATTCAAGAAATGCGTCCTGGGATACTACAATTATCTGAAAGAATTCTGGGAGTCAAGCTGAAAGGAAAGCCTTTCAACGTAGCTATCATGATAATGTATGCAGCGACAGGACGAAGTAAGGAAGAAGATATTCGAATCTTTCAACTCTATGCTAGACAAATCGCAAGAAGTCATAATTATCCTGGAGACCTGAATGCTAAAGTCGGCAGAGAGAGGGTAGGGAATATAGGCGGAAAATTCGGACGAGAAAACTGCAACGAACATCGAGAAAAATTGGATCCAGGTGTGTACGGCTAATGACCAGGGGTTCCAAGAACATCCAAGACGATTATGGATATGGAGGAGCCCAGAAGAAACTAAAAACCAAATTGACTAGATAACTATTAATAAAAGATGGAGTGTAAAAAGGAGATACGGGGGACACAATGGAAATGGAAACTCGAAATGAAAGGCACTAAGAGATGCTTTGGTGACATCAGCACACGATATCATCCCAAAGGAGACAGGACGAAGAAGGAAAAACGATTGGATGAGATTCTTGACATGATGCGCAGGAGATAGAAAACTCTTAAGGTACGGAACGGATTACAGAAAACTACACAACAAAATAAGGACCAAATGCAGGCCAGGATAAAGAAGAGTGGTTAAACAAAAATTGTACAGAAACAGAGAGACTGAGTACCACCAACAAAGGAGATATGCACAACACAAATAAGGCAATTAACAGGACAGAAGACATGCTCGTCAACAGGCTGTATAAATCATGGATGGAATGATCTTATTAGAAAAGGAAACATTCTTAAGCGCTGGAACGAATATATTGCAGAACTCTTCCACGACGAAAGAAAACAACCAGCAATACACAGAACTACGACGGGACTGAAATTCTAAACACCGAAGTAGAAGGTGCGATGGCGAAATTGCACAGAAACAAGGCATCAGGGCCAGACAGAATTGTAACAGAAACTCTGACAGTTTTAGATGATTTTGACATAGACAAGATTACGATAGTGGTGATATACCGGAAGATCTCAGCAGATCTACTTCATTGTATTGCCTAAGAAACCAAACGAATGTGAACCCCACTGGACAATAAGCTTAATGAGCCACATAAAAAAAAATCATCCGTATTCAGATGAATAGCGCGCGCAGCAAAATCAGGACAGAGATAGGACAAGAACAGCGCGGATTCGTTAAAGACACCGGAACAAGGAACTCGATATTCATGCTCAGAATCCTATCAGAAAGAGGAATGCACATGCAGAAGGACGTGCACCTGTTTTATAGATTACTCAAGGGCATTCGGCAAAGTACGCCACAAAGATCTGTTGGAACTGCTCAGCAACCTTGATATATTTGGGAAAGATATTAGAATAATCAATATTCTGGCAGCAAGTGGCCTGCATGCGAATAAACAGAAATATAAAGAGGCGTAAGGCAAGGATGTGTCTGCTCACCGGACTTATTCAACCTATACAGCAAGGCGATCCTGAGAACAGGATTCATCATTGGCGGCACGATCTTAACAATATAAGATATGCAGATGACACAGTGTTGATAGCAGACACGGAAAGGAAATTACAAAACTTCCTACAGAAGGTAGCGAAGGGACTAAGCATAAACTACAAGACAGACTACATGGTCATCTGCAAAAAAATGAGCCCGAAATGCGATTTACAGGTCGGGGATACTAAAATCAAGCAGGTGCGGAAATTTAAATATCTGGGAAGTATTCTGACAGAGAACGGTAAATGCGACGCTGAGATCCAAAGAATCATTGGGATAGCCAAAAACGCATTCCAAAAAGTAGACAGGATATTACGAGACAGGAAGGTTTCGTTAGTAACAAAGAAAAGAGTACTGAATTGCTACGTGATATCTGTCCTCCTTTACAGTAGCTAATGTTGGACGGTCTCCTCAAAGATGAAGAAGAGACTCGAGGCAGCGGAGGTATGGTTCTACAGAAGGATGCTAAGGATACCATGGACCGAACATTTGAGCAACGATGAGGTTTTGGAGAGGATGCAAACAAGGAGGAAGCTTATACTTAACACCAGGAAGAGGCAACTGAAATTTCTGGGACACGTAATGAGAGAGGAGGGCTTGGAGAATCTGATACTCACAGGGTGGATAGCTGGAAAAAGAGACAAGGGAAAGCAACGCGTGACATACCTACTGGTCTTAAGCAAATGGATGACAGAACAGGGTTTGGGAGAAGTAGCAAAAGGACAAAGCATATTTAGGGATAGAGGGAGGTGGAGAGCCATGATCGCTTGCGCCCTGAAAGAAACACGGCACATAATAGAAGAAGAAGACGAAGAAACGGTTCAACATTGATGACGCTGTTGTTGTAAGGAGCAAAGTTTAATACATTTCCTTGGCATCAGGCTCTACAAGGAGGATGTCTGTGCAAATCTATCAATCTCGACGGTGACTACATTGGAACATAGCATACTAGTGCTGGTAAATATCAACAATATTTTATTTAAATGGTCATAAACATATTCGAATACTAAATATATGCACCTTAGTTCTCTCACACATAAGCATACACGCCCACACGGTTATATATATATATATATATATATATATATATATATATATATATATATATATATATATATATATATATATATATATATATATATATATATATATAACAAAATAACAGAGACAAAACACCCTTGAAAATGACTATAGAAGAGGCTGAAAGCGCTTGAGACAATAAAAATTATGGAAAAATTTTATAGTCCCTTTCTCCTCAGTCAGCTATGTGCTATGCGTGATAGCGGTCATGTATCTTTCGATACATGATTGACGTGGCAGATTTTTTCCCCGCAGTAGGTTGAAATTTCTTTTTGCGGTAAATCAGTAGCTACCCAAGGCTAATGAACCCGGTCTGTCCTACTATTTACCTACACATGAGGGGGAGAAGACGAGGATTCGTACTTTCCTAAGGGTTAGCACGTAAGTGAATGTAATGGATTCGACTGGAATTCGAACTCGGCTCTCCGATTCCTCAATCCGAGCCGCTATCCTTTTACTCCACCGTGCCTCTTCTCGTTCTCCTGCAAAACAGAAAAACCGTAAGAATGCTGGAAAAACTTAATAAAAAATTAATTAAAATCTTCCTTGTCTGCCGTATTTATTGAAAGATTTTTGAAAGAAAGGCTGCTGCCCAAATATATATTAATATATATATGTATACGTATGTAAGTCTGTATGTATTCTGTGCGTGAATGTGTATGTGAATGTATGTGTGTGTAGACATAAAGAGAGAGAGAGAGAGATAGACAAATTCATAAGTACGAACACAGACATGCAAGCACATTGAAAGAAATAATTATTTTTTGAAAAATTCTTACAAGAATGTATTAAAATCATTGTTTGTTTTAACGACTTAAAATATACTTTCTCGTTTTATATTTAGAAGAACATGAACATTCATTGCTCTACCGAAAGTCACAATGAGAAAGTATGAAGGTGATAAATGCAGTTAAATTTATACAAAAACACTTTCTGTAAAAGTATATCGCATTCCGACAAGTTGTCATTATAAATTTGAAAAATACGTGGACGGTATTTTCCTGAAGTAATTTTATATAAAATCCCGTGCTCTTTTCATATTCACCTTTGAAAATCTAGTGAAAATTTATCTGATATAAGGAAGAAAGAACGAATTAAGGAATGAGATAAATACTATTTATAGATATACGTTATTACATGACTGAAAGAACTGGAAAACATTTGTAAAATACAATTAAAGATTTAAAAGTAACTAAATATGTATTGCACGGTAGGTCCAGAAAAGAGTATCAAATACCGATCAAGCTAAATCAGTTACTAAAAGTTAATTCTATTAAATATAGTAGAGACATGTTGGATTGTAAACAAAGTGAATGATTTGAAGATATTTAATAATAATTGTTGAATATGCTGGAATATTAACGCATGGTAGCTTTTCTCTCTCCTTTCCATGAGTCTACCTTTCGTCCATGCTCAGAATATTGCTGTGACATATGGTTCGGTGCTCCTGTTATATATTTAGAGATTCTTGATAAAATGCAAAGAATAAACAGCAATATTATTGGTCCTGACTTGGCGTCTTGGTTTCAGTCACTGTTTCCACCATCGTAAAGTTGCCTCCCTCTACCTTTTCTATAAATACTTTCATGATAATTGTTTAGATGAGCACATCGCTATGGTACCTAGACTTTACGAATTTAAGCGCAGTGTCTTAGGTCTTATCAATTTACAGTTCAGTTTGATACATGTAATCGTAAGTTCTATGCTAGAAGTTTCTTTTATAGCAGTTTACGCTTGTGGAACTCTCTTCTGGCTCCATGCTTTCCAATCAATTTTAATCTTCAAAAATTTAAATGCCAATATCAATCGCTATCTACTGTCTTCCTGATTACTCTTCTGATGTTCTCGGTCGATAGTAATGCTTCTGTTTCTAATTTTTCCACACCCAGTAACCCCCTGTGACTTAGTGGCCTTGCATGTGGTGAATTAGATTAACACACACACACACACACACACACACACACACACACAGACACACA
>OZ038475.1:86415536-86800536 GCA_964036315.1 Acanthosepion esculentum
TATATATATATATATATATATATATATATATATATATATATATATCCATAGACGTGTGTACTCTTCTATCGATAGTTATAAAAAGCTAAAATGTTTGAGCCAGAGTAAAATACAATAACATTTGTAGTTTTTGTGATTCTTCCCAGCAGCTACTCGCCTGTAAGATGCCAACTCTAAACCACCATGCATTGTTCCTCCTGTTTGCTGACCGGTGTCTATTGATATCCTAAATTTCTGCAGGCGACTTTGTGCGCCTGGTCTACTAGGCCACGATTTACTGTTTTCTAATAGTAAAAAAAAGGCGGACATCAATTTTCTATGTTACTGGTAGCTACAGTTGACCACATCTTTTCAGGTGTCAATGCCATTTAATATATATCTTCCTAAAGACGAAAATCAGACAGGTGAACACACACACGCACGAATACACACATAAACACGCACAATAATAAAATAAGACACATGAGGTTTTTGAAATTGGTAAATTTGGAGAACGAAGACCTTGATAAGAAGAAACCAAATCTGAAAATGAATTGAGAGATAATGTGAAAAGGAAGAGAAATTATGTCAGGTTTATCAACCAAACATAAGCGTATAAGTAGAAAAGGATGAGAAAAAATCAGCAAAATAGAGGAGATAAAAGTAATAAAAGACAAAATAAAAGCGATTGAGAAACAAGAGACTGGAGGAAGATACAGTGGATGGAATGATCACGTATTAAGCACGTTCTTGCTTGTTTAACAATACAATCGCTTTTTCTATCTTTTATTTGGTACAAGCTTTCAGTGATTGAAGATTATGAAAAGATGGAAAACTATAGGTGAATTAGTCATTTTCGTGTGGTTGTCTCTTATTGATTGCTATAAATTATATAACCATTGCTATGACAAAAATGTACATTTTGATACCTGACCAATTTTGTTTTAGAAATTATAAAATTTCATTTCTTTTTAGACATTGGGATGAATAGATGGTAAATGTCAAATGAGACTAGATCTTTAATTTTTAAAGAAATTAGGAAAGAATGTTTTAATATTTGTATTCATAAATTGCATGAATATTATTATTATGCGACATTTATTTATATTTTTCCTCCTGAGATCGGTTTATTTAAAAATAAGCAGTAAAATCTCAATGATCAAATTTAATTTTAAAAATTTAATTATCGTTTAATAAAAGTCCATTACATCTATAACATACAACTATTAAATGACATCGTTTTAACAATTTAAGCTGTGAATCAATTAGTAGTTAGCACCGAGATGTCTGAGTGGAATATATATATATATATATATATATATATATATATATATTTATTGTGTGTGTGTGTATGTGCGCGTGCGTGTGTGTGTGTGTGCGCGCGCGGCAATAAAGGTATTTACGATGATGTCTATAGTGCTATTACCAGGGGCATTTGTAAATACTTTGAGACATCTAGTGAGGCTTATATTTTCTTGTTGATTTTGTTAGATGGTAGGATTTGTAAAATTTAATTAGTGGAATTCATTTGAAGAAACGTAATCAATTATCGCTATTTAAAATGCATTAAATAAATTCATTTTACAAACATTTCGTTGAAATATGGTTCTATTTCAATAAAATGAAAGTCTGTTATTTTATTAAATAAAAATATATATTAAATAATTTCAGACTAAAAATTTAAATAATTATATAATTTAATTTTTAAAATGAGTATCTAAAAACATTAAAACTCTTATTTGATGATAAGCAAGAAAATGTATAAACTTCAGATGTCAATTTGATCACCTTTTCAACATTGAGAACATGAAAAGAGATAAGTCTAGTCTAATTTTGTGCCATTTATCAGCGAATCGTGAAGCTAACTTGAAAATTATTTACTAGTCGCATGTTAAAAAATACCACTTTGTGATGTATTAATTCTGTGGATTACCCCCAATTACTTTCCTAAAAAAATGTCGGTAGAGGACGCTCTTTAAGCCTATAAATTCATTCTCACTCTTTTTTTTCTCTACCTTTCAAATGTAGTCGCAGGTAGATAAGAAAGCTACCGCTGAGGTGCGTATGCTTCCTTTAATAATTTGTTAACTTTTGAACACTCTCACACACATGCATATATATATATATATATATATATATATGTGTGTGTGTGTGTGTGTGTGTGTGTGTGTGTGTGTGTGTGTGTGTGTGTGTTAGATATACTTCTACACAAACACCTTCACTAGTTTAAATGTATTCTTTCATATATCCAGATTGTCATTTCACCCGCAACAGATTGTAACTTCCAAACATCGCTGAATTCTACAAACTAGATTAACTAATAATGGAACTAAAACACATCACCTGAAACGTATTATCAACAAGACCCACAGGAAAGGAGGGAGCCTCTTACAATTGAAAGTACCTTATAATTTATCACAAAGAAAACGTGTATAACAAGTTCAGCATCGTATTAATTTTAGTCAGTAGCGACATTGCGAGCAATGTAGAATGTTGCAACAGAATATCAAAGTAGTTGGAATAATACGCCCATTATGTAAAAAATAAACAGTAAAATAATCCAAATTTGAACAAATTGATGAAAAATTAGTGTTCTACAACATCAGTAACGTTATGGAGAGAAAACAAATATCATTGGCAAATTAAATGAAAAACAGAATAAAAAAGATGGAAAATTTAATGCAAGAAACTAAGCGAAACTTCTCAGAAAATTATGAATACAATTTTTTAAGCTAAGCAGGCCGTACATTAATAAAAATCTAATGGGAAAACAAAAACAAAACTGAATTGATATTTTAAGCATTTCACTTCAAGCACGGCGTGAGTGCCACTAGTACGCAAGGGGCTACAGAGAGTGACAGTAAGGGAAAAGACTGGGTATAGAGGGGATGGAGGAAAGGATAAAAAGAAGAATGTAGAAAGGTAATAAGAATAATGTGATCAAGGCATCAGAAGATGTTGATTGACATTACACTTGAAATTTTGAAGATTATAGTTATCAGGGAAGCAAGTACGAGGAAGGGATTTCCACTGTCGGGAAGCGCGAGAGAAGAAACTCTAACGGAAGAGGCGGTTACATTTAACTGTTTCGACAGTAACAGGGTGGGACCGAGATGCCAACATAGTAGTATTATTCATGATGACAGTAATCTTTGAGTATAGAATCCAGAGGTTGGCAGTGAATATTTCGAAGACAGTAGGAAAGCGTAGTTCAGGTTAGCAGTGGATATCTCGTTTCAGTAGCAGAGCGTAGTTCTTTCTTCTGTTCTGGTCGCCTTTGGTTCTGACAGGTTCGCATTGGACATTCGTAGAGAGTAACCAAAATGGCCGCCGTTTTCTAAGACGGATTGAATATTTTACGCCTTCTGATTGGTTAATCTTTATTTGGGGGAACTATAAAGTGAGTCCAGTCATTTGAGTTTGCTCACTAGTTACATAAAATAGTACTCTTAGTTATTGAATTTCTTTGATTTCTCGGAGTATATTGGTCCAACTTATTTCATACGAACTGTTACGAGAAGTGTTTGATTTTATTTTTCTTTAAAAAATCGTTTAAATTCTGTTTCAGTCTTTTTTATTGTTTATTTGTTCACATATTTGGGCATTCTCCTTTTTGTTCTTGTATCTCCTTTTTGCATTTTACCACTCCCCTAGTTTTTGTTTATATTAATTTTGTATTTATTTGAATTGTTTATTGTTTTTATTTGTCCACGCTTTTTCTGTCCTTTTATTTTGTTTATATTGAATTGAACAGTGTTTCCGTAACAATTGTGGAAAAATATATATAACGCTGTAAAAGGCTTTAAAAGGAATCTGTCTTTCGTCATAATAGTGCTTTGCGCTATTATGGCGGAATCAACACTACCCAGCGACGACGGGAAATGCTTCCCCTGTTAAGACGGCTTGGGCGGTTGCCAGGCCCCAAAAAGATGATGAATACTACAAAGATCTACAAAAAGAGTATGCCAAGTACACGAATGGAACGGAATTGCTTACCGTCCAAGACGTGTTTCATGCCGTCAGCACCAAGACAATTTCCTTGCTAACAGCCGACGTTAAAAGTCGGAATCTAATCAGCGTTAGCAGGGAAACTATGGAGGAAGCGTTGAAAAGCTTAAGGATTGAACCCAAGATTTTAGCTAGACGATCAAGAGCGATGTGTGATCTGCTCTTATCGTCGGAACAAGAGGCCAAAAAGTTAGCAGGCAATGTGTTAACAGCTAAATCGATACGTATGCAGACGGAATATATGGGCACCCGTAGAACAAAAGTAACAGTTCATGGGATGCCCATAGATATTTCCGTAGACCGTCTGGGGGATTTTTTCTCTCAATACGGGAAAATAGAAGAAGTCTCCAGCATAATTAGTAAGTCGGGCATTGCCACGGGCGATATAACACGAGAAATCACCCTAACACGACAAAGTTTTTCAGATGTTCCAAATGTTCTGATGTGTAGGAAAAAGAGGATGCTAGTAGTGGTGGAAGGTAGAATGCCCTCCTATTGGTTGTGCGGGGTCCCGGGACACATGGCACATGCGCCGGAAGTAAAAAAAACGCCACAACTGAATCCAGCAACAGCCACTACAGCAACAACAGTAACAACAGCTAACTCCAGTGAAACCAAATCAGTAGAGCCAGAGGCTAACAAAGCTCCTGGCGATGGCTGGAAAGAGGTAGTGGCAAAAGGCCGTAAATCCAAAGCGGGACCCCAGCCACCACAGAAGGAGGCCCCACCAAAGAAGCAGCAACAAGCTCCCAAGGAGCGGCCAAAGGAACCGTTAGAAGAGAAACAAAAAGAGCCACAACAAAAACAGGCACAGAAGCCTAAAAAAGAGAGGAATTACAGCGACAGCAACAAAAGCAGCAGCGAGAGGAAGAAACCAAGATGGAGGTGGAAGAAGTATCGCCTTCACGGTCTTCTTCTTTAAAGAGGAATAGAGAAGAGGAAAAAGAGGATAGTTCGACCAAGAAGTAGACAGTGCAGAGCAGGATGGGTAGGAGCTTGGATAAATCCGGGCGCAGAACCTACCCTGCTTCCCCAGAAAGACTAGGGGGGCTCCTATACCTGGGAGTCTTCCCCCCACTCTCCCGCTGTCCACTCCCTCCCTCCACTCCCACACACCCACACTGACCCACTCCTACACCTGCTGATTCATCCCCTCCCCAGTCGGTCAACTCTACACCCACCCTCCCGTCCACTTCCACCCCACCTTGTCCTGTCAAAAAGAAAAAAAAGATGTTTAGGGAGACTGAGGACATTTGCAAAATGAACAGGGGGGAACTGGAAAGTAATCTCTCCACCCGGAAAAATCCCTCCTGGGTCCTTTGTTCAAGCTCTCCACCATTGACAATAAGTCAGTGGAGGACCCACAGAATTTTCCTGAGGCCCCGGGGGTTATTGCCCTCATCAGGGACACGGGGAAGTACATTAAAGTGTGGAATCACATGTTTGAGGCTAAGGAAGCCTTCCCCGGGTTACGGATGATGGAATTAGGGGCTTCTGATTTAATCAAAATGCACGCGTTCTGTGCAGGGAGGGTCCCGGTACGTCTCCACCCCTACTTATACAGGGTTCTAAAATTAACATACCCCACGGACGTTGGCGGGATTGTCTCAGAAGGACGGATGACGTCGGAGCTAGGCACGGGAAGCCTGGGACAAGCCGTCGGGGTGCTGTCACCTGCAGATTTCCGCCCGGTATGTGTTTAGGTTGTTGCATTAACTCTGTTTTTTCCTTGCAGGCCTAGAAATGTCTATTAAGATAGCCAGCTTGAATGCGAGAGGCTTGAGAGATAGGAGTAAGGCTGCTCGCCTGCTCCGGGATCTCTTGTCCTTCGGTGTGGATGTTCCGCGATCGGGGAGACTCACTTTGTTTGCACTTCCGATGCGTGTGTGCTGGAGGATGACTTTGTCGTTTATTCAGCATATGGGGACCGGTTTGCCAGAGGAGTTTTTTTGTTAGTCATACGTACTCTCGATGCGAAGGTGAACCTTGTGCATACCGATGCCGAGGAAGGCACTCGAGCGATCGCTATCCGCCATTTTATGGAGGGGACGCGTGAACAGGATCAACAGACGAGTCTGCACTAAACGTCCGTGTCAGGGGTGGGGTCTGGGAATGCCACAGTTGATGAGTCACATCCGTGCCACTCGGTTGGCTTTCCTACGCCGCGCATTGACAAGAGGAGATCCGATTCTGGAGGGGATTGTTAGGGACGCGTTCCCTGGCCTTGCCATCAGTCCCTCCATCTCGAGGGTTGAGCGCCGTCGTAAACCCCAGGATCAATCGCTTTTCCCCCGCGAGTGTCGGTCAGGCTTGAAGGCTATTCCGCACTCCAGTGACATTTCACGGCCTAGGATGGTCTTCTATCGGGGATTAGTGGAAGGGCGCGCGAAGGATTCCCTACGTGATACACTCTGCTTGTCGGAAGAGGAGTTTCGCTCCTACTGGTCTTGGGCGCCAGCGGCGGATTATCTCAGTAACCCTGAGTTTTCGCTTACCTGGCGATTGGCTCGGAATCGGCTGCCTCTCAACGACAAGGCTTTCATATAGTGCTTGGCGGATTTGCCAGACTGTGAACGGTGTGGCCTTGGTTTGGAAGAAACGGCTTCGCACGCCTTCTACCACTGCCCCCGGGTGCGCCCCCTATGGGACCATGTCGGCGAGCTGACAGCTCGTCCCGCTCCCGAAGACCTCGTGTTCATTGATCGCGCATACGCGTGTGACAATGTGTCGCCCCCGGATTTCGGGGCGAAACGAATGGTGTTTCTGACGCTGCTAGCCACGGCGTGAATGGTGATATGGACGACGCGCAAGGAGGAAGTCTTGCGAGGCAATCGTCTTTCTTATCAGGATATAATCCGATTCTTTGAGCATCAGCTCAATATGAAGATTAGAACTGATAGAAAACGATTGCATTCGACAGTCTTCAGCGAAAGGTGGGTAAAAGAGGCGAGCTTGGTTCGTTTGAACGGGGCTAGCCTTGATTTTCTTTTCTAGGTCAACCTAAGTCACATCGGGGTGGTTTCCTGTGGAACCCTCCCCTTGGTTAGGCTAGACAAGCTTCAGTGTACCTAGTTAATGTGAGTGAGTGTTGGTCCTGGCCTGTTCCCGGCTAATTCTTTAGTTGTGATCCAAGTCGAGATTCCCAACCTCCCCAGTTTGTTTTCGGCCCCCATTTATTTCGACTGAGTCAGCCTTTTATTTCCCCATGTCCGTGTTATTTTATCTCTTTCCCACTCTCTTAGCGAGAGTGCTTCTTGATTTTGCCCTATGGGCAGAATACAGCGGCATCTCTGTTTTGAGGGTTGGACGGATCCTACTAACATAAATTATGTTTAGTTTAAAATTTGTTGAATTTATTGTTTGTTATTGGGTTCATCTCCCTCCCCTTTCATCTTTCATTATTAGAATTTTAATGTATTTTATCATCATCAAATTTTTATGGTATCGGGCGCGTTTTTGTAGGTTCCCCTTGTGAAGATGTGGTATTATGATGTATGAAGGATTGAATGGTGACGGACGAGTTCTTGTGGTGAATGTGTCAATTGTAATGTATGAATGGGTCGTGAATCTGATTAGCTAGGTATAATATAGTTAGTTATGACCAGCCTCTACCCCTCCCCTTTTTCGGCCTTGTGACACAATTTCTGTATATTCAGAAATAAATCTCCTAGTTACATATAATAGTACACAGAAATTGTAACAAGTAGCACACTTAAATGCACGCAGTCAGGACACCAGTGAAAATAGCTCGTCAGAGCAGATCACCTGAAGATATTAATGGAAAAGACAGAGGGAAGCTGCATTACGTCTGTAAGAAAGTGACTGGAGTCGAGACCCCAAGTCAGGACAGATCACATTGCATATTCGTCTTTGGATTTTGTCGAGAACCTCGAGATGAACAGCGGGAGCACCAGACATATATGGCAACAGTATTCCATACATGGACGAATGAGAGATTTGTAGATGTGAAGGATGGACTCAAACGATAAAAACCTGGCGCGACACAGGGAACTAATTTTCTTTGCCGTAGATGCAGCTATTGATTCAATGTAGTTATTCCACCTCAAGTCAGTGAAAAACGTGAGTCCAAGAAGGCGCAGTGGGGCGCTCTCGTAGAGTTGAGCATCAACCATGCGTATGGGAGGCAGGAACGTTTCTCTATGGTGAGTAAATTACAGCAGTTTCGTTTTGGAGGCATTAAAATTCACAAGCCATTTCCTGCCCCAGACAACCATAGATTAGATGTCATTTTCGAGACCAACAGCCAGGTTAACTTTGTCAGCAATGCCGGATTTACCTTTGAGACAGGAGTTAAAAACGTTTGCGTAGATGCCGACTTGAAAACTGTACTGGTGACGTCAAGAAGAACATTGATGAAGATTAGAAACAGTGTAGGACCAAGGATAGAGCCTTGAGGAACACCAGCGTTAGTATGGAAGGAAATGGAAGAGAACCCATTCAGGACAACCTTCATTTCACTGTTAGAATGATTGGATTAAATCAAATAATTAGCCTGTAATACCGTAAGGCCAGTATGCCAAACCCTGTCAAAAGCCTTCGATGACTTAGCTGTCATTGTCAATAGTTTGGTATACATATATTCAGTTATAGCCGTGAGCACATCAGCGGTAGATCAGGGAAAAGCTGAAATCATATTGTTTGTCAGAGAGCAGATCGTTGGAGTTGGGATTCTTAACTACTTCGGCATTGAGTATAGCCTCGAAGACTTTGTTGAAGAGTAGTATGAGGCTCATGGGACGGCAGTTATATGGGTTAGAAGGGTTTCCAGATTTCTTAAAGGCCGGGACGACAGAGGAGGACTTCCAACGGGTTGGAAAGTAAGAATCGGCGAAGCAATATTTGTATAGTCTGGAGAGAAGTGGAGCCAGCTCAGGGGCACATTATTTTAGGACTACGGCTGGTAATCCATTACCACCAATTGCTTTATGAGAGAGATTTAGAGATGATATTCAATACCACCGACGGGGTTATGCACATCTCACTCAGTACAGCCACAGTTCTAGGGGGAAAATCAGGTGTGGGTACTTCGGATGAGTCGTGTGTTGATTTGGATGAGAATTTTTGAGCAAAGCATTTAGCCTTATCAGCTGAGGATGTTAGGACTTCGAATTGATTGAATTGAGGAGAGACATGGATTTGCTGTAGTTCAGCACGCTCTTGCAGAACCGCCAATAATCTTTAGAACCAAACTTGCGAGATGCAATACGTTGTTTCATTCTATCAACAAAAAGTAACTTTGCTTCATTAAGAACACGCTTGCAGTCATTACGAGCAGAGACAAAGAGACGTCTGTTGCAATCAGACATATCGCTCCAGTACAGACGGAAGAAGTGATTCGTATGGGCTATAGCGGCAGAGCAAGCAGGTGAGAAGCAAGGAGACGAGCGTGATTTAAATTGGTATTTTCTTGCTGGGATGAAACCCTCGATGCCGGCTTTTAAGCAGGAGACCTCAGACGCACATTTTTGTACAGGATGATTACAAATAACATTCCAAGAGACGTCGTGAAGGAAATTACGGAACGATTCCCAGTCTGCGCGTTGATAACAGAAAGTTGTTCTGTTGGTAGATATTCTATCAGTAGGCTAGAGGGGGAGTGGAAGGAGATGTTAACAGACACCGCCGCGTGATCAGAGTTGTCAAGAGGGCAGAACTGCGGAGCGCGACAAGAATCAGGGTTTGAGGTAAAACAGAGATCGAGAAGGGAAGCATCTGGATTACTGCGGAAACGCATAGAAAAGTCAACCACTTTCGTGAGAGATGGAGTGATGAAAAGTTAATGGTTTAGATGCCAGCGATTTCAGTTACAGACAATTTAAGCCACATGATATGGTGGGCGTTAAAGTCACCAAATACAAATGTGGCGATCTAGCCTTGTCTATATTATCAGAAATGCTATCGAGTACATAACAATTTTGAGAGGAAAGGGGGTAGTAGAGAAAGAACCCCGATATTGTACAACTTTTGATCAGAGCAGCCTCTCAAGACGCTACGCAAGAGTTCGGATTCCTAACTACCAGTCAAGAACAGAAACCAGAAAACTACCAACTCGATACCCTGAGTATGAAGAGACGTTGCCACCAACCGCACACATCACAAGAGATTCACGACAACACTACTGTTAAGGCCAGAGAAAAGGAAAGGATCCGAGAACTGCTTCCTAAACAGAAAATATGGTATGAGCCTATACTCTTGGTTAAAAAAGGGGGAGAGGTTTTATCCGGGCAATAGGAAAGCCTATCTACGCCTAGTAAAAAAAAACGAACGTGCACAAGAAACAGACAAAAACAAACAGCGAACCGAAACAAAGACAACAACAACGGGCACAAAAACACAACTGGATAGCCAAGCTTGGCTCGGAGCCACGGCGCGAGTTTTGTATGTATAGATCGGTAGAGGTTTAAAATTCACATTGGGTGGAGAGGGTAAAGGTAGATGCTTGAGCATTCACTACACCCGTTCATATGGAACGTTATAGATGGATAGCGGAGAAGCATATGAGTCGGGGGAGGGGGGCTTTGGATAGGGAATCTGGAATGTAAACATCAGTCAATACCTTTAAAGATTTAACTATAGGAAGGAGATTCTGATGTCGCCTGGTGGTCATGGTTGAAACGAATGGCCATTTTATTGAATGAATTTACTCTTTTGTGCAATTTTGGTAAATATATCTGTTAAAATGATATGTTAGTGTTATTTTCATTTTTGCGTAATTTAGACGACAATATATCTATCTCATTTGTATATTTATCAGGAAACAGAATAAAATAAGAGATATCATGCAACTGTTTTAATATCATTTCACCCCAAGAAAAGCGGGAATGCCACTAGTACGCAGGAGGTTACTGAGAGTGGAAGTGAGAGAAAAGACTAGGTATAGAGGGGACCAAGGTAAGGATAAAAGCTGAACGGGTTTCAAGAAGATAGAAGATGGCGATTGACGTTGCATTTAAATTTTTGAGGATTGTAGCTATCAGTTATAAGCAAGGAAACGGAAGGGCGTTCCACGGGCAGGAAGTGCGAGAAAAGAAACTGTTGGATTAGAAGTGGCGGTTACATTTACCTCATTCATCAGTAAAAGGGCGGGACCTAGATGCCAATATAGTAGTACTCTTAAATACACATAGTCCGGGCACCAGGAAAAAAACTCGTCAGAGCAGTAGCCATGAAAATATTTGTAGAAAAAACAGAGGGAAGCCACATCACGTCGATGAGAAAGTGACTCAAGATCAGTTACATTGCCGATCCTTCTTTAGATTTTGTCAAGAACCTCGAGATGAGTACCAGGAGCGCCTGACAAGATATGGCAACGGATGAATGGCAGGTTTGTAAATGTGCAAGATGGACTCTGACGAGAAAAACCTCCTGGTATGACACAGTGACCCAACTTTCCTTGCAGTAGATGCAGCTATTGATTTGATGTAGACATTCCACTTCATGTCTGTTGAGAACGTGAGGCCAAGAAGCATCACTGTGTTGATCTCCATGAGTTTAACATCAGCTATGTTGATAGTGGGTAGGAAAGTTTCTCTGTGATGTTTAAATGAGAGAAGTTTTTAGGCATTTTGGGGACCATTTCCTGCCCCAGTTAAACACTGACTGGAGGTGCTTTTCAAGAGCAGCGTAACGGTTGACTTTGTCAACTCTGAGGAAGTTGCTATTGAGACCGGAGTAAACGACAAAAATGAAAGTGGGCAGTAAATGTATCAAGAAGAACAGAAAATGTAAAATGTTGCTTCATTGGTACGCAATGTTAAGAAAAGCTAGTAGGAACAAACTGGACAGAAGAAAGAAAAAATAAGGTTTTATTTACATGTTATTACTGTTATTTACATTATTTACAGTGGAACAAAAGTTTTATCTTTGTTGTTACACTCACTAAGTTTCGGCCATTATGTCTCCCGGCATATGTTAGATTATTTTCTTCAGTCAATCTGCGGTTTATATTGTTCCTATTCGGATCTCAATATTTGGGCATATCTAATCTTGGTTGTCTTTTTAGAACTGTTTTGTTATTGGTCGTAATAACAAAAGAAAAGTTACAGGAAAATCCCCGACAACCTGAATAATCCATTTACTACCATTAGTTAAGTAATTGCAAGGTATAAAAACACAAAACTGTTGAAAACCAAAGAACAGGGCTCTACGGAAGATTTTCACAAGATCTTCCAGGAAATTAATGCGTTAAATTAACCAAAATCCCATGGTTACACAAAAGTTACAAGATGATTTGCTTTCATCAGGAATCTGTGTCACTAAACAGCCAATAAGCAATGGAATTCATAGGAACACTGTAAAGTCACGCTCCCCTCGGAAAACTCCACTGCTATTGAAATGGCACAGAGATGCCAGGTTGAAATTCGTACAGGAAAAATCATATTGTCAAAGAGTATTATGGACAGACGAAACCAAAACTGATTGTTTGGACGTAATTCTAGAAATCATGTATGGAGGAAAGATGGCGGTGCCTTCAACCAAAAGAACACAGTTCCAACAGTGTCATTTGGTGGTGGCAGAATCATGGTTTGGGGATGTTCTTCTGCAAAAGGTACGGGCTAAATATCAGTAATAGAAGGTAGATTATTAATAATAATATAACATAATATATCAATAATAATATAATAATGAGGGGAGAGGCAAATCAATACCGGAGGAAAAGTAAGTTAAACAATGGCAAAGGGAATGTGGGAAAAAATTAAATATTAGGAGGGAAAATTAATATCAATAATAATTAATAGTTTTTAAGCTAAGGAGAAAGGTAATGTTAGAGATAATATTTTTAAAAATATAAAGATATATATGAATATAAGATATCGCACAATGAAGTGTTAATAAAATAATGCTCAATGTAATATAAAAAAAAACGTAATCCTCATATAATATATGGACTTGTGCACGAAACTTCGAATCGTGCTAGCGATGAGGGATAATATATATATATATATATATATATATATATATATATATATATATATATATATATATAAATGCACATATACCTACGAATTTTGTTGGTTATCCTATTCATCGGGCACAAGATATATAATTTATTGTTTATTTTAAAAGTATGCAGATAAAAATCAAATAAAGATCCTAAAATGAAAGTAGACAATAATAATGAAAATTGCCCTTTGAATAAAAAAAATGCCACATAGAATCTTTAGTATACCAATTCACAATCTAATTCATTGAGAAACAAAATATTGAAAAGATATATATAAGATCCACAAGAAATGAACTTAATATAAGGTGGAGACTACACCAAAGTTCATTCAATAATATTAGAAACCGAAATCAGACATCCCTATCTAAATATTTTTGGTATTTATATGAAACAAATGAAACACCAACAGTAAAATGGAGAATAATAAATAGAACAAGAAATTCTAAAACCTGGGATGACCCATGGCCATTATGCCTACGGGAAAAACTACACATTATCAAGTTTCTAAAAAACAAAAATGTATTAAATCAAAGAAATGAAATAACGGTTTCCTGCAGACACCACTAAATATTCGCCTTAAAAAATTAATATTTTATAAATGGTCGGGGAAAAATTCACGAGAGAAATTAAATCCTAAAATATATAAAAACAAATTCCACAATACCATCTATAAATAATAACACAATACCATATAAAATCTATTAGCAAATTCAATTAAAACTATAGGTTTAAAAATACAACCCAATCATAATCTTAACACCCCTTTAAGAAATCATCAACAAAAAATAAACACCAAAAAGACTGTAACTAGAACATCAGTGTGAGTTTTAGCAGATAGTAATAAAAACAACAGAGCCTGATAGAAATGGCCATTGTAACCAAAAAATCCCCCACCCCAACCTTAAACGACTCCAAAAAATTGACATATAATAAACAATCCTACTTTCATCAAAACAGGGACCCCCTTGATAACGAAAAAAAAACCCTAGATTACACCTCCATTTCCAAACTATAACTGAATAAAAGATTTCTATGCTTAGTTATTCCAAACATGGCTTGAAAATGAAACGGTCATCTAAAGTGAAGGTTTAATATTAAAGTTAAACTTTAACATTTGTGTACCAGTTTCGAAACATAGTAATTTCTGTGTCGCGATGGAATCATACTTTTAAAAAATAATTATGATATATATATATATATATATATATATATATATATATATATATATATATATAAATATATATATATATATATATATATATATATATATATATATATATATATATATATATATATATATAAATATATGTGTGTATGCGTGTGTATGTATATATGTTTGTGTGAGCTCGTGTGTGTGTATAAGTGTTGTGTAGGATCCACCTAATCTGCATAGGTGACTATCAACTATATAAATAATGGTTGATACCGGAAGACGAGGGAGGAGGAATCACGAGATCCAACTAGAGACTCTGATCGACTGCGACTAGTCAACACATTCTCCAGGAACGTCTTCCCAGAAATATACAGAAATACTATATGTACTTATTGTGTACACTTTCTTGTTATAATACATTCTTGTTCTAAGTACATTTTGTGTTGCATTATTATTCCATGCAATAGGCGAGATTCAACAATGAGTCAAGACTCAACAATAAGTACACACTGATGTCCAGTTCTTGACCCAACAAATGCATGAATCACATAAAATATAGATCAAAAACAAAACCTTATTCACAAAAAAGGAAATACAACAAATATGAAAACAATTTCAGTTTGCTTTTAGGACAAATGAAGTGTGGTTCTCAGCAGACTGAGGTTGCTGAACTTAAAAAAGAGGCTGACAAAAGGGACTAAAATATCTTTTACAATGAGCGAAAAGAGTGCATTGTACATTTGAAAATGGAACCTTACCTGTTCCTTCATCCAACACCCTTTTAGCCAATGAGAAAGACATCTTACGTTTTTGGTAACTGTATTGAATTTTGAATCAGTGATGAAGTCATAGCTTAATTTTCCAAGAAAACTGGAGTATTCCCCTTGAATCTTCACCAACTGTAAAGGATATGAAAGACTGCATGATTCAAATGTTTTCAGGAAAGGTCTGGTAAAGTATGTCATTACACCGGAAATGTACAAGTATAGTAGACAGGAGAAACTACACCTATTCTACAAGACTGAAGACTTAGGCGTGTTTCCCAGGATTTCAAACATCGTGCATCAAGCGCCTTTTCAAAGTCAATGGAAATTAATGAATTTGCACTAACTCTCGTAGTATTTCTTCTTTCTATTACTTGGAAAATTTTAGCTAGTCTCTTATGCAACAGAATCATCAAACATACCATCGATGATATTTATTCAAAATCGAAATGTGGTTATCGATCAGGCCGACGTACTATAGACATATTTTCTTTTCATCAGGTTCTGAGAAATTTAATGAGAAGAATTATGAATTGCATATGATGTTTGTGGACCTAACTAAAGCATTCGATGCCGTCAACAGGGACGCTCTCTGGAAGGTAAAGAGGCTTAGCCTATCTGGCATGATTCTCAGCGTCATCATCTCTTTCGCGGATAAAAACTGCTGTTTAGTCAGATAAGAGATTTTCTGATTCTTTTGAATGAATTTAAACACAAAAACAGCAACACAAAAAGGCTACGTCATGGCTCTTGTTCGTTTTGGATTTTTCTTCTCTATAATACTCAATAACGGTTACAATGACATTGAGAAAGGTGTTAAAATCTAATTCAGTACCCTCTTAACCATCAACAGTTCCAAGGTAAGACTTTTTGTGAACTATGGTCGATGCTGTTCTCGTAGCAACATTGAAGATGCTCAAGAATATGTAGAATTCGGATTTACCATTAGCATAAAGAAAACGGAAATCGTGCATGAATCGACTTCACTTCCAAAAGCAAATTAGACATCCCAAGTAAAACCCACCTCTTCACCAGTTTCCAACATTTTTTAAGATTGTGGGGAAGAATTTCAAATATATAGAGGCATTTAAGTATTTTGACAGCAAATTTCCAGTGTATCTTTCGATGACGAGATAGTCAATGGAACAGCCAAAGCTGCCACTGCATTTGGTAAACCTCATCATCATCTCTGAAACCTGAACGGTAACAGTCCAGGCACAAAAATCCAAGTATATAAACTATCGATCTTACCACGCTCTTGTATGGGTCAGAATCCGGGAAACCATATCGATTACGTATTACGTATTAATCAACTTGATTTTTCCCACGAAGGTGCTTCGAAGCAATCATCGTTGACGACAAAATATTAAATACTGATCTTTTCATTGAGTGCAAAATTGGAGGCATTGGGACATAAATCGTGCAACAGTAACTGAGGTGGACTGAGTGACGACAGAATACTTAAGGTATTCATGCATAGCCAGCTTCATTCTGGTAAGAGAAAAAGTAGATCAACCATTACTCAGGTTTAAATACAAACTGAAGAGAATTCTTGTGGATGTCAACTTTCCATGTAAGACTTCTGAGTAGATGGCCACGGATCGCAAGGAGAGGAGAGATTCTGTTTCAATAGCATCCGAGTTTTTGAAACTGTCCGTCTTCAACGCCTATGAGGATAACGGAAGAAGGACAAAAGCATCACAATCATTATCCTCCATCTTGTCTGGAATCGTTCAGTTTTACAATATTTGTAGACTTCTTTGCAAATAAATGACAGCATTCAAATATCATGTCAGGCATAAACACTTGAATTGATTTAGTTGTTGAACACTCAGATCGAAATTGACCAGAGAGTCTATCATATGTGTGTATGCGTGCGTGCTAATGCATCATAACAATTGTTAATCCAGGAAATGTAAACGAATATCTATTAAAAATGCATTAATGCAATTCTCTCTGCATATCATCAATTCTCCCTGCCTGTCATCAATACCATGTTTTGCCACTGGCACGCTGAAATTGTAAACGGTAAAAAAAGAATGGAAAACAAGTAGACAATAAATTCACTCATAAATTTAGCTTTACTTCTCAATCAGAGGGCGCTCAATCAGTTAGTTTTATCATTTAATTGGAAAAATATAACTTGAGAGGAAAATTAAAAGATCAGCAGGAAACTTTATTTTTAACATGAGGAACATTAGGGTTTTTATAGAACATAGAAATTGCTAGATATAATAAATGTATTATACTTAAATTAAATAGAAATAAAATGTAAATAAAACTTGCAATTGACAGGGAAATTATGCGTATTTCTCATCTTCTGCTTCCATTATTCATTTATTCAAAAGTTGCTACTTTCTGCGGAGATGCGTATAGACAGGTCAAAATATATACATAAGTAATGCAGTTTTATTACACTTTTCTAATTTTCTTGTTAATTAGAAAGAAAAACTCAAATCAATAATTTATTTTGCATAGCCGCTATATTTTTCCTATATGTCTGAATGGAGATTTTCTTCTAATTTATTTAAAAGGTTTATTCAAAATTAACGTATGATAAAGTATGTCAGCATGGATTACAAACAAGCACGCAATGACATTATAGCTTAAGATGGATCGTTAACATATAGACAATTATTTATCAATCGTTCAATAACTACGGTAAAGCCTGTAATCTTGATTAAAACAGAAAACAAAAAATCTGTTAATTGAATTCACAATGCGCACTGACGTATGTGTGTTGTCTTGAACACAGCATCCATGATAGGTATGATTGAATTATTTTATTATGCTGACTGAACTGCAGTAATCAAAATTTATACATTATATTTCTACATAATTTATGCCCAGAAAAGAAAAACATTATAGGAACAGGAAAAAAATTAAATAAAAAACTTAACCGCAGAACCTAGTTAGTCTTTTTTAATGAAAGTTGTATAAAAGAGGGATTGCTGCCCAAATACACAATTATATATGTGTGTGTATGTATGTGTGTGAGAGAGTGTGTGTATGTGTGTGTGTGTGTGTGTGTGTGTGAGTGTTTTTGTGCGTGAGAGTGGTCGCAGTACAGTAGTCAGATTTAGTCATAACCAAAATCTATTTTGTCCTCTTTAGAAAAAAGTCGACAGAATAAAATACGGAAATTTTGTCGTTTTTATTTAAATTGGCAATTAATTTATTGTTCCGCAAAAACATGATTTAACAGGATTTTTCTACCTGCTATGAATCAATAATTAGCAAAGTCCACATACATGTCATTATTCTTACTCAGCTAGTGCACCACTAGTGTTGACAATACCAAGAATAAAATCAAATTAATTAATTCAGCTTTTCTCTTATAAGGTAGGTCTTATGGTTTTTTTCTATTTTCTATATTTATTGCATCTAGATATTTACTTCGTTCTGTTTGTTTGATTGTTTCTTTCCTTCTTTCCTTTTGGAAGGCAATCAGAAGAATTCTCTTCTCACTTTTATAATAATTACGCAATAGTTTCTTGACAGAACTTAGACAAGTAATATCAATGGGTGTTAATGAAATGAATTAGGAAACGTCAAGGGGAAATGAATTAGCCTAACGTCAACGATAAATAAACGAGCCAAAAACAAATGGAAAAACCCAAGTTTTTCCTTTCTAAAGAAAGATGCCTAAGTAAATAATAATAATAATAATAATATAGGCTAGAGATATTTGGTATAAACAAACATTTTCACATTTTTGCAAAAGACTGTCACTCTCAACAAGTGCAAATTTGGTGTGTTTTCTTATAGCTTGACTATTCTATTTCTTCAGTTTATTATTCAACCCAGAGAAATAAATATTAGCAAATTCTTTACAAAGTCATATTAAATATATTTTCCTTTCCCAAATTTCCAATAGACGAAACAATTTCTCTTGGTATGTTGGTGTGTGATATTTTAAAGATGTTTAATGTAAGATTCAATAGAAAAAATTATAATCAATCAATTCATATGAGTTTCTCAGAATATGATTCACCTGCAAATAGAAGAAAGGAACTCCAAACTAAAACATAATTTATAACACTCAAAATCAACAATAATCCGTGTATTTGATACTCGCGAACAACTTCTATGACTTATGAAAGAACATTAATTGATTAGGATATCAGAGTCAGCATGAAGTAAAAATTAAAGTTTCTATTTTAGGGAAAATCAAATCGATATTATTCTATTTCTACTCGTTTGAAATTCAAATAAAAATGTATTTCAGTATAATCTCATTCTTTAATTGAATAAAATATAAAAGTTCCGTACATAGGCAGAATAAACTAACCTAATAAAGAGTAAATGTTAAAATGAATAAACAATAGAAAGCAGAACACGAAAAACAAATACAGGATCCCGAAGAAATTATATCAATTTTTAATAAACATCATTATGATATTATTTCATAAAAACGATTTATAGAGAGACTTAAACCTCGTACAACTATAGTTAGTAAATGTCTATCATTAATATCTATAAGCAAATACTATTTGGAATAAATTATTATAAAATAATATTATTTTATGTTTATTGAAGACTACTTTCAGTAAATATCTGTCGAATGAATTTGTCCAACTTCATCTATAATGTACGCTACTTGGATTCTCAGTACACTTTCAAGAAAGATTCGTCAGTAAAGTTCCATGGTATTGAGTGATAAAAGTATATTTTGTAAAGAACTATTTCGACAACGTGCGGCACCGTCTAGAGATTTATACTTGCAAACTTCATAAACCTGGAAACGAGAACTAAATAATTTGAACACTCATTCGAATCGATATTTAATTGCGTGCATCTAAATATGGTCCTGATCTAACAGAGGCTATGCTCAATAAACATACATTTAAGACCCTGTGACATGGCATTATTACCGATTTTGACTCTCACGCGAAAATCTTTTTGTTACGTGACAGACGAATGTAAAATAAAATGTAATAATTACATAATTACGCTGATAATAACTACTAAAATCCCTTTGTTACATTTACTAAATAAAACTGATAATAAATAATTTAATTCTTTAAACTCTCTAATGTAAAAAGGGAATGTAGATAATGTTTTATGTAATTGACTTATTTCCAATTAATACTGATCCTTTTCAAAAATAGAAAATAATGAAATAGAACTTAATGAAAAAATAACACTTTTACCTGCGACATAGGAATTTCTGTTAAGGTTTTGAAATAACTTTTCATATTTCCAGTACTTAACAACAGAAAAGAAAATTAGCTCAATTCAAAAGCGATATGTCAGAACTTCCAGGTAAAATTTCTGTGGATAAATCATTTCCCATTTGAAAAGCTTTCACACACACACACACACACACACACACACACACACACACACACACACACACACACACATACATACATACATACATACATACATACAGGGGTTAGACAAAATAATTGGAACAGGTGCAAATTCCACTCCTATATTTCAAAGAGTTATTATATTAAGAACTTTAACTAAAACTTCGTAATTGCAGGTTATATCTATTGTAAATACGTTTATTTATCTAATTTACTGTCTTTGTCTTATTTTTAGAATTTAGTAAAATTTAAATTAAATGCGTGACTTCTCTGAGTTCGAAAAGAGCAAATTATTGGAGCTCGCATGGCAGGAGACTCGATCACTAAGTTTGTTAAACTGTTGGGTTTTTCAAGATCTACCATATCAAGAACTATGACGCAATTCAAGAAACAGTGTAAAACCTCTCGCAAGCATAGCAATTCGGGCCGGACTTGCAAACTTACTGATAGGAACCGACGTGCATTGAAACGCAATGTGGCGAAAAATCATCAGACTACTGCGGCCAAAGTGACTGCTGAGTTGAATAATCATCTGAATAGTCCAGTTTCTACTAAAACTGTTCGTCGTGAGCTCCATAAGGTTGGATATCATGGAAGAGCCGCCGTAAGGAAACCTCTTCTCTCCATTCACAGCATTCAGAAGTGATGCAGAGATCACAATGCCTAGTTTGCAGACCAATGGAAGCAAGTCATATTCTCAAACGTGTCCAGTTTTTCTCTTTTCCCAACTGCAGGAGGCAGCCCAAAGAAGCTTACAACCCTGTTCTTCCAACAGTGAAGCATGTTGGTGGATCAGTGATAGTTTGGGCCGCTATATGATGAAAATGTCTCGGCCCAATAGTTGCACTGCGTGGTAGAATCAACAGCAAAGATTGCCTGAACATTTTGGGTGATCTTGTTCATCCAATGGCCCAGACTTTATCCCCTGATGGTGACTGCATCTTCCAAGACGATAATGCTCCAATACATACCGCTTGAGTGGTTAAGAATTGGTATGAAGAGCATGAAAGAGAGCTAGAACATACGGAGTGGCCTTCCCAGTCTCCAGATATCAATATTATTAAAGATAGCAGTAGAGTCCGGCGTTGCCCGGGGATGTAACAGTAAGAGTTGGGGACGGCTGTTCATTTGAAAGATGTTCTTTGTAAGTCGACAGGAACTAAGTTTCTACAAAACGTTGAAACGCAATGCACACAAAGTTTAAGCAGACATCATGCAGGCCCAAGTATTCGAAGGTATCGAAGGAAGTAACGAAAATCCGTTGTAGCATCAGTCATTTGCCATTACTAAGACATCTGTGAGTAAAAGCTGGCAGCAGTTACTGCTTTAACCAATTGGACCGTTAAGCATTACTGGAAGCACTTGTGGTAAGTAGTCAAGAAACCACGATTCAGTTGCAACATACATAGGGATTGAAGGGAAAACGTGCCGTGAGGAAGCCATAGACAATCACAAACAAACGTGCGCAATCACAAACAAACCGCTTGTCTAACTAAAAGACGCGTCTTATGCCCAAATGACGGCGCTGCCACGACCACAAAACCTCTCGGTTTTGTGGTCGTGGCAGCGCCGTCATTTGGGCATAAGAGCGAACAATGACGGGGTGTCATGGTAAGAAAATTTCTGTGATATAACTTCCTTTATTCTGATCTGTCACTATCTACATCGCGGCTGAGAGCCCTTAAAACCGCAACAGGGGTAGCCGTAAGGCCGAGCATCGTAATTGCAATGGAGAAGTGCTATCTCTTCAGTCGCAGTCAACATCACGCTGAGAGCTCATGAAACCGGACCGGGGTTGCTGTACGACCGAGCGCCTCAATTGCAATGGAGAAGTGCCTTCTCTTCAGTCGCAGTCAACATCACGACTGAGAGCTTATGAAAACCGACTGGGGTCGCCGTATTTGGCGTGTGTTTTAGTTTTTTTTACATGGCTACAAACAAAACAATAGAGCCGTATGGCTGACATGTTTCACCCATGGCAGCCGTAAAATTCAGAAGCCTGAATTTCGTAGACGCACTCGACTTTTGTGGCAATTAAACGAACTCCGATGCTTCTCAAGTGTGAATGTGCTTGTATGCACTGGTACGAACTGCAGGTGCTCCGATCAACTGTTAATGAAACTGGAACTTTAGTGGAGCAATCATGTCTAATGCCGGTGTTCATGTGTCTAGCAGCTTGTGTTGCAACTGAATACGGTGATGTTATCATAGTGTACAAACAAACGTGATGATGACTGGTGAAGGTATGAAAGTCTGAAGGCAGCAAAAGAGCTAGATAACCTTCCTAGCATAATCGGAGCACCAACTTTGAGCCGAAGAATATGAGGTTAGAGTCCGTACTGCTGAAGGGAGTTCAAAACTTCTATGGGATACTTAGCTAATTCAGATGGATCGGAAGTTCTGTCGATGGAGAGAGGATCGCTTAGTTCGCATCGCAAAAGCAAAATGGCGAACAGCATTCGAAGCCCTGATGGCGTTCTGAGAAGTTCACCCTCCGCCATGGCTGCATCCCATTGGGAGTCGTCTTCAAGCAATCCCAAGCGGAAGCATGCCTCTCTATAAGACTGGCACTCTATGCCGTTGACAGTGCGAATATCTGTGAAACTCGTTGGCCCAGCAATTTCATGAAGTAGAAAGTGGAAGTAAAAGCACTCCTGTTGGCTGGGGGGTACAGTATAAACGCGTCCGAGGCAAGAGTTAGACCTTACATCGGGATAACCCTCGACGGTGTCGCCAGCCTTTCGCCGAACCCAACGGTTGTTTGACCACACGTAGTAGGACGGGACTTGTGGGTATATCAATGTTTTGGCAAAAACTTCTGTTGAGCATAATTTAAAGAAAGCCGTTAGGATTGTGTCTTTAGGGTTTTCGCAACCTGCTGGGCGTTTTGTTCGGTGAAGTACATCCTCTGTCCATTTTCTAAGTGAACAGCAAGCTGCACAATGGCTGGAGCCCTTTGGTGTATGGGGAATCCGAAAATTCGCCAAAAGGCCTCGCTACTGCTGAGGTAGCGTCCAACCACGTAATCGGCCACCTCGTCAACGCAATTGTTGCGCCGGATACCGAAAACGGCAGCATCGCTGCCTTTATTAACGTACTTGCAGATGTACTTTATTGACTTAACCGAGTGACAGTATTCAACGTTTATGTGGGCTCCAAAAGTCTTGGACAGCAGCGGGCAATAAGGCACCACCCAACGATTGTCCAGAATGTGCCCCTTAACTGTCACAGTTCTGTCGGCCTCAGCGGGGCTTCTACGTCTGTATAGTGGGTAACCATCCGTGGCAGTCTGGGTTTCTGAGATGAACTTACGGGAGTAACCCTTTGCGCAAGTGGGGCCGCTTGACTAACATGACCTTTTTTCGTAATTCGCGCCACAGGGGCCGTGTATCATATTGTTTTTAATGATTTCGTGGAGCAAAGGATCCAGCGCAGGATCCGGAATTTCAGCAGATCGTCTATTTTGTTTGCATCAACTTTATCGTTGAGCCACAGAAGAATGTGGGCATGGGGCAACCGCGTTTCTGCCATTCCACTGTATACATATGACACTTAACGCGTCCGAAGACCTGCCCTTTAAGGATTAAATCCATAAGCTTACACAGCTGTAACCGGAAAACGCGGGCAATTAGGTCAGGGCGGTGTGAATACTGCTGATCTGGAAAAAGTTCGCGTGTGATTTCAACCCATTTCGGATTGCACGTGAACGCGACGAACAAATCAAACCTCCCGTAATGACGGGAATAGGTCATTGCGTCTTGTGTCCTTTCATGCATGTATCGAGGGCCACCAGTGTAAGAGGAAGGCAAAATGCACGGTTTGCCGAGATTGCGTGGGTCACCATCAGAACGCAGACCATCACGAAGGTGAATGTAGGAGTCGGTTCTAAGTTTGGATTGGTTTAACTTGATGAATCCTAACCTCTCCGACTCCATTTTTGCAGCCATGTCAACAGCGAATTGAAGAAATAGTTGACGGCACCTGTGCAAGTGGTTAAATTCACCCTCCCTAACCATAAACATGTAGGCGTAGTAAGCCCTACAGGAGACCGTCTTTGAGGTCGACATGGAATCGCTGCTTGCCTGGTATATTGTGATTTTGAAGTGGTACCCATCGCTTCCGTATGGAAGACAGTCGTATGAACGGTGGGTTTCACTGATGCGGCGGAGACCTTATGACAATGTCACGGCTGTTATGCTCCTCACTGTGGATGACTGCAGCGACTTCATTACATGCAAGAGCATTGAAGCGACGCTCATGCTCACCGTGAGGCTGTCTGTCTGCATCGATGACAACGCTGAAAGAGGGCGAAGAGTTGTTTTGCAACGCAAACTTTAAGCTTCGGATGTAACTGTTAGTTTCGTGAAGCATGTCTTGTAGAGGGAAAATAATGTCTCTACGGGGACCGACGGAAATATCGCTAGGCAGAATGCCGAGACGCGCATCAACCTGCTCGTTGTAGTCAGTGAGAAAGTAAATTTGTAGGAACTGAGGTGGCTCTCCCTGATCAGCCAAAAGTGATCGCATTATGTGGTAAACCTGGCCTTGCACTTTGAAAGTAGGCATCCACCCCCCTCACTAATAGCCTTCGCACCAAAAGACGTCATCTGGTAGCAACAGTTGTACTTCCGTATTGCTTCAAGAAAATGCGTTGACTCCGAAGTTGTACCCAGAAGGAGGTCCCTAAGCGGATGGGGAGGTTCGTCTAAAGAGGGGAGTTTGATTTTGCCCCCAGAGCATCAAAGACCAGGTTGCTCAGCGGCCCACTTTTTGCGTTGCAAAAAGTGCAAACTTTATCCATGGCCCCTATTTGTACGTCTCTCCTAGCGGAATACTTGACAGTGCAGTCATAATTGTAAGCGGCATTTGACCAAAATGATGCAGACGGCGAAGTTACGCCATTCAAAGAAGATCGAAGTTGGCTAATGTTTTCGAGCCGTTTACGGCGTACTTCAGAGTTTTCTGCAGCCATGGAAGATGTAGTAGAGCGGGCATTTCTAACGCGACGAACAGTGGTTTGTGCAGGGCTTTCTAGGGACCTGGCAGACGCGGTGGATAGGGCATTTCTAACGCGAGGAAAGTGGTCTGTGCAGGGCTTTCTAAGGCTCTGGCAGACGCAGTGGATAGGGCATTTCTAAAGCGACGATGAGCGGTTTCTTGGGGGTGTTCCGAAGCTCTAGAGTCGGCTGTAGCCCTAGTATTCCTAAGACGACGTGAAGTTGCTTGTTCGGGGCTTTCTAAATCCCTGGAACAGGCTTTGGCGGTGGCATCCCGCAAACGACGAAGGGTTTTCTGTGCTGGGGACTGTGAAGCCCTCAACCTAGCCACGCGGACTGCGTCCTGTGAATTCTGAAGTGAACGTTCTTCAACTGAAAGCCTGACGCGGCGTGTGGACATGGTTTAAGCCGCTGAAGCCAACCTTTCAGTCCGCGCAGCGACGCTTTCCGTAGATAAGCGAGCAGCTGAGTTCGAGGGCATCTGTGAAAGACGCAAAGAAGTCTGTTCAGGGGTTTCCCTCGCCCTCGATGCTCTAGCAGCGGAGGCAGCTGCCGTGCGCCGTCCCAAAAGTTTCCCCCTTTTAAGTGACATCCAAACAGTAAAAACGTCAAAGAGGGTAAAGCTTAAAAAGAGATTTCGACAAATCCAAAACGAAAAAACGTGCACTTCTAACGTAGACACAAAAAGGGGAACACCCAGTAAAATGAGTTCAGATGTTAGTAAAGGGGAACTCGAAACTAAAAAAGTGGAAATTTAAAAAGGTAAACCAAGGGTAAATCCAAAAGGAAATGGGTTTTTAGTACAATTGGCTAACGTGTGTGGGGTTGGGTTGGAACTATAAAACAAAAAAGCAGCTAGAACATGTAATCAACAACTTGCGGTGTCCGAAGTAGGCGAATAAAGTAAGCCAGGTGCGTGCACGCGGGCAACAATAAACGCAAAAGTTTGAAAGCAAGCCCGAGTCACGCAATAGAGGTGGTTGACCTTGAGCGCACTTACACATAAGCTGACGCGCGATCACGCGGGCGCTATAACGTGTGAGAAATCCTGCGCGATGATTGGACAGGCCCCAAGGTCAAGCTCTGTGAAAGCGACCAATGGGCTTGCAGCAGTCTCGGTATCGACACGCGGACTCGGTTGTACGCAGCCGTGTGTGTGTAAGGAAGTTACAAAAAAGATTGGTCCGCGTGCAGCTACGGTTATTTTTGCAGAAAAATTCTGAAATTTGACACACATAAAGGCAATATTAAGCCGCAAGTGTGTCGTAAATTTCATTTGAATCAAACCAAAACTGTACATTGCCAGTGAATGTGCATTCAGAGGGCTAAATCCTGTCCCTTTGTACGCCCGTTTATGGTTCCCTGGTCAAGCGGCTTTGACAGTCTTGCAAACAATTTGGTATTTGTTAGATAGCCAAGCGTTAGTGCTATCAGAAACTGGACCATTTGCTTTGTTTTGGTGGCTCGGTAACAAAACATCGTCCAAAGACTGCAAAAAATCTGCATAAATGGCCCTTAACCGTGCTTTCAAATTGATTTCGTGCAAAAACAATTGTTCTTCCAATTTTTAGCGCTGTCAGAACCACCGCCGGGTAATTTTACGTAGTCCTGTGAAGTTATGTTGAAATCGGTTGAAAAATGTAGGAAATCCGATCCCATATATAAACGAACACACACACACACACACACACACACACACACACACACACACACACACACACACACACACACACACACACACACACAACCTGGGTTTTATAATAAGTATGATTTGTGGTGCATTTTGGAGCGACAAATTAGGAGCCGCTATCCTCCACCGTCGTGTCTTAAAGAGCTAGGGCAGGTGTTCATGGATGAATGGCTGGAAATTCCTCTGGATGAAGTCAGGAAGCTGTGTGATTCCATTCCTAGACGTATTAAAGCTGTATGTGAGGCTAAAAGAGGACGAACTGCACATTTAAAAAAATTATTTCATTTAACAAGCGTTTCAATTATTTTGTCCAACCCCTATATATATATATATATATATATATATATATATATATATGTATATTATAATATTTTGGTCTACTTTGTATTGGACACTTTTTAAAAAAATAAGTAAATGCTACAAACTGTGTAGTTTTATACGTCATCTGCTCTGTCTCTTATATACAACAGAAACTGGCTTACTCAAATATAGTCACAGGTCACATAATTAGGTATACACATTTAGTATCGGGTTGGGTGACCTTTTATTTTTAGAATCTCCTCAGTTCTTCACAGCATGGTTTCGTAATGTTATGGAAGCACTCATTCGAAATATGAGCCCATGCTATTTAGCAATACTTCTAAACCTATGAAAATATAAATGTGAACATTGAAGTCAACATTTCAACACTCAGAGGCGACAGACTGTTTAATGCTAAACGCAATCATCAGGCCATATGCTTTGTATTTTCCTCGACTATTTATATATATGGATCATTGTGGGTAGTCTACTGCATTATGGGTAGTCTATTCTAAACGTTATTTTGGCGGTAGTGGTTTGTTTATTTCTTTATTAATTTCTTTCTTTATTTCGATTAATTTATTTTACTTGTTTTTGCTTAATTATTTTATTTTATTTATTTTTATTTATTCTTTTCAGTTACGGTATTTAAGTAACGTAGTAAAAATATGTTTTCGTGTATGCGAATAATAAAGAAAAGGAAACAGTGGAGAGTAATGATCAACTACGCCCAGAAGTGAGATGGCATTTTAAAATATAATACAAGCTTTCGGTACATGTTAATAATATTGAAGCTTGTATTTGCTTCTAGATTTCCGTGTTTGATGTTAAACACAGTAAAGCAAAACTCGTGAGATTTTGACAAAATAATATTTGTTAATACCCTTCCAACGTTAAGCAACATAAAATATTTTGGAAAATGTTTCAAGTCTTTTCAGTAGCAAAACTATAACAATTGCTCATAGTTGCGAAACGTTAATATAAATAAGTCTGAAGATTATTTGATTGCAGATAAACGTTGAGAAATAACTACTGTAGATCTATCTCTTTCACAAGTGGAAAAGGCTAAAAGAGTTATACAGAAATTACACAAACTAACCATGTGTTACTGAAATTGGAACAAAAATAATTACATTCAATTTATAAATCACCATTGAACAAATAATTTTATTTTAGAGAATTATTCAGTTAATATGCTAAGCACAGTAGTCATAATTCTAAGACAGATGAATTAACCAGACGGTTTCAAAACTTATCTTGAATTATTTTGTTATAAATTATCCATTTTCTGCAAATTGATATTCATGGTTAAGAAGGATATTATATTGAATAATTCTTTGCGTGAAATAAATGCTTTTTTCATCATTAAGCTACGGAATTAATAATTGTTGCTGGGTAGATGAATATAGACACTCACTTGCCACTTAATTAATTACCATTGAACAAATACAGTTTTATTCAAATTTCTCATCAGCTAATCATGTGGCAGAAATTTAACTGATATAGAAATTTAAAAACATACATGGCGACATGCTGAATCCTATTTCATGCATCAGTATGGGAAAGAAAAAGTAATTTAAGTGAACGTGTCGTGGTAAAGTATGCCAGACAAATCTGGATCAAAAACTATTGATCAACTAGTATTTTCAGGTACAACGATATTTAGCGTTTACAGAGAATAGTGAGAAAAATCCAGGAAGCGGCAATTCTGTGGATGGAAATCTTTTCTGAGCGAAAGAGTTCGAATAAACACACTTTCTAAGGGTGGTATATGGAAGAGCATCACTGAATGTACAACGTATCGAACCTTGAAGCAAATGGACTACAACAGCAGAGACTATCCCATGTGACACACCTGTCAGCTAAGAAAAGTGAAGGGAGTTTCAATAAGCTAAGAACAGAAAAAAACTGAAAAATGAAAGATTGCAAAAACTTTGCCTGGTCCTATGAATCTCCGTTTCTGCTACGGCGTCCGCGTGGTAAGAATGGAATTTAGCAAAACAACATGAAAATATGGATCCATCGTGTCTTGTATCATCTGCTCAAGCGGCTGCTGGGGTGGAATAGTATGTGGAATATTTTCTTTCTTTATTTCGATTAATTTATTTTACTTGTTTTTGCTTAATTATTTTATTTTATTTATTTTTATTTATTCTTTTCAGTTACGGTATTTAAGTAACGTAGTAAAAATATGTTTTCGTGTATGCGAATAATAAAGAAATTGTTTATAGTTACGTTGTTCTGGAACAATCAATATCAATACTATTATCAATAGTCGACTGAACTTGCTTTGTTTCAATGACTTTTGTTTTGTTATTATTAGTTAGTTTGTTCAATAAATGGTTTTTAAAAATTCTTCCTTCTTTCATTTATTAAAAAACAAAGTAACTATTAAACAACAAAAGAAAATGTTCTTAGCAACTAGAAGAATTTATAAAACGCTATTGTATAATATGAATACAATAGCGTTTTCTAAATTCAACTGAAAATTACATTAAGTACGTTCACGTGTGGAAATATTGATTTGTATTGTTGTGTTGATGGATTCAACCATTTTCTTTTGATTTCTCGATAAAATTGTGTACGTTTGCTTGGAAAAGTATTAATTCTGTTAGGAAAGGTGATATTGACAAAATGCCTGGGCGTAGATTAATATTTGGATAATATTCAATGGCGGCACTTTCGAGGATTTTCCTTCTGAGGGAGTTATTTTCTTTTTTATGAGTGTAGCATTTTTAAAATCAAAATTGTGGTTGAATTTATTTCTATGTATGACAAGTATATCAATAATGGTTTTAGAAGTGTTTGTAATTATTTTAAGATAATTTAGATAGGATAGATTGTTCTGGATAGTGGATATGACGGAGTTGGTTGGTAGTATTATGCATGTTTTCATGTAATTTATTATTACGGATTATGTTATTATTTTTGTTTCGGTTGTATATTTGTATGCCTTTTTTCTTGAGTTGTGGATGAAATGATATAGATATTGTAGGTTTTTGGGTGTGTTTTCTATGTATGTTTCTTCTTTGGATAAATATTGAGGTCTGCAGATTCTTAATGATCTCAGATAGAAACCTATAATAATTCCAGATTTAATTTTAGAAGAGTGGTTTGAATAGAAACTGATCAGGTCATTTTTGTTTGTAGCCTTTCTGTAAATGTCAATGTTATTATTTCTATGTAACATGATATCTAGGAAGGGAAGAGTGTAGTTGGTTTCAGTTTCAAAAGTGAAGTCTATTGTAGGTTTAACTTTGTTAAGTTGGTTGAGAAGATCTGTTAAATTGTAAATATTTTAATAATGAGTCGTCTATGTATTTGAAGGAATAGTTTGAAGGGAGAATGTTTTTGCATGGGTCATTTTCTAGAAACTCTAAAAATAGACAAGCAAGAACGCCTCTGAGAGGAGATCCCATTGGTAAACCAAATGTTTGTCTGTAAAGTTGGTTATCAAATGTAAAGAAACATTGCTTGGTGATTAGTTGGCATATTTTTATGATTTTATGTGTAGGTAGAGGTAATTTAATTTTTGCTTTTGTTTGTGTTTTAGTAGATTTAAGCATTTCTCTATAGGGACGTTTGTGTATAGAGATTTTATATCTAAATTAGCAATATATTTGTTTTTAATGTCTATGTTTTTTAATTTGTTTAGGAGGTCACCTGAATTTTTATGTGTGATGAACTAATAGTGCTTGGAAATGGAGTTAAAATTCTGCTTAGTTTACGGAATAGTTTATGTGGGGCGCTGCCTATCCCTGATATGATAGGTTTCATTGTTATGTTCGGTTTATGTTTTTGGTAATCCGTATAATGTGTGTGTTTTTAGATTGTATTCAATAAGTTTTATCCAGAAGTTTTCATTTTTTAATAGCTTTTTGATGTCGCTTGTGAATTTTTTGTGTTTCTTTTATCGCTTTATTGTCATTTACCTTTTCATAGATGTTATCATCGTTAATGAGTTCTCGAATCTTCTGTTGGTAAACGTGTTTATCCATGATTACAATTCCCCCGCCCTTATCAGAAGTAGATATATGGATGGTTTTGTTGTTAGCTAATTCTTTCAGGGCTTTTATGTATCTTCGAGGGAGTGAGGTGTCGTTCGTATTTTTGTGTGTAGCTGTGATTAGGCCTTGGATATTGCCATTGCTAAATTCGGTGTCATTGTGGTGATGATTTTTAATTATGTAATCTGTGCTGTCATATTTTGGTATTCCAGTGTCAAATTTCTGATCAAAGCTGAGGGATTCTAATTGTGTATCCGATAGTTGGAATTTCGAGAAGTTTGTCATTAGGTCTATTCTGCCGACATTAGACCATTTGCTATTGTTAATGATTTTACTGAGTTTCTTTTACAAATATAAAATAAGAAGAATGTCCGATTTTGTTAAATATCGTATTACTTCTTAAAGTGGTTTCTTTTACATTCCGTGAATAATGCTGTTTGAATATATGACTTCATATACAAATGCCATAGAATTGTAAATCTAACTTGTTGTCGTATTCTAACCATTCGCGCCTCGTTTCCGTTTAAATTTGAATTGTCTGGTTCAACGGAATTTCATTAGTTGAATCCGTTACTTCTCCATTTTCCTTGCCTTTTTCTTCTTTTGTCTTAAATTGAATTTCGCTGATTTATTTCGTATCAACATCTTCCTAACTCTTATCTCCTTGACTTTCCTCTTCTTACGAATCGGGGTAATTTTGAATACTTGTCTGTTTCTCCTGTCTTCCTTTTTATCTTTTCGATTGGTAATATTGTTAATTTCCATACGTTTTCTCCTGACTTTCTTTTCTTTTTCTTTTCTCTTCTTTTTCTTTCTCTTTTCCTTTCATCTTTACTTTTTATTAATTTCTTATCTTCTTTCCTTTCTCTTTATATAAATCCTTTTAATCTCTTATAGAAAATTTCCCAAAGACGGAGAGTAAAGCAGTGTTTTATTAATCGTAATACTGAATAAAATATTTTAGTACCACCATTGTCTGCCACCTGAAGAAACGTTAATTTAACGTTGAAAGAAAATGTACAATTTTGTAATTTTATTGTGGATATTAACATGTTCTAATGTAACAGTGCATAATAAATATTTATTGGTCTATTTTTGTATTGAGCCCTGTTTTAAATTAATGTTTTGAACGTTGAAATTTTATTCTTCGTTCTTATATATATATATGTGTGTGTGAGTGTGGTGTGTGCGTGTGTTTATATATATATATATATATATATATATATATATATATATATATATATATATATATATATCAGGCCTTAAAATTTTTATTACATTCTTCTTGGTAAAACTACCCAAAGTTTCTGTGAAACAATTTCTACACAAACTGGAAGATGTAACAAAAAGTTTAGTGAACGATTTCACTAAAATCTATTTGAGAATATATACGCGCAAATAAGTTATACTTTGCTAGATACTGGATATTGACTTCAATTTGGTTACTCATTATTATCGTCCTATTTCGTTTTATACATAATTTTACGTAGAAACCTGAACAAGATATATAAAAAAACTGATACAGTAAAAAAAAGGTACATTTCATTTCTGTTACTATCTGGCCAGGGAAAAAATCTTAAGAAAATCTTCGATTATTTCAATATACATGCATTACTTTAGACTATAAATTTGATTACTTTATTTATTTATGTTTTATTTTATAAACGATTGGGAAATTTGATTATGAAACAAATGCTTACTTGAACACCTATCATACTTTCCACTGTCTTCTTCGAAAAATATTTTCTTACTGGTTGTTAATACTTTTCGTAAGTTTAGTCCCACTATCTTCGTTTCCGTGCCTTGGTATAATTCACCGACAGTTTGTACAGTACCTTATATATGAACTAGCTTATCACATGAAATGCATTTGTATTTTTCTAATCAAAGTTCCATTTTATCACATTTCTGTAAGGAAATAAATCTTTTTCTGTAGGTACTGATTGCTATAATATAATCTCACCTGAGCTACAGAACGTGTCTGATTTCTTGTGTTAGTGATTTGTCCATTTGTTTTTCCGTAGAATTCCGTTCTAGCAGAAAGCAAATGAACTCTGTCACTTTCCCTCTTTGTCTTTGGTAAAGAAAGACAAGTTCTGCTCTACACAAACAAAATTAGGATTCATATCACGACATTTCAGCAAGTAACGAGCCTATTTGAAATCGCTGAATTGTATTAAGAGCTGATAACTCAAAATCCAGTGTGAATTTAGACCAAGTCTGGGTTGATATAAATTTCATTCAGTTCTCTACTCAGAATAAAATGAGGTACACTTATATCAGATTGTATGGAATCGACTCATCCTCATGATTTTCTGGATGAACGTACGTTGCGGACAGCTACACTTCTTAAAACGACGGGCGCCATGAAAGCTTACTGTTCGCGACTTGCAGGTTCGCTTCTCCTCTCCATTTTCGGAGTAGCAAATTGTAATTAGTAGAATGCTTCAGTTATTTTTCTTGAATTCATGAAATGTATTCAGTAACAAATCGATTCGAAATCGTTGCTTTTTTATTAACAAATTTGGCATAATTTCAGTCAATATAAAATATATTGTTAACAATATATTTTGTTAACTGTTAACAATAAAATATTGTATATGCATACAATTTCTGAGAGAAAAATATAGTGTTGAACTTTGAAAAAGAAGCATGATTGCTGCAGACAATTATGGTAAAAACATTTTAATATTCCTGCTTGAATTGCTTTGCGTAAAAAGACGAATTGAAATAATGATTTTTGTCTATACTATTTGTTATGGTCCAGGTTCCTTGTAGCACGGTGATAGTCCAAGTTAGAACCAATGAAGAATAACTCGAACACAGGTATGGAATAACACAGATATATTACAAACAGAATATGTACAAAAGAAGTAGAAGTGTTAGTAATAACAATCAGGTTAGGTTAGAGAGAATTATGTTGTCTCGACCAGTATCACTATTCCAATGTCTTACAGTAATCGTCTGACGCGGCTCTGTCTGTGACTGACTCACTCACTCACTCTGATTCTGTGTCGATATTTAACAACACTCCCACGTGTGCCGAATGTGGCACAAGGCCGGTTTAATGTGGGCTCTCCGAGCCCGTAGGCTCGGCCAAAAATATGCCCATTAGAACCCGGATACACGGGTTCAGGGACTGTCTACCTCTCCAGACGAAACTTTGCCCTGCGGACATTCGGTCATTTCTTCAACAGGCTTTATTTGATTAATCGTTGTGATCCATTCATTAAATATAAAATATACATTTACATGATGTTAAGCAGAAATCTATTTCCAAACTTCTGTGACAATCTTCACTTCCTCTTGATAAAATATATGAACCTGTCTTTAATGAATTTCTTAAAGTATTCAGAACTGATAAACTTTCTTCTCGAAGTGCATATAACAGTATGAATGTATGTTTCAATTTTTTCTTTGTAACAATCAACAACTTTTCTAAAATATTTTACGTCACAATATTAGGTGTATAAAAAACGATTTTATGAATATTGACTTCCTTATTTAATTTCAGTAAAAAGAAATGTTTCAATTTTTGCAAGCAAAGAAAAAGTGAAAATGAAATCTTAGAATTAGTACTGATGATGGTTATCATATTGACATTATTACCAACTGTCTAGTGTACAGAGCGGAGATAAGTTTGAAACTTTTGTCCGTTAAAATTTGTTGCATTTCATAATAGTTTTTCTTCTGACATAAGCTTATCTTTATTTACTAAGTAATAATTTTAAAATATCTGAGATTTATGAAACTCAAATAATGCAATTTCATCTGAGATATTTTAGCCAATGAAATTCTGGGAAAAGCTGAATTATATTTGGTTTCGTTTAAAATTTACTCGAAGTTGTAGAAGTAAATCAAATTAAGATTCTATTTGTTCATCCCACCCCTAACCCCCATAAAAATTGTCTCTTGGACAAATATCATTCTGTCTCTATATATTTTATATGTATAAAACAAGATCTATTTTTGGATAATCTGGTCAGAAACATTGACTCTCGTCTCGTCTAAACAGTGGAAGATATTAGATTTGATTATGCAGCTTCATAATAAACATGTATCAATTCACCGGCGCTGATGAATATTTTGAGTGTTACTTATATTTACAGGATAAACAAATGTGTGATTTCGGTTTAGAATATGGACATTTATTAGAAGTATTTACATTCATTTATTTAATGGTGTTTTATTATGAAATTCACGGTAGTTGTTTGTCATCTAAGTTAATATACATAAGAGTATAATTCATTATTTAAAAAGTAATTTATAATTTCACATTTAGATTGTCATGTTTTAAAAGAAAAACAAAATAGTGCAGTGTGAAGTCATTGCTCTAATGAGAACACAACGTTGGAAATAGTTCAGACGATGAGCAGAAATCATAGAAAAACATAAAAGAAATTGAAAAGATTGGTAAAATAGAAAGAAAATCAAAGAAACCAGCTTTAAGAATCTTACAAAGACATCTAAGAAAATACAAAACGATAATAGCCAAAAAGAAAAACGGATTGACCAACAAGAAAATATTTGAAGATACTGGCATTTCGATGTTAACAGAAAAGAATGATAGCGAATATTACAAGTTTGCTTACAGTCAAGAAAGCAAACAAACAATTTTGACAAACGTTGCAAAGAGAAACATGTAAGCTGGCCAAATAAGTTCATGAAAACTAATTTCTCATGAATATTTTTAGTGATGTACCTAGATCTAGATTGAACGGACCTGATATTTGGGCCAGAGGGTGTACTAAAGAGCCAATAGTCAGCCATAAAATTGTGTCAGTTCAAAGTTGATGATAATGTCAATATAAATTTCTTGGACTTTAGGGGTACAGGTCACCATCAACATTCTTGAGAACTGCCTTCCTCCAAAAAAGGTATTAAAGACGCGAAACATAATGAAATAGCCTCCAGCCTACCCAGAAATTAAACCAATAGAAAATGTGTGCTTCATCATTTAAAAAAAATTGTATAATAATAGAAAACGATACACAAGCCAGGGATACCTGGGAAGCAATACAAACTGTTGCAGTTAATGCAAATATTATGATTGACAATGTAGTAAAATTAACAAAATCATTTATTGAAATATTGAGAAAAACTGTATGTCAATGAATCTACAATAACATGTAAAATAAAATGTTGAGTCTTGACTCAATGTTGAATCTCGCCTAATGCATGGAATAATAATGCAACACAAAATGTACTTAGAACAAGAATGTATTATAACAAGAAAGTGTACACAATAAGTACATATAGTATTTCTGTATATTTCTGGGAAGACGTTCCTGGAGAATGTGTTGACTAGTCGCAGTCGATCAGAGTCTCTAGTTGGATCTCGTGATTCCTCTTCCTCGTCTTCCGGTACCAACCATTATTTATATAGTTGATAGTCACCTATGCAGATTAGGTGGATCCTACACAACATAAAATAAAATTATAATTAAGATATTTGAAATAGTGCTAATCGAATATTTTTATAACATATATCTATTTTCATATATATATATATATATATATATATATATATATATATATATGTCTGTTTGTGTGAAGATAATGACGGCGCACATATCATATACAGGTATATGTGGGTCCAGATATATATATATATATATATATATATATATATATATATATATATATATATATATATATATATAAGAAATGTTTGTATGTATGTACAAGTATACATAAAAAGGCTCTATAGAGTATATGTGCGTGTGTGTGTGTGTGCATATGTATACACAAATATAAAGTGGTCATGTATATGTGCACATGTATGTACAAACATATATATTCAAAAATATATGCACATACCTAGGGTGCTGTGTATTTATGTACACGTATATGCAAGTGTATATATATACAGCCATGGCCAAAATTATGGAGCACCTATAAAAAAATTGAGATAATAGTTTAAACCTACGTATTTAAAGGTTAAGATTCGTACAGTGAACAATTGAGAGCAAATGTAAAATATTTAACAGTAGGTTGTAGTATTTTTTTTGCTTTAAAGCCTCTCTCAAGAGCTTTAGCTGAGTTTCGTACTAAATTCATTCCAATATTCAAAATGATTTATTGTCATACTAAAGGTTGTTTCGTAATTTTCGGGTAATATTTGATTCCTACCAGTGCTATAATAGTATATTTAATTGAAAATGCCTCCAAAGAAGCAGCTTTCAGAGATTAAAAGGGCACAAATTGTTGCTTTATCTGATGAAGGATATTCTCAGGTAGAAATTGCCAGGAAGATGGAATGTTCAAGGAAGGGGGTTCAAACAACGATTAAAAGGTACAAGGAAACAAAGTCTTTCAAAAACAGAAAAGGACAAGGCCGTAAAAAGTCTACAACCGCCAGGGAAGACAGATCTTTGAAAAGAGCATCCCTTGCAGATAGGAGGAAAAGTTCTTCAGAGCTTGCTGCTGAACTTAGGGAGGGTGCAAACAAAAACATATCAGCTCGAACAGTGAGAAGAAGTTTATTAGAAGTGGGATTAAAAGGATGCAAAGCCAGGAAGAAGCCATACTTGTCTCAGGCCAACAAGAAAAAACGACTGGAATTTGCAAAAAAAACATGAAAATTGGACACCTGATGATTGGGGCAAAATTGTTTGGTCTGACGAAAGTAACTTTGAGGTAAGTTAACAGCTTCTCTTTCCTAAACTTTGGATGTAATAATTGAAATTTTTATGTGAATACACATCCATAATATTTATTCAAAAATTGTAACAAATTCTTTTTTTTTCATTAGATTTTTGGCACTCCTGGAGCGGTTTATGTTTGCCGTAGGGAAGGAGAGGCATTTCATCCTGATTGTGTAGTTCCAACTGTAAAATTTGGAGGAGGAAGCATAATGGTTTGGGGCTGCATGGCTTCTTCAGACACTGGAATGTTGTACTCATGTGAGGGCAGAATGAACTCCACAATTTATACTAACACGCTGGACCAAGTTTACCGAACCTCTTTGAATAAATATTTAATAATAACATTCCAAGTAATGTAATCTTCCAACAAGACAATGCTCCATGCCATACGTCAAAAGTTTCAATAGGTTGGTTTGAGAAAAAAGGGATTACAGTGATGAAGTGGCCCCCTCAATCCCCAGACCTAAATCCCATTGAAACTTTGTGGTCCCATTTAGGGAAAAGAGTGAGAATGCACAAATGTTCATCAAAAAAAGAATTAGAGGCCAAACTTCATGAAGAGTGGCAGAAAATAGATCCTACCACCTGCAACAACTTAGTCAATAATATGCAAAAACGAATAAAAGCTGTTATTAAGGCAAAAGGAGGACATACCAAATATTGATTGTTGTTATTAATGTTTACTCCACCATTCTTAACCTTTAAATATATAAGTTTGAATCATAATTTCGATTTTTCATTGGTGCTCCATAATTTTGGCCAAGGCTATATATATATATATATATATATATATATATATATATATATATATATATATATATATATAAAATCCTCTATAGTTTCGGATTTAAAATCCATCAACACCAAAAACCTCTGATGTTGATAAAATAAGGTATCTAATTTGATTTAATTTATGATTACTACTTATCCTTAGAGATCTCATAGCATTTTCTCTCTCACCCAGTTTTGTTTTTCTTTCATTCTAACTCGAGGAAGTCAAAGAGAGCAGACACTCAGGGGAAACGTGTCGTTAATAAGTTTTCCATTTTTTCGCATTATCTTTGTTTCAGATACACCCTACAAACACACACACATATGTATGCGTGTGTGTGCGTGTGTGTGTGTGTTACATTTATTTTTTTGCATGATGAAACTTGATGTCCCGCCAAAAAGAAAAGTTATTAAAACTTTGAAATAAAAGTAATTTTAAAAAACTGGATACTTTGAGGATATCCTTTTCTCCACTGGTAATCTTCCTCGCTCGGAATCGCTGAATCAAACATGAAAATCTATAAAGCAATGAAAGTATGAATTCTTATTTTTAAAGAAGTACATAAGGAAAAGGCAAGTCAAAATTAAGATAGGACAAGCGAAATAAACCTCGAGTTAAGAATATATAGGTTGGTGTTATTCGAAGCTGAAGTGGTAAGTAATAGCAAAAGTAAAATAGCAAAAAGATATCATTTTTTAAAAAGAGGCAACAAAAAGACAACAAACGTGAAACGAACAACGTATATACAAAAAAAGGAAAAAAGTTTAATTCAACCGTTTTAAGTAATATTAATTTAAAAAAAGAGAATATCGCATATAAACAGATGTAGTTGATACCATTATCTTATAACTGACATATGACATTGCTATTTAAGATTTTATTGGTCCATCTGGTTTGTGTAGACACGATTTCCCTCAGGAGAAAACAAAAGAATTGATTTCACATTTAATCATAACTGAAAGATTTAATTCTTTTTCATTTTTGTTATTTTTTCTCTATCACTTTTCCTTCTGTTTCTATACATGATATGAATAACTTATACTCATTTTCATTCAATATATTAAACCACATTGATTTTAGATTACTGTGTTTTTACATGCACACATAATAGATATACATTGAGAGGATACAATTTTTATGATATCAAATGTAAGAATACTTAATGTCGTGTCACATATAACTGAAATTGATCACATATATACATATTATGAATAGTGCTATTTCAACGCTTCGTCTATGCATTATGAATTTTAAATATTTTACATTAAATGTGAAAAACTCATTTTGATCATTTGATGCTCTTTTATTTCCCAACTTTAAAACAGATATGGAGATGATGCCATGGATGAGAGTACTGTTCGTAAGTGGTTCGCTCGGTTAAGAAGAGGGAATTTTTATCTGGAACACCGAGAACATTCCGGAAGGCCTGCATTTATTGATGATGACCAAATTGAAGCGCTGATAAAAATGATCCCGTTTACACGAAACATTGCAGAGATGCTTCACATATATCATATCAATCGCTATGATATATCGGTGCCTTGTGATGTAACCGAAGAAAATTAACTGAACCGGATTTCCATCTTCGATCTTTGCTCAAACGCAAAAAAGAAAATTGTTTACAATAATGTGGGGTGAAAAAGTTACTTGGGAAAATGAAAACGGATCTCTATCGTCTAGTTGGATTTGAAGGGTATTGTTCAGTAAGAACTCTTTCTGCAAAATCAAACGTTGAATTCAGAAAAATACTTTTTTCTAATTATATCAAGTAAAATCAGCAATCGGTGCAAAGCTTCCAGAATTGGCCAAAAGGAAGGGCGTTTGTTTTTTATCAGGCCCTGAAAAGCCGGCAGAAATTTACACTGCTGGATGTTATGTCCTATTCACCTTGAACATTCGACTTACCATTTATTTCGACCACTCTAAAATTATCTAAATGAGAAGGACTTCATTTCTCAGGAATCCTATGAAAAAAGCTAAACCCAGAAATATACCAAGTTTAGGTATGATTGAGTCATAAATCTGCCTCAAAGATAACGAAATGTAATGGAACAAAATAGAACGTGTTTGAATGGATCTATATACAAATATGTAAATATTGTCTTTGAAATTCATTTAGAAACGCTGCAAACTTTTGTTCCGACCCAGCATGTTACATTGAACAAAAATACAATTGCAGAATTTATATGTAAACATAACGATTTTGGAATACTTACTTATTGATTTTCCCTGAATTTAATATACAACCTTCACTAAACACTATGTGACCGCACTGTGATTTCATTGTCTAACCATAATGGATATATATATATATATATATATATATATATATATATATATATATATATATATATATATATATATATATATATATCCGATTCTGTGTCTTTCTGTTGCAGATGAATCAGAAAGGGCTTGGATACACTCAGATGTAAGCAAATATTTGCGAAATCAATTTGAATATGCTCATAATGTATACAATTTGAAATGTGATCCGAAAGGAAAAATAGACTTGCTTCCTGCTGAGAAATTTCTATATACATGTTATTCGGAGAGGACGGCTTGTATGTTTTCACTGCAACAATATACAATGTTTTTATTTCATGTGAATAACTAAAATTCGATTTTTTCATAAATGTTCCCTAAAATGATAACTGTTGATAATTCCTTTTTTTCTTTAGAAAATATCTAACTTCTAAGAATCATTACTATAATTACTTTTAAATACTTTTTTTTTTAGTAATTAACTATTTTATGTCTTCATATATGTGATTTCTATCTCAACGGGGAATCTTTAATATGGTTTATCTTGATTAGCGCTGCTAATATAGCTGACATAAAAAAGTGTTACTTAATAAATTAAATAACAATAGTAAGTGATACAATCAGATGGATAAGTATGCCGCTGGTTTGTCAAAATTTTACGAAGAAGGATATAATAATTATTTAAATGTTTTACTAGATGTGTGTCAATCTAGTCTACTAATCCACGTATTGTTTCTACTAGTTCAACTGATGTTAAAACTGATTCAAAAACATTCTGCTTCTTCATATTAATTCTGAAATTTACCATTTTAAATGTCAGTCTGACGTTTACTATATTAGTAGAACAAGTTAGAGGCTGAAATTAAGATTGAGTCAAATATACTTGTTTACTATTTAGAATATGTTTTACCGTTTTCATTTATTTATTTTTCTTTTTTGGCCTTAATGATTTGTTTTAACTTTTTGATGATCTGACTGATCAATGGCTGCGACTTTTCATTTTGAGGGTACCGGATTGACATTTTTCTGGTTGCTGCATCTCATCTGGTAGCAAGCAGCCTGAACTCTTTGGTATCACTTAGAGAGACTGCTCTGGCCATCAGTCACATAATATCGAAGTATTTACTGTCCCATGTCGAACATTGATAGATGTCCCTGTATATAATTCCGGTCCGGCTTTAGTCTTAGCCACCTTCCGATAGGCTTGTAATACTACAATGTTCCGTAAATTAAATATTACGTAACATGAGATTATGAAATAAGATATTCTAAATGTTATAGCCATTAATTCTTTAAAAAGAAATCAAAATCATAACTGTGAAATTAATCTTTGAAGAACAAAATAATCAGTACCAATCAACTACCAAGAAATAATGTAGGATGAAAAATACTTTCAAAATTACTGTTGTTTATGTTTCGGTTGCAAAACTGAAGCTCGTCAATATGTAGTGGTAAAAGTCCCAAAGAGAAAGGAGCTTTCCTTAAATAGGTAATTCAACCCTTTCTCTGCCAGATTAATCACTATGACCAAACTGGTAGGGACAAGCTCTGAAACTTGTTATATTGAGATACGTTTCTTACTTGTTCTTTATTTTATTTTCTAATCTTATCGGATTCATATTCATAGCTGATGTACATTTGATTTTCAACTCACAGACAGACAGACACACACACACACACACATACACACACACACACACACACACATATATATATATACATATATATATATATTATATATATGTAGTATTTGGGAATCAAACCCTCTTTTATGCAAGTTCTGAAAGAGAGCTGTAGTTGTCAGTCGTTTTCAACGTAACTTGTATATATATATATATATATATATATATGTGTGTGTGTGTGTGTGTGTGTGTGTGTGTGTGTGTGTGTGTTTGTGTGTGTGTGTGTGATTAAAATATTCTTGCAATGAATTAAAACGCTTAAGAAATAAAATAAATTCAGGTCTCAATGCCAATTAGCAGAAACTTAATACAATAACAAAATATATATTCGGAAATTGAAGATAATGTCTTCCAATCTAAACATACAAAATGTTATTAATGAAAATATACCTCTCGGTAAGTATTCTGAGAATTCTATACTTTATAAAAGATTTAAAAGCGTATTTGTAAATTTCTTCAGTATTAATTAAGTAAAAACAAACTAGAAATATTATATTTCTTACAAACTCTATAACTATTGAACTTGAAAGTAATTTAGCTAAAATATCAATCCAAGCAAGGCAACAATTGAATCAATGTAAAATTGACAAGTAATTTTCAAGTTAGGCAGTTCACATAAAAGTACACCCGCGAAATATGAAAAAAATGAAAGCAATGAATATACAAACATAAAAAGGGACTTAAAATTTGATAACTTATTCAATGCATTTGTATGTTTTGAGGGATCTACCATTTTTACACAAATGGACTCACCCAAGGTATACATATACTACTACCAGTGAATACCCGGACAGTAGTAGTAGTAGTCGAGTAGAGTCGGTCGAGTAGTAGATAGACAGACACACACAGGAGGGTAGTACAAGAGTCATAGTAACGAGCACTTAGACTCAGTAAGAAGCCATACAGCGATACGTCGATACCAAAAACTATATACATATTTTCCAACTAACCCGCATTCCTGAAACAAGTAACCTGTATTACCAGTTTGTATTATTACGTTAATACATTTATTTCCTATATTTATTATTGGCGTTTGTTATTATTTGCTACCGGATTTCATCCCGGAATCCACAATAGTATGACACCGGAAACGCAGTCTGAATATAAAAAAATGAATTTCCTCTTATGAAGACGCATTTAATGTGAATATTCATTATTGAGAATTTACAATAAATGCAACAGAAGGCTTAAAATTGGCTTTCTCTGTCCTATCTTTTAACCTAACTAGTCACAATTAATGACCTATTCTCTTACATATTTTCCTTTAACCAACTGTCCACATTTGCACTTTTAATTTGTGCTATATATACCATGATAACACGTTTTCTCCATGAAGTCCTAACTTCACAGCTGCTTGCTCAGCCGCCATTCCACCGGTTTCGAAGTGATATGTCCGACTCCAATAGACGTCTATTTACCTCTGCCCGCAACGAGTGTAAGCATATCCTCGACGATGCCAAGTCACTATTTGCTGCTTGGATGAAGGAACGTATTGCATCCCGCAAATTTGGCTCCAGAGATTATTGGCGCCTCTGCAAGAGCGTCCTGAACAATAACAAACCCTCCATTCCTCCCCTGTTCAATCAGTCTGAGGTCCTGACCACCTCTGCTGACAAGGCCGAATGCTTCGCTCGGAAGTTTTCTTCCAATTCTACGCTAGATTCTTCCGGGGTGCCCTTGCCCGATTTCCCTCCGCGAACTGAGGCTTTCCTGGACGGGTTGCACATAACCCCGTCGTCGGTATTGGGCATTATTTCTAACCTATATCACCACAAGGCTACTGGTGGTGACGGAATACCAGCCATTGTCCTAAAGAAATGCGCACCTGAACTGGCGCCTGCCCTCTCTAAATTGTACAACCGCTGCCTCAAGGAGTCCTGTTTTCCTGACTGCTGGAAGTCCTCAACCATTGTCCCTGTCTTTAAGAACTCTGGTGACCCCTCCGACCCTTCCAATTACCGTCCTATCAGTCTCCTATCCCTCTTCGGCAAAGTCTTCGAGGCCATTATCAACGCCGAAGTGATTAATCACCTGATATCCCACGATCTGCTCTCAGACAAGCAGTATGGTTTTCGCTTTGCCCGATCTACTGCCGATGTGCTTACGGCCATCACTGAATTTGTCTACCAAGCTATCCATAATAACGGTGAAGCTCGTGCCGTGGCCCTTGACATCTCCAAAGCATTCGATAGAGTCTGGCATGCCGGCTTTCTCCGCAAGCTCCAGGGTTATGGTATCACAGGTCGATTGTTTTACCTAATACAGTCATTCCTGTCAAACCGGGATTTGAAGGTTGTTCTTAGTGAATTCATCTCCAGATCCTAATCCGCTAACGCAGGTGTTCCTCAAGGCTCCGTCCTAGGCCCTACTCTGTTCCTCATATTTATAAACGACCTTCCTGACGCCATAGACTCCCAAGTCGGCATCTACGCTGACGACACCACTATTTACTCCTGCCTCAAACACAAATCTAGTGAGGCGGACAAAGCTAACCTTACAGCTCAAATTGAAAAGGACCTCCAATCGGTTGTGATCTGGGGTGAGAAATGGATGGTTAACTTTAACGCCTCTAAAACAAAACTGCTCTCTATCAACCACCACAAGGATCCATTCCTGCATCCCATTAGAATGTCTGATGACCAACTTCTCGAGAGCTCCTCCCTGCGGCTGCTCGGTCTCACGCCGTCTGCTGATCTGAGATGGAACAAATACATCGAGTCAGTTGCATCAGCCACCGCAAAGAAAGTTAGTTCTCTGTGCCGAGCCAGAAAATTTTTCTCCCCGGAATCGATCCTTCAAGTCGATAAATCGACCATTCGCCCTTGCATGGAGTATTGCTGCCATATATGGTCTGGGACCCCTGCTGTTTGCCTCGGGGTTCTTGATAAGATCCAGAGACGGATAGGCAACGTGATTGGCCCTGATCTGTCATCTCGTCTGCAGTCGCTCTCTCACAAACGCGATGTTGCCTCGCTCTGCCTTTTTTACAAGTACTTCCACGGTAATTGCTCTGAGGAGTTGCGTTCGCTTGTCCCCAGGCCTCATGAATTTAAACGCCCCACGAGGCTGGCATCCCGCTCCCACCCCTACACCGTGGAAACTGTTAGATGTAGACGTCTCTTCTACTCCAATAGCTTCATGTCTCGTACATCTCGCCTATGGAACTCCCTTCCCTATTACTGTTTCCCTGACAAATACAATCTCCAACGTGTAGCGTCAATCGACATCTCCAGTTGCCTTGATCTGTACACTTCCTTTCTCCACATCCTTTCATTTTTCATTCCTATCTGCTCTCTCTCCGGATCTTTTGTGGCCCCCTTGCCTTGATCGACCCACTGTCTTTCTCTTTCTCCACATCCCCTCCCTTGCCACTCCTATCTGCTCTTCCTCCAACCCTTCTTTAACCACTTGTGTGATAGTGGCCTCCAGCCTTGCTTGGGGTGATATGATTTTTAAAAAATAGCCCTATATGTACAATCTTTTGTGTGCGTTGGAGCAAGGATATTACCAAATTTTAACAATGCATATTTACAATAAACGCTAAATATTTACAAGAAACAAAAACAATTTGACTGTTAATATTAGGCCCTTCCAGTATTAAGTGTGCCATAAATAGCAGTTAATTAGCCGAAAGAATGCGGCATTTAAGCTGTAAAATAAATCAATCACACACAAAAAAAGAATTCATTCAGACACAATAATATATGCAAAAAAGAAAACTGAAGTCGAAAGACATCAAGTACATAAATGAAAACTGTCAACTAACAGGAGAGATTTGAGGAATTAAGCTAAAGTGAAAGCATGTAAAAAAGATCATCATGCTAAGTTCAAAAACTGAGTTGGCATATGCATAGCTAAGAAGCCCCAAATCCTCTTTCCTAGTCAATATCCAAATGCCACTCCAAGTTAACGCCTTTAATCCAACACAGACGTGCAACATTCGTCCACTATTCGACAAATTTCGATAAAGAGAGACGCTTTATTTTCTTCTTGATTTTGACTTCAAGAAAATAAACACCTCGTCCTCAAAAAACGGCTTACTAGCAAAGAAACACCTCTAGAGCGGCCATCAAATTACATTGATAGGAGAATGAACTATTTCAACAGAATATTCTCATAGTCGGTTGTAGAAATATGGGTTTCCTGAATTCCTCATATATCCACTCCAAGACATTCGCCATTCGTGACTCCGATCTGAGTACTCAAATATTCACGAAAGCTATAATCACTCGAAAGTAGGATGAATTTCTAGACTGAATATGCTTTTAGTCTTCATCGGCAACTACAGTCCTTCCAGTACGTTCTTAGTTTTCCAGATCAAAATTTCTAGTTCTGAATCTAGTGAAACACTTACAAATAGTAGTTTCAACTATGGCACCATCTCCATTAGCGACACATATCTTTGTGCAATGTGCACAAGTTTTAATGGAATCAAAAACATCAAATGACGAAAGGGCATTTCATCTTCCTCCAGTAATACTTTTAATCGCTAAATGAAAAACATTTTTAAAATCGCTAAACGTAAATAAGAAATGAAAAGAAGTCTTACATAAAAAATATACGAACGAAAATTAACTTAATAACATGTTAAGCCCTTCCTTTTTCTTTCTATTCTCAGATTAAAGGATAAACATGAAAAGCAACAGAACAGGCCAAATGCTGAAAAATAAAAACAAAAAATAATTCTACTTAAGGAAGAAAAGAATACTACAGGCGTGTCCGTCTGGTGTTAAATACCGAGTTGAATTCATAAAACAGAATATCAGCCGTAAACACTTTGGCTGAACCTGTGTCCAAAGTCCTGTTAGAGAAGTAGGACCTGTAACAATTTTATGGGTCTTTACAATACAGACAGGCAGAACAATCAAAGCTAATCACCAAAACATTGTGACCAAAGTCCACAAAAACAGAATGTGCTTTCTTAGCATGGCAATCTCTTCAGAGTGTAATGTATCTTTAAAGATCTTCAAAAAACTATCAAAATACAAGGATCCTGAAGTGGAAATCTAAAACATGTGGCACATGAGGATATCAATAATTTCAGCTGTAGTTGGAGCCTTCGGATTGATTGGCAAAGGTTCCGATAAACTCACTGCAGGGATTACTGGTATCCCATACCTTAAAGAAATACAAAAATACTCACAAGTGCACCTCACATATTACGAAGAGCTTTATCTATGTAAAATATGTGTGATCTTAGTTTTTGGTTTTTATTTTTTACAAAAATGATCAGTAGAAAATGCCATGAAGCCATTTCTGTCCTTAGGTCTCTGGGTGGAATCTGGAAGGAAATGTGTATACTGTAGAAATCTAATGACGAAATAATAATAATAATAATAATAATAATAATAATAATAATAATAATAATAATAATAATAATAATAATAAACAAACTTTGAATGAATTGTTACATTGATAACTGCCAGAAATTTTGAATATAATAACAGTAATAATTATTATTATAATTATGAGTACACTAACAGCAGCAGAAATCAACTTCACACTTATTGGAATTGTGTCAATGCTGTTCATCATTTCAGCTAGAGTTAGGCAAGTTCATATGCCCATAATTATTGCCTAACAATGATGTACAATTTCTTTATCGTCTCTGCAGATACGGATATAATTAATACAGCAATTAACTGAATACTAAAAAAATTAAACAAACAAGGAATTACCTGAAAATGGTGAGCAACTGTTTCAATTGAATCTAAATATCAAGAATGCAATCATAGGAAAAATCAATACACGAGAAGAGTGTTCAAAGAGATACAACGATTTATTCACATCCGAGGCAGAAAGACAATTTCAAGATATAAACCGATAAACTAGGTGACAAAAGATAATACAGAAATTAAACAACGATTCTACTTCAAGTTAAACAAGGTTTCTTGATAAAGAATAAATGCAAACAATGGTATCATGATTAAACTATTTTGTTACAGTAGAGACAGAAATAAGGTCATTAATATCATGGCAAAAATCGAAGATAGAAGTTGAACAGAAAAAATCATATGGAACATTGCAATGTGAGGTTTATCAGAGAGAAAATGTAATATCTGACGCCTGAAATAACACAAATTTGAGAAAAAATTTTGACAGAGAATTAAGACGAAAATGTAACTGAACGTACTTCGAATGCAAATACTGAAGGAAGTTTGAACCAAACAAGTATAAAATTAATTTCCTCAGTGTATTTAAAAAAGAATAAAGAACTTCCACAATGTGTTATACTTTTAGATATTACTTGACTGCATTAGTCCGAATGACGATTCCTTACTTTTTTAATGTAATTATCCTGAGATTAAAGAAATGCAAATTTATAATTCTGTATAGAGTCTTCACTTTAAAATTCGGAATGAAAATTTAACTTCTAAATTGATCGTTTCTCGTTTTAAATTTTTATTTAATTTATTTTATACAACGTTTTTATGTTAATGTTTTATCTTATTTATAATTTTATTATAATTATTATAGATTTTGTTTTTATTTATTTATAATAATAATGTCTGTACACTTTTGAATTTCGCGTGATTTTTACTTAAGAAATTGGAAGCTACTACAATAGCGACTTTGCCAACAACGGAATAATTTGCTTAAGCATTCAAAATAAAAGCAAGTATACTAATATGGGGATATATTTATTAATTAAACTTGAATATGCAAGCATTTAAAAAGTTATGAACAGAAAATTACACTAGACAACTTTTTCATTTCAATTTTTGACGCGACACACACACAAACACACACACACACACACACACGCATATATATATATATATATATATATATATATATATATATATATATATATATATATATATATATATATATATCTTAAGAAAGAGAAAAAACAGTCAGATCTAAGCTAAAATAAGTAAAATGAAAAATAAAATCAGAGGGTGGAGGGAGGTAGGTTTTTAAATCATGCCTAGATAAACTGATGTGCGGCGATTCGGTGAAGTAGGCATAACATAAAATTATAAAATTAACAGAGTCTGTCTATATTTAATGTAAATACTGTATAAAATAACATAAAATTAAAATAACATAAAAATGGAACATAAAATTATTTTTACGAATTTTACAATTTTTTTTATTCTACGGAAACTTCTTAAAAGGACCGAATAGATAAAGTTAAAGAATTTTTATGGAACTTTAATATATGATGCTAATTATATGGAATAGGCAGTAAAACGAGGCAATATTAAAGTTGAAAAAGTCAAATAAAAATTGTGTGGACCATTATATGCTTATAAAATAATGGCTATGCAATTGTAATGTGTAAAATATTTATGAAAAATTCTTTTAACTATATTTTAATGTAAAACTTTTACAAATACGGTTAATTCATTTCTTGGTTTTTATCTACACATGACTTAATAACACCCACTCTACCTTCTGATGTTATTTTTCATTTTTCTTTTTTTAGATTAGATCTGACATTTAATCGTTCAACCAGACAAGCCACAAGTTTCTTCTTTAAATCTGATATTAGGCCTCCTCCCCAACCCACTTTTTAACTTTCAAAAGAGGTAACGATTTTTTCAAATTTCCCAAATAAATTATTTTTATACATTATTTACATTATTGGGACTATTGTTCTCATCTTTGTTGACATATTTATCACAACGTTTCGGCCGTTGTACGCTCCAGCCTTCTTCAGGTGGTTGGAATTTCGAAATCAACCCTTTATTTTGCTCGCTGGGGTAAACTGTTCTAGTTCCACGTGCCATGTCTAATGGATGTCAGTTATCGTCTGTTAATTCACCTCTCTAAGTTCTCCACTACCTTAACCAGGTATTGCACTCACACCGTCACTGCATCTAACCAACGCCTTTATCCACTGTGCCATGTGATCTTAAGGATATCCGTGTATGAATTTCTGGGAATTATAAATTTAATGTCTTCAGCAAACGTTTTTTTACCAATGCTCATATTGCAATTTTTGCTTTTATCATTGCATGATTTTTACCAGAGCTCATATTGCAATTTTCGTTGTTATTATTGCTTTTCTCTAGTACTCCTTATTACTGGTTCCCATATTGTATTCATTCCTATGCTTGGTCGGCTCAAAAGATTTTTGTGGCTTAGCATATGTACTGATAAGTTTACGAATTTTCCAATGATGTTCTTTGGCTATGATTTCAACCTGATCCCACAGAGGGCGGTGATCTCCCTTTTCTCTCCATATGTGGTCAGCCACGCCTGATTTTTCCAATTCCCCACGTGTTAAATTCATGCACAGATGTCCTTAAGGACACATGGGACATTGGATAAAGCGTTGGTCAGATCCAGTGACATTTTGAGTTCAATACCTGGTTAAGGCTATGGGGAACTTGGAGAGGTGAATTAACAAGAGATAACTGATAACTGACACCCATTAGACATGGCACGTGGAACTAGAACAGTCTACCCAAGCGAGCGAAATAAAGGGTTCGAAATAAAGAAGGCCGGAGCGTACAATTGCCGAAACGTTGTGATAAATATAGCAACAAAGATGAGAACAATAGTCCGAATGATGTAAATAGTGTACATAATATCTCATCTCAGAAATATCGACAGATAAATAATTTTTATTATATGTTATCTGCCATCGCCCCAAGAGTGAACGATTATAGTTAAGGAACATGAAAATCGTTGTGTAGCGATGTAAAAATGTTTTTAGTGTAATCTGTTATAAAACATATTTAATAATATATATATATATATATATATATATATATATATATATATATATATATATATATATATATGTATAAACTACTTTATATTCAGAGTACAGTTTTATTTTTTCTTGTTTTTTGTGTGATTTTCTAATTCCCCATTTATCCTTTTGTCAATTTTACTGCAGCTTCTTCCTATAATGATCAATATTATATTACTGTGCATTGTGTTAGTCTTTTAATAATGGAGTTGGAAAAATCACCATTGCTAAAATGTTCTCTTTTTTCCTTCCTTTTCACATGCAGTCCATAAATGTCATCCGTTCGTTAAAAAGCCTCCGTACATATTCAATTCTAATTTTTTTCAATATAGATTTCTGTATTACTATTATCCATGGATCTAAATAGCTTAATGTGGATACTGACCATGTTTCTTCTATTCAGTCTAGTTTTTTCCTCGTCTTTAATATGCCGAATTTGTGATTTGTTTCATTTTGTTAATTTGAAGAAAATAAATAAAACTCCAGCACTTTCCTCATTGTATTCGCAGACCCCAGTAATGCCCTGATGTAGATCGTCGCAATTCGTCATCATATTTTCAGTTTTTCCAGTCTTGTTGCCCTTCGTTTTTACGCAGTTTTAAGTACAACAATTTTTTTGAGTAGAACCCTTTTGTATTTCTATACTTTTTCATTTATTTTTCATTCTCACCCCGCAGTTCTGTGAAGCGATTTTTCTTTCCATTGTCCAGAAATACTGGATATGGTCGTCTTGATTTAAATATCTGTTTCAATCAAGACCTTTACATCCCAGACTGTTTTACTCTTTTTTTTCAATTTTCAGGATAGAATCTCTTTTCTGCTCTTTTAGATGAATGTAACCAAGTTTTTCTCCGTGCGTATCACTAACAGTAGTTGTTGTAATATTGTAGTCTATTTCCTCAGGGAGGGATAATAGGGAGTATTAGAAAATAATAACCATTCTTGTGCACTAATATTTTCTCTATTATCATTGCTTTTAACAATGTGGTCGTTTAGGTCATGTCACTGTTCCACCATATACTTACTTATTCACTAGCAAAGTCATATTGTTTGTGACCTGAAAGGAAAGTTATTTTTAATGACTCCACGCAGCATTATTTCTCTTTGTTTTTCTCTCTCTCTCATACTCACACATACACAGCCACACACACCCACACACACACACACACACACACACACACACAAACTTTAGTAGTAGTAGTCAACAGGTGGCGTTACATCAAATAATGTCCAGCTCTTTGCTGATGCCTAATAAACTTGGAATTTGCTCTAAATAAGATGTCACGGTAAAAAAGTTTTACTTCCTGTGCTGTTTATAATGTCATCCCGTTCATGTGAACAAATTATTATACACTAGAGATATTTGATATTCATCTTTAGGAAAAAGAAGAGGTGAAAATTTCCTCAACTCATTGGTCAATAGGGAGCATTTAAAAATACATTTTTTGAGTCGCAAACTGCACCATTCAGGCACCATTTGTATGGTTGTAAGAAACCTATGTGAAACATTTCAGGCCATTCCTCGCCCACTTTCTCTGCAGCATCACGATCGACTTTTTGTCAACTTTTACTGTAGACAAAAAATCGGTGTCATTTATTGTTTGCCAGGATAGTAATAAATTGTGCATCGGTGACATCAATTTAATACCAATATTATTTAAGAGGTGCATCATATTAAAATATTACAAGTTAATAGTGAAATCTTTTTTGTGCATTTTTCCTAGATAATAAACTGTGCCTAATATATCTATCTGTTGCTTTGTAACTTCGGGGCAAGCTTCAGACATCACTATTGTCTTTCTTTCGATCACCTGAGTACTGTTTGGACACTTAGAACTAGTAATTGTGTCTCAAGAATGCCATTAACCTGTTGATCAGATAGGGAAGCAATGTAAAGGGGCCTCAGTCTTGAGTTCATTCATTCAGTTAATCATTGCCACTTTAGCTTGGGAGTCACCAATTTTCTCATGTTAACTACAAGAGGCACATCCTTATTCTCATCTGCATCTTCAATGTCTTCCTCATCATCAGTGTAGTTTAACAAATCCTCGTCAACATCAGCAGCAGAATCGTCTTCCTCCTCATCAAATCTGACAGTGTATTCCGCCATCTGCTGATTCTCTTTAATTTTTCTTATCACTGAAACAGCTTATTCCCTAACAGTCACGTCCACATCTGCACACATACCAAGAATTTGATCTTTGTGGAAGAAGTATACATTTCTCTGGACAGTCTTCTTCGTTATAGTCTTTTCCTTACTATTCAGTTTTTTTTCATATATAGCAAGGATTGGAATACTTTCCATGAACCGTTACGTAAGTGTGCATCTTAATGCAGAAGCACATTGGAGCACTGAACTTTATAATTATAATGACGATTCTTTTCAGGTCGCGGCTGGGTCTTGATGCTGCTACACACAGCCTGAAAATTCTGCATAAAGTATTTTACCTTGACACGCAATAGCAGCCAAGTCATAATCAACCATACCTGTAATAACTCTTTACAAATCCTATACATGTATTTCTGATCTCAGGACAGATCTTTCTCCAATTCTTCATTCAGGACAGGGAAATCAGTGAAACTGAATGGTTGGAAGGCAACAACTGGCAGTGCCGACAAAGGCCCCTTGATCTACTTTCCAATGGGATCACGCCAATGCTCTGGACCACTTGGTTTACCACCATAATGATAGAAAACAGCGCGGAAAGGCAGCTGATTTCCGCGAAGCTGACAGGTGAAATAATGGGAGGGGTGACTAAGTAACAAAGATGGTGAATGGCTCTGTTTTCCTATCCTAGATTCACTTCGGTTCCATCACTACAATACATACAATGGTCTGCTGGTTTAGATCTTTCTCCACCAGAAATTCTAGAATAGTTTTGGCAATCTCCATTCCGTGTTCAGTCTTGGGGGTCACATGTGTGAGATATCTATTGCCAGGCTCAACCATGATGACATAATGACCTTGCATCATCATCCTTGAACTCCATTTATTAGTTTTATCATTCTTCATTATCACTCGTCATATTTTTAAAACGAACCATCTGAATTTATTGCCTCTTCAGTCGGTATTTTTGTCTCGCATCTCGTAGCTTATGTTGTCCAATAACTTGAGCCTTGTGATCATTTGTGATAATGCCATAGTCAGTTAAGGTGGTATTAACAATAGCAGCTCAAGCACAATCACTAATCAAGTATTGGTCGCAATCGGCAGCCAGTGTGGAGGAGTCTTGTCCTGTTCTGTGAGCTGGTGTCTGTCAGAGCTTCTGGATTGGGGACAAAATCAGCATCAGTATTGACAGGTGGGATATATCTTGAGTCATCCGACTTATCCTCAGATGCTGATCCAGAGAGAACCTCAAATTAGTAAAACTGGTCTTGCATTTTATTCTATCCCAGCTTTTCTGATTTGATGTGTATTGTGAGATAGAAAGTAATTCTTGAACCCAGACGACGCATGCTTGTCCGAAAGAACTACCTGAAAATCACTGAGACGATCCATCGAGTATCTCATCAATTAATTCAAGAGTGAAGAAAGGGAAGAGCCAAGTCTGCCGCTAATCGAAGGTCCGGGACTCCGAAATGAGCTTCACCTGCCTCCAACCCGTGTCGTCGAAATTAATGTTGCAAATTAACTCCGCGTATCTCTTAATTGTGATATCTATATGAAATCCTGTTCAAGGTAACAAGGGGCACCTCGGTAGAGAAAATTATTCTTCAACAGGAAGAGGGCTGGTTGTGCATCAATTAATTGAAATCTCTCAGTCATTTTTGTTATAATGTCATGCTTAGTATTCAAACACTCTGGAATGGCTATTGGAAAAACTGGAAAACCAAGAATGTGTAATTCCTCCTTCGGACACTATTTATATTATTCGGACCATTGTCCTCATCTTTGTAGCCATATTTATCACAACAGCCGTTGTACGCTCAGGTCTTCTTCAGGTGGTTAGAATGTCGAACTGAATCCTTTATTTCGCTCGCTGAGGTAGACTGTTCTAGTTCCACATGCCATGTCTAATAGATGTCAGTTATCAGTTATCTCCTGTTAATTCACCTCTCCAAGTTCTTCACTGACTTAACCAGGTATTGAACTCACAACACTTTGGGTCCTGTCACTGGATATAAAAAACACCTTTATCCACTTTGCCACGTGTCCTTAAGGACATCTGTGTATGAGTTTCTGGTAATTATAAACTTAATATCTTCAGCAACCATCAGGAACACTAAAAAGCTGTAACACGAGGTCAAGTGGAAAATTCAGGCGTGGCTGAACACATATGGAAAGAAAAGGGAGATCACCGCCCTCTGTGGGATCAGGTTGAAATCATAGCCAAAGAACATCATTGGAAAATTCGTAAACTTAAGGAATCAGTACATATACTAGTCCACAAAAATCTCCTGAGCCGACCAAGCATAGGAATGAATACAATATGGGAACCAGTAATAAGGAGTCCCAGATAAAAGCAATCATAACAACGAAAATTGCAATATGAGCTCTGTTAAAAACATGATGTGATAACTCCAAAAATTGAAATATGACACTGGTAAAAATGGTATGGAAGGCAGGAGTTATTTTTATATCCTCGTGGATGGGTCTAATATCCCGGATAGCACCCTCGAAATCATCTGCATTATAATTCAAATTTATTATCTCTGACTTGGATGGGTTAAAGTCCAAGCAGAGATAAACCTGGAATAACTCGTTGGATGTCGCCAGCTACGGCCACCACAGGTCCTCCCAGCGCTACATCGTCAAGATATGTTGAAAGGAGAGGCGATGGAACCAGCTACCTCGTCGACAGCCGTCGCAAATAGTTGCGGACCATGTGGATCACCTTGCTGGATTCCTATAGCAGAAGAGATAATATTATCGGAGGCGATCAACATACATGGATGACTATACGAAAGATTAACCAGTTGAAATATGGAAGGAGTGCGTTGATTGCAAACTTCCAGTGTATGATCCCTTGTGGTGGTATTGAAAGTGTTTTTCATATCCAGTTTTAATAATATACAGGTTATGTATTCTCGAAAAATGATATTGTGGCATGAACCGCGGCTTCACATCCGCCTTGTATACCTATCCCGAGCTGAACATGTTGCAATTCATACCCCATCTCCTTCACAACTTTACATGCGATTTTTGCAGCGAGTTGACGAAAAATGTTACCAACAGTGATAGGGCGGATATCTCCGCCATTTTTTTTTAAGCCATTAAGTTGGCTGAAAATATCGTTGGGTTATCGCAGCTCGGAGAAGGGTATTAATAAGAGCTGTTATGGATCTTTTCAAATGTTCACCAGCTACGGCAGTGTGAGCTGAAATTAAGTCCTTGATGAGGCCGTCCACACTGCCAATGCTGCTTCCAGAGAAATACTTCAGAGCAGCAACCATCGCTTCCTTCGAGACTACAATATTGGAATCATTTTTCCATCTTCAAAACTCTGACATCTGATGCTGGAGCAAGATGTTTCCGACGGAGCGCTTTGAAAGCTTCTGGTGTAAGCAAGTATAGTATCGGATGAGGCCAATGCTCTAACTGCAGCTGAGACATCACTCTCGATCAACTTAGCATTGTCGAAGGAACGGAGTCTCTTAGAATCGTCGACTTTAGTTGAAGGATGAAGTCTAATAGGATTAAGAAGATTAGAAAATTCGCTGGCATTTATTTTAGACGAATTGAATAAAGAAATGTTATTTTTTATAATAGATGAGGCAGATGATGTAGGATCTTTATTGAAAGGAATTCCAAGCGCAAGTGTGGCGAAAGAGAAATGGTGAGGCCAGTGAACTGTTCAAGTTAAACGCATGGTCTATGGTAGTAGTCAAGGCATCGGCTGCCGGGATTCTGACAGATTTATGGATTTTTAGAGGCACCTTCCGGGATTGCCTGGAGAGTGAGGTTGCCTTCAAAACTTCGCTGGCGTCTATTTGGGTTGGTTCATTACGTTGATGGTTCACACTCTCTTGTGGAGGCGAGAGGGACAGGCAATGCAAACAACCCCAAATGACCAGCGCCGTTGAAGCACACCTAGTCAATCCCATGCATGACAAATGAAAAGACCGTTGACAGTTTGAACAACTTCTGACTCTTTTACGTTTGTTAATGCTGCCACAAGAAAAGCAATAATTAGATTCCAGCATTGAAAAGGATCGGGGCAAAGAAGAAAGAGGCATTTTTTCTTTCCTTCTTTTTCCTAAAATTAACGTTAATTTTGTAATCCCAGCTTGACATTTATTGCAATTTTTTTCTCTTGAAATCAAATCTTCCAAGAAGAACACTCTTGCATTACAACTCCCTTACGATAACGTTTACAATTTCCAACTATTAATTCAATAATAATTATTCTATTTACTACGACCTTTTTAGATTGTTAAAAACTCTTTCTAACACGTTTTCTATTTAGGAATTCCAAATGCTCTTTTTAACTAGTCAGTAAAAATAACTAGGAATTATTTTAAAACAAATTTCATCCCTGCAATATAATGAAACGATTTTATTATCATCCTATGGGATATTATTTAATTATTTTAAATTCTTAAGTTATAAATTGTTTTTTATGTATACCAGACATTGTTACACCGGTAATATCATATATTATCTACAATACACATGAAAAGTATATAAATATGTGTTGTACCGTTTTAATCTAACTAGAATATGTGTCACCTATAAATATAAAATCAGAAAACTAATAGAAGGAATAATGCGCTTAAAAATATCGTGTTTAGTTAGACGTATAAAAATAATTATATTCGTTATTACATTGGATTCTGAAAAGAAAATTACATTTATTTGCAATTAAGAGAATACAATAATTATTAAGAATATTACGGGTTTATTAAGATAATACAAACATTCAAAATAATTATATGATTAAACCAACTAAAGTGGATCTTCACTTTTTTATCCAAAGGTCTCTCTATTGGCGAGGTGCATAGTTTAGGATGTTGTAGTGGTTTTGGACGTTCTGTAAGTCTTCTTTAAACATATATATATATATATGTGTGTGTGTGTGTGTGTGTGTGTGTGTGTGTGTGTGTTAACTAAACATACAATGGGCTTGGCCAAGAACATGGAGATAGCGTATAACATTGATATTCTTTTAAGGAGCCAAAGCTACTTTGTTATCGAAGAATTTTCTGCTCGTTGAAATACTGTGGATAATATTGATATACAAAAAAATGTAAACAGAAATTCTTGATAATGAATAAATAGGCACAATTAAAAGCAAACTAGACAACTGTGACAAGGACCAATGTAGTCTGAATTTAATATTAATTATTTTATTAGTGTATTTTTGAAAATTTAGAAAAAAATTGAATTATGAACCGAGTGGCTTCTTTTAGATGAAAATCGAGTGTTAACGTTGTCATAACAACCAAAAGAAATTGGTTTAATCGCCTCTATACAAATGCAAATTTACATTTGCCAGACTCACATCAAATTAAGTTTTCACCATCCATTCCTATTTCAGCGTGTAAAGTGTCAAACAAGAAATGAGGTGTTGTCTCTTTATTTTCGCACCCATTTCCGATTGGATGCGATTTAATCTGAACGTTGTTGTGATGAAGGCTTCACAACCGGTTGATAGAATAAACAAAACGTATGGGGGGTTAAAACGAGAGGTGGATAAATAGGAAGTGAAAATAATGCTGACATCGCAAAAATTCAGATAAGGAAAACATAAACAAATGAATAAAGTTTCGAATATTAAGGCTCCAGAATTTCACTAGTCAGTAGTCCAAGAGAATCAAAACGCTATAAATTTCTGGGTTTGGTAGCGCTATAAAGACGTATTCTGCTACAATAGAAACAGAAAAGTGACACGACATTAAATAAAACTAGTGTGTAAAACATGTAAACCGAAATTTTAAAAGTTTTCTCTTCCTGGTTCAATATTCCAGGAATATTGCAGAGTATAATGGCAGAATGAAAACCAAGATTCGCATATTTGTCCGAATAGTAAGGCATATAATAATGACAATTTTCCCTCTCAAAAATTTCGATATCAAATATGTTAGGTTGTTGCTTTTCATGTCTTCTTAAATACCTATCATATATTTATCATTTAAAAAAAATATGCATGTCAATACTTACATAATTTGGTGTATTGAAATGACATTTGTTGTGTATGTATTGTAATTATGTTTTATTAATTACACATTTAAACACACATGTATTTTTAATATTATTTTTTACAAGCATTACTTTTTATAATGATTTTTCTACTAAACTATTAACAAGAGAAACGGGTAAGCTGTTAATAACAAACTGCATCTATAATATTATATTAATCAGGTACGGAGAGAAAAACTCTTGCTAACTCGTCTTCTATCTCGTGTTGCTAAATGAAACAACTACTGACTTCATTAAAATAACTTTTTAAGGAAGAAACCAATTCAAAATATAAAAATATGCAATAATTGTACGAAAACACATCTGAATGTAAACTATTTCTTCGATCTTAAAGTTTTAATTTTCAAGACTTAAACATTTAATAATTTTCAATATTTAGTAAACAGTAAACAAATGCGCAACATATTCAATGTGCTATTTAGATATATATTTTTTCATGTACACCTATATTTACTTTAATTCAAATATTAGAAAACCAACATATGACGGTAATGATTTTTATGATAGCTTGTTCCATATATTCTCTTCTAAGATATTCTTTTAGTGGATAAACAGCAACTGAAATCAATCAATAAAATACCTATTATTGTTGAAGTGCCATTCCACGATTTGCAATCCTATTACACTGAAAATATCTGAGGCCATATTTTCTTGTTCGCTTGTATTAAAATCCTGAATATTATGGGTGTTGTTGCTTACCCCGGATAATCATGAAATATTTAAAAGTCCATTTTTCCACACTTCTTAAGGACGAGTATTTTGATGAAAGAAATACCTAAATTGTATTTGTAGTATTTAGATCTGATGAAAGTCATTATTGTGTATTATTTCATTTGAACTAATTCTTTATTTATCTTGTTTTATCACAAGGTTTTCCCTGATGTACCACGTAGTCTTCTTCAGATATTTGTCGTATTTGGTATGTTAAAACTGTATATTCCTTTTCCATACACATATAATATTCCAATTCAACTTTACACCAAACGCGTTAAACATGACGAAGAATTAGATTATATAAGATGAGAAATATATGATTTACCTTCAATTAGATTATTATTAATAACATAAAACAAATGTCAATCAAGTCAGTAGTTTCTATTCTCCACTAAATTCAATATTACTCATATATTTAACTCTATGTGAATAGAATCAAAAGATAATGTCATTAGATATGGAATCAAAAATTGCTTCGTTACTTTTCATTATTTCGAAAAATGCCAAATATATGATATAAACTGTTTAGCTTTTAAACATATGTAATTTTTACACAAGAATTTTACTGTAAACCTGTTTAACTAGAATCAACAAAGAACATTACGTGTGCATTTCTGAAGAAATAAATAGGTAAATATTTTTATCATCAGCTGTGTGCATGCGTGTGCGTGTAGGAACAGAGACAGATAGAAAGACCAGAAAGAAAAATAGAGAGAAAGAGATTTTATATTGAAAAGCAAACATCTGAATTATTTTAACACTACTTGTATGATAAGCAGTACTTCAGAGGAATGTTTTTCTGGAGTGTTCTGTTCTCTTTCAGTCGAACTTTTCGTGTTTTCATTTATCTGCACAAATGTAAATTTCGCTAATTTGTAATGTTTGCTGACGATCACAATCATTGTCAATCTGAAAAAGGTTAAGAGTCCTGTTCAAATCTTCTCGGTTTCTTTCAGGATTTGTCAGAAGTACGTAAAACAACATCATAGTATGCACAGACTGGATGTACTGTAAGTGTTGCTGCCTTGCTTAGTACTTGAAGGTAGCGAGTCCTCGAAAGCCATCTGTGTCGACAATAAGACCTTTGCTGGTTGATAGAAGCAGCTTTGGAGTAACATATCGATCTATCATTAAAAGTCAGTCCACCAGAATATAGAACCTCGTAGTCACTGAAACTCATAGTCACCTTAAAGAAGTACTAAACGCTGAATTTCCATTATAAAACTTTTATCTTTTAGCTAGTATATTAGAAGTTTGAATATTATGTAAAAGAGGTTGTAGTAAACGTAACATTATGTTTCATTGTATCCATAAAACCAAGACGTTTCGATCATTTGATTCTTATTAGCGCCATATTAAGTTGCTTTTTCCGTTATCGTTTTCGTTATCTCTACATATTTCAAGTATCTAAAACAAATAGATATCTATCACTATATATTATCTTTTGTCACTTTATGACTATAGAACTGTTTATCACACACGTTATGCCTGTCTCTGTAATATATCTCATGGCAATCTATGTTTCTCTTTGCAACCCCCCTCTCTCTCCCCCTCAGAATTTTTATATATTTGCTTCTGTTGCTATTCTCATCTCTTTTTATCAATTTCCTTCTTTCTGCTTCTGAATATATTTTATACGATTTTCTATTATTTTCTTACACGGTAACATTTGTTGCTTTCCAGTGAAGCTGTAAAAAGCGCTTTTAAACATCATCGCTTATTTTACAAAACGGAAAAACGTTATGACTTTGATACTTCGAATAGTATATATTATTTAATAAATTATTTTATCAACCGTTTTTTGTTAATTTTTTTTTATTTTGGCTTAAAGTATTTTTAATCTTTTTAACAGTTTATGTTGTATAATATCCACCGGTTATGTGCGAGTTTCTCTAATATCAGTAGGAATGTGGTGATCTTGTATGCTATATTTATTGACATGAGCTTTTATGGCACTAGAGTTTGATAAAAAGCATGTTAATCGGCGTAAAAATATTTGACCAAGGTATATATTAGATTTTTATTTACTCCGAATCTCTTAATGGACGAGAATATTCATACATTATTTTAGACTTTAATAAGAGAAATATAGTTGGGCGATTAGTATCAGAGGTATTTAAGCTTATAACAGTTAATTTCAGATGAAAATCAAGATAGATTATTTACTTATAGTTCCACTCTCGTAAACACTTATATAGACACATGTGTATACATTCATCTCTAATGTATGATCGGAAAAAAGGGTTGCTATTAAATACGAGGGATGTACTGAGTTTCTTGGAAATTGCAGCAGTTACAGAGAACACAATAACACCTTTTCATAAAGTAAATTTTCAAAACAGTAATTTCTCATTTTTACTTCGTATACATTTATATCATGTCAAACAATATTTTTACTACTCAGTTCTAAGGCAAAAAACATAATGGAATTTTGGCAGGATGGTGCATCTGTACTGCAATACTATCTCAGAACATTCATTTAACATTACAGGCCAACATAATAAAATAAGTAGCATAACTTTCTGAAAGAAGATATTTTTCCAAGCCGAGTGTATTTTTATATTTATTCCCAAATAACATGATTAGTAATACAATGGTTATTATTTGATCAGGTAACTGATAGATAACAGCATAGTAGTATGAAGGCAATGAGTCATTAGTTTGATGCTGAACTAACCTACATTGACATGCTATCAAAAGTATATCATATATGATATTGGAGGTTTAGTGATGGACTACAAATAATTCAAGAATAAAGAAGCATAAAGAAGTAAGGATCATCTGTCTGTGGGAGACTGGATTTAATGAAGCAATTCCTTTAGAAAGCCGACTCGGTTGCTGATATTAATATGAAAGGGGGGGAAAGAGTTGAATATTCCAGTCATGTATTTTTCTTTTCGTTCTGCCTGTACAAATATTTTAAATCAATATCACCATAAACGAGGAAATTAAACAAGATAAAAGTACATAAAAAATAAAACACAATTTTCTCCGTTTCTTATAACTCGAGAAAAGAAACGTTTCGCTTCGCATTGGTTTTTTAACTGCTTGCATTGTAACATTCTATCTACCTTAGATATGTCGTACAAAAAGCAGTTGGTAGAAAAATAAATTATAAATACGAAATTCAAATTGGAGATTTAGTATAAGAACCAACCATCGAATGAATGAATGATCGTTGGATATAGGATTTCGAGAAAACTATAAGAAAAGAAACAAAAATTAAGAAACAAGGAAATTTAGTAACATTTATTAAATTTTCTCTGAAGTTGCGAAATGGAGTACAGTCATTATTCCATAAAAACGTGGGGTTTGTATCTTGATATTTGTTTTACGATGAAACTATTTGGTGAGAAACGCAAATCTGCCTTTCTTTTGTGGTTATATATTCTTTCGGTTAATATGAAGTTTAACAACTTATAAGATGTTAACAAACAAGTTATAGACAACCCGTTCTGTTTTGTTGTTAGCTCTAACTCCGTTTCATTAAATAATATTGCCATAATGGCCTAAATAGTAGAGAAAGTGTTAATCCAGAATTTTGGAATGTTTTTCGGTTCTTGGTGATGTCCACTTGTGAGAATTGGTTAACGCGTGTTTTACTTCTTTTGTTGTAATATATTGTCATTGCTGTTCTAGCATGTTTCCCGTGTTTTTCTGCAAAGTAATTCTACTCAAACTGTTTTTATATGTTTCTCGATGTTTTATTTCCATCTTCTTTTGTTATTTGGCAACCTACCTTTCTTCTTTTTTTCTGTTTTATTTCACACTTTGGTGGACTTTTGCATCTGCATATATCAATTGGTTTAGTTCAATCAAAGTCGTTTTTGTATAGCATATTTATCTTAAAGCATAATTTCTGACATAAATAAGAATTTAAAGTTATGGTTATTTTTTCATTTTCAAAAGAGTCTCTCTTGCTGTCATATCAATGTGGGTAACTTTCACTAGCGCGTCAATTGTTTCTCCTTTCATAATTCTGATATTGTCTGCATATTCTCCCTCAAATTCAGTTGTTTCATGATCCCTTTCAGCTATATTTTCATCTGACTCATTCTTAACTTTATCCGATTCGTCAATATTTATCAGACATAAAACAGATTGATGTCTTCACCTTCAACTCCAGTCTCTAGCTGTTCATCGACTATTTCCTGAATATCACTCTGTTTCCTGTTTTATTTGATGTTGCACTAAACCTGTGGTTTAATTTATATTAATTCAGCAATTGTGAGGTACTTTTGTTTCGTGACAAATCGTCTGACATTTTCTGACTTGTTTGGGTCTAAATATTTTCTCTTGTCCTTATTTCTTTCACGCCACATTTTCACGTAGGCATCTTTATATGTTTTCCCTTGGACTTAGCATAAATTAGAAACATTACATCACTTCTTCATATTTTCCTTTGTTCATTTATTTATTTATTTATTTGACCTCTGGTGGTGATAGACCCGAAGGGCTAGTGTTATGGATGACCACTTCAGGCTTTAGGAAGAAATGGATCCATATACTCATATCCTTTATTGTTTAACAATTGTTATAGAGGAAATAAGAATAATCATTATTACTATTTTACTGTTGACCATTGATATAGTCAATCAAAATTCTATTGTCGAGGCATGACTTCAATAACAAACCTGATGACTTGAGAACTTTTCGGTGAATCCTCGATGAGTAAATGGTAGCTGTTTCCTGCTTGTCTGCAATCTTGGTCTCAATTAAATTTTCGCTAAGCGCTGTTTCACTTTTGTAAGTGGTGTTTCAAGTGCACTCATTACTACAGTAATTAATTCAACAGTCATGTTTCATGACTTTTTCAACTCTCTAGCCAGATCCTAGTATTTTTCAGTCTTTTCAGTTTCTTTGAAGTCCGATCTTGTATCATATGAAAGATAAGAATTTTTACACTTCGGCTCTCATTATATATAACAACTTTTTCACAACAATCAATCCCTCAGTTAACATGATGTCATAAATAATTCATCCTTTTTCTGAAGGAAAAGTGAGAACAAAACTATTCTGACTAAAGCAAAAATAGAAAATGCAATTCTTGGAGCTTATGCCAATCGTAAGTATAGAGCATCAAATTAATGCTTTTCTTTACAAAAAGTTTAAGCCAAAAAATTGAAATGCTTTATAATTAATATGCAAAAGTAAAAAGGATACAAATACTTTATACCGTATACAAACATACAGATACTTTGCAATTCTATAAGATGAGCAATGTATAAGCGTAAGACACGTGTTGTTTTTCATAAACAGATTTAAGTCTAAACTGTTATATCAGCGAACACATTAGGCACAATAATAGACATACCAAGAAAATCAGTGTTTAATTAGTTTTGACTTTGGTGAAGAGAATATAAAATAGAAGTTGGTTAAATAGAAATTCGTAAAGTATATAATTAGAGCAATTAGTAATGCTTTTGCTCTGCCGTTCACCAGGCATCATTTTACCTTTTTCAATGTAATAAATTAAAAGGTTTCGACAGATCTGTCTACAGAAACAAGAATTTGTGCTTCTTAAATAAACGATCTCAAGATGTAATAAAATGTTCTTATATTTTAGAGAGTTTCTGCTGAAGATTTTAGAATTTTGAGAAGAAACTTTGAACTGTTCTGTAAATCTACTCGTTTTGTTTCCATTAGTATCATTAAAAGTTCGGTTTCATTCAATTCACATCATTCTGTTATAGTTGATAAAAATTATGATTATATTAGATAGAAATGAGGATTATTCCTGTATCAATCTTGTTAAAAACAGAAATTTATCAAATGTAATATCAATTGACACTTATACTGAGTCACAAATGAGGATCGAATTCACAAAGGCTATCGACATTTTGCGTTTTATAACATTCACTAAGTTCAATTACTTTTATATAGGTACCTCCAAAAAAACGATACCTATGGTTTAAAATGAATTTTTAAAAATGAAAAAATTTTCTTAAAGTTTTTATCCTAATTTTAATTTCAAGCTAATAGATTAAATTTAATATTTCCAAGAAGCAAAATACTTTGCTGTATTTCAAAAACTAATTTAAAAATTATGTAAATTGACTAGGATTTTTTTTTGCTAAAATAGTAATTAGCGCCCTCTTTAGTCATCATTCATCGCAATGTAATTATCTTTATTAAAAAGAATAAAATATACTTTTCTGAAACTTTATTTGAGGAATACTAACTGATTTAAAGTATAATTAATCTGAGTTAAAACAACTATTATTTACTTTAAGCAACTTTAGTTTAAAATAACGAAAAAGTGCATTTTGTAACCCGATACTAGCATTTTATTGTACGTTTTGTCGATATTTTAGCTTGATTAATATTTGTCCATTTTTGTTCGGGGGGAGGGGGGCTTTATGTATTTAAAAAGTAATTGAATTAATGTCAGCACCTTATATATAATTTTTAAGTACTTAGTAATTTTTTAAACCTAGGAAAATATTCTCTGAAATCTAATATTTTATTGAATTTTAAATATTTTAGGTTGTGAATTTACTATAGTTATCGCTCTTATTTTCTGATAATGTCGTGTATGGTCGTCCGTATATCGAAAATCAGCACATTTATACACATAAAAAAATCAAAATTCTTTCAAAGATATTGTTCTTCGATGATTTGTACTAAGCTTTTCAATTTATGATTAGTAAATATAGTTTTCACTTAATATCATCTAAAAGGACCAAATTAATACAGAATTGTAAAAGATTGAAAATTTAAAACTTAATAAGTTATTCTAATTAAAATGTGAAAAAATGAAAACATATCTTGTAAAAATTCATTATTCACCAGAAACATTTTTCTTGAGACTATGTAGTCCTTAATATATCCTATTTATAGAAGCAATTAAAAGCTTTTCTAATTAAATAAATTCTTAGTTTTATCGCGTTTTTTATTTTACGATTTAGAGCAGATTTTCGGTAAATGTATTGCTGTTTTAGAAAATTTGATCATTTACATTGTCCATGAAGTCCTGCCTTTAACTGATATACATTTGATGAGGGGCAAAAATTAATTTCTGTAAATTTCATTAAGTAATGGGATAACAGATGTAAAAAGAAATAATTCTAAATATTTCTAAATATTTTCTAAAAAAATTCAAAAATAATTTAATTCATTTATGAATATGTCCTGATAGTTTCATTAACATCCTACAATTATTTGATGTTTACAGGAATTTCCAACCCAATGTTTTAACTGCAAAGAAGACGCTAAAATTTCCTATACATATCTTTGCTGCCCCCACTGACGCAAGAAAGACACATTTTTAACCATAATTTCGAACGTGCTAGAAAGGATTAAAAAATTTACTAAAATAATCAAACAATACTTTGGTCTTTCCTCTTAATAATAACATAAATATTTTGGCGACAAAACTTTGCTTTTATCAAGTTTGCGGCCTTTTTCATCATGATATGCTGTTTTCAGCTAATTATTGGAGATACCTATTTTCATAGATATTTACAAATATATTTAGATTTACTTTGGCATAATATCGCAAGTGATAAACACTCAAAATACTTGCAGTGACGTGGATATTGTCGTTTTAAGGCATGTTCACAATCTATTAAACATAGATTAAGTGAGCATGTCTGAATGCACACGGTAATGAAGTTCCTGCAAAATCGGGTTTATCTACTACAATCTCAGGCTTGCAAAATAAATGTTATAATCTACAGTGTTTCATTATTAAATTTAGATCACTAAACTTACTTTAAGATCTCAATATCAGTCTCTCCGATTACCTACAAATCGATGTACAAGTAATATTTTCTACTTTTTCTCTAATATTTTTAACATTTTAAGTAACATTAACATTTGTTTGGTAACATTGTTTTATCCATCAAATATTCAATTAGGTTCATTATGTAAGTGGATATTATTTGGTTACTCGGATTTCTTCCAAATAAAATTGAGTTACAGGATAGTTTTAATTTAATATTCCTGCAAATATAAATCTGTTTTCTTGTAAATACTTATTTAACATTTACTTTTTTTGTGACTTTCTTACGAAATTGGGCAGTCCACCTTCCCTATATTCCGTACAAAACGGAGGTTACATTTTATAGTTACAAACCTCTTATTTATATTTACGTACAGAATGTTATGTTTGATATAGATGAAATGATAACACACACGCACGCATGCACACATACACACACGCACATACATATATATATATATATATATATATATACATACATATATATATATACACATGTATATGTATGTATAAATGTGGATATAAACTAAATAATTAGATATTAGCAACTGTATATACGTGCGTTAGGGTGCATACACAGGTAAGCGAATAAATATTTACTTAATATTACACCTTAATATAAGGTGTAAACAAAACAGTACTCAATGTGGTTAGACAGAGCTAAGAAGTATATATTAATAAATATACATATACCTACGTTCAACGGGCAACTTAAAGTTTTGTGGTTCTATCAACTCATCAGGTATGAATTAATACGGTTGTTTTTTTAAAAGAATGCTCACTATCGAAGAGCATTTGTAGACACCTATTATACACATTAAAATAACACACACACACACACACACACGCACACACACACACACACATATATATATATATATATATATATATATATATATATATATATATATATATATATATATATATATATATATATATGATGAAAATGTGGAAAAGACAAAGCAAAATCCGAATAAGTGAGTTTACTGTTTTTTATTTATTTTGTTTTTTTCTGTCAACGTCAGACGTTTCGGTCTAATAGACCATCTTCAGGACATGGTTAATGGAGACATATTTATATTAAATTTAAGTTAAATGAAGAGACGATATATACAGGACTAGTCAGAAATAGAAAAACTGAAACAGTTGACAGAAAAAAACAAAATAAATAAAAAACAGTAAACTCACATATTCGGATTTTGCTTTGTCTTTTCCACATTTTCATCATACCGTCGGATCTACATCCACATATTTGCTTATATATATATATATATATATATATATATATATATATATATATATATATATATATATATATATATATATTAAATATGATTCCTTCGCTACATAAGAGTTCTCATGTTTCAAACGCGAGAGCCGAGACCCTGAATATAATTTTTTAAAATTAAGTTGAATTAAGGTGTCTGGTTTCGCTTCCTCGTGAAGCGAGAATTTGGGAATAAGCTATCTTGTGGTTTGCGCGTGTTTATAAGTATATTTTTATATATATATATACTACAGCGATACATATCGTCTTTCATTTCGTGGACAAGAATATAATTTGTCTGGTAATATATATATATATATATATATATATATATATATATATATACTTTAATAAGACAGCTATGATTATTACCCGAAAATTAATTAAATATTTTCACAATAACGAATAAATAGTATGAAAAATCAACAATTTTAGCTGTTTGTAATCATGCATTTACTATCTACTATCAAAACTCAAATAATTAATACACTGATATAGAAATGGTTTGAAAATGAAAAACTTTATCTCTTACATATCAACGCCCCTTATTCAGCTTAATTAACCAAAGTAATTCACCTCACCGCGACACATTAAGACAGTCAACTGATGGGAGTATTCCGAAGGTCCTTCTGTATGGGGAACTGACCGTCAAGTGAGCACGTGGGCAACCTCATCTTCGCTTCAACGACGTTTGCAAAAGTGACATGAGGGCAATGGACATCGATATCAACATCGAAAACTGGAGACGCAAGTTACACTAAGGGCTGGAGCGAAGAAAGAAGAAACTGGGGCTTGCCACCAGTGTGAAGTGAACTTGAAGGAAAGAAAACATTACGACGATATCGGGGGAGACCGTCTTCACATGCATTCGTTGCAATAAAGACTGTTTGGTCGTTTGCCCGTGTGGTCTCTCGAGACCGACGGATGCCACACAAAGGACTGTGACAAGATGTGGCATAGAGGGTCAAAATACAAGGTCTCTAAGTAAGGAATCACTGGAAGAGTTTTCTCATTTATCAAATCCTTCCTAACGAGTAGTTTCCTGAAGCTAGTTGTAACGGCCAGTCCGCCGAGGCCCAAACGATCGACGCAGGCGTCCCCCAAGGCTCGCTTCTCAGTCAAACTCTCTTTTTACTTTACATAAATTAGAGTAAACTTAGATCTTTTTTTAATATTTATACTGACGATACAATAGTATATGGGTGCAATTCCAAAATTCTAGATGACTAGTCTGACCTCTCCTATGACCTAGCTCTAACAGCAGATTGGGGATAAAACTGGCTGGTCACATTCAACGCCTTGAAAACCAAACTAGTAACGTTTCATCATCACCGAGTTGACACGGAATTTTTGCCTATCGCGATGAGCGGTTCTTATCCCAGGACCTTCACCTTCTTCCCATGAATCACTGTTTTGTGGAATCAACTCCCAAGAGGATGATTCTTCGACCACTACAATCTTAACCTGTTGAAATTTAGGGTTAACCCTCGTCTCTCTCACATATCCCCATGAAAAGTGCCTCTTATTCTGTACAATCTAACTTAATTGTATAGGGTAAACATTGAATATGATGAATGAAGGAAAACACATTTTGTCTGGTCACTAAGCATTCGAATAAAGCTAACCCGGTGGAATATAAATTTTTTCTCTTAACCAAATCAAGGTATTTTTCGCCGATTTTTGCTTCAGTTGGGGTTAAATGAAAGCAGTAATTTTTCAAATCAATTCTTGGATTCTCTGTGACAAGCTCGAATCCCCACATAATCACCATCGTTGAGTGAAAACAGTCTTTTGCTAGGGTCATTAATTTCGCTTGCTATATGCCTCTTGCATTTTAGATTGTAGTACATTACGCCTAGTATAGTTAACGTCAACAATGTCTTATTTTTACTCAGTGAAACTAAGGAAGTTCTTTGACCACCCAAAAATATTCGACCCTATTAAAAAAAATTGTTTTGCTAAAAACTAGTTAAGATTTTCTAAAAAGTTAAATTTTTCTTACTTATTTTTCTGTTCATGTGCATCCTTGTTTTTCTCGATAAATCATGCTGGGAAATATATGTGCAGCTCTTATGTCATATTTTGCAAGAAGAAGGCTTATACTCGATTTGAAATAAAACAAATAAAATATTTTCCATTCAATTAAATTAACCTCATAATTTGTTAAATATACGTCTTCTAAATAGTGCGAAAAAAATACAAATATTACAATTTCATCTCCACTTTATTGCATAGAGAATCTACTGACATCCTTGGAATTATAACTGGAATAATGAAATTGTTGCATGAGACACAAATAACTTACTATATATATATATATATATATATATATATATATATATATATATAAATAATTAATAAACAATAAAATCCCAAATTACCTCATGTAGGGAATAGCCTATTTCGGCAGACGAAGATATCAGTCGTCTGTTTTATCAACCCCGATGTGGACTGGGTTCATGTCTATACAGTAAGAAGAGGCATAATGTAGAATTTAAAAGACCACCCTGTCGAATAGCTTAGACAGAATTTATCCATTTCAATGTTTCAGTCAGACGAAAGGCATGAGGAAGGGGACAATAGAGGGTGGAAGGCCTTTGTCTTAAAGGGAAGGTTTTATAAAATTAAATCCGAATATTAACCGTATGACATTAATTTGGGGTTGTATGAAGAATTAAATTTTAATTTAAAATTAATAGAGGTATAAAAAGGGGTTTAAAAATAAATTTAAAATATAAAGATAAAAGGATGTAAAGGATTATTGGAAAGAGAGTTTGAGAGATATTAAAGTAGGAGAAAGTTTATAAATTATAATATGGCGTAAAAAGGATATAGAGGGGGATTAAATATAGAAATTAGAATTAGTTATACTGTCGACATTTGAAGAGTTAGAGGGGAGAGAATATTATGGAAATATGGCAGCTAATTAAGCTAAATATATATTATGGAAATTTGAATTTGTTTTTATGTCGACATTTTAATTCTAATTCATTCCTCTGATTCAATAGTTGTCTTTCAATATTGTATTTTATTATTCTATTTTTTCTTCTAAACATAAGTCACACCTACCCCTCAGACTATGAGAAGTACGTGCGGAACCTATAATTTTCCAAACTATCTGTGGGCTGAAACATTTCTCCTTCATTTCCAAAACTTTTTTTTTGAAAAAGCTGTTTGGTGTTTTAGTTTAGGGTTTGAAAACGCGTGCCTATGGGCATAAAATCTCTGTTTCTATCCCCCCGCGGAAATTCCAATCTAAACATTATAATTTTTCATATTTTCTTTGAGGGGAAATGATAGCTTGATATATAACCCTGGTAGATTTGTATTTGCCCTCTACTGGACAATTTTCTTTAGATCTTCAGTACAGTAGGGTTCAATACCTGGTTTGTTGTTTGTCCCACAAAAATTTCTTAAAATATGCTTAGTATGTGAGTTAATAATTTAAGACATGTTGTTGGTACAGGATTAGCTAATCTTAATCGCTTTACACACACACACACACACACACACACACACATATATATATATATATATATATATATATATATATATATATATATAGAGAGAGAGAGAGAGAGAGAGATAATGATGAGGCAAACAATAAAACCAGAAACAAATGCCATATGCCCCGTGTACTGTTCGAAAGAATGTATATATTTGGATCAGAATCACGCTGTTTTATGCACTTTGTAACTGTATGCTTTTACTATTTTATTTTACTATGCTATTTGGTATTCATTTCCAGTGTTTTTATGCGCATGTTTGTAGATGAAGACTATAATTTAATGAACATTAAGTTCATGAAACCAGACATTGAAAACATCAGTCAAATGTACTGTAACTTTTTGCTCTCGGTTATAAAACAGAACCTTTCAACTACTTATTTGATAATAATTCTATTAAAATATTTCCATCACAAACATACGTACGCACATACACACATCTATGTATATGATTTTGCTTTGTGCTTGGTTATGTATCGTGCAATTTACATATGAATGTTCAAATGTTGATGGAATTAATATAAAATTATACGTTTTAGCCATCATGAGCACTGAAAAGATAAACAGATAGATAGATAATGACCAATATTTAAGTGTTTTACACTATGTTGTATCCATATAGATATATGTTTATCAAAAAAGATAATGTCGTTTTCTTATCCTTTTTTATTCATAGATTCAGCTCACAATAAATATCCGCTTTTCCTTTCACCCGGATGCGATATTATTCTATCGCATCCGGGTGAAAGTAACTAATAGAAAGCAATCAAGGAGTGACACTACAAGAAATACTAAATGAGAGGAAGTACAATGTCAAAAAAAGAAAGAACGCCCGATCAGTCAATTTTGAGAGAGGATAGACTAAATAGTACCTATAGAAACTGGTGAAGTGGCAGTGTTTGACGGATGGAAGTTATTTTAACTAACAAGGATTTTTTTAAATGGACGTCGGAGTCATTTTTTAAGTGTGAATATAAAAAGCGAGAAAAAAATGAAACATTGAAAACAGTGAGATAGAAATAAATAGAGAAAGAATTTAAAGAAAATAGCTTCATGATTTTATTCTCAATTGACATTGATTTATGGAAGGTTTGTGTCTTTTACTATGTATCGTTTTACTGACAAACAAATTTCTGCTGTCCAGCTAAGCATTTCATAATAATAATGTTTTGGATTAGAAATATAATTGGATTTCCAAGACTAACTAAGTCTGCAACTTAGCCTGTAGCATTTGTGTAGCTTTTGAGTGACGCCGTATAAAGTTTCAGGTAAGACTGTCATTACAATTATTCCGGATAAAGGGTGACAAACAATTTCGAAGTAAATGAGAAGTAAATCAGCCTAACACCTCTCACTTCGATTTACCCTCATATACTTCATAATAGAAATCACCTTTTGTATCGGTTTAGTTTCTCTTTTATCTCTGGGTTCTAATTCTTCTTTTCTCCAGCAAACTTGCTCGGCAAAGCAAGTAGATGCAATATGGAAATAATTCAATAATAATAAAAGCAATAGAATAGAAATGAAAGAGACATAATAGAGGTAATATAGATATAATATAAAATAATATAATTATCAGAGACGTAACGTAAAAACAATACAGAAATTAGAATTAATATAGAAATAATAGACGTTATTTAGAAATATAGAAATAATAAATGTAATATAGAAGCAATATTGAAATAGATGGAATGTAGATATTTTATAAAATAATTTTTAAATATTAGAAGCAATATAGATTTACTCGAATCGTCGTCTGACAATCGCATCCCTTCAGCAAGGCCTGTGAAAGGGTTTCGTGCCCGCCAAATCTATGATACGGGGACTCCTATTCTACTACATCTCAATTTCGAAAAGGTAGTATTCATATAAAATACAAATTTTATTCTAACGTAATTATTTACAGTAATGGATCATATGCAATATAGGTGAACAATTCAACTAGAACACTTGGAAATAAATACAATGTAACTGAATACACATTTGAGACATGTCACAATTGAGGTGTCTTCCATCTTAAATATATCAACAATGGTTTGCGGCAATTTTTAGCATCCACTTTAGATTTTTCTTGTTTAATAATTTAACATATTCAACATTGTGGGTAAAAATAGTGACTTTTATATAGTATGTTTTCAAAATTTATCACGAACATTTAGTAATTCACGACATTATTAAAATGCATGGGATTTTTCGCTTCCATAGATCTTCTCCCCGTATAGAAATTATGAACAGCTCATATGAATCATAAACAGCTTCTGAGAGTGTACTCTGATAATATATTATGATAATCTATTTATCGATATATTTTATGGCAAAAGAGCGTTTTAAATGCTAAAGATATGGATCACATCAAGAAATAATTTAAATCATACTGTGAAAGCACTGTACAGTATACACTGCATTCTATGGGGGTTCGTGATTTTTTAACAAAGACAGCAACATTATTAGTTATTGAATCTTAACTGAACAAGACAAACCTCCACTGGAACATAAAGGATTTTCACCCTGTCGCCTAGTCAGTCAGCTCACGTTTTTAGCTCTTTCAGACAGGCATTCAACATTCGTGCATTAAGGTGACCACATGAGGATACGGAGACCGCCTGTTAGAAGGGTGCTGTGCAAGCAACTGCAGTGGCTCTCTAATACTATGAAACGTGTTCTTAAACGGGAGTCTGTCATGAGGGCTGTGACATACACAGATATTTTCTCTCCATTATGCTTGCCATTTTGCCACATGGTCATTTTTCGTTCTGTCAAAATCCCTACTATCGTGCGCGAGGGACTTGGATGTAGTTCTGTGAACACTCGTCTGACTTCCAGCCAATCCAATGAGAATGTATGTTGCAGATTTTACTAAATTCTGCACACACGGACACACGCACGCACGCACACACACACACACACACACACGCGCACACACACACACACACACACACACACACACACACATAGAATAAACACAATTCATTTGTAAAGAGCTACAGCTCTAGCACAACTAATGCCAAGTTTTGTAGCCGCCGTTACTTAGGTGAAGGGAGATGCTTCCCCTTGTCAACTGTTTTTATTCTTACATCTATCACTATATGAATATTTGTATCTATATACATATAATTCTCTACAGCGAGTATGTACTTCTAAAAATCTCCCATTCTTCAAGAATATATATTGTATAAACAACATTTATTATACATATCTAGGTAACGGTATTATTTTACTTCTTTTTTACGTTAGAATGTATTCAGTCTTTGCTATTTAATCTTGTGTTTCGTGGTTGCCATTCGCCTTGCCTGCAACCTCCATTAGTTCCATAACTTCCATAATTCTCTATAGATCCATTATACTATCGTTTTGAATTTGTTCTCTTAAAAATCCTCATTTGATCGGCAAGCAATGATAGAGTAGCTGTCGAAATGAATGCATTTTGATCATCTCTGTCATTTCTCATTCTTCAGAATATTATGAGCAACACAAGGAACAAAGATTAAATTTAGCATATCTATTTTTTATGCAAAACATTTATCTCTTTAACAGTATGCTTTTACGTTTTTGCCTTTTTTATGAATAGATTACATGTTTATGAATAATTATGATGTTTCTAATATTTTATTCTTTAGAAATTTACTTTGGATTATCTAACAATCGAAATGAAAAGAGATATTTTACAAAGTAACGCGGTCTATCGTTCAATGTAATGAATCTGACTAAAATTTTGATTTAAAAAATGCTACTTTATTTAAATGAGAAAGCAATGTCCTAAGGCGGAAAAATATAAATATTTCTTTAATTGCTAGTTCATCCACACAAAATCTGTGTCCTCTTACTTACAAAATTTTCACATTTCTTGGGAGATCTTCTGTTATCACAATGCGAAATACTTAATAACAAAAATGATAAAAAACAAAAGGATACAGAAACTGAATGAGATTGACTAGGATGCATGTCCAGGCAAATCTGAAAAAAATTGAGCTTTTCTACATCTTTTGCGTTTCTTTTCGTTACATAACTGTAACCGAAGCTTGCATTTTTATATTTACCCTTTCTACACATATAATTTCATCAACAAAAACAATACTGTAGTTTAATCTAATTAATTTCTTCTAGTTTCGTTTATGCAAGTTTGATTAAAGACCAACGACCAATACATAATCAAATATAAATTGTTCCATCTCTGTCTACTTTCGGCGTTCATTACCAAAGACTGGTTTCTTGTGCTATGCTAGTTTATGTTTGCATTTAAATATGTACCAGAAATCAGAAAAATGATCCAAAATATGTAATAAATAAAAAATCCCTAACAATCAATTTTCGTTGATTTTTAATTTTTATATCTATTAGCCTTAACATCTCATAGAATTTGTAATTTGGTTAATAAGAATCAACAAATTTGTCAGCAGAATAAAAAATCATCCATATGAGTATGGCATCATAAGCGCTCACCGAATAAAAGAAAAATGAGTTCGTTATTTTGGTTGTTTCTTGATACTTTTAAGGTATTATTACCATGGTTCTTATATTTATAATCATTACCAAATTTTCATCGATTTGTTTGAAAAGATTTCACTTAAATAAAATGTGGTTATATTTACACAAATTTGAGTCATACAGTGAAACCGTAGGTAAGTTTTTTTTAGAAAGATGTTTAATAATGGATAAGTAACGTTCTTGTTAAATTCAGCTTGACAAAGCAGAATATAACAAGAAGTAATGGATTTTGTCATGAGCGTTTGCTGAAAAGTTCTTGGCCCAAGTGACAACAACAAAATCTCATAAAATTATCAAACATCAGAATTTATTTTGAATCCCTTTATTGTCGTTCCTAGACAATTATAATACTCGACTCCTATATGTCTGCGTGTGTTTTATGCATTACCACCAGTAGTATTTATATGAAAGGAATCAGGGGGAAATGTTGATGTTTCCAGCGTCATCAACTTATAGAAATTTGCCTTCTACCTGACGTAATATGACTTTTTCATTCTGTTTTTGTTTTGTAATACCATCTTTTAGTTTTGGAAATTTTGTACAGCATTGAGTTTATCTCATCATGCCAAATTGGATATCAATACTGAATAAAAGGAAACACCTCGAGTGAAAATATACAATTTTTTTTACTTAAATTTCTTTACCAGCGCCCGCGTGTCTAAGCTCGTGCACTGATATATACCATCATACACATACATATATGCGCAAAGACATGCATACAGACACATACACAGCATATATGAGTATACTTCTTTAGACAAAGCCATCTTTCTACGACTCTTCAATACGACCACATGAGTGAGAACTTCAACGAGCGTGCTTACCGATGTGCATTCGAATCTCAATGTTTCTGTCATGACTACATAAAAAATGAAGGCATTCTTTCTTATTCTAATCTCTCCTTTTTCTTTTTTTCACACTCTCCGCTCCCTTGTTTGGTCTATCCATTTGGCATCAAAATGGTCAATGGACGACACAAGACTGCCTGAATACCAGCATTACTAAAATTCAGTTTCAGTGACGCCAAGAAATTCTCTTCTGCTGAAAATTTTTCTTCCTGCAAGGAAACGACCGCTTGTCATTGTGTTAGAGACCAGACACAGTTCTGTCTCCCAAGATTTGAAAAGATTTTCTCTATTCTTGAAATACTTCTTTACAGAAATAAATAAACATCGGAAAATTCTGGGATATTTTTATATAATTACATTACATTATTATTTAATTAAATTTCTTATAAGCAAAAACTCTTTTATATGCCTTGTCTCGCGATCATGACTCTCTTTAACTTTCTGAATTTTATTACTCTCACTAATTATTTACTCCTAACTATTCTATTTTTGTATCCTTTCACAAAAAATCAAAATCGCTAAGTAGGTGACTTGCTGTTTCTCCATATTTCTTTTGTGAATGTTAAATGAAGATATTCAACTTTGCAAAATGGATTTTTTCTATGGAAGTACACTAGTTGAGATTCTAAAAATATCAGTCATTATAATTGTAAGTCAATGTTTTCACAAGAACATTTAAGCAACCGATGCTGTTAACACTTGATCTATTTAGTATAGTAGACTGTGTGAATTTTACCTTATAATATCTGATTTTATTTTAAAATATTTACAATTATTTAATTGTAATTTCATAACACGAAGTTTGTTATTCATATTGTAAAGAAATATATATAATAATATTGTTACTGATATTTATTTTTGATTTTAGATATATAGATATTGCTATGATTCATAAGAAAGATCTCACTTAAAAAAAGGAGATATTGTAAAGCGATGTAAGTACAACGTTGGCAATTGGGAAAATGTTGGTCAGAAATCACAGCCCAGTGAAAAATAAATTGAAAACACTGACAAGAACAAAAAAAGTTAACTTTGAGAATGTTACAAAGATATTTTAGAAAAAATAAAAAAATAATAAGAAGGAAAATGAATTATCTATCAAGAAAATATTTGAAGTTGATCGTGGGAATGTGAACAGAGAGAAACGATACAGAATATTATGAATATTAGCTTGAAGGCATTAAAGCAACCAAACCATTACATTTAAGAAAGAGAAATGTGTAAGTTATATATGTAGAAGTATAAGAGAAGTTACTTCCTAACTATATTTTAGTGATTAATGCAGAGCTAAATTGAATGTATCAAGCCTGGTCAACAGATACATCCAATTTAGCCCTGCATTTTGGTCCTTTAAAGATCATGATGGAGAGAGAATTTTTAACTAGGATTTTATAGAAATTATGGGTACCTTCAGACTTGATAATTGTGTCAAGATAAATGCACGGACTTAAAGATTTCTTAGAAAAGGTGCTGTATATATATTCATGCAAAACAATATTCTTTCACATTTGTTCCTCTTACGAAAAATGTTTCAGACATTCGATTAATGCAATGACTCACGGCATATCTAGAAAATAGAGTAATCCATATGGAAAATAATTAGTTCTACATTTTGTCAGCATTCTACGAAATTATAAAGCTGTATTCGAAAAGAGAAATATACAAACCAAGAAAAAATCTGAGAAAAAATAAAAACTACTGCAAGTAATATTAAAGTTCAAGCAATAGAAAATTTCAAAAGGTATATAGCATACTGTGTTAGTCAAATATATATTTCAATTACCAATATTGTTTTGATTTAATCATACATAAACATGCATGTTGCTTATAGTTTTTATATTAAATCCTGTCATACCCAAAACAAGTTACTAAATTGTTTCGTATTTACATTATTTGCATCGTTCGGACGGTTGCCCTTATGCCATATTCACGATATTTCGGCCGTTGTCCATCACCCTCAGTGGAGGTAATATGCCAATATCAGTCAACCTCAGCTAAGTACCTCTGAGGAGTCAGTACTGAACAAGGGGATCAACTTTGCAGCAACCATGAAGCGGATATCATGCTTAGACATCATTGTCCCAATCAAGGAAATGACCTTGAACATTCCTCAGGTTCCGGCAGATGAGCTAAAATGGAAAGTGTTGAGTGGTCTCCCCTTTTTACACAAATGGACTCACCCAAGGTATACATATACTACTACCAGTGAATACCCGTAGTAGTAGTAGTAGGAGTAGAGTCGGTCGGTAGAAGAACGTTTGGACAGTCAGACGGTGCAAGAGTCATAGTAACAAGCACGTAGATTCAGTAAGAAGTCATACAGCGATACGTCAATACCAAAAGCTTTATATATATTTGTCTGCTAACCCCACATTCCTGGAACTACTAACCTGTATTACCAGTTTATATTATTACGTTAATACATTTATTTCCTATATTCATTATTGGCGTTTGTTATTATTTGATACCGGATTTCATCCCGGAATCCACAACAGAAAGTGAGACAGATACTGGAGAAAGTCAAGCCTCCTAAATCAAACATCATAAAACTGGAGAGGCTGACAATCAAAACTCTACCGAGGAATGACATCATTATCATACTATCAACTGACAAAGGCAATGCAATTGTAGTGTTGGACAAAACACAGTATACAGGAAAACTGGAAGACCTCATTATAAATGGTAGCTATATTAAAGTAAAGAAAGACCCAACAATGAAAACAAAAAGAAAACTATTGCAGATCCTAAGCAATAACAAAGACCACTTCCTACGTGACATACAGGCATTTTTCACAACGTTATAGCAAGCTACCCCACATATATGGTCTCCCTAAAATTCATAAAGATGGTATTCCTCTTAGGCCGATTGTTAGCTACTAAAACTCTGATTCGCTTCCTTGTGGATATAGTTGACCCATTAATAGGAAAGTCACAATCATATGTCCGAGACTCCGCCCATTTCGCAGAAATAATTTAAAAAAATACTCCCATCCAATCCAAGCAGATGGTGAGCTAGGACGTAGTGAGTTTGTTCAACAACGTACCCACAGAAGAGGAAATATCAGTAGCCAGGGATAGACTGGCCTCGGCCTTATCTCTAGGAGAACGCACCAGGATACCAATAAATAACCTGATGGAGGTGCTGTACTCAAACAACATCAGATATCAGGGATCATATATATATATATATATATCGACAGGATGAAGGTAATGTCTAACATACACATGGAATTCTTCCAGGAAATTAAATTAAAAGCCAACTCCATAATATTTAGTAATCGTCAAGTATTTTGAAAAGATTCCTTTATTTAGCAAACATCGTTAATAAGATATTAGTATCCTTTCACAATTCTATTTAGAATATTTTATATATCCAAGCAACATTAGTTTGCTTGAATCCAATATAAAATAAAACACTATTGCTTGGGTCTGGAGAATACTGAAATTTAGCATTAAAATTATGGCTGACAAAATTTTGATGAAATAAAAGATTCCTTTAGGGCTGATGGTACTGTAGTAAATATGTCTCCAACTAGGGCAGAATCACTTCCAAATGTTGTAAGAATGTTGTTTTTAAGTTCCGTAATAGTAAGCAGCAACAGGAAAACAATCCACTATCTATTCCAAGAAGTCATAATAATTTACAAATAATAAAGGAAAGGGAATTTGTAGAGAGTCATAATCTCCCACGTTCTTCCAATTTACAAAAAAGTAAACATGCAAGAAGCAGAGATATTAATCAATCGGGAAGCGCGTCAAATTGCTATTACATTAATGGTATCACATACTGAGCAATAAATTTGGAGGAATTTCGATTTCCCAACACTGTTAAACAGCAGCTTTTAGTCCTAAAAAAATCCAAGAGTCCCCAGGATAAAATATCATCATCGCTTGCATTATATACACTTTTAATAATTTGGATGCGATTAGCTTCTAAAAGCGAATACTGATGCAATGTAAAAACGGATGAATAAAAACCTTACGTAGACAAGAGTTGGCTTTAGGGTATCAAATCATTTACAAAAGTGATGACAGTGAGAAGATGAGAGAAATTTTTAAATTTAAGCAAAAGTCAAGCATATAAACCATAGCGAAAATTATCAGTGTACATTTTATAAGAAAAATGTTATTTCATTGGAAAATATGCTCTGCATTTTTGCTTCAAATAGGCTGCTTATAAACATCATTTCTTTCTGTTCACAACTAGGTTCCTATATATTTTCAATTTCATACATGAACCAAGTTTAGTGCGATATTAGTTTATATCCGACAATATTCTGTATTCGGTAAATGATCTATAGCAACTATGAAACGAATTGAAGTGTTTTTATGTGCATCGAATTTAATGCAATTATTTTCAAGCTGGTTTTAGGATCGTTAGTATTTGTTAGTATAGAGTAAGATTGGGTGATGTACAGCCATTGTGCCAGTGCGCTAGATAAAGTTAAGCCAAGTGAATCTCTAGAAATAAAACTGTCTTTCAAGTTTAGCAGTTGCAATCGAGGCTAGCAATATCACTACTGATAAGGAAGGCAAGTTACCGTTCAAAATGAAAAAAAAGCTTATGCTATTCTGAGTCTACAAACGAGACAAGTCAAGAATGTAAAGTTTCACGAGGTTCCAAGTTAATATCCAACCCTCTAATTTTTTGTTTTTTTGAGGCGAAGAATACTAGAATTCCTTCATGGAGATATTGCCAAAAACGCTGATGCTAGCTTGAAAGCTTTGTCAGAGTTAAAAAGCTGAAAAAATTAATTGATTTAAATGTAATTATTAAAAACAACAACTTGAATAACGAAGTTCATTTTTAGACAAAACTTTTAATGTGAAAAAACTACGAGTTAATGCTATAAATCCAGAAAGAAATTAAGAATTGATCCATATCTTAGAAAAATTAAAAATGACCTTGATTTAAGACTTTTGAAACCGTTTTTCTGATTTACAATTTATAAGGAAAGGGGGAAACACAAATGTTTTAATCAATGGAAAATATTTGGCTGGTAGGATGAAATGTTAAAATATTAATTTAAATTTTAATTTACTCACACACTTTCTTCATAATTGCAGTAGTTGCAATGTGAGCAAATTAGAATTTTACCCAACGCGGAAGTATTTTGTTTCGTTGAAAATGCATGCACGTTTAATTTCACTGAAACAGTTTGAAAAACATTTCGATGATTTATTTGTTCAATTTGAGTCGAAGTTCTCAAAATAATGTCATTATTTTCAGATTGTCACTCGCTTTACATGTGGCAGTATATCAAAAAGCTTGATAATGAATTAGTTTTTATTTAGACTTAATTCAATACTACTTCTACTACTACTAGTAATAATAATAATGTTGTGAGACCAATACTTCTCTACATCATGGACTCTCCCAGTACTATATTATTATGTGAATCATGAGGAGTAGCACCAGAAATGCGCAGCCGCGTGTTCTGCTGTCGAAATCTCTGTTTGGCAGAGAGGAACTCGGACGAGGCTTTGCCGCAGGGCAAAGTTTCGTCCGGGGAGGTAGACAGTCCCTAAACTCGTGTATACGGGTTGTAAATGGGCATATTTTTGGCCGAGCCTACGGACTCGGTAAGCCCACGTTAAACCTGCATTGTACCACATTCGCCCCGTGTGTGTGTGTGGGGGGGGGTGTTAAATATACCAGTAATGCGCAGCCGCGTACGATACCAATACCGGACACCACTGGATAGTAAGCTCTGCTTACACTATTCTTTGTAACTTTTCTGTTTAATATATCTTTCTTACCTCTAACCCGTGTTTCGTGTTTTCCTTCCGTGGCCCCTACTTCGGGTCCACATCAGTGGCGACAGAGGATTCGAGACACGCACCGAAACCCCAAAGCCCCAGTCCCACATCAGTGGCGACAGAGGACTCGTTTAACCCCACTGGTTCCCACATCAGTGTTGAACTAGAATTTGAGCTGGCATTACTACATCAGCGAACGAAACGCAATAAACGAGCAACCAACTATCGAGAACGACTGCTTACAAAAAAACCCAGCTTGTGCACAAAACAAACTGACAAACTCAAGAGCTCGAAGTTCTACGGTTGACTCAAGTTCGAAAAAACTATTCACGAAGTCGCGCATTTAGCAAAGTCAAAAAATAAATTTTATGAAATTGATTTGAATTCCTACAAAATTCGTGCATAAAATTACCCTCCCTTCAAATTGATTGAGGTGAGTTTTTTTTTCTAAAAAAAACAACAAAGCAAATTCTCTCAAAAGAAGGAAAAACAAAATCCAGTGTATTTATTTTTTTTGCTGTCTAAGTGATATTTTTCTCCCCACACTTCTAAAAAAAATATGTGTGGAGAAAATTTAAATGGTCACATTGAAATTAACGGAACAACGGTATCTCGAAAGATCTAAACCAGTAAGTAGTTCTTATTAATTTTATTAATTGACTACTAGATTTGGTACACGGGTTTTCAAAGCAACAGTAATTGCTGTTATTTATTTATTTATTTATGTTTTGTGTGTTCTTTCATTACTTTTCTACATATTATCTAAATATGGAAGAATACCAAAAAATAATTGTCCAAATGCTAAAGGTCCAGCAGAAATTGGAAGAAAGATTCTTCAAATTACAGTCGGACCAACAAACAGAGCAGAAACTACAACAACAAAAAAGCGAAGAAAGACAGCAACTCCACCAACAAAAATCAGACGAAAGACAGCAACAATTGTTTATGGGGTTACATAAACAACAAATAGAATTCCAACAATTTACACTTCAGAAAACAGAACTACAGCAAAAACAACTTCAAGAATTACTTGTAAATTCATGTAACGGCTCTAAAAACTCTGGAAAAGATACGACATTTTCCCAGAGTACAATCTACAACTCGATTGAAACATTCGAATACGTACCAGAGGAAGACAAAACATTCGAGGCGTTATGAAGATATTTCCAATGTAGACTGGGAACAATGGCCTAGTGAAAAAAAGGTACGTCTGTTATTAAGGAAACTGGGAGCTATCGAACATGTTAGGTTCATAGACTATATATTACCCAAGAAAATTACGGACCTGAATTTCTCAGAGACTATTAAGCTCCTAACGGAACTATTCGGGCCTAACATAACCTTGTTCCATAAACGTTGGAAATGCCTGAACACAGTCAAGGACAACCAGCAAGATTTTCTAACGTTTGCAGCATCGATAAACAAGCTCTGTAATGATTTCAAACTAGCCGAGCTGACTGCCTACGATTTTAAGTGCTTAATATTCACACAAGGTCTAGTATCAGTAGAAGACGCCGAGGCCAGACGCCGGGTACTTACCAAACTCGAAAACGAACAGGGATTGACTCTCCAAAAATTAGCAGAGGATTGTTAAAGAGTAATTTCTGTCAAGTGTGACTCAAAAATGATCGAGGAATCAGGTGTGGCTCAGATTAGAAAAATCAGAAGCAACCCAACCTCTTATGCCCCGCAAAAAGACAAAAGGCAAATCTCATGTTCTAAATCCCGCAATAAACAAAATACGAATAGGCTAAAGAAACCTCCCGGACCATGTTACCATTGTGGAAAATAGCATTGGATGAAATTCTGTCCATTCAAGAAGAAAACATTGCAAAAATTGCAATAAAAATGGTCATAACTTAACTCAAAAGTAAAATTAGGCAAGCCCAATCAGACAACATAGTCGATAGGAATTTAAGAAAATACGTGACTGTTGATATTTTCAATAATTCTATAAAATTCCAGCTTGATTCGGGTTCTGACCTCTCGATTATCAACTGGCATATTTGGCGGAAGTTAAACAAGCCGACTCTATTAAAGACGGATAAAACAACAAAATACGTAACTGGCGAGAATATTAACATCTTAGGGCAGGTGATCCTTACAGTAACACTAAATGGAGTTACCAAAAAGCTGAAAGCCTACGTACTAGAAAATTCAGATAACCTATTCGGAACAGATTGGATAGAAAAATTAAATCTATGGGATTGCCCAATGAGCACTTTTTGCCGAAAAATAAAAAGTACAACGTCCAATTCGGAAAATCTCAAAAAGGAACTCAAACAACAATTTCCCCAGTTTTTTTCTGACGGCCTTGGAAAATATTCTAAATTTAAAGCTAACTTCAAGGTGAAGTACGGTGCAAGACCAGTATTCAAAAAGAAACGGAATGTCCCTTTCGCTGCTCTAGAGCAGATCAACAAAGAATTAGATAGACTCGAACAGGCGGGTATTCTATCAAAAACAGATTTTAGCGAATGGGCAGCACCTACGGTCTATGTAAAAAAAAAAGTCCAACTAAATACGGGTATGCCCAGATTTTTCCACAGGGCTAAACGATGCATTGCAGGATCATCATTATCCCCTCCCACGCCCTGAAGAAATCTTCAACAAATTGAATGACAGAAAAATCTTTTCCAAAATAGACCTCTCAGACGCATACCTTCAGATAGATGTGGATGAAGAGAGTTCTAAATTGCTCTGCATAAACACCCATAAAGGTCTGTACAAATATAACAGACTGGCTTTTGGAGTCAAGGTTGCGCCTGCAATCTTTCAGCAGGTCATGGACGCCATGCTGGGCGACTTTGACTACGCAACAGCCTATTTGGATGATATACTGGTGACCAGTAAAACGTCGGCAGAGCACCGGAACCATATAATAAACGTATTCAAGAAGTTACAAGAATACGGGCTTAAGGTTAAAGAAGCAAAGTGTAATTTTTTGTTACCAGAGATCAAATACCTAGGTCACATTATAAATAGAGACGGTCGTCGGCCGGATCCAGAAAGAGCCAATGCAATCAGAAACATGCCGGCTCCAGTTAACGTTCAATCGTTACAAAGCTTCCTCGGCCTTGCTAAATTCTACCAAGGTTTCATTAAGAACATACATTATTTGAGAGGACCTCTCAACGAACTTTTAAAAAAGGATAAAGCATGGGTATGGACCCCTGAATGCCAAGACGCATTCGAGAAGATCAAGAAAACACTTACTTCGGATCTTTCTCTCACCCACTACGACCCTAATCTCGACATCATAGTCGCAAGTGATGCAAGCCCATACGGCATCGGTGCTTGCATTCTCCACAAACTGCCAGATGGTTCGCGAAAAGCCATAGCACACGCATCTAGATCTTTACTACCATCAGAGAAACGGTATTCCCAAATAGAGAAAGAGGATCTAGGGATAATATTCGCCTTCACTAAGTTCCATAGATACCTACATGGAAGACGGTTCATACTGCAAACGGACCATAAACCTCTAATAACAATTTTTGGTTCCAAGAAAGGCCTACCGGTCAATACGGCGAATAGATTACTTCGTTGGGGAAGAAATTTCTTTTGAATTACAATTTTAAGATCGAATTCCTAAAATCTAAAAGTATTTGTCATGCGGACAGTTTATCGCGACTCATTCCTAAAAATACGGAAGTTTTTGAAGACTCCATCATTGCTACACTAAGGACGAATTATGAAATAAAAAATATGATTGCGAATACAATTAGAGAACTCCCAATTACTTTGGCCGACATAAAAAGGGAGTCTCGAGAGGATGAATTCATCCAAAGTATCAAAAACAAAATTCGCAACAAAAGACCTAAATGTGCCTGAAGTTTTCTCCCTCTGTGAGGATGTTCTATTGTATTGACCGAGTAGTGATTCATAATAGCCTACAAAGAAAAATCCTTAAGGATTTTCACATGGGACATCCGGGGAAGAGCCGTACGAAAAGCCTCATGCGCTGCTACGTATATTGGCCAAATATGGACAAAGACATAGCAGACATGATAGAATCTTGTAAGGGATGCGCGCTTCCAGCAAAATCTCCGACCACGACGTGCAAGCCATGGCCAAACACAGACCATCCATGGCAGAGGAATTCATGTGGATTTTGCAGGGCCCCATAGACAACATGTACTACCTTATTGTTGTGGATAGCCACTCAAAATGGCCTGAGGTCCTGCAATGTAAAAAACCAACCACCAGCTACACGATCGGATTTTTACATGAGCTATTCGCGCGTTTTGGCGTGGTAGATTGTGTAGTGACTGATAACGGCATTCAATTCACATCAAGTGAATTCAGAGACTTTTGCAAGTCGTATCAAGTGGACCACATTACGACGCCTCAGTATCACCCCAGGTCGAACGGTCAGGCCGAGAGGTTCGTGGACACTCTAAAAAGAGCTTTAAAAAGGCCCCCCTAATCCTAACACGCCTATGGGACGCTCGCCTGCAGAAACAATGTTCGCAAGAAAAATCAAGTCCATCTTTGATAAACTCATTCCACGGCAAGCGAAGTTCAAGAAAACCGTCTCGCTCCCTAAGAAATATTTTAATCCTGGCGACAAAGTCCTTTTTAAGGCTTACAAAAACAACATAACATTCTGGGAAGTAGGCAACATTAAACAGAGAATTGGCGAACTGGTCTATATTGTCCTGGGACCGAAAAATACCCACAAATGCCATATGAACCAGCTCAGGAAATGCCGTTTGAAGGAATCTGAGGAATCACCACAAAATATGTGCGAAGAGCCGATCGACGTAATATTCGAACATTTCGATCTTGACACGCCCCAAGTCTCTCCGGAAATACGACGCTCGGGGAGAAAGAGAAAATTTACTCAACCACTCGACGTGAATCCCAAGAGGAAGAGGTATTAACAGAGGTAGACAGTCCCTAAACTTGTGTATACGGGTTGTAAATGGGCATATTTTTGGCCGAGCCTACGGGCTCGGTAAGCCCACGTTAAACTGGCCTTGTGTCACATTCGACCCGTGTGTGTGGGGGGGTTGTTAAATATACCAGTAATGCGCAGCCGCGTACGATAGCAATACCGGGCACCACTTGATAGTAAGCTCTGCTTACACTATTCTTTGTAACTTTTCTGTTTAATATATCTTTCTTATCTCTAGCCCGTGATCCGTGTTTTCCTTCTGTGGCCCCTACTTCGGGTCCACATCAAATAATAATAATAATAATAATAATAATTATAATAAGCCAACCGCCTAGACATTGTTATTAAAGACCATAAACAAACAAAAGTGCCTCCTTATTGATATGGCAGCCCCTGCAGACTGCAATGTATCTTTGAAGATATTCAAAAAGCTGTCAAAATACAAGTACCTTGAAATAGAAATCTCAAAAATGTGGCACATGGAAACATCAAAAATCCCTGTTGTAGTTGGAGCCCTAGGATTGGTTGGAAAAGATTCCAGTAGACTAATTGAAGGGATTCTTGGAAGTCCATGCCTCAAAGAGATACAAAAAATTGTTCTGACAAGTACAACCCACACTTTACGAAGGGCTTTGTCTCTGTATTTTTTTTTTTTTTTTGGCAGTGGAAAGTGTCATGATGCCATTTCTAACCATAGGTCCCTGGGCATAACCAAGAAAGAAATGTGTAAACGCCAGAAATCAAAGGAAATAAATAATAATAATAATAATAATAATAATAATAATAATAATAATAATATAAAGAAAATAATATAATGACCCCAGCTCTAACTCTACGTTAGCCCGTGGAATCAACTATAAAAAATTATCATAATTGAAACAAACACAGAGCAAAAAATTCGACTTCTTACTCATGCATGTTTCTAGAAAAAAAACAAAAATAAATATTTTATTGTTAACCCAAGTTCAATTTAACACTAAAATTCTTTTGATTTAAGTTAAGGAAAAATAAAGAATTCCCATTTTAACAATGACTTTTACACATTCTAATGCAGTAGTACCTTTACAAGGTATGCTGTAGTAATACTAGACACATTTATTTTAAATTTGTATAAATATATCAGTCTGAAACGTTTTTGCCTGTGAAGTGACTTAAAAAAATTTTCGTTGCTTTATTCAGGATATCAATCTACGACAGAGCGGATCTGAAATAAACAATAATCTCTAGAAAATTGTTTTTACTCTTTTGATTTAATTAAAAGTCTCAAATCATGTCTAAGGGCTATCTATTTATGTTACATGTATCTCTTGATATTCACCAAGCAACAATGATTAGCAATATAGTCCATCAACAATTTTCTTTTAATTGATTTTGCTAAACATAAAAGCGATTTGACGGATTTAAAATATGCACGGCAGTGTACATATTTGGAATATATTTGACCATTGGGTTTTGAATGTTTGTGTTCTTATGTGAGCGTAATGTTATTTTCTGAGTTTTCAAAATGTGCAGTAGACTAGTGTTGATTTGAGAATTGATAATATGGATAACTTCTTTTTTTTATAATTAATGAAGGCTCGAAACTTTAACGAGAATTAACATGAACTGTGGACAGTTATTTTGCACTTTCAGCACCGAGACACGGAAATTATTCCATTAATAAGAAAAACTTATTAAAATATTTTGCCATCTTTAACAGTTTTAACAACACCTGTATGAATGAAAAATATACAATAAACAATATACGCCCAATTTTATGAATGTGACGCATTCTTAATCCATTCGAGATATAAGAAAAATATGCTAAGGAGAACTATTGTTATTTCAGTATTAAATTTTATTTATACATTTTAACTTTTACCAACAGCCTAAGGAAATATTACTTGATATCTGTTCGAAGCACGTTTCTGTCGTGTGTTCAGTCGATATTAATTGTGAGGATATCAGTCTAATGATTTAATTGAGTTTTTTTAATATTTTCACCGCAGACAAGGCAATAAAGCCACTAGGACACAAAAGTTTACTGTTCATGAGAGAATATGAGAAAAAAGCAAGAATTAAGAAAACAGAAGATAACGATTGATATTGCATTTAAATATTTTAAGATCAAAGTTGGCTGGGAAGCAAGAATCCGGAAAAGGTTTCCACAAGCAAGAAGTGCGAGCGAAGAAAATATTACCATAGAATTTACGGTACATCTAGCGACTTCAACTGCAAACTGATGAGATTTTCTAACCAAAATAGTACTGCACTTAAATTCATAAAGTTATGATAAGGGAAAGTCCTTCAGAACAATTATCGTGAAAATATTTATAGAAAAGCACAACGAAGTACGTTCCGGCGGTGGGAAAGTTACTGAAGCCGTGATGCCAGGTCAGGACCAATATCATTGCAGATTGTTCTTTGTGTTTTATTAAGAATCTCTAAATAAATAGAAGCACCACCAGATCAGATTTGACAGCAATATTCAAAGCCTAGTATAATGGTAAACTTATAAATATGTAAGATAGATGACAGAGAGAAAAATTGCCTAGCACGACTCAGTGAAACAACTTTTCTAGCATCAGACATAGCAATTGATTCAATATCATCTTCACTTCCTGTCAGACGAGAATGTTAGCCAGAGAAGGCGTAATGTCTCACTCTCCTGGGGGTTAGCATCAACCAAACTGATGGAAAGCGAAAAGGTATCTCTCAGACGATTAAAAGAGGGCAGTTTCGTTTTGGAGACATAACAATTAAAAAGCCATCCCTTGCTCCATTTGACAACAAACTGTAGCTCATTTTTGGACAATTTGACCTCATCGAATCAATTAGACATGATATTAAGACAGGCGTAAATGGTTGTGTCATAAGCATCAATATGGAGTTGAGAATTGGTGGCATCAGAAAAGTCGTTGATGAAAATTAGGAACAATGTAGGTTCAAGGATAGAGCCGTTGGGGACACCTGAATTAATGAAAAAAAATCTAGACAATATTCCTTTCGCGATTCACTAAGAAAGACTGAATCAGTGAATTATTAGTACCTTTCAGAACCAACAATAGATTGGGTTTTCGTTTTGAAATCAATAACTTCACTGATTTTAGCGCCATTCTTATTTTCCGTTACTGCAGTAAATTTATTAAAAAATCTTTCAAAAATTAAATATACTTTTCTGAAATTTTATTTGAGGAGTATTAGTTGACTTAAAGTTTAATTAATCTGATTTGAAAAAATATTACTTACTTTAAGTTTAAAATATCGCAGAAATGCATTTTTAACAGGAAGGTAACTGTTTATTTAAGGTGTTGCTAAACTTGAGCGCTTTTTTATATTCCTTTTAACTGCCCAGTAATCTTTTAAAACTAGGAAATATATTCTCCGTAATCTACTGTTTTATTGAATTTTAGATACTTTAACTTTACTAAAACAAGAACATTCTTAATTCTTTCAATATATTTTGTTCGGTGAAGTGTACTAAGATTTTAAATTTATGATTAGTCAATATAGTTTTTGCTTTAAAATAACATTACTTCACCGGTGCAAAGTAATGCAGAAATTTAAAATTACTCTAAGTAAAATTTTTAAAAAATGTAAACAATTCTTACAAAAATTCATTATTCATCGAAAGATTATTTTCTTTAAACAATCGTGTCCATTATATCTTATTCATAAAAGCAATTAAAATCATTTTTCTAATTAAATAATATCTTAGTTTTATTGCATTTTTTATTTTATGATTCAGAGCAAATTTCGGTAACAGAAATATTTTTACCAAAATTTTCTAAAGAACGTTTCTAAAATAATTTGTGAATAAGTCTTCAAAGTTTCAAAGTTGCATTAAAATTTGACCTTTATTTGATTTTTGCAAGAATTTCCAAAACAGTGTGTTTTTCACCGCAAATAAATCCGATTTAATTGGTCTTCTGTAACAGGTATCTTTGAAGGCTAACTGTTGTAGTTTTGTAAGATGGTTCTAGCTGAACTAATGTTCTGTCTCCTTCGGATCTGGGCATATGCAGCCGATCAACTTCAGCCTTGGAATGATGCATGCGATGGTAACTGAGTAGCTTTCTCGTTTTGGCGTCCATTCGCATAATGTCAGCATGGGTCCAGTTAAGTATAATGATATTGTATTGCACCACTGGTACAGCCAAGGTTTTTATGGCTGATATTCTGTTGGTTTTTTTAATTCAACTGGGTATTCAATATCAGACGCACACGTCTTGTAGTGTTCTTTTCTTACTTTCTCCTTCATTTGGGTATGCTGTATTCCATCCCCTTCCTTAATTCCTAGGTATCTATAGGCTTCTTCTTGTTCAAGTTCCTTAATTTACGGTGACCAATAAAACGGGAACTTTTTAACAATCCAATAAAACCAAGAGTGATGGAAGAAAAATATTTTATTCATAGTAATTGAAATCTTAAAACATGCCATTTAAGAAACAATGATGGAATTTTCATTTTTTTTTAATTACGTCCTGTAGATGACGTCCTCCTGTACGAATGCATTCTTGAAATCTGCTGTTGAGATTCCTCATTGACTGCTGCAACATCTCAGCTAGGATACTGTGAATTTCATTCTCGTTACTAAAATGGCGAAATGTTTGCTTGCTCAAAGTCACTGTCTCGCAGTGTTGCCACTTGCTCATGTGGCAATACGCACCTCACAAATTCCCGTTTTTTGGGGTCACCCTATATTTGTGACAAAATCTAGATCTATTGAGTATGTTTCTGTAGTTCTCCCTTTCTTGAATGTTACTTTTGCGCATTTATCTAATCCGAAATTCATACCTATGTTGTCACTGAAATACTTTACACTAGTGAGGAGAGCCTGAAACTCATTGCTGCCTTTGGCAAAGAGTTTGAGATCAGCCATGTAGATTAGGCGATTAAATACTTTCTTGTCTACTTTGTATTCATAGTTATTATTGTTTAGTTAATGTGTAAAGTGGATTAGGGACAGACAAAACAGAAGGGGTGACAGGGAGTCTCACTGAAAGATTCCTCGTCGGATGTGGCAGTGCTTCTGGTGTGATTTAGGTATAATGTGTTTTTCCACATAGGAGACTTTATACATTTGCAAAGTCTTAAAGAATCAAGAGTGTGCAGACTATCAAGGGCTTTACGATAATCTATACATGCTGTGCTGAGATTTCTACCTCTTTGCCTGTAATTTTTCATGATCATTTGGTTTATCAATAGTTGATCCTTGCAACCCGTTATGGTCCAAGTTCCTTGTACCACGGTGATGGTCCAAGGGTAGAACCAATGAGGAATAACTCGAACACAGGTATGGAATAACACAGATATATTACAAACAGAAATATGGACAAAGAAGTAGAAGTATTAGTAATGAATATCAGATTTGGTTAGAGTGAATTATGTTGTCTCGACAAGTATCCCTATTCCAATATCTTAGAGTAACCGTCTGACGCGACTCTGTCTCTGACTGACTCTGAACTCTGAACTTGAACTGTGTCTGAACTTTTGCTCCCCCTTGATGCGCAGTATTTATGATGTACGGAATAGTCCATTATTATTATTATTATTATGGGTAAGTTCCCTTAACACCCCCCTCCGATCCTTTTGCGTAGCAGGGGTTTTTAATATCTTTTTTTCTTTGGATCTATTTCCAAAGGTTCTGTAAACTTTCTTTTTCTGGACGATTTTCTTGGTTCTGGCATTGTTTACTGTCTTTTTATATCAAATGTATCAAAAATCGTGTCCATTACCTCTTCCTGAAGTGGATCGTTAGCATCCTGTAACGGTCTGTTCCTTATTTGGTTTACGTGTCTTCTGTGTCAGAATGTTTGTCTCTGTATTATGTAAACCATATTGCCGATTCTTTTCTCAATTGTCCCTTGCTCCCAGTAAGATGTATTATTTCTATATGCTTTAAAAACAACTTTTTCTCCTGAAAGGAATTTTCTTTTTGGTGCGTAGGACTGTGTTACTTGTTTTGTTTGACTTGGTAGCAATTTATCAAAAGCGGATCTGATTTTTCTAGCGAACATCATTTCTGCGGGTGATAATGTCGATGGTGTAGCATTATTTGGCGTAATTCGATATACCTGAAGAAATTGCTGTAATGCTTTTTCCGTAGGCACATCATAGGCTTTTCGTAACAACGCTCTTTAGAGTGTATCAACAAATCTCTCCGCTTGCCCATTTGATCTTGGGTGATAAGGCGGGGATTTTATATGTTTTACTTGATAAATTTCGCAAAACTCTTGGAAGTCTGCTGATGTGAATTGCGTTCCATTATCTGTGACTAGGCAATCCACTACTCCAAACCGAGCGAATAGTTCGTGGAGGCAATTTATAGTAGTTTCTGTAGTAGGATTTTTGCAACGAAATACCTCCGGCCATTTACTATAGCTATCCACTATGATTAAATAGTACAACCCGTCAATTGGTCCTGCATAATCTGCGTGTATTCTTGACCACGGATGATCACTCTCTGGTTATGGCTTATGGATGATTGGCTGTGCTTTGGCTGCTAAATTACAACCCTTGCACATTTCCACCATCTGAGTAATATCCTGGTCCATATTTTTCCAATATACCTAGCTTCGCATTAGCTTCATTCTATTTTTACCAGGATGGCCCCTGTGGAAATCCTTTAGGATTCGCTTTTGTAATGTTTTGGGAATTACAATCCTTTCGTTGTAAAGTAGCACATTATCGCATAGAGAAAAGATGTCCGAAATTTGCTTATTTTTTCCTACTGTTTTTGCTTTTGTTTCATTTATAAATTCGTATTTTTGGCTTCATTTTTTATGTCTTGCAGTGTGACTGGGAGGTTTCTAACTGTACAACATAGTACTGTTCTGATAACTTATTCATTTCTTAAGGCTGCGATAACCGTATCTTCCAATGGCTCTGTTTTCGTTGGTATAAGTCTCGACAGACCATGCGCATGCCCGATCATTTTCGTTGCTAAATATTCCAATCTGAAATTGTAGTTCAGAAGAATTGTTCCCCATCTAAGTAACCTACTTACAGTGTAGACCGGTAGACCTTTTTTCGATCCAAAAATTGTTAGTAACGGTTTGTGATCCGTCTGCAGAGTAAAATGTCTACCGTAGATGTACCTATGAAACCTTGTGACTGCGAAGATAAATCCCAGAGCTTCTTTCTCTATTTGTGAATAATTTTTCTCCGCTGGTAGTAGATACAAGAAGCATGTGCGATGGGTTTTATTGTCCCTCTGTCATTTTATGTAATATACACGCGCCGACTCCGTAGGCGCTCGCGTCACTTACTACAATAATTTCTAGTTTAGGATCGTAGTGTGCCAAAAATAATTCTGAAGTTAACGGTTTAATTATTTTTTCAAATGTTTCCTGGCATTGATCTGTCCACTGCCAAACATTTTCTTTCTTTAGCAGCTCATTCAGTGGTACGCGAAGTTTATGCAATTGAGGTATGGTAGTAACTCACTAAGCCTAGAAAACTTTGCAATTCTGTTATGTTCTTAGGAACTGGCATTTTTTTTTATTGCTGTTGACCTTTCAAGGTCTGGTCCTCTACCTTCTTGATCTATGATATGGCCAAGTTATTTAATTTCCTTCATGAAAAAATCGCACTTATTTTCTTTTACTTTGAATCCATAGCTTTGTATTCTCTTGTACTCTTGCAATCGTGTACTCTAGTCCGGCAAGCATCGTATCCATTGTCTTAAGACGTACATTTTTAGTTTTTTCGTCATTCCATTAAATGTTACATTTTTAATTACTTCACTCTCATATTTTATCTTTCTCCCCGTAACTGATCTAGCAATTTTATTCGTTTTTAATATAACAGGTTTGTTAAGTTTTCTCCACGTTTGTAGGTTTATAATAGTCAAGTCTGAGCCAGAATCCAGCTGTAGCCTGACTTTTCTGTTTTGCATTTCAACTTGTATGTATTTTCTTATGTTAGTCTCATCTGCTTGGTCAGTCCTCGTAATTCTTATTCTGCATTTGCTTTCTCTTCTATTCCGACAATGAGAACTTTTATGGCCTATTTTTTACACGATAGACAAGTTTTAAAACGATATGTACAGTCTTTAAACCAATACCAAGTCCCACAGCGATAGCATGGACTGGGTGGTAGTTCTTTCTGATATTGATTTTTAGAGTTAGAAAATTTTGTTTTACCTGTTCTTGAAGGGGGAAAATCGGTTTGGTTTGTTTATGAGGAGGGAAATTTAGTTTGTCTTAGTACTTTATGTATGTGCGCGGTGCCAGCTTCTTCTATGTCTTTTGAGTCTTTCTTCACACTGATGCATTTCTGGCATTCTTCGGCTTTTTTTGAAGTGTCAAATCTTGTTCACTCTCCAATTTAGTAAGGATTCTGCGTCTCATTTCTGCATCTTTGGTTGAAGCCAGACCTTGGACGTAAATTAAGCTTTTGAAATTGTCCGCGCTGAGTTCCGATAATTTGAAGTTGTCACAATATTTGTTGACAATAGACGCGAAAGTTATGCAATCTTCGTTGTCCTTTTTTGTTAGGTTCATGCATTTCCATCTTTTGTGGAATAGTGAGGTATTATGGCTGAAAAGTTCTGTTAGCAGTTTTATGGCTTCTTTGAAAGTTAGCTCACTTGTTTTTCTTGGAAGGATATGCTGTTCATGATGACGGTAGTCTTTGAGTATAGAATCCAGAGGTTGGCAGTGAATATTTCGAAGACAGTGGGGAAGCATACTTCAGGTTAGCAGTGGATATCCCGATAAAGTAGCAGAGCGTAGTTCTTCCTTCTGTTCTTTCGCCTGACAGGTTGGCACTGGACATTCGGAGAGAGTAACCAAAATGGCCGCCTTTATACACGACGGATTGAATATTTCACGTCTCCTGATTGGTTAACCTTCTAGTGGAGAACTATAAAGTGAGTCAAGTCATATTGGTTTGCTCACTAGTACACAAGTATACAAAATAATCTAACAGGATATAATCTACTAATTTGGTATATTCGCATGTGCCTAATTGTCTTAGTAATAGACGTACTTTTCGTGCGTCTGACCAATCTTTGCAGTCAAATTCATATAGATCTTCGTACCTTCGGAAGTAATTTGCAAAAGTTTTATCTTCGTCGGGTGCGTACTTGAAATCTTCGATAGCGTCTTGTGAGAGAACTGTTTCGTTCTCGGATTTTTGCTCTTTATTTGACATTACACGTAACAATAATTCCTGTAATTCCAAATGTTTCTGTTCGTATTTTTGCTGCTGTTCAAATTGGATTTTGATAAGTTCCATAATGGTTGACTTAAAATCTTCCATGTTAACGTATTTTGTGTACGTATTTTACTTTAGTGTAACCTGATATTCTGAAACCTGTGTACGCCAAAAAAAAAGATTTTCTTTGTTGCCAGTAAATTTGATATCCAAAAAGAAAATTCTTTTTTTTTTTTTAGAAATCTCGCGTAGCACTTGTCTTTTGAGTTTACTCGTCGACCACTGTTATATGCGATAGATAACAAAAAAGGTATGTCCTCCACGTAGAGAGTTCGTTTTTCTCTTGGGGATTTCCAGGTCGCCACTTGTTGTGCGACGGATAGCAAAAAAGGTATGTCCTCCGCGTATAGAGTTCGTATTTCCTTGGGGTTACTTCGTCGCCACTTGTTATGGTCCAAGTTCCTTGTACCACGGTGATGGTAGAACCAATGAAGAATAACTCGAACACAGGTATGGAATAACACAGATATATTACAAACAGAAATATGTATAAAGTAGAAGTATTAGTAATGAATATCAGATTTGGTTAGAGTGAACTATGTTGTCTCGACAAGTATCCCTATTCCAATATCTTAGAGTAATTGTCTGACGCACCTCTGTCTCTGACTGACTCTGAACTCTGAACTTGAACCTTGAGGCGCAGTATTTATGATGTACGTAATAGTCCATTATTATTATGGTAAGTTCCCATAACACAACCATATACCCCCACCCCTAAATCCCTTCATTCCAAAGAAAGAATGTTGTTTCATCAAGAAAAGAGCAAGAGCAAGTAGAGTTCATCAGGGCATACGTGATCAATTTATATGTGGTGGACAGACATGTTATTGGCCTATAAATTTTCGGATCATCTGTTTCATCCGTTTTCGGTAGGAGATATGTAATACCTTCAGTGATCTATTCTGGGACTTCATTGGGATTATTAATCAGCATTGATGAAGTTTGTGCAAGTTTTTTATGGATTTATGACAAAATTTTGGTAATGTGTCACTTCATGGGGATTTCCATTTTGGGAATTTCGTTTGAGCTTGCCTAACATTCTTGGTTATATTTTCCCATTTTTGTAGCGGTTCATCCATCATTCTTTCTTCTTCTTCTCATTGGATCCATTCTTCATAGGTATTCCGTTGGGATGCTCTAGAAATTCTTCCAAAATCTTTAACTTTTTCAACATATGGTGGCTTTTTGACATCTATAACTGGTTTTCAGGGAAATTGTCCCTGTAACATTTCTTAAGGTTTGTTTGGAATATCTTATTTTTGCGATAGAACCTACAAAGCTTTTCATATCGTCTTGTTCTATGTACCTTTAACTGCAGTTTCTGTTTTAGGCATTTCCTTGATTGATGGAATTTCATTTAGTAATTTAATTTTATATCTCCGCTTTATCTCCCTGCATTTGCGTGTTGAAACATTTGGGTTTCTTGGGATCTCATCTAGTATTGATAACTCTATTTCTCGCTTGAATATTGCCTTGCAAGGTGACACTTTTTGTCAGTTATTTGATCTTTTCAAAATCTTGACACCAAGCTTCCCAGTAGCTGCTAAAGCTGTTGCGCATATGACATTATTTACTTCTCTGTTTTCCAGTGGTTTGTCCTTTAACAATGTTTGCAGTGCAGCGTTATATACTTGCACAATATGTCTATTGGACTTTTTAATTTGCTGAGTATTTTAATGATGTGGGTTTTCGCTTCGGTGATTTCACCTATGTTGTTTTCAAGGAATTCTGCCCTTATATCGTTTGACTCATCTTCACTGATATCATCTGAATAAATGCAGTTTATGTCGCAGGTATATTCTTTAGTTTTATTTCCTGTGAGATTATTATTTCGTATCTGATTTATTTTAGCTTTTACCTCATCCTCAGTCATATTATTTATTTCCACTCTCATCTCATTATTGTTTGAGTGATGGGTTGTTTTATTTTGTCTTATATTTAGTTCTATCCTATTTATTTTTGTATTTAAGAGTCTTTTATTTTGAACGATGTCCCTGTGGACATTTTTGGTTTGAGATAGGGTCTTATTCCAGTTCCTAACATAGTTCTCCTTATTAGGTCTGTCTGATCCGTGATGGTCTTTTTATTAGATTTTCGAGAGCGGTGAAAAAGGATGCCATGACTTGTTGATACTCTTCGGGAGTTCATCTTGTTCGCTTTCTTTTTATTATTTGATTTGGTATTGAGTCACTTGGTTCAAGATTGGATTTAGTCAGGGTTTGGTGACCAGTTGTCTCATCGGTGTCAGAAGAGTTTGTTCCAGTGACAAATTCTTCGGCCCCAGACTGGTTCCTCTCTCAGGGATGCGGCCCTTGTTGACTCGGGTGACGGCTAATTTGCTTAGAGATTCTTTATTTTTCTTCTTCTTTGGCGCGTTATCATTGACCGCCAAGAGGTAATTTTGTTCAAGATACCAGCTCCAGGACGTCTGTCGACCAAGAATAAAGAGCTTGTTCTCTGCATGAAATAGAGGAGTTATATTCAGATGTCCAGAGTTCGAGAGCTCATCATCTAGTACCTGTATTCACGGAGGTAACAAGGATATGGAAATGGTATTGACTATAATGAGCTTTAATTTAGTATAAGTCGAAATGACCACTATCAGATGAAATACCAGGTGGAGATACATTGGGGGTTATGGCGAATAAAATATTTTTAAAAATTAAAATAAAATAAAGTCAAATCGACTTAAATAAAATATACTTAAAAGGAAAAGAAAAATGTAATTTCAAATTAATTGTATAAAAGTTCACACAGCTTACATATAAAAGAGAAAGCTAATCCAGAGCGACATCGACTAAAGATTAAAATGTTCAATTTGCTGCCGCCAATAAGAGTGATAATAATCAAACTTTATAGCGTAGATCATCCACGCACTACAGGTTAGTGGAAGGGTCCCTAAGTAAGTAATCAAACAAAAAATAAAAATTGATTGCATCCTGTGAATTTAAATCTTTCTTTTGCATCATATTTTATTTCCTTTTAATTTATTTCTTCAAGAGATGCAGCGTGATAATATAACTGTGTTTCAAAGAGCAATTGAAATCCCAATAGAAAATCAATAGAATTTTATGACAAGCATGAGTCGAAATATGCTTTCGGTATGATGCTCTCGGCTGCATAAGTTCTGCTGTTTTTCTGGGTCACCCAAGTAGAAACTTTCCAAAACTCAATATTTCTCTGACTTAATAATCTGACAAGGATTACTGGATCAGCAAACGTGTAGCTTCAGTAGAAAATTTCATCACAACCTTCGATCTCTCATTTAAACACTGTTCTGTAAAGAAAGTGTTCACGGACAAGATATTACGATTTCTTTATAAAAGTTTCAGGCGCTTACGTGGCCACACATTACTCTGTTACTCTGACATCCCCTCCTGACATTCTATTTAGATAACTAGTTGACCATCTGAAATAAAACCGATCTTGTTAATATCTGTAAATCCATCTTTTGATAATTCCAGTGTAATATTTCCTGATTTTGTATATCTTAATTTTATAAAAATATTTTTATAGGAATATTTTATAAATTTTTTATTCAGTTTTTCTAGTGTTCTTATAGGTTTCCTTTAAAATGACTAAGAGACTGTACAAACTGTCACAAATGAATATGGTCTCAAACACTTTCAAACAATTTAATAATTTTCAAGGAGTTCGCTGTTAGCATAATTTTCTTTGTTTATATTCTGAGCTGTTTTGTGCAGAAGCCATAGTAATTATAAGCCTTGCTGAATAGGAGTAATAGTAATTCCAAGTTAGAGTACCTTTAAAACAACGTTAACACATTCTGGTTTCTTTCAAAGCAAGCGATACTGTGGTTTGGCATAAACTGCTTTATAACAATGATTAGATTATCTTTAAATGACTTTTACAGTATGTTTTTGTATGACACGAGGGTTTTCTTTGTGAGAGCAGGAAGTTTGTATGAGTGTTTCACTGAATCATTATTAAACTGAAGTCAATTAAGTGGGTCGTTAGTCGCCTAACTAACGTTGTTGTCTAGCCAGTATATGCGTTTGAATTATTGTTTCTTTATTACAAAACTCACAGTCTTGTATGGGTTAACGGAACTGATAAACTACTATAAAGTTCGGATTTTAGAGCCGTGTTGTTATTAGTAATTATTATGTTATTGAATTATAATATGTTATTGAATTATAAAATGCTATTGCTTTGCAGTTTTTAATTTTCTATAGTATATTATACATTTTACACGTTTTTAGGAGTGATGTTAAATGTATTGTTTTCTGGTGTTTAACGAATTCGTCTTTTTTATGATTTTTATGAGTCTGATTGCATTAACAGATAGTGTACTGTATTTCTAAGGTTAGTACTGTTACATTCATGAAAGAATAACCGTATTTGGTTATCGATAAAGTGGTTGGGAAATTATTGTTAACCAAAATTAGTTTTATATGCTTGAGTTCGCTGAAATATATTTTCCGTGAAGAGGTTGTTAGGGGTACTCTATTTAGGAATTGTTTTTATCATTGCTACATTATATCTTTGTGAGTATTCTCTATTATAATTAAGGAGGCAAGAGTTCTTCTATAAGGAGGACTTAAATACGTGTTGAGTTTTACGTAAGCTTCAAGGAATAGGATTTTATTGTTAACACTAAGTTTGTATGATAATATTAGTACATAGTTTTTTTTTCAAAAGTTAACTTTTTGATAATATAAAACGTCGTTGACGGGCCTTGTGTAGATTTGTAATTTCTTTACATTTTTCCTTTCTTTTCACGTTATTTTCAAGGTGTTCAGAACCTAAGAACTGACTTATACACACACACACACACACACACACACACATACATATATATACATATATATATATATATATATATATATATATACATATATATATATATATATATATAATCTATTGCTAGTACACTGCAAAGTCCTGTACCAAATCCTACCTGCCTTTCAATTTGTCATGTTTCCAGAAAACTCCTCTTTTATTTCACCCTAGATCTTCTATATGTTTTTTTATGGTTGCTTATTCAAGCAACCCTTTTAGCATTTGTTATAATTTATTCTTTTTCCCATGTGCATTTTATCGTTTTAAAACGTTTATGATAATTCTTATCTGATCCATGCTAAGCATTTTCTATCTCTTACGGTTATAGCTGACAAATTTTTAATTTGTTTTCAAACGAAATATCCTTATTCCGTATCTATATATCATAGGGAGCAATATACACTCACAATACATTTTAAAGGATTAGCAGGGTGCTTATTATATCTCAAATGTTAATAAATTCATTCCAGCCTCTTGCCATACTTCGTTTTATTTCATTTTTCTTGTATTTATTTCATGTTATCACCTATTCTAATTTTTTCGAGTTCTTTATTTTTTTATTGTCATGATCTATTTCGAAAGGATAAAATTGAAAATCCTAATAGTATACGCTGTTTTGATTCACTGAAAACGCCAGTTCCTCTCGAATGGGCACCTTGTGGGCAAAACACTCATAATCAGGCATAAGATATAAATTCTTCGTTTATATATTGTGCAATAATATTACGAAGGAAAATGAAAATATACAAACTGAAGGTCATTTATCAATAACTATCTATGTTTACATGTTCACAAACAAAAATGTTTCCCGGCGCTAAACTCATTCTTTCTGTTTTGAAAAATTAATTGAATGTCGAAAAATATGCAGTTGAATTGACATACAACCTGAAGTCACTCATATCAGATGTAACCTTTAAAGTTATTTGGTCAAGGCGAATCAACAGTAAAGTGAATCGATGCTGCATTTGATATGAATTTAATTGATTGGCAACGCGTCGATGCCTCGAGCTCAGCACGAATCTTTCCAGTGGCCGATATTTTCTTTTCTTTTTTTTTTTTTTGAATTTGGCTTCATGTCAAAATCTATAGTGGACGGTCACTATATTTTTTAATCTTTTTTTCTTTTTTTGGCAACATCTGAAAAATCACCTTAAGTTAACACTTGTTTTCTATATTCTTACATGTTACATTACCATCTAAGGGTAATGTTTTATATTCATACTTAATCTGGGATATGCAACAAATTATTGTAGCAAAATAGAAAATCCTACTCTTCGACTTTACAAACTAGTAAAAATAACCATGACGTTAGGTAGTTGAGTAATAAAGCTATTGGTGTGTTAGAAACAATTCCCAACATAGAGTTTCTACAGCCAACCACCAGATGCCAAAAATAGTTGTATACAAAATATTTACAGGCGAAAATAAAAATTAACCGATTTACTGAAATTCAACACATAAATGAATAGAAATGCTGCAAAGAAATCAATTTCTAAGTCAGAATGGTGTATACAAATGGATCATTACCATATCAGGAGATTTATACTATGTCCTGAAAAATATCCATCGGCCGAATTCTTAAAGCCGGAGAGACAGGTCATGAACGACTCATAAATTTGATTTGGTATTAAATTTCTTAAGTCGAGAAAAGTATTGAAGTAATAACAATGTTCCGAATAAAACACAAAGGAATGTAATGCATCAGATGTTATTATGAAAGAGTATCAGCAATGAGTTATATCCTTTCCGAAGAATCGCAGTATAATAATCCCCATTTTGTGATTATGACAGTAGATATCCGTTGGTTGAATGAATTCAAATGGCTGCGTCCTATCGTACAGTCCTCGGGCTGTACACATTGTGATTTTACGTTTCAACGGTAATGTACAATCAGCTATAACGCTAAAAATGGGGACTGTCCTCTAATAACTCATCAGCTTAAATGATTACCATCTGTTAGAGTCTGCCATAAGATGTTCATAGGAATACTCTAAACTTTTTCTCCCGCTTCTAGGAACTCAATAAAAAGCATAAGTGTTTGATGTGAGAAGCCTAACGCCGGAATTGCTTTTGCACACATACACTAAAAACTGGAATAAACAATTACGATAACAAAGGTTTAGAAGTATTTCAAGAACTTTGCGGTAGCTATGCCCTTTCTCTCATTCTCTGTCTCTGTCTGTCTCTCTCACACACATACACAAACACACATATAATATATATATACTCTCTCTCTCTCTCTCTCTCTCTCTCTCTATATATATATATATATATATATATATATATATATATATATATATATATATATATATATATATTTCATTATGCAGCTGCCCATCTTCGGGTGTTTCCATCAGCGAAACATTATAAAATAGAGGTTTGCCAAATTGTCGCATATACACATGTCTGTCTATGTATCTATCTATCTATCTATCTATCTATCTATCTATCTATCTATCTATCTATCTATCTATCTATCTATATGTGTGTGTGTGCGTACGTGTGTGTGTGCGTGAACAATTTTAAAACTCCTACTTTAACATGATTCGCTGGTGGAAATATATATATATATATATATATATATATATATATATATATATATATATATATATATATATTCTTTGTTATAAGATATTACATTCGAACATATACACTCCCTACATCAATGCATTAACATTTCGATGAGAGAGCATCTCATCAATCGGTGGTATAACAGTTTTTAATATTACTTATAAAACATTTCTTCTCCACAAAAAAGAAAGACATATATAATCTCCTCAAAAAGAAAAGAAAGAAAGGCACAAGAAATAGCCGAAAAAGAAAAGAAAGAAAGACAAGATATAGTCTCTAGAAAAGAAAAAATAAGAAGCGGTAGAAGAGAAGAAAGACCTAAGATATAATCTCTTCTCCGAAGAAAAAGAATAGATAAAGATAAATATGAGGATGATATGATATAGATATATACAAAAAATGATATGATATAGATATATACAAAAAAAGGCTAGACAAGATATGTTGAGAATTAGTTTAACCAATGAAAATCGCCTGTAAGATGTCATGGAAGATATATTCGAAATTTAACCGGTAACTATGTCTATTTGGTGGAGAATTTGGATACATACATTGTAATGGCTGATGGATAGTTGGCGTTTTCATAGAAAACATATTTTAACGATAATTATACATAGTAGGTAAATAAAAGGACACTTTAAGTAATAAAAGAAAGAAAAATATATCAAATTTATAAAACAGAAAATTAGAAAATTAAATCGAAATAAACTAAATAATTGAATAAATTATATGAATTAATAAATGAACTAACCGAAAAGAAAAGTTCATAGAACAAATAGATAAGCCATATAAATAACAAAATAAGATAATAATTTATAAAGTATAAGAATAATAGCTAATAGGGTATAACTGTTAACTAAAGAGTCATATATATATATATATATATATATATATATATATATATATATATATATATTAAAAATAAAACAAAACAATTAAAAATATTACAATACCAGCTAGATGTATATACCTTTATACAAAATATTTCCAGTAATTTTAGAGTAATAACGTATCTACTATATTACTTCAAAATCAAACTTACTAGGGATAATTTTGAAATATTTATCACAAGGTTATTCAACATAAGAAAAATGATTATTAAATTTTCAAGTTTAGCAAGATTGTAAAGTCAAAGGCGCAATGTGCTTACAATTAACGGTTAGTTCGAATTTTTGGTCTAACAAGTCATCCCTGTTCAAAAATCTGATTATCAGCATTTTCTCCTGTAAACACAGAAAACAGGGTTCATATAAGGATCTACATGTTCTAGCTAGTTTTAAAATTTTCCATTTAACTTTAAGAGTTTTATTTTCTTCTTTCAACTTCCAAAAATATTTTGAAAGTGAAGTTCTATTTCTATAAGTAGCATTAGTAAAAGAAGAGATGTGTTTATACCAACAATCTTTGAATGTGTTCTTTGGACTGTCGATATAAAACTTTTCAGTCCTCGTAATTTGTATTGAGGAAATAGAACACATATACACAAGGGATTCAGTTAAGCATTTGTTAGACAATGGACATTGGTCAAGATTCCTACAATTACATAGGTTATTATGTGTGTATGTATATATATATATATATATATATATATATATATATATATATATATATATATATATATATATATATATATATATATATATAATGGGTTTTTATTTAGTAATCCGACATATTTTTAACACTTCAAACGTTATTTTTAGTGGATAACTATATAAGAGTTGGTAATCCGTTTATTTTAAACAGTATTTTATTTCGGTTACTTGAATATTCGAGAAATCTTATTAAAAATGCTGTCGTCTCTTACTCGATTGAAGGAATTCATATAACATCTTTGATTGGCTTTTGTTTTTAGTAGTATTTTCGATTTTTGTTGCAAATTTTTTATGGTTTGTCTGTGAATTTATAAAAACCATCTAATAAAAAATTAAAAAAACACGTGTTGCAAAATATACGTAATAATAATGAAAATAATTCCATCCTAATTTTGCTACAATAAAAAGTACAAAGATGAGAATATGAATTTGAAATAATGGAAAAATGTGTTACAGTATTGTACAAAATGGCTGTAAACAGAAATTAAATGATTTTCCTTCTATTTTTTTATGAATAAGAATTGCATTTGATTTGATGTGAATAAATGGACAACTTATTAAATTTGGAAACACACTGTAATAGGATAAAACATAAAAATTGATTAAACTTTTCCTATGTTAGAGCACGAGTTGCATTTATGGCTGAAATGCTGAAAATTTACAAAGCCAGTTATGATTCGTACCAAAGTTAGTCTACATAGACACCTCACTTCTCTTCAATTCAAGACCTTTGAATCTCTGGAAAATATGCTCGGCAAAATATACCTTAGAAGTAATTTCTCTTAACACAGACAAAATTAATTTTTTAACTTGATCAGTGGTAATATGATTGATACCAGTATGTCGATCTTTTTTCTTTTAAATTTTAGAGTGAGGGATTTTAATGAATATGACATTGTTACGAATTGCAGCCTATACACGCTTAGAAATTATATATATATATATATATATATTCGAATGTAATGAGAACGAAAATAATATATAATTATAACGTTCATAGCATTACTTCAAAAGAGGGCTCAATACCGATAGTAGAGCAACAATTATTTATATTTTTTTCATATAGACAAAAACAAATTTACTCACGATAAAAATGCAACTTCTTTCGGTGCACCGAGCCGAATTTGCATCTTTGTTGTGAGTAAATTGTTTTTGTCTATATGAAAAAATTAATATATATATATATATATATATATATATATATATATATATATATATATACGATATCTTCCGAAATGTTTAAAGCATTTGCTCTTGTAATTCGTTGTCGGTCTCGGGAGTCTTCTATTTCCGATATATTCTGGTGGTATCTCTGACTATACTAGGCGCTTATTTTCTGCTAGAAAGAAAAACTGTTCAAGAAAAGCATTTTGACAAATATAGAGCATCAGAAAGGCTTTAATTAATTTCAAACATCTTTGATATTATCACATAAAAGATGGATAATTACTGAGCGCACTCGTCTCCTTCTTATGAACAGAATACGGCGCAATTCACACCCACAGGTTCCGTGTTTTTAACATTTCCATTTATTTCCTTGTCTGAATGCAATATGATTAAATCGAATGTCATTACGTTGTTTTAAGACGTTCATGGCAAGAATGAGGACATGGCTGCTTCAAATGACCATTAAAATGAGCAAAAGCAAGCAGTGAGATTTTTCATTTTTAACAGAGAATAAAATGACCCTTAAGGGAAATAATTATTTTCATTTTACAAATTTGTCTGAGTATTGTATTCACATTTCTTTCTTATTTTCAACGCTTTCAGTTCATAATTTCAAATTTTATATCACGTACATGAAACTTTTTGAAACTTTGAACATGTTTCTTACTTTGCAGCCAACTTCAACAATTTAAATGCAATATCAAATGTCATCTTCTGTCTTCTTAAATTTCTGTTATTTTATTGTTCATCCCGTATTTTCTCGCACTCAGTAACCCCTTAGTGGCTTAATTGTCATGCTTTGGTGATATCATATTTGTTTTATATACGCTGATGAAAAAACATATATGCTTATATACGACCACTTTTTCTATAAACAATGTTAAACAAAAATTTTACAAACTGCAAAACACATTTATTTAAATATTCTTCCTAACAATCGTAAAAAGAAAATACAAGATCAATATCTTTTGCTGATATATAAGTGACAGTCTTTGTGTTTGTTTCCTAAAAAGCAGTTTTATCTTCGTGCAATATAGTGTTTACTAATAACTCTTAATACGGTCTCCAGTATGAAAACCTTAAGAACAGAAACTTTAACTAATGATTTAATTAATGCCTATAACAAACATCAGAAAAGACAGAAATGGGGTTTCTCAACTGAATATTTAGTTTTTTCTTCGTTGAACAGTTAAGTTTTTCTTATAATCTTTATTCAGTGCAGCTTGAAAGTTGCATTGTTAAATTTATGAAATTATTAACTCGAGTCGTTTCAGGGCAGAACTTATTTTATAAAATAAGTATTTTGGTATCAAATATGAAATATAATTACATACATACATACATATATATATCTATATATATCTATATATCTATATATCTATATATATATATATATATGTATATATGTATATATATATATATATATATATATATATATATATATATATATATATATATATATATATCTCATCTTAATCTCGTGAGAGCTAAATTTATTCCATAAGACATTACTTTAATAATATATTTTAATAAGCACCAATTATTTCTATTACTAACGACGTTACAAGAAGGGAGTAATCCCCTTGATACATAGCGTGTTTACGTAAATTGAAATTCTTTTTAATTATTTAATTTTTTTTTTTTCGTTTTTCGAAGTAAATATTTGATCGATATAAATTATAAATAATTAATTTAAATATTATAGACAACAATAATAAAATGAACAAATCTTAACACACAATTTTAAATCAACACCACCAGAACGCAAATTTCATAAAGCTTAACGGTCAGTGAGTATCCTGCACCTGAAGATTCGCATGAAACTCTGAGTCGTGCTATCAATGTGTGATATTATGTATGTTCACTAAGATAGATAGATAGATAGATAGATAGATAGATAGATAGATAGATCGTATGCGTGCGAATGTTCAATTTTTATAGATGGGTGTTTATATAAAAATTTTAAAGCATGTTTTCTCTTGGTTTCGGTAACCTGGCTAATAATGTTAATGAATGGAAAACTAGTAAAATCATAAAAATCTTGCTATATTGTAAAACTTGCATATGGTCTACTACAATTTATAAATATTAGTGAAAATTCTTGCACAGTAATAATAAAAAAATTTTTTCTGAATTTTTTATTAGTTTTTCAAAAATTAGGAAAATTAGAAGTATCTAATAATGGGATATGCAGTTTATATGCATGCATACACTATACAGTTTTCAACCTAAAATAGTTGTGTGTTCATAGGAAAATAAGCGGATTCTTGTCAACTTAAAATCAGTTATGTGTGAATGAAAAAGTAAACGTAAATTTCGACTCTTTATGAACACCATTATATATAATATGTAAAATTACCTAACATGTGATATATAATGTATATTCTGATGGTTAATCAGTCAGTAGTTTATTATGTATAGTGATATAGTTGCTATACTTTTCGCTAATGTACATAGGTTTTTTTCTTTCATATACATTCTGGTATATAAAAGTTCAGGATCTCTATTTCTCCAAACATACTTTTATATATATCTTAAGATGCAGATAGCTACAGTGATGCCACTTTCCTATCTATCACTCATTCCTTTTCTTTGTAACTTTATCACTTTCTCTCAATATATATCCAGATATTTAAGAATATATTATTTACAATAGTAATAAGCGCTATTAATATATATACATTTACATCTATTTTAATAGACGTATTCATTATTTAAAATACACTTAGATGTCACTTTCGTCTTTATCTACATATCTACCACAATTCTTTCATTGCGCACACACGCACAGACGTACACACTAATTCTAAACAAACACGTGTGTTAAGTTATTTGTTAGAAATAATTACGCACATCATTTCTTCCAACACATAGTGAACCGCATGAAGTGCGCCAGTCTCTGCGCGTGCGTATGAGTCTACTTGTTTGAGCTTACACGCGTGTATGTTTTTCTGTGAGAACATGTGTGTGAAATATATAAATATAAATATTTGGTAAGTATTTCTGCATTTTGCAGATTATGAAATTTGTATATATCAAATTTACTTTATACAATTCTTAATATCAGAGATAGAGCGTTTGTAGGTACAGAAGGTCTGGACAAAGAAATCAACACTGCCTAGGGATTTATATGATGATCTGAAGATAGTTTGATGTGTGAAACGTATAATCATCATTTATTTTCACTTCAGCTTGTTTGGTTGAAGATCGAAGACACACACACACACACACGCACCCTCCCCATGGGGAGCATTTGTAGCTACATCATAGGAAACATCACTTTAGTCTGAGGAAGTCCTCAATGACGAAACAGGTTGTAAGCGAATTTCCACTTTGTGATTAATTTTCCTAAAATTTTGCTGGCATATAAAAATGTTATCACTTTCTCCCTTTCCGTCTATACATACATATACACCTACACACATTTACACACACACACACACACACACACTCACACACACACACACACACACACACACACACACATATATATATATATATATATATATATATACATACATATACATATATATATATATTTATATATATACACATATACATATATATATATATATATATATATATATATATATATTAATGCGTATTTAAACTGCAAGAATTCATCGCAACAATATTTCTTAAATTATATATAAAGATATGTGTTTGTTTGTACATGTGCGCGTGTGTATGTGCACGCGCGTAAAATAACATTTAATAAAATTGGTTTATACTCTGCATGTTATGCCTTTGTTTTCTATTCTTCTAAATGGTAAATTTAATAGTATATCTGGAAGGAAGCGACTCAGAATTGTAATTTTTTGCTTAGACTTAATGTACGAGTGCGTGATCAATGAAAACGAACTTCCTAATGAAGAATTGTTTTTTGGTTTCAATCTATCTGATCTGTCAAAGCTAATGATTTTGTTCTTTAACGTTAAATATATTCCATTAAATGAAATATCTTTCTTTCACAGTTTTGGCTGATGTTAAATTATTTTTTATATATATATTCCGGTATGAGTTAATTGGTCTATTTTATTAATTATTAAATATATCAAGTGTGTATTGTTTCATAAAGCATATATAAACAGACATGTCCTTTTGCAAAAGCTTTCATCGATAATCACATCAATAAAATGTTCGTTTTTTTTCTCTTTTTTTCAAAATTTAAATAAAAATTTCCCCATCTTTTACATAGCTGAAATATATAAAAACATAGTTTCTGAAAACTTCATAAACCTGTAGTGTTTCCAACAGTAAAACAGAAAATAAATGCAGAACAAATGGGAAAAAAACTGCCAAAGAAATGTCTTTTTCTTTAATCCGAATAATGATGGCTGAATATAGAATGCAATAGAAGAAACACCTACCTCTGATAAAATCGACGGCTTGTTCCAGGCCATAAATATCTCGATCACAGTCATCCTTGGCTAAGACCCCGAGAGTTATTCCAGGTAAGAAATCAGGGTCATTATTTATTTGGTCCAATGTATATAGCATAACTTCCAGGGCTTGAATACCACCATCTGGCATGATAGCACCGCAGATCAGGTCTTCACTTCTCTCATGAATCATATGTAAAGCTCCGATTACTATTTCCCCATCAATTTTAGATGCCAGTTCCCGGTTGGGCCAGGTGTAATTTGCGTACTTACCTACAACGGTACGGGGTTTATGTTTGGAGCGATAATTTCCTGGTCGGGGCAAATCGAGGTCTGCGCTAACCCACCACGGTAAGAGTAAAAGCAACAGACCACAGATTAAGAGAAGCATCATCAGGCAGCTACAGCTCGGAACAGTGGACACGTTCTGACACCGTCCATTCATTCTGCTGCTAACACCTGTACTGATATCGTTACGTTAAGGAATACACAGGGAATAGGCAACAAGCAAGACGTCAATGCAACTGTGTGACAGATTGACAAGGAATATTCGAAACGATTGCGATAACACCTTCTTCACTTTGCGAATTCTTTATCCTTAATGAATGGAAAAAAGTAATTTTTCATGAAAACTTTTCTTCTTTCAGCGTAAAAACAATCAGTGATTGTAAATTAGTACACTATTGGTTTCACAGAGTTTTGCAGTGTTAAGTTAACAGGTATATTTTCTAAATTTCTTCATTGATTTTGACTTTGTGTAAGTGTTTAACTTTGTGATCGCGACAAGCAAATCTATACGTCTCAGGTGGGGTTAACATGATATTTTGGACATCAATTAGTATATTTATCAAAAGATAATCGACTTTTTATTAATGAAAATCCTTATTATTATGAATGATTCCCTCCGACATTCGATTGTCAATATGTCTGTTTTTAATATTAGTATATTCAAAGCACTTTCAGGATGGATATAAAGCAATAATTTGGGACATTTGTTAGACGAAAGGATTATTCTGAAATAAAAGTTTATTTTAACTAAAATAAATTTAGAAGACTTTTATCAAATTACAAAAAAGCCTTGCCTGTAGGATTTATACAGTGGAATTGTTTGCATGCAAAAATTTGAACTAACTACGAGAAAAATGTTGCAGAATGTGCTTTAACCAAAAGAAATGACTATACCTAAAATATTCTACAAACACACCTGAAAGTAAACTCATTTTCGGCTAATTTCTCTTACAACAGATAAATATATTTATGATTTTTTTGTTATTTTTGCTATTTTTTTATTTTACTTGCTATCTAAAATATTTTCCAAGTGAGTGGTGATAAAAAAGCGTCCAAATTTAAAAGTTATGATCGTAAATATTATATTGAGAAAAATTACTGTTTGTTAAAATATTTTTAATATGTTCTTTTTTCTTGATATTGTATATTGATAAGGAACTGGAAAATGCAAATTCTATCATTTTAAATGTGGTTAGACAACTTTATCAAAAAAGCATAAATCAAAATAAATATTTATCTAGTTAGAGTTAGAGAGGAAAATATAAATAATGAAAAGATGTGTGTATCTACCGAGAAGGAGAAAGAAGACAGAGAAAATAAAATAAAAGCAAACAAAATAAAGTTTTTTAAAAATTACGTTGCTTAATTAGATAGATTTCAGTAAATTGTTTCATATATATATATATATGTGTGTGTGTGTGTGTGTGTGTGTGTGTGTGTGTGTAGAGAGAGAGAGGGGGGAATGGGAGAGAAAGAGATAGATAGATAGATAGATAGATAGATAGATAGATAGATAGATAGATAGATAAAAATAAAATAATGCAGAAAAATATCGTCTGCGAAAGAAATATAGACACAATTAAAACAATTTTTAAAAATATAATGAGTAGAACGAAATAGGCAAAGAGACAAAGACAAATGAAATAAAGAGAGACACGAGAAATAGAGAAAGACAAAAGAAATAGAGAAAGACAAAAGGAATAGTAGCGGACGCTTCGAAGCGTTTCCTTCATTCTATATCTGTTCTTGAGGTGTATTTTCTTCACATCGTTGGATGCCACTAGAATACTTTGGCAGAATGCATTAAACAACCGTTGTACTAGCAGTATTTTAAGAGTTATTGTAGCAGTAGTTGCAGATGTAAAAGTTGCAAGATGAAGTTTAGGTAGTAATAGCAGTAATAAGCTCGATGTCTGTAGTGGGTTGACTTGCGTAGGATATATAAGATGAATATGCGTTTGATTTCCGGCTTGTTTAGAAGAAAATTAATTTAGAGTTAAATAAATATTGCGCGCAGTTTATCCACATGTTCTAAAACATTCTTAAATGCATAGTTGCTATGTACACAGATTTTATCTATAATGAATAATAATTTCCTAGCTAGTATGCTCGTCAAATAAGGGCTTTCATAAGAATAAAACATTTTAATGCAGAATAAATTTTAAACTTTTCAAATAAAAACGCTAAAAGCAGTATAAGATTACGCTTTCCTCAGTAAATGACCTCAAATTTATCAAAAAGCAAAGTTTATTACTGCACAGAATAGGCTCAGAATTGGACGATAATAATAATAATAATAATAATAATAATAATAATAATAATAATAATAATAATAATAATAATAATAATAATAATAATAATGCCTATAGATTTATAAATAAATAACAAAAGAAAGAAGGCACAGAGAATTTAACACAGACATGATATACTGAAGACAAGAGGGGGAAATGCTTAACTAGGTGGAAAGACAACAGAACATGGACAAAAAAGAGGGTAAAGAGTCAAAAGTTACTTAGTGCATCACAAGGCAGTAAGTAGTGGAGAGCAGTGATCGCACACGCTGAAAAGTGATATGACACAAAAAAGAAGAAATTAACATTCTTTTTCTAATGATATCTATCTATTAAATCAGAGAGATCCCAGAGAACGAATTACAGAGATTAAATGACACAATGAATCCCAGTATTATGCTGTATAAATATTTTTGTGTGAATTTATTTTTAAAATGCGTATATTTTCTTTTCTTTATTTTTTACTGACCAATTATTGATACTTGCATTGTGAAAAACTTAGAAATCTTTTTTTATATTGTTATTAAATTATTAAAAAATGACTAAGCTCTTTACAATGAAATTTCCCTCAAATTCCACATGTGACGACCAGGGTCCTCTTCTACCAGACATCCCTTCTCTCACGGAGCCCAAACTTTGGGACCCATACTAACTCGACTCGGGAATTTTCCAGATTCATCAAAAACGTTGATTCTCATAGGCTACTCATCCAGATAAATCCCTATAGTAATACTTAAGAACATTTACTTTGAATTATCTCCAATACTGGCAAAGCTGTTTAACTGAAAAACAAATATTTTCCAACTTTGTGAAAATTCTCAGCTTTTTACACTGTTTTCAAGATTGTTGTTTAGCGTTCATGTCCATTACAATTCCACCACATTTGCTCTTTAGTATCATTGGTAAATTCTTTGAATATTTTATAAACAAATAGTCACCAAAACCTCCCTTGAGAGACAAAACAGTATGGATTTCGTTTCTCTATGTTCACTGCTGATCGTTTAACTGTCATCAGGTTTTCTCTGCCAGTTACGACCATGAAGATTCCTTTTGAATGACTAATGTTCTGAAGTTTAACTGATCAATGATGGCGTACCCCAAGGCTCTTTCTTCGGTTTACCTAAGAACAGGTCTCAGATTTTTATTAAACATATATGCAGACGATATCACTGTTTACGAACGCATTTTCAAAAGTCAAGATGATCGGAGCCTTGCAACTGATCTCTCGTTTGACTTACGAGAACAGATCAATAGGAAAAACTGGTTCAATACCTCTAAAACCATCATCACAAATGTGACCTAGAGTTTTCTCCAGTCATGCTGACCGTTTGCACTCTCAGTGTTACTCCATGCTTTGAACGTCTATTATGTCTCGAGTTTACTTATGGCTCCTAGGAGAAATCGTATACAGTCCATTGCTAAAGATGATGAAAAAAAAGGTAGGATAGTGTTCAAAATCGTTTACACCGTCTTGTGTGTGTGTGGGGGGGGTCCCAAATCTTCAGCTACATTCCCACAGAAGGTTGCATGTTGTTATGGTCCAAGTTCCTTGTACCACGATGATGGTCCAAGGTAGAACCAATGTAGAATAACTCGAAAACAGGTGTGGAATAACACAGATATATTACAAACAGAAATATATACAAAGAAGTAGAAGTATTAGTAATGACTATCAGATTTGGTTAGAGTGAACTATGTTGTCTCGACAAGTATCACTATTCCAATGTTCTTACAATAATCCTCTCTGCTCCCTCTTAAGGCGCAGTATTTATAATGTCCTGAATAGTTCATTTTAATTATGGCTAAGTTTCCGACAGGAACAGTTTTTCTTGCATGCTAGGAGAATATTTTAAATTTTTATTTAATTTATTTTATACAAAGTTTTCATGTTACTGTTTTATTTCATTTTATTTATAATTTTCATTATTGTTATTATTCTATATTTTATTTTTTTATTTATAATATTAATGTTCCTACAGTCCGCACACTAATTAATAATAATACCCTATTAAAAGCCATCTAATACTTTTAAAAATTATTTTAAAATCTGTTTGAAACAATATTTTCTCAATGTTTTTGTATATTTATTTTTAAAGGACATCAAGTTGTTTTAAAACAAAATCCCCAAGTTGCACAACTTTTGAAAGGATAACGTTTTACAATATCAATGTATTAAATCGATATTATAGAAGATTGCAAAAAATTATTTAAAAAAGTATCAAATTATGTTTTACAGTGAATAGCCCTAGAACATACATTGAAAAATTAAATTAAATTCTTAAAAAAACGTATTTTATTTTAAAGTCAAAGTAAAGCATTCGTATCGACTTTTCTTTGGGTTCCGAATGTGATATGCCTCGATACACAATGCGAATTTAAAAAAAGTGTCGCAAATGCACAAAAAATATTTTTCCCTAAAATTATCTTGTATTAAAGTTGTATTAAAATATTTACAATACATTGAATAAATTTTGGAAGATTTTTAAATCGCCGATTTTACGACCCAAAAAATTCAGTGATATTTTATAACGACATTGTTTACATAAAGTAAATAACATCTTTAAACGCAAATATATCCGATTCTCTTTAAATATAGTGATAATATTTATATCAGAATTTTTTCCATTCTTTTTTGCTATCGATTGGCAGAAGAAATTGATCGCAAAATTAAGTTTCTGAAATTTATTATTTAGATAACAAATTTCCGCGATTAAATTTGGATACCTATTTTAATTCAATGAAAGTCCTAAAATATTTCTACAAAATTTAAACAAAAAACTTTGAAAAATAATTTGATTTATAGCCGAATAATTTTTGAAAAGTTCAATGAAACGCATGATTATCTGATTTTTTAGGGTTTCAAAAATTAACGATTTTTTCGCCGAGAACTTAATCATGTAATTTTTTCGTTTCATTCTTCTTGTTATTTTTACTTGAATTTACTTTTCACATTATTTTTTAAAGTTTAACCTGGACATTTACTTTATGACCATCTCTACACTGATGTGCAATTTTGGGGCCAACTACATAAAATGATTATACACCTTTATTTTATTAAGCAGAATGATTTATCTGTAGTATTTGTTGACCTTGAGGATTGAAAAATAAGTTGGTTTAATCAGCTTGAATCTGAAAAAGATCATGCAAAACTGTTGAGCCAATGAAAGATCTGAGATAATAAAGCAATGATAATAGGCTAATTTATGAGTAGAAATTGTTCCCTCTATTAATATGAATGTAAGGTGCTTCCTGCAAGTTTTTCTTTTTTTTTTTTCTTTTTTTTTAAGCGTATCGCCCCAAGCAAGGCTGGAAGCCACTATCACGCAAGGGGTTAAAGAAGGGTTGGAGGAAGAGCAGATAGGAGTGGTAAAGGAGAGGATGTGGAGAAAGAGAAAGACAGTGGGTCGATCAAGGCAAGGGGGTTACAGAAGATTTGGAGCGAGAGCAGATAGGAATGAAAAATGAAAGGATGTGGAGAAGGGAAGTGGATAGATCAAGGCAACTGGAGATGTCGATTGACGCTACACTTAAACCGTTGGAGATTGTAATTGTCAGGGAAACAGTAATAGGGAAGGGAGTTCCATAGGCGAGATGTGCGAGATGTGCGAGACATGAAGCTATTGGAGTAGAAGAGACGTCTGCATCTAACAGTTTCCACGGTGTAGGGGTGGGAGAGGGATGCCACGGAGCAATTACCGTGCAAGTACTTGTAAAAAAGGCAGAGCGAGGCAACATCGCGTCTGTGAGGGAGCGACTGCAGACGAGATGACAGATCAGGGCCAATCACGTTGCCTATCCGTCTTTGAATCTTATCAAGAACCCTGAGGCAAACAGCAGGGGCCCCAGACCATATATGGCAGCAATACTCCATGCAAGGGCGAATGGTCGACTTATAGACTTGGAGGATCGATTCCGGGGAGAAAAATTTCCTGGCTCGGCACAGAGAACCAAATTTCCTTGCGGTGGCTGATGCAACTGACTCGATGTATTTGTTCCATCTCAGATCAGCAGACAGCGTGAGACCGAGCAGCCGCAGAGAGGAGCTTTCGAAAAGTTGATCTTCAGACATTCTAATGGGATGCATGGATGGATCCTTGTGGTGGTTAATGGAGAGCAGTTTTGTTTTAGAGGCGTTAAAGTTAACCATCCATTTCTCTCCCCAGTTCACAACCGATTGGAGGTCCTTTTCAATTTGAGCTGCCAGGTTAATTTTGTCCGCCTCACTAGATTTGTGTCGTCAGCGTAGATGCCGACTTGGGAGTCTATGGCGTCAGGAAGGTCGTTTATAAATATGAGGAACAGAGTAGGGCCAAGGATGGAGCCTTGAGGAACACCTGCGTTAGCGGGATAGGAGCTGGAGATGAATCCACTGAGAACAACCTTCAAATCCCGGTTTGACAGAAATGATTTGACAGAAATGATTGACAGAATGAAACAATCGACCTGTGATACCATAACCCTGGAGCTTGCGAAGGAGGTCGGCATGCCAAACTCTATCAAATGCTTTGAAGATGACAAGGGCCACGGCACGAGCTTCACCGTTATTATGGATAGCTTGGTAGACAAATTCAGTGATGGCCGTAAGCACATCGACAGTAGATCGGGCAAAGCGGAAACCATACTGCTTGTCTGAGAGCAGATCGTGGGATATCAGGTGATTAATCACTTCGGCATTGATAATGGCCTCGACGACTTTGCCGAAGAGGGGTAGGAGACTGATAGGACGGTAATTTGAAGGGTCGGAGGGGTCGCCAGAGTTCTTAAAGACAGGAACAATGGTTGAGGACGTCCAGCAGTCAGGAAAACAGGACTCCTTGAGGTAGCGGTTGTACAATTTAGAGAGGGAGTAAGTGTAGGTTAACATTAACCTCGCTTTTTGCACTAAAACTACAGCTAAATATTCTGTTGTAACAAAGATGAAAGTTGTGATTTTGTTGGAGAAGATAATGCAACGAAAGATAGCGAGGTGTCTAGGTATTTCCAAAAGCAGTGTTTAAATCAAGCAAACGACGTCTGTTAGTGTTTTAAGTGCAAAAAATATCTAAAAATCACTAAGGTTGGACAAGAGAGATGAAAGAATGATTAACAAACAAATGAGGATTGAATGCAATCATAACAGTGAGGTATAGCAGAAAAAACACAATTAACTTAAAAGCATCTGAATTGAAGGGGTCAAAAGAACATCTAACAAGGGATACTGGAAGGAAGAAAAATGTAATTTTTAATGCAGAATTAATGCGAGAGAATATATAAGAAAACCATTTGGAGAAAGAAACAATGCAATACATACCACAAAGACGATAGAATTTGGTGGTGGACACGTAATGGTGTGGGTGGCAATAAAAGAAAATTAGTAAAAGTTAATGGAAGTCTAAAATAGTGAAAACTATATTAGCTTACTACGTGCTAACATTCTACTAGACTACGTCGATGGAGATTTTTTCAGGAATACATTGCACCTTGCCACACTTCATGTGCGACAAAAAGGTAAAGCATTATATTGGAATACCTGGTGATGACGCTATTATCTAGAAATACTTATATTTATGCTTGAGTTTTGATAATTGTGGTTTTCTACGTGATTTATTTGTATTATAGAATATAACCCTGCGTGTTCGTGGATGAATTATGTGCTTATAAAATATAATGTCTAACAATTTGAAATTTGAGGGCAAAATGAAAATAAAATCTTATGAGACAGAAGAAGAGGAATTTGAAGTACATTTTACCTTCAGTGTTCAACTAAAAATTTCGCTTTCTTTGCCTATAACTTTAAATACATTCCTCCTGACAAAAAGAAAAATAACTTTTTTAAACAATGACGAATCTATATCCCAACATGTTTACTGTAAAATACATTATATCGAATGACACGTATAGGACGTCGCAGTTCCTGTCTCAGAGAAAATTATTTTTTTGGAGATTCGCTTCCTGCATACTATAATTGTAAATAAATGAAGGTAATTCAGCTTCGTTTAACGCCTTTCATTGTCAGATTTGTAATAGTTTAGGTGTATCGGCTTTAGGCAATGAAATGACATGATATTACACAAAACGACTAGGATATTTTTCATCTAGAGGAAAGAAACATCAGAAGTCGCTTTGCAGTAACATCAGCTTTTCATACTGGTTTGTAATTTCAAGTTGAATCCCATAAATGTTTGAGTCATCATACGAAAATGTGTGTCAATTCTACTTCACACACTCACGCACACTCCCGTGCGCGCACACACACATTCGCGTGCGCGCATATACACACACACGCGTACACACACACACACACACACACACACATATATATATATATATATATATATATATATATATATATATATGAACACATGAGCACATGTAAAAACATTAACATGCGCGCGTCCATAATGGAGTTAAAAAAGACGCAAATTAGAAAATTAAAAAAATGATATTCATTACAATTGGAAATATTTAATATACGGATTAACCTCTTGAAAAGAGGTCACAGTGCCACGAAATTGGGGAGTTGGGGACATAACAAGGATTTGCTACACCACCTACCAACTTATTTTTCAATCCTCAAGGTCAACAAACACTGCTGATAAATAATTCTGCTCAATGAAATAAAGGTGTATAATCATTTTATGGACAAATACAGTTGAGTAATAATTCTGTATATATAAGAAATTTTACCAAGAAACATCGATGTGGGGATAAAATTGATATTTAAAATTTAAGTAATCTTTTCATTTCTATCTATAAAAGGCAAGATGTGTGTGTGTGTGTGTGTGTGTGTGTGTGTGTGTGTGTGTGTGTGTGTGTGTGTGTGTGTAACGAATGCACGACCGCAATTTTCGACGGATTTGCACCAGAATTTACATGCACATGCTCCAAGTTAGTGAAAACGCCAAGACCGACTTTGCATTTCCCAACTCCCATCGATAGTGGAAATAATCGATTTTTTCATGCTTCTACGGCAGTTTTCATGTAGTTTGTGGCCATTTTCTACTGGCCAGAGTGAGAGCCTATAGCTGGCTGCCACGAATAGGCAGGAAGATTCTATTGGCCAGCGTGGGAGCCAACAGCTTACTGACACGAATGTTAACTCGCATGCTAGCATGCAAAAAAATCGATGGCTGGATTCGTCACAAGTGGGAAAAATTTAAATCTGCATGGCACTTTACTTCAATTGGGCCATTCGTTTGCTTAAACTCAACGTTGATTCTGATTCTGCAGAACTAGGTTGGGTGTGAAAAAGTATTTGTTGTTAACATTCTTTTTTCATTCGTTTTTTCCAGTTACGTGTCCTTTTTTAAAGCTGATCGTTTTGTGTTAATTTTGTTTAGTTCTTTTTTCGTAACAGATTTAATGTTTAGTATAGAGCTTAGAAAAAATTCGCAGTATGAGATAGGCAAGAAGTAAGGCATTTAGCAACATTAGCACGGCAAAGGGCACCCCTTTAAAGGCAAGGAAGGGCAAAAATATTTTAAGTCAAGTGATAGCGATTGCTGTATGAGTCGTACGATTTTTAAATCAAGCACGGGCAACGCCGGGCCATGCTGCTAGTATAATATATATATATATATATATATATATATATATATATATATATATATATATATAGATACATACATACATACATACATACATACATACATACATACATACATACATACATACACAGGTACATTAAGTCCGTAACATGCTGATAAAAATTATCTTTTTTATACAACAAGTATGTTTCAACATAATCTCCTTCCTTACCAATGCACATAATCGAAGGATTGTAAGTTGATCGCATAGATATTCTGGAATAACAAATGTAAACGAGTTTACTCCACTTACACAATAATTAATTTGCTTTTCCCTTTTTGTACTAAAAATATAACTAGTATTACATGTTTTATAAATAAATAAGTGTTGATTTAACGATATAAAACATTCAGTGAATTATCTCCAATGAGTTCATCATTTAAACGGATAATTTTTTCCACTAGCCGACTTCAAAGATTTTATGATTAGGATTACTATTAAAATGCAAGCATTTCCTCCCTTTGAAACACCGTAAGATCACCGAAGTTAAGCAAGGTCGAGTCTGGTCAATAACTATATGAGTGAACGCTTGGAAATACCAGATGTACAGGTGGAGTAATGAATAATGGCTCGGAATTTTTAATCAGGTAGCTGAGTTCCAATTCCAGTTGGGTTCATTATATTCATTATTATAAAAAAAAACTTATACAATCTAAAAATATTTAACGTTGATAAGCCATAGAAAAGGAATCAATCAATAATTTGCCTCTATTGGATAGAGTTCGAGCTATCGCCAATTAACTAGACTAATCTATCTAGGCTTGGGTTTGCAAGCAGTCTTAGAAAAAGAAAACTGAATTCCTAACCGTGAAGAAGGCAACGGGAAACTACTCCATGAAAGCGTGGCAATTCCTATATAATAAAGAAACGTATTCTTCGGGGTACCTTGGGCACCTACATCCTAAGGAGACATTGCATTTTAAAAATTATGGGAGAGTAGATTGTCCATGTATCATCTAATACATCTTTCATTTGCTACACCAGTGTGCTAGTAAAAAGATTCTGATCAAATTAACTGGCAGTAGGACAGCGAACAGAGATACTTGATTTAATACATGTTCCAATAAGATTAAATGTAAATGGGATAATGTCGTCTTGTCCATAACTTTGTTGAGTTTATATTTCGAGGTGTTATCAAAAGTCATCATAAAATAACGTGTTTAACAACAATAAGTGTAAGGAATCGCGTTTATAATTAATATCTATCGGAACAAACTACGGATTACGTAAAACCTTCTATGGGCAACGTTAGCCAAGACAAAAATGTATTTTTTCTGCATTTATGAGATTTTCCAATTTGATGCTTTTAAATTGAGGATAGATTTATTTGTAGCTGTCCATTCTTCCCCCTTAATACAACGTAGATTATTATTTTATTTAAAAATTATCTTTACTGAAAAGAACTTAATACCAGGAGCTCTTTCCAGTGCAGTTATGAGATGGCGAATTGCAGAAATATCATCGACTAATCATGAATAGTATCCTTTAAGGTAGACGTATGGGTCCATAGGCTTATTTACCGAAATTGTATTCAGAGACTATTCTTGCAGAAATGAGATTTATCTATTAATCTTTTCTTTCATGTGCCGCGCCCCTTTAGAATATGGGCAATCATGTCTCCTCACAACTTCCTATCTTTTGTAACTCTTAGCTATATTTGCTTTTTATTATCTTTAGTAATCCCTTATCTGACATACATTCTCACAAGATTATTAGGCTTGCTACTCGCAGTTTCCTACTGTTCCTATTGACTTCAGTATGTTCCGTAAATATCAAGTTCCGCAAACTATCTTTTTCCATTATGTGTCCTAGAGATTTCAATGGTCTTATTCTGATTCTAAGTAGAAGTGTACTTTTTGTTTCAATTTTTATTAAAACATCGACGTTAATTACATGTTCGGTCGATAGTATTTTCAGTATCCTTCTGTAGAACCAGATTTCTGTTGAATAAATTTCTTCTTCATACGTGAGGAGATTATCCAGCATTCAATGAGGAAGAATAATATGACATAACAGCTCAGTACTCTCTCTTTATTGTTTTTAACGAAATTTTCCCGTTTCTTAATATTTTGGTATCTTTCTTGTTAGTTATTCCAGTGCGCCTTGAGATTTCGTATCATATTTTCCGTCTTCTGTTAAAACTTCCCAGTTATTTAAATGTCTGCTCTTGCTTGATTTTCGTATCTCCAATTCATAAGTACACATCTTCAGCTGTTCCTCCTCCTCCTAATCCTCCTGCTGACGACCATACATTCTCTCTTCTTAAAAATTATATTTAGACCTTTCTTCTCACTTTCCTTTATGTTCTCTATTATTCCCTGGAGTTTTCTCTGTTTGTTGTCAATAGTGTGTCATCTGCATATTTTTTTTATTGTTAAAATTGTGTTCGACAATTATAAATCATGGTAGACATCTGGTTCTGTTAGGATCGTCGTCCCGCTGTAATGTTCCAAATAGTCTAGTGAGTAAATACATCCTTGTCTTTTGACCCATTAATTTTGTAGGCCATTCGTTCCTAGTAGAAGTCCTAGTTTATTATAATCTTTCACAAATCAAACAAATGTTCCTAGCACTTCAAACAGTTCTCATTAAAACATTTTAACAAACCAGAAAAAAGTCACCAGCATTCTTCTTAAAGTGCTCATTTATTCTTTACTATCCTTGTACAGTTCTTCAAATTGAAATTAATTTATTGCAGTTTTCACAATACTACAACGGCACAATCCTTTGTAAAGTACGTAAATCTCCTTTATATCCTATTTCTGATATTAAACGTAGACATTTTAAAAATACTTATGAATGTTTTGTTTCTCATAATAAAACTGAAAAATTAACTTGACTACATCGATAGAGAGTTAACGTAAGTATCTAGCAATAAATCTTACTGTCATAATAATTTTATTTACCTTCAGTAGAATATAACATCTTAAAGAGATATTTATTAGATTTTTAAAATTACGCTACGAAATAACCGTCCTGAAACCTTGTACGCTCTCACTTTATAATACTGAACAAAATTGCCGACAGTAGAGGAACATTGTTCTCCATAAAACTCTTCCTTCATTCTCTGTTATAAATCAAGTTATTATTGTTGCTGTTTTGTCTTTTCCTGAAAGAAAAAAAATAGGAGGGCGCGACAAAATTAATTTCTTCTTTTGGACATTTCGATGATAGGATATATTACCCCCCCTGACAATAAGGAAATAATTTTGCTCAAATCTCTTCTTGATGACTACGAAAATGAAATGCAAATGTCAGCGTCCATTCTTATCTTGACAAATCTAGGCAATTATTGTTGTTTATTAAAGAAAATAATTAGTTTTTTATCACCAGAAAGTTGATATCAAATAGCGTGTTTCTAAGGGAATAAAACAATGATTGAAAATTATTGTTTTATTCGAAATTTTCCATTATTTCCTTTTCCATTTAACGTTACCTCTTACCATCTAATCAATTTCATGAGCGTGAACATACGTATTTTTATATTATTTTCCGCTTTGTATTTTAGCCACAATAAAACTCCTGCACTTATCGCTTACAATTAGGCTCAGATATAAAACAATGATATAGAATCTTAATCCGCTCCTGCTAACGTTTTTTGCCAAAATATAAAACTAGTTCTAAATTTAATTGAATAAGACGGGCAAGACGGTTTAGTTTTTTTATTATGTATTTCTTGTGTACGGAAAAGTGTTTTTTCTGGACTTAATGAATGTAAAAATTATTCAAAATGTTTTTGTTACGAGAGAATAGATAGGTAAGAATCTGTTTATTCCTTTAACTTTGTCTGAATATATAGGGGTGTCCGAAATGTAAGGTATTTAACAGTTTTATTGTTAAAAAAATAAAAATTGTGCATATGTTAGTAGCACTTCTATGCTAATCTATGTTAGATAGATGCATTTTTCCCAAATTTGCACGAATGCATAAATATTCTCCTCTGAATGTCTAGCTTCAAACACCTGGAACCAGTTTTGCACCGTTCAGGCTTTGTTGGTATGATATTGCTGTTCGTTTCTTAGTTACCAGCTTAATTTACTTGGTTGTTCCTATGATCTAGCAGACCGTTGGCATGTCCTGGTGCATTTGCCATTCAAAGCATATCTAAGGCAAAGGGAATTGATAGTGTAGAAAAATAGATTTTAACCTGTGTATGATCTTAAATTAATATACTTAAAAAAATCAATTTCTTAAGATAAAACACAAGGCAAAGCAGTCAATTTTGTTCTCGGTGCATTCTTCACTGAACAAAATAAATGAAGAAGTAGACGATCTATTTATCGATACGATCTACTTCAATAATATATCACAAAAATATAAAATTCACAAATTATAAATCTTTATTTTACACAAAATATTGATTGCATACATATTGTTCCATATGGCAATATTAAGGTAACAAAACAAAATATTAAACAAAAGGTTTACTTGCATAATTATCTAAACTGTCTAAAGTATGGTTTTATTTTCTTTAAACAGACAACTCAAACCTTTTTTCTTTGACCTTTTCTTTACAGAAAAACTTGTTACAAAATTTTCTTTTCTATTGGAAAAGGTGTAACTTCTTTGGATACTTCAGTCTTCTTTTCTTTTTCTGAATACTTTTCTTTTTTGTGCTGCAAAGGAAAAATATAAACACTTCGCCTAACCTGGGATTTTAAAGTAGTTAAAGTAATACTTCTCATATGTAGAACATTATAAATGTTCTACATATGAGAAGTATTACTTTAACTACTTTAAAATCCCATTTTAAATTAAAAACAAGAACAAGGCAGAAGATTTCGCATCGAATGACTTTGGTATATTAAAACGTTAACTCTGCGAGCCAACAATACTAATCAAAGGTAACAATTCCTCTTAGGAATAAATTCACCTCTCCCATAGTCTAATCTCTTTTTTAGACTAATTTGTCATAAAACTCTTAACTTATAAGCCGTAAATGCACTATTTGCTTTCTTTATCAAATAGTTACATTTCCGTCATCAAACCTCATTAGTTTTATCAATCAAATAAATTCAAATAACTTTTCTTACGGTTTCCTAGTCCTTCAGACAACCTGGATAAAAAACAATGTACTTATAAGGCAAAAATGAACTATTTGATCTCTTTATCAAACATGCTACTTTTCCGTAAATAGACCTTATAAGTTAAAAACATAACTTTTCTCAAGTTATATCAAACAAATTTAGTTTCGGAACTCTTCCAAAACCAATAAAAAATCTTTCTACCAAATTTACCCGATACGAAAAAATCTACACTCCCTTATTCTCATTCTCAAATAAAATTCGATAGACAGCAACTATAAAATTATATTTCTAAAATTAAAGTCTAAGAAAATAATTATATGATTAATTCGACACTGTAAGTCGAACATTCTTTTAAGGTAACGCTTATTTTACGTTGTAACTTAAAACACTTTACCACGGAGCCAGAAAACAAAACGTTTCTCTCGACCAAGAATAATTTTTTGATTGAGGATAATTTCCTCTAATTAAAAAGAAACGCCTTCCCCAGCTTCCAAACTCACAAAAAAGAGCGGCAAAACAAAAAACTACCGTCTGCTTTGATTTCAAATATCAGCACATTCATATTTCTTACACTTACATTTCACTGCCAAAACTTTCGAAAAATGTCCTCAAACTTATATTTATTTCAATATACTAATTTTCTTTAAATAAAATTTCAAAAATAGTTCCCAAATCCTCTTCAAATATTATATAACAAACAGTACTGAATTATATATTATAATCGAAGCGATAGATAATTATCTTGAATTTTAGTATGCATTGTATGTTATCTCTGCCTATGAATAATGAAACGTTACATTAATCAGTTTACGTCATATAAAGAGCGTCAATGTTGTCGATTAATTTATCTTGAGTTTCGAAAGAAAAGTGCTGAAAAACAAATTACTTTCTTCATAGAAATCATATAATAAATTTAAGCTGCTTGATAGTTCATCGGGCTTCCAGAGGGAAAGCAGACGCTGCGTTGGGCACTTACATAGTTTTTAATTTCGAAAATATTTTTGATACATTTATTTTGTGGTATAATGTTCATCGAAAACCAATAAGTAAGTTTCCTTCCAAATTCCGAGTGGTGTATTTGTAGACTATCTCTAGGTTATTTAAGTGGCCCCACTTAACCTACAGGTACGCTCTTGGATTTGATTTTCGGAGTTGAAGAAAAGCTACTGCAGGAATTCAGGTCGTACCGGCCCCAAAAGTAAACAAGGCAGAAGAATTTTGACTACCACCAAACGAGATTTGAATGGAGCATCAAGTACGTGCTCCCATATCAAAGAGAATTCTACGTCTGGTGGGATTGATCTATTCTTGATTCACTTTATTCAGAGAAGTATTTGTTTTTCTTCACTTTATGTAGTTCTCTTTTCTGACGACCACTTTATGCAGCATTATAATTTTAATTGTAAAGAGGTATTTTACTTTCATTGATAATTTACATACATTCTATTAGCCCTCATTTGGTACAAATAGAACTTAATTTGTGTAATTCATTTGTTGTGTGTTAAGAATAAATTTTTCGTGTCGTCTGTCTTTGTTGTTTATCTGCATAAATTTAATGTTACCGCAAACACTTGTTTGAACTATTTTTTTCGTAGTTTTTTTTTTTTTTTTTTACCAAAAAATCATTGAATAATTAAAGTGGGAGATTTTTTTCATAATGTTTTATAAAATACCCTTAAATATCGGTTCCGCTTGTAGGAAAGCTAAATGTTGTTTATTAAACGAATTTTATTGAAAAGAAATAATATTTATAAAATCAGAAGAGCAATTCTCAATTGGATGAAGATCTAAGATGTTAATTTTATTTTTATTTATCATATTTATTTTAATTAGAATTTAAATCTCATTTTAAGAATATCATATTTCAAATTGAAAACGAAAACATCTAATATCATTCAATTAGTCATTTAAATTCTGTGGAAACTCTCTGGATTTATTAAATTGCTGCAACAAAACGATAGCCGGTTTCAACCAAAGAATTTAAAATGTCATGATCGACTCAGGACACACATTTGTTAATCAAAATAAGCAGTTTTCGAAACGACAAAATATTGTTTAAGATCTTGCAGTGAACAGAGAATTTCTTGTATTTCGATAAAACGTTGAGTTGACAACTGTATAAAACTATTCTATTTCTGGGTCTTATTGGTGTATTTCTGGTGCTATTTCTATACATATAATGATTTAAACGGCGGTCATCAATTCCAGTGAATAAGAAAAAATGGGTAGAACCGAGATGCGGAAATGTATTATTTTTACTATATGACTTGTGAAATATGAAGCGTTCTGTTAATCTGAAACAAGATAGTTGACTTTCTATTCTTTGCTTCTGGTCGAAATGTTAGCAACTTGTAACGAATCATTGCCATATGATGAGAGGAATCTGTTACTATGATATTGTTAGGCGGCAAGAAGCTGTATAGATTATATTATAAAATTGTAACGATCCAAGACGCATGCGAGATATTGAGCGTTTGAGGATTGGCCATCTTGGATATATGAGAACGACCTGACGCAGGAAAAATGTGGTATACAACAGTTGTAAATGGTAGAGAAAAGTTAAAAATGGAAGCGAGCAGACGTGAGATTCTGATGTTCTAAAGACTGCTATTCGTTAACACGACTACAGAAACTAAATAACAAGCTATTTCGGCCGAGATGGACGGCCGGTTCGATCTGAAAATTATTCTCGAATTTGATAGGGCTGGAGCTATGATTGACTGGACCGAGAAGCTGGAATTGGTGTGCAACCTATCTGGCTTGATCAGTTCTAACTGAGGGAGTATTCGCGGTTTACCAACAACTGGCCAAGGATGAGAAATCGGATGTAGCCCAAATCAAGGAAGCACTAATCACCGCCTTTGCCGCTGATAGATTCACGGCGCTACCTATCGTCACTGTCTACGTTGACGGCTCCCCTCGTCTGTGGGTGCTCATGTTCCATTCTGAGCGCAAAGCTATGTCGGTCTTGGTGGAAGCAGGACATGGTGGTAACCACACTAACTGTTGCGGATGTGGCACCATTAGTATTCGCACAGCAACCGGTAACACTGGCACGATCGATATGCAGGTTATGCAAGGGAAGCCTCTCGAATTCGATCTATTGCTTGGCATTGATGCCATTAAGGTGCTCGGCGGCGTTCGCATCACGCAGACTGGAAGTGTGAAGTATCAGGAAACATCGTCCGTCTGTGCAGCGCTTCGCATCAACGAAACCGATTTTAGTGCGAAATTCGAAGAGCAGTAGGGAGTGTAGGTCGCAGCTTGAAGCGGTCAAGGGGTCGTGCACCAGAGAAACTTGGCAACAGGGTCTCTGAATATCCGGTGTCTAGCGAGTTGAGGGAGGAGTACGAGCGTGAGTTGCAGACCTGGCTGTACAACGGTTGGCTGCTGTCCTATGTTGATGAGGAGTTTGGCCCGCCCAAAGGACTGAAACTGCCGATGGCGTACTACAGGTCAACAAACATAAGGTGCGTCCTGTAATGGACTATCGCGAACTAAACACCTATGTCGACACATTCACGGGTGCCGCAGACGTCTGCGCAGAGAAACTGCGAGAACGGAGACAGCAGGGCGCGAACGTATCCATTCTGAAAGCTTACCTGCAGGTTCACGTTGAGAGTTCATTGTGGCCGTACCAGATAGTTATATTCAAAGGAAAGAGATATTGTCTAACCAGGCTGGAGTTCGGCCTGAATGTGGCGCCCCTGATAATGCGGTCAGTGCTCGAGGCTGTGTTAGCGCAGGATGAGACAATAAAGAGAGCAACGTCGGCATATATCGATGATATATATATATATATATATATATATATATATATATATATATATATATATATAAGTAAGTATGTGGTGCGGAATCCGTGAGGAAGTATCTTGAACTCTACGGACTGAGTAGCAAGGATCCGGAGACGCCAGAGTGCTGGGTCTAGAAGTCTAGAGGAGCATGGTCGACTACGATGGCGATGTGTGGTGAACGGTCCCATGGCCATGACGCGAAGAGGTATTTTTCCATGTGTGACAAACTGGTGGGATACCTTCCCGTATATGGATGCCTGCAAGTAGCAACCGGCTTCATCAAACATTGAACCACTGCCGTCACGCAGAACTGGGACGAAAAAAATCAGTGATGCTCCTCTGGGACGTATTATAACGGACACGCTCGCCCGGGTACAGCAACTAGATCCAGCCCAGGGAAAGTGGTACGTGGAAACGGTGGAGCTGGACGTGTGGGTGGACACGAGTTCATTTTGTTGCAAGGGTGGGAACATTTTTTCTTGGATGATTTGAAGGCGCCGAATCCAAAAATGACACCAATTTGTTCATATTAATAATCGTTTTCTCTGTACCAAAATGTCTCATTTGGGCAAAAAGTTTAATCTTTCCTCATTTTTTTATCAAGTGACTTCACTGTTTTCAGATTAGAAAATGAAAATCTAAAATCATAATCAACTCAAATTAATTTTTATTAATGAAAAATAATCTGATATCTCAGTGATGAATGATGGCTCTATAAAAAAATGGAATCCTTGCATTAGATTTTACCATTTTTATGAGAAACTAACAACGTGTATAGATACCCGAGTAGATATCTGTATTCAAGCAATTAAATGTTATTCATAATCAAACGGTTCATATTCTTATCTGTGGTATGCATTTTTTACACATGCCGAATAATTATAATCATGTTCCATATAATACAGATTTGGTGTTTCATAAAAGTTCATTTAATTTAGTTGATATGCAATGTGTAGTGTTATGTGTCAATTCAGGAAAAAGTAAATTCCTCTTTCACTTCTTATCCGAATATAAAGTTATTATCATACTTTGTTTTATATTTTCAGTAGAGGAAGCAAAAAACAATCCAGATTTCTTGTTATATATCTGGCGATTTTACAACAACGTATAACAGAAAACTGATCAATGATTTTGTCAGAAAAGCTTATCATGTTTATTTTGAAGTGAAGCTGGACAATCAGGACAAATCATGAGCACCACATCTTGTCTTCAAAATAAATCATGCGCACTCACCCCAGTAGACTAGGGGTACCCGAACTTCATTTAAATTTGACATTACAATGATTTGGCGCGAGCCACAAAATCAGATCGACGAAAAGTTTTCTTAAAGAAGCAACAAAAGTTACATTTTATGACAACAGAGATGGTGAACTTGTCTCTTTCTTCAATCAAATCAACTTTTATATTGTAAAGATGTAGAAGTAGTTTTGCTGTGTCGGTATTCAGGTGATGCATATTTATGGATAGATAAATTTATAGATCAAAGCGTAGTTTAAAATGCGTTTCGTTGCACAACACCAATGTATATGCATCGATACCAATTTGACACCCTACAACGCTGAAAGAAAATCATGATCCTATCAAGAATGTAATGAAAAGAATAAATGACATCCATCATAAATGGGTGACTTGTATCCACCTGAAAATGGTTAGCTTTTTACTTGAGCAGCAATCAGGCTGCAAAAAGTTTCCATACTTCCTTTGTTCATGAGACAACAGAGCCAGATATCAACACTGGGATAGAAGAGAACGGCTGGTTAGAGTAGAAATGAAAGTCGTAGAGATAAATGTGATAACTGATCTGTTAATACCCAAAGACAAAATTATCTTCCCTCCTCTCCATATGAAAATAGTACTCATGAAGCGGTTTGTAAAAGCGCTTGACAAGTACATTTCAATAGGACAAGTGAAACAAGGTACTTTTGATGGAAATTCATGAAGGATGATAATTTCGTCAACTCAATGAATGTTACTGAATCAAATGCCTGAATTTCATTTGTTGCTGTAATTAAAAACCTTTTTAAATAATCGCAAGATAGACGACCAAGTTACGAGCAGCTTGGTGCTAACATGAGTATCAAACTTCATTTCCTGCATAGTCATTTAGGCAGCTTTTCAGAAAACTGTGAAGATATAAGAGATGAACAAGGAGAACGTTTTCATCACGATATAAAAGACAAGGAGGATAGATATAAAGAGAGGTGGTATGTGAGAATTATGGCAGTTACTATGGGAACCTGAAGATAGACCAAAATATGGATCATTCGAGAAAATTCAAAAAGCGAAAGTTCTTACCATGATTGTTTTTAAAAGATTTTAACTTCATATTTAATCTTAAATATTTGTGTTTTTTATGTATTTTTCTTCTTACTTCATATTTGAAACTTTATTTGATTTCACAGCTGTTCATTTTTCGCTTTTCAGGAATTAAAATAAACAATGTCTCTGTTTTTACCCATCATCTGAAGCAAGAAAACTAGAGCTGAGAAAAATGAGTATGATATTGAGCGCCATGATTTTTAGAGAATTAGCTATGATATTCCTTGCACCATTTCAAATAATACAATGATAAATCTGGCGACCACAATTACAGCCCGAAAAAATTTTAAAAGAGATAAAAATGCCCAAAATACATAAATAAATATAGGAATAACTAAATAGCAAATACAAAATAAATGTAAATGACACAGGAAAGTAAACCTGATTAAAAAAGTGTAACACAGTGTCCAAAGCAGCTGATAAAAATGAAACTGGCGAAGATTGTTCCATTATTGTTCGCATTTAAATGATTATATTTGTGACATCCGATAGGGATCTAATCATCAAGGCATGTTTTCAGTGTAAGATCAGAAGAGAAATTGGAATTTTTGGAGGATAAATGATCATGATAGAGTTTAAACAAACCGAAATGATACAATAATGAATCTGTATTAATATCCTTATTTTAATCGAGTTAAATGAAAATGAATATTTTCGTTAGAGGTTACTGTCATCTAACGCAAACGGACCCCGAAATTGAAGACTATTAATTAACACCAAGTTCTAATCATGCTCTACTCAATGTATATGCTAGATAAATGAATCTTGAAATTTATACTTAAACATTTAACTAAAACACCTTTCTAGGCTATTGCTCTATAATTTTGCAAAGAGTTATTTTGAAGCAATTATAAATAATTTTCTTTTTTGCGATTTTTATTGTTCCACAAGGTTTCGGCCGAAAAAGGAGACCCGCCCTTTTCTGTCACCAGATGAAGACGTTAGTGTGGAAGAAAAAATCGTTGAAAAAGTCCAATTTCTCACTGTTTATTTAAGGCAAAAACATCCAGTAATTTAAGGTTATGCTTTTTTTTACTTTCAATTTTGATAAGCGTCCAAATCAATGAATATTAACAAAAACTGAAATGATCAAGTTATAGGAAAGATACATATTTGCTTAATACGGTATATTCAAAATATTGAACGTTTGTAGATATAAATAGTGAGTGATAGTTTCATACTTTTAAGAGACCATCCGCTGGAGGGGATGATGTTCAAATGTTTGAAATTGCCAACATGAAACCCCCAAAGATGTTTATATATAATATGGAAATAATATTGTTATGAATAATCACAATCTTATATAAATATATTTGATGAAAAAGCATCAAATTAAAAACAATTCTATGGAAAGTGAGAAAAGTATCAAAAGCCCCTCACGTAGAAAGGATTCTTAATAATCGTCTGTTAATATTATTTTGTCCTTGACTTTGCATTCTTTTTTTAATTGAATTAGTAGAGTCTCGAACGTTACACCATTTCCAGGTGATATTTGAATTCGCTTACTGCCTTCACTCTCATGTTTTATATATTTTTACACACAGAATTTTTGTTATCTCTTTGAACATTTAATTTTGTTTGATCCGACAAAATAATTGATACTGACTGTTCTGTTGCAGATTTTTCATCGTCACAATTTTCTTTTCATGAGTTTATCAATCGCGACCGGAATTTTATGTAACACCTTAATTCACAGATTCTATCAATCAGCATGATTCTTTTAAGCAATAATGACATCTCACACAGCAATTACCACAATACCGAAACTTTTCAATGGAAAAGCTATTTAAAATTTAAAAAATTAAGTTGGTAGATGAATGTGTACACCCAAATCTAGAACATATGTAAAGAGAATGGAATAAATTCATTTAAATACAACGTTTATTTATCGTTTACCAGCTTTGAAATCTCACTGGTATTTTCTCATCTTCTTAGAAATGAGTAAAGTAAGATTGGTAGATAATTGAAAAGTAGACTGGTAATTAGCCATTCAAACAGACTATCACAAATAACAGCGCTTAAACAGACGATGCATAATATAATATCAGGATATATTACGAATCCGTGTATCATATTTTATGACATTTTCATATTATTCAGACATAATATTTTGCATTATTTATGAAATTGGAATATTATTTTAACTATACGGTTGGAAGTAAGTTTCTCACTGAGTGATATATATACATACATATATATGTAACGTAAATCATTCAAACGAAAAACAAATACTGAAGCTAATTATATGGCAAGAATCACTCTCGCACACAATATTTAATAATAAAATACAATCAACTTCGAATCCGTTAATGAATGGTATGATCCTTGTTTATAAATTCCGGTTTTATCAGGTCTTATTTTTCTACTAGCCGGGATTTCAGTCGTTCGAAACGACTGAAATCCCGGCTAGTAGAAAAAATAAGACCTGATAAAAAAACAAGGCTCAGAATATTACTGTCACAAATGGTTTGGTTTTCCAACTATTTATCTAGAGCACCTTGATAAAATCAAAAGAAGAATGAGCAATATTATTGGTTCTGATCTGGCGTTTCGGCTTCAGTCGCACAACGCCGCCATAAGATTGCCTTCCTGTGCTTTTGCTATAAACACTTTCACGGTAATTGTTCGGATGAGCTCTTCGCCACGGTTTTATCGGTAATAAAACAACGGTGTTTCTCTTTACCCTACTAGTAGAAATTGGAGGTTTGTGCAATTTAAGGGGAAAGATATATAAATGTTTTAGCATGTCGAAACTGGTTTGAAATTTTCTTAATGGGCTATGCTCCACAATTGGATTTTCATAGCAATCAAATAATATTACTTTAAAATAAATAACGTTATATGAAGCGTGAAATTAAAAACATATTCAAAACATACAAATAAAGCGTTGAAAAGTAAATATTTGCCCTAGCTTGGTTATTCCAGTCTCTTTGATGTGCATAAGGAAAACGAAAATACATAATGGACTGTAATTAAATATTCCATTTTAAAAATTGTGTTTAATAAACGGAAAAATATTCCTGGCCAACTCTGTATGTAAGTGACATAGCATTTTCTACTAGTAGGGTAACGAGAAACATCGTTGTTTTATTACTGATAATATTTTAACCTGGTATAAGCAGCGCGGTTTCGGCTTTAATCTTCACTGACCATTGACTATAGTAATCATTTGCTACTATTCCACTAACAGAATAATTTTCTGTGCTTGAAAGCTAAATATGATAGTGAAAAACAATAGATAATTAAGCAGAAATATTTCTAATTTTCATCCTTAAATTAATTTTACAACAGTTTTTAATCTACATATTGTGCATTGAACAGATTGTCAGCCTATTAGACATTAATGCCAGCGTTGCCGAAAGAAACAGAAATACTGATTGATGTAGAGGCGCATTTTATTGAATTTACGAAAAGGCAGATTCATAAAACAGAAGAATTCATTTTTTCTGATTGTTGTCTGCGTCCTAGTATATGAAACAAAGAGCGGTGTTTAAATCATACAACAGAAAGAGGCACACTGCATCTCTCAGTCGTATGGTTACAATGAGCTCGATTATTTATTTATACTTTCTTCTACGGTTTCTGTCTTATCTGAGATAAGGTATTGTAATTATTTACATTATTTACATTGTTCGAACTGCTGTCCTCATCTTTAATTTCATGTTCACGACATTTCGGCTATTGTACGCTCTGGCTTTCTTCAGGTGATTGGAATTTCGAACTGAACCCTTTATTTCGTCCACCAGGGAAGTGTTGCTTCACTGACACCACAGATTCTTTGTCCCCTCTATATTCTACCTACCCGCCGCGTTACGAATACTACAGGAAATTAAAAAAATCCATAACCAATATTTCTGTCTGGTGATAAAGAATTAGTGATTTATTCTGTAATATTTGTTGCAAATGTTTTTGTACATATAATACACGTAATAATCATTGAGCATCCACATAGATTACTCAAAAACATTGTTGCTGACACACGAGAAAGAGAAAAAGAAAGAGAGATAAAGAATAATAAGTATAAGAGGGTCAGTTCGGCACCGTCTCTGTGAAAGAGAACCATGGCGTAATTCACTCCGCCAGAAATCTAGAAACGGCATGCTGCAGTTCTTGGCATTCGCACCGGAAGACCCAATACGAATAATTCAGAGTGTTTGGGTGTCAGTGCAAAGGATTTGAAAAGAGTTGAATGAGTCTAATGGTGATTACGGAGGTACTGCAGATCGGGAAACTCACTCTGATCGTTCTGATAAGAAAAGAACTCCCAAATTTGTTGGTGAGTGCCTCAGACTCAACACAAAGCCTTACATCAAGGTGCCTTGAGGAGGTAGTGCTGCTCTGTGTCAAGAAGTTGGCTACTGGAAGACCCTATATCTGACAACAGGACTCTACACCATGCCACACAAGCAGAAAAACCCAGTCATGGCTGTCAGACAATTTCTGCGACCGCATCAGCCCTTACATCTAGCCACTTAACTCCCCACACTGCAAGCCCCTTGTGGTGGGGGGTTGAGAGAGAAGTCAACAAAACTCAGTGTAACACCAAAGATGATTTGAAGGCAAGGATTATTTCAGCGTTCACCAACTTAAAAAAGGAGGCCGTCTGAAAGAATTGCAGGAGATTCCGTAGTCGTCTGGAGGCTGTGGTTGAAGCCAATGGCGATTTTATTGAATAAATTTACTTAAGTAAAGTATTTCAAGATATTTTTGTGTAAGTTTGGTAAATATATCTGTTAAAATGAGATATTAGTGTTATTTTCATTTTTGCGTTATTTAGACGACAATTTATCCATTGCACCCTGTATTACAACCGATTTCGAAATGTGGTGATTATTGTCTTTATCTCCATTTGTACTTTATAATTTCTTAATAAAAATTTCATTTTAAACTCTCTAATGCACTTTTACATGAAATCGGAATGTTGTTACTTTTGCATTTACTAAAAACAGCAACCTATTTTGTTTGAATTTTGTTTTGTTCTTAAAAAAATAACACAAATATTAAGAAAAATGTTTACATTTCTTTTTTATTTACTATGTGTAAAATGTTAAGAAAATATTACAATTTATAAGGCAACTGTGGAGACAGTGAAAATATCTGATTACTTATTATTTTTCATTTGAAAAATATGTCATCTCTCACATAAATGAAAGAAATATTTTCATCAGTAGTTGCAATTATGGTTCCACTGTTGTTTCACGCACTTGCACAATGCCTGGAAAAGAATTAGGGTTAGCAAAATAACTCGCAAGCTTTTACAAAGATATTTCGATTCTTCTGTAAAGTTTCTTTACTTTGACCTTATGCCACACTAAGTGAATCCATAAATTATAGAATCCCAATTAATTACTTGTTGTATGAAATCACTAATTCTCCAACATTGTGTCTTTAACTGAATATAACGTCTTGATAGCATGACAGTACGGAAACAGTTGCTTACTTCTCTTTACTATTATAAAAACTAAATCCTAAAATTATGTAAAACTTAATTGCGTTCAACTGACTAACAATGTAATTCACTAATGTAACGGCCAAAGTAGTGTCAGTCGAATGGAAACCCGCCACTGATTGTTCATTAAAAACGAACTCGAAATTAACACGAATGTATTTGATTAGTCTATATTATTCGTGTATTCTTTTTGTTGAATTGTTTGGTTTTTTTTTCTGCTTAAGGTTATTCAGGATCATGTGACTTCACTTTTCTGAAAGAATCCATCAGTCATGAAAGGTGAATGGGAATCGCTAATTAAATAATTCTTACTTTTTAAGTAATAAACAAAATTTGATATATCTGAACAGAATAAAGCATAATTGCCCAAAGAATCTAATTAAGGAGGAAAGATAAACGATGAAATTAGGGGAAAATAAACCAGAAATACTATTGATGATATGAAAAAGATAACTAGACGCTAACTACTAGTAACTGACCGTAAATTGCCTTTTGAAGCGTAAACGACTTAGCAGCAATTTTTTCCTGCAAATCAATTTTGGTTGATTCCTTCTTTCTCTCTCCTTCTTTCTTTTTCTCTTTCTCTCTTTTTTCTCTCTCTCCCTCTCTTTCTTTCTCTTTCTGTCTATCACTCTATTTTTTTTTGTCTGAAACTCAAGAATAAATCAAGTATGTAAGGCCCTACTTTTGGAAAATAATTGGGTTCTGAGTAGCAATTTTATTAGATGGAGAATTTTGGGAAATGACATGGGCTAGGATAAAATCTTAACATTCAGGCATGAAAAGTATTCATAATTGCATCCAACAAAATGTTAAACGATTAACATCCTATAGAAACCAACTTTATCACACAGTTAAGTGGCAAAATGCCTTTTTTAATTACTTCTACAGCTTTAATGCAAAGTGCTGTAATAAAAAAGAATAAGGATATCTTCACGGAGTGTCAGAAGGAATCTGATACACCATGACAATATCGTTAGTGTACCCAGAAATATGTTTTCTATACCCCACAAAATCTTCTAAATTGTTAGCACATATAAGCATAGATATAAATAAATATACATATTGTAGATGTAAAAATGTTTGAAATCTAAACTAGACTTATTTACATATACCTCTATTAAAAACTAAACTTCTAAAGAATATATTCTCTGGAAATATCCTTTGATGAAAGCATTTCCAGTAAAAAATCTCAGTGATAGTGTTCTTAAAACCTCATCTCTCAGTTTGCGTCTCTGTCTTTGAGCAGATTGCACTCTGGAGCGACTCCGTCAAATGACAGAGTCGCAACTGAGGAAAATTATATGAGAGGTGCCCGGCCCTGGGAACAGCAGCGCGAGGCCGCACCCTCTCATTGCACTAGAGAGAGGGATCGGTGCTCGCACCGAGGTCAGCGCAAGCGACGGTTGCGGGCAATTCTTGTTCCTCGCCCGGGTGTACGCTCTCTGGTCCCCTACCTTTAAAAAAGACCTTGTGTCACAACTCGTCTTAGTGGGGAGACAGCCTAAATACCTAGTGTTCTTAAACCCTATAGATATATAAATACTGTTGAGATTAATTAAACAAAGAGACGTGAATTGTTTGGAAATACATTCCGTTCACTTAAGACAGGATAAGAACAGAGTTAAAGATATTTCTTCAATTTTTCATTTGAGATGTATCCATGAAAATTCAGTTTGCTTATCAAGAATTAACTTTTGTTGTATACTGTTACTACGTATTAATATTCGAAAGTATAATAACATAAAATATTTGTATTTCAATTGCTTTAGTGATTCTAATCACTGATTGAAATTTTCCATAGTTATTGAAAAATATCTTTCATGCACCTAATTCATATGCGCTAAATCCCATTTGAAATCATTTCCCAGTTAATAAACCTTAAAACAAAAAGGACTGGTTTTCTTATTTAGAAATGCGTTCTCTCCAAATTTAATCAATAATAATAATTTGAAATTTTTAATATATCTGTATGATTATATTCTGAACTAGAGTCATATAAAATATACTTTCATTTGTAAACAGTATTTGTTTTAAATACATTCGAGTAGAATTTAAATATTCTTGAAGACAGCATAGAGCGGTGCAGCTTCACACACACTTATTCAATGAAAATCGGATGCTTTGGTTGAGGGCGTTGTGATATACAAAGATCTCATTAGTGTTCACTTCGAAGTAGGAGTCTTTTGACGTTGGAATGAAAACGAACACGAGTGAGATAGGAAATATCCCTTGGTTATTCTTCAGAAAGTCATTTATCTTTTGAATAGCCCAACAGAGAAAAGATCTGTATGACAAAAACGATTCAATCAGTCGCAATGCAGCAGCAATATCTGAAAAAGAATTGAGTAGCAAATACATTGTTCCATTCTCAAGTTTTATCTAAAAGAACTTTCGAAATCTTACTTGTGATGGTGATAAACAAGATTCATCAAAATAGTCAAAAAGGGGATTGAAACATCGAAAATACCTTCCTATAATAATAAATCTTGAATAATGTCGAATTTTCAAATAAAGCATTCTCATGAATGTAAATATTAAGTTTATTAGTTATCAATTAAGAAAAATGAGATTATTTTCAACGTGTGGACACGAAATACGCTTTATGTATGAAGAAAACTTGCAAAATATATTTAAAATGTGGCAATGACAAAATAAACTTGCATTGTTTCACAGTGTAAAGAAAAAAACAGGAGCATAATCTCGCATCTTGTGTTTTTCTTTTCTTTTTGCACAGAGATGTAGAAGCAAACAACATAAAGGACATCTAATTGAACTTAAGGATATTCTTCTTTTAAGGGTGATACTATGTACATTGTGGCACTGAAAAATTAAAATAAATAACTCCTCAATGAACCTAACGATTCATTAGAATAAGTACTGCTCCCAATTAGATCAATTTTATGTAGCAATCGACGAAATACTTGTGGAATTTGTTAAGAGAAAAGGCACAACATACAATCAAGTTAACACTTCTCTGAAAGTTACTTGGTGACGAAGCAAAAATTGTTACAGTTGAGCTGAGAAATCTTTACTCTTTCACAGTATTCCCCACTTACTTCACAATCGGATTAGGTCTTTACAGTATTTAATAAAAAAGAATACAAATCTCTGGGAGACTACAAGAGGTGAGACTTACTTTTCCTCGAAGGTATGTGTTCACCACACGGTCCTAATTCATCTAATTTCTACATGACGAAAATACCTACATGAAATAAAATAAAACTTTTAAAAAAATGTCTGCTCTCCACTGATGAACTTAACATTAATAATAGAATCCCATTCCTTTATGCTTTAGTAAGCGTTGATAGCGAGAATTATATTGCATTACTGGATTTAATAAAGAAGGAAATTTGTCTTAATTATTAAAGTGAATGTCTCCACAGGTATAAAGTAGCTGTTATATAAATAAAAAAAAAACGTGATTAACCAATCAAAAATAATTTCTGATTCGCACACATTATTTTATTAAGAACTGAGCAACATGAACATTTATAAACAGTAATTTTCCCAACAATGTCGTCGATGAGCAAATAACATTAGCTTTAAGGAATTTTAGAAAAAATGTCATAAATAACCAACCTTGTATAAACAAAAATAAAAACATAACTAATTTATTCTGCTGAAACCAGATATATAAACAAGATGTAAAAGACCATAAAAATATAATTTGGTGGTATTAATGTTAGCCTCAGATCTATCATTTACTATGAAAAATGTTTAAAACATTTAACCTAATTATTACCACTAACTCGAGACCTCAGCCCCACCTCGGTAAAAAAAATATGTTGTCTCTGAATTCCCATATCCTTTGTGAGATTGCATCTTCAATACCAATAATTACAATACAATATTAAATTCTTACATCATCACACTCTCTCGTGTGTTAACTTGTTAGTTATTGAACTTAATGCAATTCGTACACATATCGGCCATCACATCCAAAAATAACCAAGGTACATCTATCAGCATAAGACATATATTATTTCCTAATACCAAAATAGCACAAAGAAAGACTGAATATACTCGAAACAATTGTTATACAACAGAGATAACAGCATTAAATAAATTATATTTCACTGTAGTAGACAACGTTTTAAAATGTATATTTAATATTTCATATTCTTATAATATAATCATAATAATAATAATACATATAAAATATTTAATATATTCGCTCTATGTTACTTTCAAACACCGTGAAACCTTTCCGTTTAACACGTGACATTACTTATAGGATACATGTATTCAAATTTTAAATATAACGTTCCAATAAATACGAGGTTGTTGATAAGAAAATGTTTGTCTACAATATTAACAATATTTAGTTCTTCAAAAAACCAAGACAGTCAAAAGTACTTGAACAAAAATATTACTTTTTTTTACAATTTATCCACCCGTTTTCTTATTTTTAGACGAAAACCGTCTGTTTGTATACAAAAGGTTATTTTTCTATTCCCTAATGCTACTGGTATTACTTAAAGTGGCTGTTTCTCTTTTCTATGAGATGCCACATAAAGATTATTTTTAGAATGTTTTACTTTGTTTTTACTGTTAATGTTGTTTTATTGTTTAATCTTTGAAATCTATCAATCATCCACTTTGATATGGGTTGATCAATGTCTCCGCTTTTTAATGTTTATTTAAGTTTTATACCTCTAAGGAATTGTTTAATCATGTTTTACCAGATGAAAGCATAGAATATTTATGTACTATTAAATTTAACATTTCATGAATACAATATGAACGATTTTGTTGCAAAAATCATTCTCCATGTGTGTGTTCTCGTTCCGTGTCGTCTTTTCATATTTTAAATTAGTTCATTGGAATATTATTAAATATTAAAGAATCTCCAGTTGCTTTCGACCAAAACAAGGAATAAAATACTAAAATCATACAAATCATTAAATTAACGCTTGAATATATATTATTCTTAAAACAAAGAAAGTAATATTTTTGCAATCTGGATTTATATTTTCCATAACTTACATAAAACGTCAATGCCAAAAAGGATTTTTTAGTTCTTTTAGTTCTTTCTTTTGTGACATCTTTCCAGTTTTGTAATCGATCTCAAAATGTGAATAAGATAAATGCTTTAAACTAGAAATATGAATGATACTTAAAGTAGAAGATGAATATTAAGTTTCGTAAAGTTGAAAGAATTTCAAATTATATATGATCGATATTTTACAAAATTTGACCGCTAAGTAATTCTGTAACAGATGAGATTTTAGACATGTTCGAAAAGGGAATCAATTTCCGATTTGAAGTTAATCATTTCCGTGAAATGTCTTTACTGATTCGCTTACTCTATTTTCTTACGTTCAGTTTTTGTCTGTAAAATCACTTCTTACAAGCCAAGAAATTATTTTCAACTATGCACGTCACAATTTTTTATCAATATTTTTCTCGTGTTAGTTATTCAATGGATAAAGCCTTTGATCTACGGTGTTTTATCGTAGAATTTATTCGAAAAGAAACATAAAATAATGTGGCTTCGAACTCAAAATAAAATTAAGTTATGTGCTCATTTGAATGATGTAGTGACTATTTTCTTAATTGATTTTTTACCGTAAAATTATTTCCTTTCGGCGAAATGGAAGGGGACTGTCAATGTTACTATCGATATTAAAATAAGACACACACACACACACACTCATTCAGACACACACACGCATATATATATATATATATATATATATATATATATATATATATATATATATTTCTCAGTAGACATAATCTAAAGATAAGTACCATTCGAGAGCGATATATTAAAAAAGACACTCAACAAAAATGTTATCACCTAAGTCACTCATACAGCCCTACCACCTGAGTATAACTTTAGGTTTTAGTTATCCATAAAGCTTATTCAAATGCTGGAATAAAACGTTGTTAAACATAACTGCGTTTCTGGTAGTTGTGGGTTCACTCTATAGATATGGTGATGATAAAAAAGGAACTTTTTGGTTCAAAGATTTTAGAAATTTATGCATCAAGTCAACAAAAATAGACATACCTTGTTTTGTGTGAATGCAGGTATTCAGCTTTATATTCTAGATAGGAGGATAAACTCAAGGAGTAAACAGACGCGCATGCTTACTGTGTTAACGCGCGCGGTAAATTAGATATTAGGCACAATACGACAATGCGCCATCATAACAACAATAAAGACAAAGAAATTAGATAAGTCGGAACTCTTTATCTAATTGTAATGTTCATCTGACTAGAGTGTAATTTTCAACACTCCGCCCCACTCGTTGTCAGACTATTCTATTATTTCCCTAACTCCTAACAGTTATCTTTGCTTCACAAATTGTATGCTAATCAGTTCTGTTGTCAGTACGTATGATACTGTGAATTTTTCGTTGAAACACCTATTTACTACCAATAGCTTTCCGGTCACTGGATAGTTCAACCAGGTCCCATACTTTATTTGTTTGAAGTGAATCCATTTCCCTTATTATTATTATTATTATTCCATTCATTTTTCTCGCGACTGGAAAGTTCTTCTTTCATAGCCAATGGATCATTCAATCTATGAGCAATGTTTGTCCACTCACCATATCAATCCGGGGCTTTCATAGCCCTTTTTTGATTTTTTTTGCCCTGTAGCTTCCTGTGAATTGTTTTCATTATCACTATCATCATCCTCGCTAAGACTCTGACATTGAATTTCTACAAAAGGTTGATTTCTGATTTCCTCTTTCTTTTGTCTATCTGGTGATTTTGTTGCATTGAAGATGACATCACTGTCGTGGAAAACTCTCAGTTTTTCTGTATCATGAAGTCGATACCCTTTAATGACAATACCATATCCGAGGAAGATACTCTTCTTAGATTTAGGATCCATTTTGTTTCTCTCATCTTTTGAAGTCTGTCCATAATTCATATGGTGTCATTTTTGTACTGCAGTTTTTGAGTATCGGTTTCGAATATATTTAGTTGTCGATAAAGCTTCTGTCCAAAATCTCTTTGAAAGATTTGAATCAGCATTACTTGGACAGTTACTATCAGTGTCTGATTCATTCTTTCAGCCACTTCATTTTGCTCTGGTATCTTAGGAACAGTGTGTTGATGGTGCATACACTCCTTTTGTCGGTACTTTTCAAATTCTCTTGAAGTGTACTCTCCACCATCGTCAGTATTTTCACTTTCTGTCTACTAGATCTTTTAACCACTCCACAAACCTCTTAAGAATTTCTCCCATGTGTTTGAGCATGTACACCCATACAAATCTTGATTTATCATCAGAAAATGTGACAAAATATTCAGCTCCACCAAGTGATTTTACCTCAATCTTTCTATGTACGTCGCTGCCAAGCAATTAAGTTTATTCTACTTGAACCAGTTTTGGGAAATTAAAAACGGTGATAATTTCCACCCATGCATGGTCCACAAAAGCTAGTGACATCGAAATCAACGTCAGTTACTAGCTGATCTTTTGCTAGTTTCTGCAAATATTCTGCTCCAAGATGACCAAAATGCCAATGCCAAATTTATTCTTTACTATCATTACATGAACATTTTGCTGTTGCATAGGCCGCTTCTCGTTCTTCAACATAGTTCAAATAGTACAAGTTTCTATTTTTGGTAGCTGTAGCAATTGGTTTTTCATCCAGAACCTGATAGTTTGTTTCAGTGAATACAAACATCTTTCCAGACTTTGTAGATTTAACTACACTCAGTAAGTTGTATGATAGTTTGGGCATATATAGAATCTCATACAACCTGCATTTTTGCCGCTTTCCATCTGAAATCTACTCCTAATGCTTTGACTGAATAACCATCACTAACAGTTATTTTCTCTGCTGCACCCAGCTGTCTAAAGTTTAGAAATTTTTCACATCATAACATACGTAACATGTTGCTCCAGAATCCACAATCCAATTCCCAATTTCCTTATTAGTTAGTAATGCAAATAAACCAACATAGTGCTTGTTTTCTGAATTACTGGAGTCTCTTTCTGATTTCATCATGTTTTTGGAGAAATTCTCTTTCCAATTCATCTCCTTTGTAACTCGATCAAGTAATCGACAGTTACGTTTCACGTGTCCATTTTTTCTCCAGTGGTAACACTTTGTTCCACTTTTGTTATGTTTTGACGCCATAGATTTGGATTAAGCACTACCACTTTCCTTTGCTTTAAACTTTTACTGCTCATACAACAGTCATTCAGTTACCAGTGCCCACTTAGACACATTCTGACTAGCTTCAAGTGCTGTCACCAACATATAAGAATCTCGTAGGCTAGCTAAAAGATGTACAACTCGATTCTCTTCATCAATGGAATCGCTGATGATTGTCTCTTCAAATATTTCCGTCATCACTTTAATATGTCTGTTAATAGAATTTTTATTTAAGCGAATATAATCTCCTCGTCAACGCTAACTTGTTCGCCCATGTTTTCTTTTGAAATTTGTCTGCCTATTTTTTGCACACCACAGCAGGATTGTTAGCGTCCCCAATTAAATACAAAAGTGACGGTTCGACTGACAGCACAATCGTCGCCAAGGCATGATCTTTCCACGACAGGTATTTTTTCGCATCTGTTTTTGAGTTCAGTGACAATCTCTGTCTCATTAACTATGTTCCATAAACCCTCTCTGATCAGTGCTATTTTGCATTGCACTTTCCAATTTGACTCATTCAAAGGCACAAGATTAATAAGCTTTGTTTCTATCGCCATATCTAAACTTATACTTTACAAATTTGGTAAAATTCTCTTCCAGGTGCGGAAAATTCAAAATGGCAGTCACGATCCCACGGGGTCCTTAAAGTTCCGCGTATTCTGGACTTCTGTTAGAAATATACGTATGGAGTTTGCTGGCAAAAATATGCCTTGTTTTGTGTGAATGCAGGTGTTCAACTTCATATTCCAGACAGGAGTATAAACTCAACAAGGAAACAGACACATGTTTTACCATATGTTAACAAAAGCGGTGATTTGTTTTATTAGAAACACAGCACGACAGTGCGCCATTCAAGCAGCAATAAAATACAAATGATCATCTGACTAGAGTGGAATTTTCAACAAAAGATTCATAAACTAGTGAAATAATTCCAAGACTAAATGGAAACAATCTAGCTAAAAGGTTAGCTTCAAAATTCTAGGAAGACAGAAACCTAAAGAAGCTCAGAATGGCCGAAACTTTGTTAGTATAATAATTAAGACAGACAGCTCGTTAGAATAGCAAAGCATATAATAAAGACCAAGAAATCCAAAATTTAGATAAAGCTTTCTTTAAACATTGCCATTATATGTGCATAAAATAAATGACGAGTGTTGATCTTTTGACGGAATAGAAATGTGGCTTGTTTTTCTTATTTGGAAGGAAAATGTTTCGTTTATGTCTCCGACGTCTTATGGAGACAGACACGAAGCTTTTGTCCAAATAGTAGCACTTGCTCCGCCCGTTCTCACTACGAAGCAGTGGCATGCTGTGACAAGGGCCCTTGCCTCCACAGTCAGAAATAGATGAATTTGACACAAAGGAAACGGCTGAAAACAAGCGATAAAAACCAGGCGCGTGTAAAATACCCTCTGGTGTCAGTGAACTCGGTCTCAAAAAACTTATCCTCTTTCCTCTTCTCTCCCAGACAGCCTCTACGTTTGGCACATGTGTTTATACTATAAATGAAATTTTTCTTCTAACTAACCTTTTCTACTTGCTATAAATGTACCTTTTAATTTGTAGAGATGTTGTTTTAAAACATTTCTTTCTTATGATTCAAGATGTTTAATTGTAACTGTGTGGCTAGTGTAACGGTTATCAATGCCTAAAGTGACTTCAACGAGCCGCGTTCACATTCACCTTCCTACTAATGATCTTAATTAGTGTTAATTAACAGGATAGTCTAGGTTTTCTAGCCTTGTGTGTCAACCAGTTCCAGAGAAGTATACAAAGTATATAAATCGTGGAGAAAGCAACGGGAAACTACTCTACGTCTTTCTGAAAATAAAATCATAACAATTCACAGATACGTGATGGATAAGGAATATGAAGATAGCTATGATCACATACATCATCAAGAAACATGGCATTTAAAAAGAATCAGATTCTAATGATTTACTCGTTATCAACTCGAAAAACAGAAAGACACCTATTTCTCTTAGTATATTAATTACCTTCGAACTTGCCAACTTATACCTGTTCTGGCAAACACGAATGTTTCTCATGAAATTATTTTCGTTAATTCGTCCTTACGGACGTTGTTTAACGCAGACACATCTGCGGTGTAGTCAACTTAACCAACAGGTTAGCTTAATTACGTGTGGATACAACTGCCCAGTTTGTAAAATCTAATGAGAGTGGTCAGTTTCAATCTTGACACAAATAAGATTAGATTTTCTTTCTTTTTTTAAAATTATATCTCCGTATATCTCCAGCAATGTATTATTGAAAAATTAAGGAAATGTTTTTATTCGCCCCTTTGAATTAATCATTGAGCAGTTTTCGTACATTCTTCACCTTTATAGTGCTCAAAAGTTCAAAAGAAATCAATATAATTGTCACCAAGATTACTTTTACTACTTTGCCTATAATCTCTTCTTTGCTGACTGTGGTCCAATTTATTTTCAATGTCAATGGACTATATTATTTACAGAAACTTAAGTATTTTTTCGTTATATCCTGCAATATTTTTTATTTGTTATTGTACTATTATTATTAAAGTTCTTTTTAAACTGCAACGGGCAAGATAAAAACTGAAAACGGTCACATTTTGCTCTGTCATTCGAATAATTTTTTCTGTAACATTTATAAAATTGCAACAATAACAAATATAATAGCACCAAAATGAGAAATATTTAATGAAACATACCACACTTATGTATATCATATTATACATATGAGCTATTGTTTAAATCAGAATAAATATTTTAAATGACACAATACAGAATACATAGACTAAAAATGTGCATGCTCGTAATTAAGGAAATTCTATGAAGGATTATAAATAGACTTTATAAAAGGAACAGTTTTTTTTACAAATACTGTACTACTGAAGACAGCAATATATTTAAGTAAAAGCTCTAAATTCAACTCTTTGCTGTTTCTTTATGATAATATTTTCATGTATAATTCACTTGTATATTCACTCAAGAGGTGTCCACTGACCTTCCCGGAAAATCAAACAATGTTAATCTCTTGAAACCAACAACAATCGCATTGCTATTCTCACCAACTCGAACAGTATTGTTAGATTCTCCTCAAAATTTCCTCGGTTCTCTGAGTTTTCTAATTTCATCCAAAAAATCTTTATTTCTGTTAATCTTTTAATTGCTATTTAATCGAGAACATCATTAGTCGTATTCTGTTATTATTAACTTCTGATATTGTGTTCATGATATTTACCTTGGTAAGTCACAATTTTAGCAGATCTCCGCCATGTTAATATCGTTCTATTATCACCTGATCGCCACTTGGAAATCATGAAGCCGCTACATGACATCTGGTTTAACATGTGTAAAAACGAAGAACCATTTATAATATTAAGCTGAAATAATTTTTCGCTCCTATTTTCTGAGATTCTTGCTTATGTTTAAAATATATGTTGATATCATGAGAGAGCAATAATAATAATAATAATAATAATAATAATAATAATAATAAAGTGTGCAAATGATTGGGTCGACCCCAAAAAGATGTCCTTGAATAAATTTGACATGAATTTACGATTCACACGAATCATCCTATCCATGAAAGAAAGAAAAGTAAATTAGAGCTCTGAACGACTCAGTGAGCCAAAAAATTAAAGTGAATTTTTTCAGTAAAAAAAAAATTGCTGAAACTCTGTAACATTACGTAATAGGAAGGTGAAAAGATTTTACTTAATAATTGAATTAATATGGACGGTTCCGACGAAGAATAGCCCCAATTCAGATCGAGCACTACTAAAGTGGATGTGAATATTAAAATGTGATAATAATATGTCGCTTTTTAGGAAGGCGACAGTAAATTTAAAGGAATATGAAATATTGGAAGAATATTTGGGCTTCGATAGAGAATTGAAATTGTAGAGAGCCATGATCGCTCCCGTTTTGAAGGGACACGACACATAGAAGACGAAGGTGAACAGTATGTACATCATTATTGGAGCTCTTAAAACAGTCCCGACGAAACTCGGAGAAAATGATTGGAAATCAGAAATCACAGCCAAAATTTAAACCATTTTCAAAGTATTTAAAACAATGGAGCTGATTCTAAGTATACCTTATTGAATTTCATATGCCATTATGAATTAATATATCATTACAAATGTCAGTAGTGCATGTTATTCTGATGTCAGCCACCGCGTGCTCTTTAATAATAATAATACCAGAACAAAAATGATCATTTTTTTATTTCAATGTATTACGGTATCACTCATGAATTATTATAACACTAACATTTTACTACAAAAAATAACTTTCTTCTAAATCTAACATTGCGGGGTTTTGTTATTTTTAGCAGAACTCAATCAAGATGTATATGACGAGGAAATATATATAATCCTGATGCCAAAAATGTATTTCGATCCTAAAATGAATACACTCCTCGAATAAAAGGTTTGTTTCATTCTAAAACGTAAGAATATTTTAAATCAGTAATAAATAACTGTTTGTAATAAGAGATTTAAATACAAATACAGGATTCTCCAGTTATTCTAAACACATACTTAGGGGGTCGTAAATGAAAAAGGATGAATGTGCCAAATGTTAACATTCTCATTTCTTTTCAAACATATCGACACGGCTGCTTCAATGCTGAGACTAGAAATGAAAAGATACTTTGTATTCAGGACATTAGCCATCAACCAAGTAGATTCGCAGCTAACGAGCTTTTTGAAAGTGACCACGTGAGCAGGTTAAACGGGAATATATGGTCCTGTGTAGATACGATAGAAGTACCAACGGTGATAAACAAGTTTTTGAGCAATTAGGATGATTCCATGGAGCCCACTGATCCCATGTATCATGCAGAGCCACTGATTAAAACTTGGATCGAATTTAGCTCATTAAATATTATAGTTTTTCTACTGTTCGTTTCAATACATTTCAATAGTACTAATTTAAATTGAAATCTGAAGACATACTCGGTCAACTGCGTCCTTTTACTTTCTGTTTCTTTAGAAACTGTATTGTTTTTATTACCTCATTTTTTAAATCATTGTCATGCTGAAACAGACCTCTTCCAAAATATTTGAGTGAATGCAACATGTTTTAATGTAATGCAATAATCTTCAGCATTCATAATTCCACCAATGGAATTCTGCTCACCAATGCTACTGGAGATAATACAGTCCCAGATCAGTATATTTTCAAAACAAAATACTTTTACAGATAAGAAAAACAGAAAGAGAGTTATTGACTAAATTCACCTTTACTTTCAATTTATATGACGATTTATATGTAGTCAGTTTTGCAAAATGTAAGCGAGTATTTTTTTTAAAGTTTTATCTTAAACTTCTGATGAACTTTTCTCTATGGTACCAAGACTTTAGGAATGTAAGCGCAAGCTCTTATCAATTTACATTTGAAATGGCTAGATATAACCTAAGTTCTATCGCACTTTTCACTAGTGGAACTCTCTTTCGACTTCTTCCTTCGCTGTCAACTTTGATCTTCAAAGATTTCAATGCAATGCCAATCGTTATCATTTGTTGACTCCTGTTCTTTTATCGTTCTCTCTCCTTGATAGTGTCTTTTCTCATATTCTCTAACACTCATTAATCCCTTGTGTCTTAGTGGCTTTATTGACGTCTTACCCAATAACAAATACTAATTTTCCCTATTCATATCAGCTATAGTTTTAATGCTTACAATACAGTTCTAAATATTTCTCAACCAATACCTGAGATATAAGAAGAGCGGTTTGTTGGTCATTTCAATGAATATGCCAGTTTATAGCCATTCTTTGTGGTGCTTACATAAGGCGTTGCTTTGGTTGCTTTCATGTATTAACCCACGTTTCTTAATATTCTACATATTTTCTTTCTGTTTAAATTCACAACAGCAGCTACTTCAAATATTTTCTTGCTGGTCAATTTACTTTCTTCTGATTGCCATTTCATTTTTATCGGATTTCTTTTTCTGAGATTTATGACAAAAACAATGAAATGCGAGAAAACCAGTAAACAAAAGATCACCTACTCGCCTCAACCTTCCTTTCCCAATATTCGTGTTATACGTTCCAACTTCTGCAACAGAGAATCTTTTCTCTTGGAACAGTCGCCAGATATATTTGGATCTTGCTACCAATTCTCTGTTCCAAACTTTCTTCCTCTTTACCGAAAAGATTCTAGCACTCATATACATGGCCTTGGTGCTTGCATCCTGGATAATCTTTCAATGGCAAAAGAATTGTCATTCGAGTCCCGTTACAACTCTCTCGTGTGCTTTTGACTTTCCTTCTTACACGCTGTAAGCTATCTTCTATCGCTCACCCTCTTCTAAGCACTGCAATATATTAGACAAAATGGCTGATAGTATTAAAATGGCGCTCTCTCTTCATCCATATGCGAATATTTCTGTGTTTGCTGACTTTAATGCGCATCATGTCACGTGGCTTAAACATTCTACTATTATTGATGTTGCTGGCATTCAAACTGTCAATTTTCCCGTTGCTCAGAATGAGCAACGGACTTACTCAACTTACTCAAATCATGCATTTCCCGACACGTTTCCCGAATAAATCTGAGCAACATTTGTCTTTGCTTGACAACTCGGATCACGCTGTAATATCTATTGATATTACGTTCCAGGATCAGACAGGAAGTTCCTATTCATTAGCAGCATGCTGATTAGAATTCACTTCGTGACTTTATTCCTTGGACTGACATTTTTAACCTTCATATTGAGATTGCGCCACTGAGGTTTTGTCTAGGGTCAAAACAGACATAGATGCTTTCATTCCCTCTCAGAAATTTCAGATCAAATTTCAGTCTTCTCCATGTGACCTAGTAGCATGTTTTGCCCACGTGAACCACTATTTCCAACTATACCAACGTGAAAGTTCCATCTACAACAGAGGCCTATTCGTGGTTATAAGTAACATATGCAAACGTGTCCTCAAAAGAGGTGTTAATATCTTCTGCTGATAAAACTGAATATTTCGTCCATAAATTCTCCCTAAACTCATCTGGAGTATCCTTGCCTAACTTCCCACTTGGAACCGAGTCTCTGTTGAAGGATATGCATATAACCCCTTCTATGGTTTTTGCTATCATCTCTAATCTAGATACCCACAGCGCATGTGAACCTGATGGTATCCCTGTAATAGTCCTTAGGAAATATGCCCCCCGAACTAGTTCCTAGTCTTTCTAAACTTTATAATAAATGCCTCGTTGCCTCTTGCTTCCATGCTTGTACCGCCCGACCCTTTCAAATATCGGTCCATTATCCTAATACCACTTTTTGGTAAACTACTTGTGCTCCTAATCAATGCTGAATTAGTTAAGCATCTCACATCGCAGGGCCTTCTTTCAGATAAGCAATATGGATTTCGTTTCTCTAGGTCAACTGCTGGTGTAATAACGATTATTGCGGAGAGAATCTATTAAAGTTTGAGATAAGAATGGTGAAGTTCGTGCTGTTACTTTGGACATCTCGAAAGTGTTCGACAGAGTTTTGCATGTCGGTCTTCTTCACAAAAAGAATTTTTAAAACTTTTTCAGTTTTTCTTATCAAATAGTGAAATGAGAGTTATCCTGTACATTCACACTTCTAAATCCTTCGGAACAATGCAAATGTTCCCCAGGGCTCTATCCTTGGTTCCATGTTTTTAAAATTTTCACTGACGACCTTCCTGATAACAGCAGCTCTTGATATGATATCTATGCTGATGAAAACAACTATTTATTCCTGTCTGATCAGTTCGATCAAATTGACGTCTAATCTCACAAACGACATACAGTCTGTTTCTAACTGAGGCAAAGAATGGCTTGTTAATTCTAACGCGTCTAAAACAAAACTGCCCCTGTTAATCGTCTGAAAGACCCCTTCCTGCCTTCCATCAGCATCGCTGATGCTAACTACCAGGAGAATGACTCGTTGCGCCTACTCGAGTTAAAACTCTCGGCCAACTTGAAGTGGAAAGAATACGTTGAATCCATTGCTATCTTATATATCTATAGGTCTAGCATTTGCCAATGATTAGAATATCGCTGCCACATTTGATCAGGTACTCCTGCTATTACTTTAGAGATTCTTGATAAAATCCAAAAAAGGATCAGCGATATTATTGGTTGTGATCTGGAGTCTCAGCTTCAATCTCTTTCCCACCGACGTAAAGTTGCTTCACTTTTCCTTTTCTATAAATACTTTCATGGTAATTGTTGGAATGAGCTTCTTGCTATGGTACCCCTGTGAGGAGAGTTCGTCTTTTTTTCAGACCTGTACGACCGGTGATTGTCACGTGTTTTTTGCTAGAGTAAACTGTTTATTTTGAACTCGTTTATTTTACTTTTTTCTTATGTTCTTTTGTTGTGACATGTTTTGAAAAAGGTTTTTTAATTTATTATCCCTCCCTATTTTTATTTTTTCCTTTTTTTGCTCTTATTCTTTTATTATTAGCTTTTTGATTTTCTCCTATTTTAAAGTTTATTTTTTAATTTATTTTTTCCGTTTATTTTTTCACCCCCCGCCTTCAGCTAAAGTTTATCTGTTTATTTTTTCTATTATGTTACAGTTAATTTTTCGTCCGATTTTATTTTTCTTTGTTTATTTATTACGTGTTACTTCGTTCTTTGTTTTTCCTTTTAAATATCTAAGTTTTCTGTGTGCATATTTGATTTAATTTTCGATGTTTATTTTGTCTAATTTGTCCGTTTTTTCTTTTTGCGTTTTTCGTTTGTTAACGGATTGAATTGTTTTTTTTACGGAAGCCATATTGATTTTGTGATTTGTTACGTATTTGTTGTTTCGTATTTTCTTTTTGATTAAATTTTATTGCTGCATTATTTTTTAAAAATTATTGTTTTACTGTTGTTGCTTGACTTTCTTCGTGTATTTTTTTTTTTTTTTAGTCTTCGTACGTGTAACCGTTTTTTGTGTGTATTCCTGTTTGTCGTTTAAAGGAAAATTGCGATTGTTTATCTTCGTATATTTGATTTTTCGTTTTTTGTTCCTTTCTTAAATTTTAAAGTTTTTCTAATCTGTCTTTTAAGTAAGCTTTCTTTTTAAATAATCCTTTTAGTATCGGTACCTCCACGAGATGGCTAAAAAAATGAACATAGCATGATGAAAAAGACGCCAAATTTGACGAAAACAAAATTTTATCGTCTAAATGTTTATGCTATTATTAAGAGAAAAGATAAAAGTATTTTGGGGGGTATTTTTTTACATTTTTTAATCGTTCCTAGCACGTCCGAAATTTTCGTTAAAAATCTTTTTTTTTTTTTTTGAGTCAGCAAAATTGACTGATGGCAATCATTTTTTTCCATTTTATAAAAAAAAGGAAAATCTCAGTTTGAAATTCTTTAAATATCAGTTAGCATTTTTTCAAAACTTATTTTAAGAAAATCAGAAATTATAATGTTTATTTTAAATATTTTGAACCAAGCTTAACTTAGCTTCTGCGCCGAAAAGATGTAATTTGTAAATAAAACAAAGCAGGTCATAAACTTTCGCGTTACTTGACAGGTGATGAATGACATATTGACGGATTCCGTGAGGATAATTTGTTTTACGGAGGGAGAAATGTGAAATTATTTAGATTTAAGTGAACAAATTATTTACCTCGTTATTTTTAAGGAAAACTTTCAGCGCTCTAAGTTTTTTGTACTTAGCTTTCACCTTTACGTTTACGATGCTTTATGGAAAATATATTATAAAGAAATTAAAATAAGACTGTTAAGAGTAAGAATGGTATCTAATTAATTTATAGGTACCTTTCTTATGAAATTTTATCAGAAGTGTACATAAAATACTATAATTTTATGTACATTTACTACATTTTACCGAGTTGTTTGTATTTCCATTCATTTTATTATTAATTTTGATATTTCATTTATGGAAACAATGCCATAACTGAGATTAATATAAAAATAAAATCATATAAATTTCATAAGATGATACTGATACTTTTAGGTACCCTTCTCAGTTGAAATTAAAAAATCAAATAAACTTCTCCACACATGTTTCGCAAAAGTAAAGGCCTTAACAGCGGAGAAAAATGCTTAACGCAACTTAATTGTATTCTGGTTGGTCTTCCGTACTTTACAATTACACCCCGATTATAAACATAAAATTATATTTCTTAATTACTGCGGGTCTTCTGATTAGTAAAAACGATACAATTTACAACGCACTAAAAAAGATCTATCTCATAAGGACACTTACAAAAGTGGATGCGGCTTTTAACTAATTTTATAATATTTTAACAACTTAAATGTAAAAATCTATTATAATTAAAAAATAACAAATACTTGTATTAAAAATTCATCTTTCATCGAAATTTGTTTTTGCTTTCAGAAAATATTGTCCATATTCATAAAAAAAACTAAAAGCAAATAAAAGCATTTGAAATTAAATAATATATTTGTTTTATTGAGTTTTGTATGTTACAATTCAGAGCTGATTTTCAGGTAGGGGGGTTCAATTAAAAAGAAACATGATTTGCATTCCTCGAAGCCTTGTGTTTTTAACTATTGTAATTACTAAAGTGGACTCGATCGAATTTCTAGAGTTTTCATAAATTAGTTATGGGTGCGGGGTAATAAATATAGAAAAATATTTCTGACATGACTTTAATAAAAGAAAACATATTTGTAATAATTTCGATCATCTGTGAATAGTTTCTGGAAGTTTCATTAACATCCAACGATTATTATTTTCCAAATGAATGTGCGTCATACAAAAAAAGTGCTAAAAATTGTACATGTTATTTTACTAGTTCCGATGATACAAAAAGAAACAAGGATTTTTAAATTAAAATTCAGATTGTTCAAAAACAAGGAAAACTTTGATCTTTCCTTTTAATAATAACATAAATATTTAGACGATAAAATTTTGTTTTTGTCAAGTTTGGCGTCTTTTTCACCATGCTATGCTCTTTTTTTTAGCGATGTCGTGGAGGTACCGATTTTAGTATGACCAAATGTTTATCTTGTAAAATTTGTTTTTATTTCCTTACTGTTGAAAGAAATTCGTATTGATTCGTATTTATGTTTCATGGGAAAAAAGAAAGAAAACAAACAAAAAATACACGCCCAAAAAACAAAAAAGCCCCCTCACAACAGTTAAAAAATGGTTAGGAAAAATCTTTTTGGGTCCCGGAAAAAAGAAAACCCGCCAGATAAGAATGTTGAAAAAGATGATGATGAAAAAGAAATGATGGGTACCGAGAAGGGCCAAAGTTAGTTGAAAATGCAGATTCCTACAAAAGTCTGGGTCCTAATAATGACCCGAATTTGGAGAAATCCAAGATTTTAGAAAATACTATGTAGGCCGGATGCGGCCAAAATTTAGCCAAAGAAACCAAAGATGCAGAGAAAAACAACGAAGAAAATGCAGTGGATGTCCCTGCCGAAATGTAAAATCAACATTACGGAGTGCCTGGAGAAAGCCAAGTGTTACGCACATCTGGTCACAGCAGATGGGCTCTTGACACATCCCGAGGAACTAAAGAAAGTTGAAAAAATATTGTGTCAGTCTTTATGATGGACAAGCGCTCGCGCAAAATTTGTCGCTCCACAAAAGACACTGTAGTTAAAGCCTTGACTTTCCTGGGTATTAAAGCTCAGAGAGTAATCAAAAGGAAAGGCTACTTTATGTGGGACGTACTGTTGCCCACGCGTGCCGATTGTGAAGCTGCAACAAGGAGGGAACAAAGGACCTCATTCTACGTATTGAATATGAAGGCAGGCGGAGGACTAAGGTATCAGTATATGACGTTCCTCCTCAGATCGTCTGGGAGCACTTGGCTTGCCTATCTGTGCTAGTATGTATAGATACTCAGTGCTTCTGATGATCTGACCGATCATGATCGATAGGATATGCCCAATTGTCTGGATGTAGAGGGGCAGAAAATACCGATAATTGTCTCCGGGCGTAGAACAACTTGCTGGAAGTGTAGACAGATGGGTCTTCCTGCACATAGAAGAATGCCTCTGAAGTTCTGGCCCCCGCCCAAACAAATCCCCCTTTGGTTGAGGCGAACGATGTTTTTGGCATGGTTCCACCTTTAGCCTTTTTTGATAATGACAATGTCAGAAAACTGAATCAATATTATTCAGGGAGCCTCCCGCTTTTCGTTCACCCTCCTCCCTTTATAGAGCCCTAAAACTAAATAATTTAAAACTAAATTAAATGCAATGTCAATCTTGGACATTGGCAGCCTGTCTCCTGATGGCACCATCAGGACTGAGATGAATCAATATTGTTCAGGGAATCTCCCGCTTTTCGTTCACCCCCTGCATTTATAGAGCCCTAAAACTTATGTTCCTCTTGGACATTGGCGGCCTCTCTCCTGATGGCACCATCAGGACTGAGTTGGGTACTGGCTCAATGGGAGAGGTCATCGGTGTCCTAACTCCGGATATGTTCAATGCAGGAGAGCAACCCTAATCGGTTTTATCATGGCCCTCTGGTAATCAAGTAGGAATGTCCGAGGCCTGAGGTAAGAGTCTCGCAGGGCGATGCTCTCTCGTGACCTTCAGCGCCTCGGGGTGAATATATGCTGTGTGAAAGAGACCCGTTTTTCTTCTCGCGATTATGTAGTCATTCTGTTTCGGGGTTTTCCCTCTATTCAGCATGTTTTGATGGACGCTCGAGGGATGTCTCTTGGCTGGGGATCAAGTCTTTGAAGGCTGCATATGTTCTTTCGGCGGGTAGACTTTGCGTACTGAATGTTACCATAAAGGTAAGGCTCTTCGTCGCATTGGGGTTTATGCACCCAATGTCCATTCTGAGCGGCCTGCTTTGTTTCGACAGATCGAGCCATTTTTGACGACATCTCGTCGGGTTGTTTTAGCAGGGGATTGGAATGCCGTCCTTGACCCCGATATAACTCGTATAGGGCCAAATTCGAGTACTAACAACCGGGATGTGAAACCATTTCAGGACTTTATCGGCAAGATCAAACTTGTCGATAAAATCCCGAAATGGTTTCAAGTACCGGAATGAACACCTTCAGGGAGGTAATGTGGACTTGGACTAATAGTGGCGACTTGGCTGCAGAGGTGCGTTCTAGCTACATCGACCGAGTCTTAGTTAGGAGAGTCGATATAGAGCTCTCAGGATGTCCAAGTTTCCATTATAGGCTCGTCCAGGTCTGTGTAAGAGGGGCCGACTTAGAGTGTCACTTTAATGCAGGTTAGACATTAGGATTTTATTCTCACTGGATTGAACACTGTCAACCCTGCCCGAAATTAGATTAGTTTAGCGTTGTTTTCTTGTCCTTAGTTTCTTCATTCAAGTTAGATTAGCTAGTGGTTGTATGTTCATTAGCCCCTTTTATTTCTGCCCCCACTTTCTTTATTTTAATCCCTCCACGTTAGGTATCAGTTATGTTAGTTCTCTGGTGGATACAGGGCGTCTTTCGTTTCTGGGGTGTAAGTTTCATATTTTTTGTGTTTAAATGAGTGTGTGTTTGTGTGAGTGGTTGTACGAATCGAATGATTATTTTTATATTACTAAAGCCCCACATTGATTTCGTCCAGTTAACTGATGTTTCTGCCACATATAAGGATTGGGGAGGGGTATTACTAACACTATTTTATTTAGTTTCTTGTTAATAATTTTATTTCATATTTAAATACACATTGGGGATTAGAATTTTAAATTGTTGTTATATTCTCCCCACGCACAAGAATTCGACACATGGGGACTAATTAGAATTGCATACGGACATTGATGTATTATGGTAGATGTTTCAAAGGGATAAGTAAGTGCGTTGTTTTGGTGTAAGTAATATTGTAGTATGTTTTGGTCAGTGATTGTGGCTAGTTAAGAAGATCATCTTTTTCCTCATTTCCCCTTTTGGCCTTGTGAACAGAATAAATAATGTTCTCCGCTATGGTACCTAGACCAGTTGGATTTAAGCACAGTGCTAGATTGGCAACAAAGTATCTTCAATTTACAACTGAATTAGCTAAAGGTAACCATATGTTCTATACTAATAGTTTCTTATCTCGCACTTGTGGCTCCATACTTTCCGACCACTTTTGATCTAAAAATATTTAAATGAAATATCAATCGTTATTTAATGTCTCCCTGATTACTATTTTATTGTTGCTGCTCCTTCATAATGTTTTCTGTTTTCTAAATTGTTTCACACCCAGTAATCACTTGTGACTTAGTGGTTTTACTGCCTTGCTTGGGGTGAATTTGATTAAAAAAAAAATTAAATGCAGTTTCCAGTTTTCAGTTACTTTTTACTGTTCCCTTCAACTTTTCTGTAATTTCATACGTTGTGTTCTATCACTTAATAACTTTACAATATTTTGTTTCTCTTTTGAATCTTACAACTTATGGAAATATTTCTATATCTAAGGTTAAATTAAAAAATATTAATAACTACACTATTATATACATACATGTCAAATGTAAATAAACACTCCCGTTCGCATTATTTCTATTTCATGGTATCCCAATGTCCTAAAAGACCTCATTTCTATTGTTTCTTTTCAAAATTGATGTTCTTTCTCGTACCTAGAGAATGAGGGTAAGCAGAATTTCTAAGTTTTAAAGGATAGAATTGTTGTACAGACACAAGGATTCAGAAGGGAATTTCAGAAAACATTAATATCCCATTTGCTACAGTGAATAGGGGCAGTTTACAAATGTAGGAAAGGAACATGTACCACCACATACTGGGCAATCTAGACCCTTGGACAGGTGTCTCTGAGCTATTACAATGGTCTGTGAGGTACTGCAAAAGAGAGAAGAGTTCTGATACAGTAGCAGCTACCAATGAACAGTTCTGCGGTACGTGTCTATAGCATTGGTTATAAGGGGAGAGCTGTTTGGTGCAACCCTTTGCTCAATTCAATCAACATTACGAAAATAAAGTAACAGAATATCATGTAGAAAAAGGGTCTGGATTTTTTAAAAATTCTCGGATGAATCATGTTAGTTTAATTCTATACCAATGGACGTTTCCGGATTGGAAGAAAACTCGTTCAGAAGTTTTTCAAGAACAACTTCTAACTAAATGTCAAACACGGTGGATTTTCAACGATGGTCAAGTTATCGATTTGGAGCACTGATCGTTCAGCCTTGGTAAAATGCACTGGCTGTCGAATATACTTCGATCCTTCAGAAAGGACTTCTCCCAATTTTCTAGTCATTACATGCCTAAGGACACCACATAGCGACCCTAATGAATATTTGTTGTAATTATTTTTACTCTTTTATTCAGATATGAATATATAAGAATAAAAAATTAGACGTTTTTCAGTTTTTTTTATGTATCCAAAGATAACCGACAGCATCAATTATAAACGTATCTGACTGAAGTGTAATTTCAATTTCATAGACATTTGCGATACAACGCAATACGAAAAAAAATCATGGGAGCTAGAGGTAAATAGAGAGAGAATAGTACAAATCACTGGAAAATAAATTATTTTCTCATACACGCTAGAATTTTAACGAATGTTATCGGATCACTGGTCTGCTAGATATCATATGAACAAGAGAGAAAGTATCATATATATATATATATATATATATATATATATATATATATAAAAGTTCATCGAGTCTAGAAGAACCCTCAACAGAATGCACTGGACAGTCGTTTCGTCCTATAAGAAAGTGAATACATTCGATATAGCGCTGCTATTCACAAATTCCGTGCTGATACTCATCCAAATCGAATCGCACCCGTGACAAATCAACGGGGTGAGATTCGAACCCAGGTCTCATGGTCAGAAAGCGAACCACTCCGCCACGCGCCCATATATGCATATATAATAATAATAATAATAATAATAATAATAATAATAATAATAATGGACTCTTCCGTCGGTTTCGACGTATGAGGATATGACAGCTTAGTTGATTCAGTTATGAAATTTTGTGCGATAATCTTAAGTGGCATTTAAGACCCGCTAGTGATTTACAAAGAAGGCCACATATGGAGCAAGAGTGGGGATTGTGAGATGAGTTCACTGTTAGATCGGCTGACCTTTTAGATCTTGCTCTCGCTTCTTGAAGATTATTCAGACAAGCAGATTGAAAACTGCTTAGTCTACTAAAACACGTTGATCTCCATTCTACCCGCTCCAAGCCTAGCGCTCAAGGGTGTTATGTGGTATATTGACAGCTGCCAAGTTGCTTTTCAGCTTGTCTTTGTATCTTAGCTATGAGCGTCCTACATTCCTGTAGCCCTGATCTAACTGACTGTACATTAGAATCTTGAGTATCCTGTCATCAGACATTCTCAAGACATGACCAGTCCACAGTAACTGAGACTGTATGAGAAAAGTCTCGATTCCTCCAATATTACACCTGTTAAACAGGTCTACGTTAGATGTCCTATCTTGAAGGTTAACTCCACAGATTGCACGTAGACAGCTTTTATGGAAAACATCCAGCTGGCGTATATGTTACCTGTATGGAGTCCACGACTCTGAGCCGTACAAAAGGATGGCAAGTACAACAGCTCTGTAAACCCGAATTCTTTCGTATCCAGTGAACATATATATATATATATATATATATATATATATATATATATATATATATATATATATATATATATATATATAGTGAACATTGAAGTCAGCACTCAGAGGCCTTTTAATGCTGATTCAATGTTCACTTTTTATATTTACATACGCTCTATCCCTGATATTGATCACTTCATTCCATAAATATAGCAAACCTTAAAACTATATTTCTTCATATAAATACGTCAAAACCATTAAATGTGTTGGTCTTTACATATCTGTTTGACCTATTTTCGAAGTAAGAATATTGGTTATGTTTGAGAAGGCCCCACCAAAAAGAACATCAATGTTTTAGTGTTAAAACAAGTAGCAAGGAGCATAGAATCCAAACAAAAGATAAAGAAGACAAAACATTATTTTAAACAACTGATGACAAGTAACTTATGACAATTTAAAATTTTCATATGAGATGAAACATTGCCATTTAGAGAAAAGAAAAGCATTACAATTCATAAAGAAACGTGAATTTTACACATAGTTGTATCACCTGCTGTAGGTGGGTGTCACATCATCTGAAAATATGTTTAAAGTAAATGCAATGGTTACATATAAACTTGGAGTACACATATGTTCGCGCTTGGTAATATTTCAAATACTACAGTTTCTGTTGAATTTTACACAATTAAGTGAACTGCCATTTCCAATTGTGAATTAGAGAAAAGGAATTAGTTTCAGACGGACATATAATCATAACAGAATGTGAACATTTGTCAAAGTAGATTAATGTTAAATTATGTTTTATATTTCTTGGACATTCTCCTCTGCCAGTTTATAATAGCAAATTCAACAATTGCATACTACTCATCAAATTATTAATCATTTCTTTTACGTTACGAATATTTAAATAAAAATTCTGAACGTATCATAAGATTTGTGTTATTGATTAATAACGACAATATATATATATATATATATATATATATATATATATATATATATATATATATATATATATTATATATATATATATTATATATATATATATATATATATATATATATATAGTGTTATACTTCATATCATACACTTTCATATGTTTTATACACTTTTGTTTTATCTTGTTATGATAACCTACAAATGACCATTTTATTACAATGATTACAAAGTAACTACGCTCATTTAATAGTACCTCTATACCAACAACAGTCGTTTGAATTTTAAATTCTATCGAAAGCAGCTTACGTGTAAAATTCCAAAGTAAGATGTGTATCAACAATATTCAAACCCCATATTACTGCACAGTATATCCTCCTCCAGTATTAACACAAGTTTGTACTCTTGCATGCATATGATTGTGCAGATGGCGAATAACATAGTGCAATACCTTATTCCAAGCCTCTTGCAAGTGTTGCCACAGTAGTGTACGAGTTATAGGCGAGTTAAGTGAACGAGCCAAGTATTGTCACATCATGTCCCACATATTGTAAATGGGATGATAGATCTGGCGATTGTCAAGAAACATCCGATTTAAAAGCAATAAAAGTAAATCACTGAGTAAAAAATCACCTGTCCCTCAACCTTTGTTCAATATTTGTGGGATTCGTACCAATTTTTGTAGTGTAGAATATATTTTCCCTTGAAACGTTTCCCAAATAGTAGCGCCTTGAAAACTTATTTAAAATCTTCTATCTCGGCCAGTGAAATCTGTTTCAGATTTTCCTCCTTTTTGTCTACAATATTCTAGGATGCATATGCATGGCCTTGGTGTTTATATCTGTGAATATATCTGGTAAGGGAATCGTCTGTTGAGTCTCCGTATGATTATTTCTTGTACTTTCGACTTTTATTATTAAACTGTCAGCTATCGGTTTTTCCTTTATCGGTCTCTTTCATAAAAAAATGTAGCATATTGTACAGAATATCTGACAACATCCTTATAATAATAATAATAATAATAATAATAATCTTATCGAAAAGTGTGCTATTGAGATTTTTTCTTGGGTGAAAGACATCTCAGCAAAACCGTGAGCATACAATCTTCTTGGTTCACACCTGCCTGTTCAGTCGCTATAGTCCATAGGAATCACTTTTTCAGACTGTAACACAACAAAAGCTATTTCTGACTATTCGTAATAATTGAAATTGGTGAGGCTAAGTTTTGTTTGCTGGTAGAATGAGGCACCGTAAAGCCTCTCACAAATTTAGTTCTCGTGACACTGGCGGCTCTATATATTGTATTAAATAATGGTAATTCTTGGATCCATCTTCTCTTCACTCAGTTTAATGTGATATCATTTTTATGGATAACGCAGAATGCTTTACTCGTAAATTCTCTTCTAATTTTACTATTGATTCATCTGGAGTCATTTAGAAAAGCACTACAAACTATAGACAAATGCGAATTGTACACAGTGTTGTATCGGCTATCATAGATGGGCCTGGTAACATATCCTCTACTATGTGATATGCATATAACTTCGTCTATGGTTTCTACTGTCATATCTATATTAGATCCCCACAAAGCATCTGGACTCTATGGTGTTCATGCAGTTGTCTTAAAGAAATGTACTTCTTAACTGTCCACTGTCCTCTCTAATTTCTGCAATAAATACATTGCTGCTTCATCATTTCCAACTTGTTGCAAATCCTCTGTAGCTCTGCAGTAACTGTTTTTAAGCATTCAGGCGAACCGTCTGATCGTTCAAACTATTAATCTTCTACATCTTGTTGGCAAAGTACTAGAGTCTCTAATCAGTTCAATATTAGTCAAACATCTAACCTCGCAAGGTCTTCTATCAGGTAAACAATATGGATTTCGTTTCTCTAGGTTAGCTGCCGACGTGTTACCTAAAGTGTCTATCAAGCTTTAGTCAAGAATGTTGAAGCTCAATCTGTTGCTTTAGGTATCTCGAAGACGTTTGACAGGATTTGGTATGCTGGTCTTCTCCACAGGTTGATAGATTATATTGTTTCTAATTGCATTTTTTTATTTGATACAATCTTTTTTTATCAAACCGTGAAATGAAGTTTGTCTTGAACGGTTACGCTTCTAGATCTTTCTATATAAATACGGGTGTCCCCCAGAGCTGTATCTTCGAAGTTACTTTGTTTTTGATTTTTATCAACAAACTGCACAATGTCATCAGTTCTCAACTTGGCATCTATCATCTATCATCTATCCTATCATCATAAGTCTGACGGGTTCAATAAGATCAAAGCCACAGCTGATCTAAAAAAAATAACCTATAATCTGTTTATTGTGGGAACCTGACATACCTACAAATGGACTCTTCCACACTTATATAATGTGGTTACCAATTTCTAGTGAGGAGGAAGTCACCAAGTGTGACTCCTGTCGAACTCTCTGCTTTGCAAGAGAGGAACTCGGACGAGACTTTGCCGAAGGGCAAAGTTTCGTCCGGGGAAGTAGACAGTCCCTGAACCCGTTTATACGGGTTCTAATGGGCATATTTTTGGCCGAGCCTACGGGCTCGGAAAGCCCACATTAAACAGGCCTTGTGCCACATGCGACCCGTGTGGGGGGTTGTTAAATATCGAAAGTCACCAAGTGTGAGTCACCAAGAGTGTATCACCGAGTGAGTGTATGAATGAGTGAGTCAGGACACCAGTGAGAGATGTACTCTCCAGTCCACATATTTTGTACTACGATTCCGTGAATAATATACCGTTTAACTTTATATCCGAGTCTGTGTTATTTTTCTATGGTTTCAACCCCATAACACTGTTGTCGACAGAAATAAGAAATGGCTTGTTAATTTTAGCGCCTCCAAAACAAAACTTCTCTCCTTTTATCGTCTTAAAAACTTTTTACCTGCCAACAACATGGTTGATGCTAACCTCTAGGAGAGTTACTCATCTTCGTGATCTCCATTGATATGATTTTCAACAATTATATCGAGGCAATTGCTAAGTCTGCTGCCAGAAAAGATGGTTCACTGTGTCGTGCTAGACAATTTTTCATGCCAGAAACTATCTTGCACGTATATAAGTCTACCATTAGACATTGCGTTGAATATTGCTGTCACACTTAGTCTGGTGCTTCTGCTATATATCTATAGATTCTTCATCAAATCTAACAAAGAATCTGGAAAGTTATCGGTCCTGATCTGAGATCTTAGCCTTAATCATTTTTTCCCTAGACATTTTATATAAATAGTTCCATGTCAATTATTCTGATGAGTTAACTTCTTTGGTATTTCGACTTGACACATTTAAGAACAGTACCAGATTGGCAGTGATGTCTTATGATTTCACCACTGAAATTGCTAGATATAACTAAGTTCAATTCTAATACTTTCTCCTTTTGCACTTGTCGCTTGTGAAACTCCTTTCTGACTTCTTACTTTCCTGCAAACTATAACATTCAAAACTTTTAATGTAACGTCGATCGTCGTCATCTTTCTTTCTTAATCCTTTTACTTTATTTTATTTTCGCCTCAATAATGTTTTCCCGGATTCTTTCATTCTCAATAATACCCTTGCGTCATAGTGACTTTATGGCCTTGCTTGGGATCAATTCTTAAAATTAAAATAAAAAAGAATGGTAACAAAACGGTTTGAACAATGTTCTGGACGTGTACAGCTCTTTTCACCGAGCAAGAGTCGTAACTTATGGTAGCCCATACGATGATGCTAGGGATCAAATGTCTAGGTGAATACATTCTGAAAAACGTCGCTCCTCACATCGCACAGGCAGAACCTGCTCGCATTATCGAATAATACGGAGCGCCACTTGATCCCCCAAGTGGCATTCGAGTAACAGCAGTGGAGATATGATATGTTAAGACGTAAGTTGAAATCTGAGTAGAGGCACACTTACTCGTAGTATTCGCCAAATCGATTTCAATGGTCACATTTACTCTAATAATGTGTGCTGTTGTCGGTACATGGTCTGCACTTGCTGACAACGAATCATCTTGAGACTTGTCTGTCGTGCCTGATATATAGATGTAGAATCTCCATTTGTCAAAATCGAAACACCATCGATGTTTCACATCCAACATGCATAGCAGTTGACTGAAATGATCACTACTTGAACTTTGATATATTTATCAGAACCTCTATACCCTACATATACTGAAATACTGCAATGGTGTTTATTTTAACCTTGGTATACCAAGGTCAAAATAAGGACCATTGCAGTTTTGCAATTTTATTTTCCGTTATTATATATATATATATATATATATATATATATATATATATATATATATATATATAAATATATATATGTATATATATATATATATATATATATATGTATGTATGTGTGAGTGTGTGTGTGTGTGTGCGTGCGTGTGTGTGGAGAGAGAGAGAGATTGCGAGAGAGAGGCACAGAGGAAATAAAAAAAGAGAATAATTATGCCATTTCTTTCCGCGCGTAAAATTAAAAGCCCACTTACATAGTGTATGTATAATTATATAGATGTATAAACATATGCATGCATCTTCATGTACATACTTATATTAACGTATTCTCTGCACTTCCATAAAAGAATCACGATCAAATGTTCGATGTCAATTTGTCACCCATGGTAGTCCTTGCATATAGAAATGACGTGAGTATTGTTATTTAGCGATAGTATATTGTTCCCTAACAAAAGAGCGTATCCAATATCACAAATAATTATTATTACCAAAACAATTATGATTACTTAATTCAGTTTCCAGAATTATACTGCTGAAGATTTCTCACTATGGCCAAGAAGGGATTATATTTTTTGTATACTAAAGAATGAAAGTTTAAAAATGTTAATTCTTCAGGTTAGATTATGCTGAAATATTTTTCTGCTCTATGGTAAAGTAGTATAAAGATAAGTAAAGATAAAGAAAGTTATAAAAATGTGTAATAGTTTCCAAATAAATATGGCATCATTGCAATATAAACAATTAATTCCTTACTCGTTTTGTATAATTTTCTTAAATTATTACATTCGCAAGCCATCGTTTTTTATCAGTCACTCAACATCGTGTTGTCACATTAAAAATAAGGTATGACAATTTCTGCTATTGCAAAAGATGTTAATATTCTAGACATAACACTCTAAGAGTGTTATGTCTAAAATATTAAATCTTTAAAAAAATCAGTATCTGTCTATATTTCTGAGATGAGGTATTATGTACACTATTTACATTATCCGGACTATCATCCTAATCTTTATATTTACCACAATGTTTCAGTGGTTGCAATGTCGAACTGAACCCTTTATTTCGCTTGCTGAGGTAGACTGTTCTAGTTCTACGTGCCAGGTATTGAACTTACACTCTTTGGGTCCTGTCACTGGATCTAACTAACGCCTTTATCCACTGTGCCATGTATCCTTTTGGACATCTGTCTATGAATTTCTGGGTATTATAAACTTAATGTCTTCAGCAACCATTTTTTATCAGAGTGTGTGTTGTTACTCTCTTTCTCCATCGTGAACTGTATCGGAGGTCTTATTGAGTTCACATGGTCCAGTAGAACCTGAACACCTTCCTGGTGTGGCCAGAGTGTGAAGGTGTCATCTACGTACCATAACCATAGATTTGGCTTTAGAGATATAGATTCTAATGCCATTTCCTCAAAATATTCCATGTATATATTCGCCATTGCTGGTGATAATGGCGAGCCCATTGATAAGCCCTCATCCTGTCGATATATGTTTGATCCCATTCCGAAGTGTGTTGTTTGTGTACAGAAAGTCAACATCTCCATCAGATTATCTATTGAAATACTGGTCCGTTCTTCTAGGGATGAGTCAGAGGCCAATCAGTCTCTGACAACTAAGTTTGCCTCCTCCGTGGGTATCTTGGTGAAAAAACTCACCACGTTCAAGCTCACCATCTGGTTGGACAGGATGGGCGCATCTTTGATTATTTCCACGAAGTGGGCGGAGTTTCGGGCATATGAAGGAGACTTTCCGATCAATGGGTCAATTATATCTACAAGGAAGTGACTCAGAGGGTGGCACACAGAGCCTTGGCAACTAACAATCGGCCTGAGTTTTGTTAATCTTAGGGAGACTGTATATGTGAGGTAGATTGGTGTTATCACAGCGTTACACCAGGCTACCTCATATATACGGTCTTCCTAAGAAAAGAAACGCAATAATAACAACAAAAATTGCAATATGAGCTCTGGTAAAAAGTTATCATTGATAACTCATAGCATGTTTTTACACGTGTTATTGCTGTGATAACACCAATCTACCTGGTTATGGCAACGGAGAACTTGGAGAGGGGAATTAGCAGGAGATAACTGATAACTGACATCCATTAACTAGAACAGTCTACCCCAGCAAGCCAAAGTCTGAAGAAGGCCGGAGCATACAATAAATGTAATAAATATGGCGACAAAGATGAGACATGTAAATGTGTTAAATCTGCTTGCAGCAGAATCGTGTGATTCAAAGAAATGTAGATTGCTTCGAAAACAGCAGCCAACTGAAGAATTTCTCATGAAAGTGTCTCAGCCGGTAGTGTCGCATCGTTTATGCTAAGCAGGATTTAATCGAAGAATCAGAAATACGGTTGGCAAGCAGTATGTCAGATTTTATAAAAGAGCGTGCTTCCCAAATACGAGATATATATATATATATATATATATATATATATATATATATATATATATGTACACACACACACACACACATATATATATATATATATATATATATATATATATATATATATATATATATATATATATAATTATGTGTGTGTGTCGTAGGTGATGCTATAATTTTATGGGTTCGAATGTGTTCCTTCTATGACAAGTGTCCTAGTATCGGAAAAGTATATGTAAACACAAGTGTGCGGATTGTTAAATTTGTTTTTGTGCATGTATATACATATATTGCTATTTAATATGCGTCGGTTTGTTTGGGTTTGTATGCCTGTGTGTGTATGTATTAACTAATTTTACATTCAAAACATGATGTAAATAATGCATTTAGCATTTAATAAAATATAATTTTAATTGACACATTTTACCTACAATGCATACATTATTCATTCTCAAGGCATATTTGCGTTTTATATATATAGGGACTAAAGATCGATCAGTTTTATCAGTAGTATTTTCATATATTATGAGGTTATCGATTTAAAGATTCAAAATCATCATTTTATAATGATTAAATATAAAAAATATTCTCATTACGTAAGTAAAATGTCTTCTATCATCAAACATTGTGTCCTATGCAGAATGACACGAGTGAACAAACGTTGAAATAATTAAGGGAGATTTTACCAAATTCTTGTGGCGTCATAAAGGAATTTGCCCTCAGAAATTCAGTGAAGCGTTAAGAAACATCGACTTGCATGCATATCTCTTGTGTTTGAAAGTTCCTTCTCCTGAAGATATCAGACCATTCCAAACACAATAGTTTAACCGTCCGATATGCTATTTAATCTGGCATAACAAATGCTTTTATTCTCTGATTATGATGCAATCGAGCAAGTATCATTTGACGAACAATCTTTGTAGTGATTCCTCATCTCGAATCTTTGTACCTAGAATTCAATCATATCATCACCTGCGTTTTTTCCCATATGAAGAGAAATATCCCTGACAGACTTCAACCGTTGTCACGTAGTTTTGTCTTTATTCCAGTGGACTAGTCTAGCATGTTTACACTTGTTTGGGGCCAATTTTCAATCAAGCATATTTCAACGCAGATTTGGGCCCAGGCAAAGTCAAGAAATATATTTATTATTATACCTAGTGTAGATTCTGACACGCAATCATTCTTAATTCTTGAAAGAATTCCTTTTTTAAATCAGTCAATTGAATTCTATTCTTCACATTTATGGAAATATCTAATAAATAAGAATATTCAATCATGAATGCTTTCATTGACATTATCAAATTGGCTGAATCTTCTAATTCAACTTTTGATTAATAATAATGAGCGTTCAAATCTTACTAGATACTCTAGTCATAAAAATGTGAACAACTTAGTTTTCTGTATTTTGTTTGACATGATTTCAAATCCCATGATAGGCCACATTGAAATATGCCTTACTATCTATAACTCAGATACACACCGGTATGAGTGTTAATACATCACAAAATGACTATAGATGTATCAGACTTTTCTGAAAATATCTATCTTCTTAACTACACATAGATTATTGACTTCAAAATTGGGTACTGCAATTCTATTTCCCGTCAGTATGTAGTTATAGAAATATATAATGTTTCTCCCTTTACTTTAAAACGAATGAAACACGGCCTGTGTGACATCTTTCTTTTATTGAAAATTCGAACCAAATTTCTTAAATGTCCTAAACTTGCTTCAACACTTCTTCCCGGTGAACTTCACGCTTGACCACGCCAAATAACGAGATCGTTTTATAAAAATTTTACACAGCAACACAAAAGATTTTTCTGCAAGATATAAAAATTTTGCTTTCCTACAACTCCAAATTCTTGTGCCAGACACAAAACTTAGTTGGTAGAAACAGCAATTCTCGAAAATAGGCGCAACTTAAAAAACAAGATGAAATTTTAAAAGGAACAGCACATTTATTTACAATCACAAAACAAGGGTTGCACAAAAATGTTCTTTTGTGCGCCTCTTTGGGAAGGATAACACTTTCATGAGGTAACAAAGAGAGAGAGAGAGAGAGAGAGAGAGAGAGAGAGATTACCCACAGAAACAAGAAAAATGATATTTCACAATTGGTTAAAGAAACGGATTCACGTACAAAAATTGTTCCCTTCAAAGATAGAAAAAATTGGGAAAAACTTGGAGAAAGGATTTAACAATATGACATAAGGCAGAAATTTTTCAAATAGCACCACATCTATTCTTAACAGTATGCCGAAACAGGACGTCTCAGCTCAGAGGGGTTTTGTGTGATAAAGTTCACTTGTTTGTCTTTGGGTGTGAAATCTTCAGTCGTAAGAATTTGCCTTGTCAAGTTAGATTTATGACCTCCGACTGGACTTTCCTTTGAAGTGCAGGGTGCTATGTCAGGTCCGTTGTCGTCAACGGCACATATCTGTTGTTCTCCTCATGGGTCGGTCTCAGCCCTCTTCTCCGGCCTCAGCACTCAGCTAACCTCTGCTTTTTGCTTCTGCTTCAGCCCTCTGCTTTTAGATCGCTGATTCCAGTCATTTTTATTGAAAAATGACCTTGATATCGGTACCAGCAAAAAGTTGAAATTGGCCAGCAAACTTGTTTCTCATTGGCCAATACATATAAAAAAAATTTTTTTCCAAGTATTAAAAAAAATAATCCGAAATAATTCAAACAATATAAACAATTTTGCCGGTTTGTCACTTGAGCCTAAAAGGCCATAAAAAATGTACAAAATTTAAAACACAAACCGTCTCACCCTTTTGATGAATACTTTTCTCAAAACATGTATAAAAAACAGACAATAATACATAGATCTTCAAAATTGTTTTATAAATAATAAAATAAAATTCTTATATTCTCACCTCAAGAGAATGTGGAATAAATTTTTTTAGTTTATTGCATGTTATTATTTATTTATTTTTCATAGGAACTCCTTTGAAATTTTTTTACGCAAAAGCATATATTTAAGCAAATTTTATACACAACAGGGTATATTAATATTTAAGGGTTTTTTCTTTATATAGGAATATATTTCTAGAAAATTTTATACACACACAAAAAAGTATATTAGCTTTTTTCCATTGATTTGTTTCATAGCAGATTAATCAATTTAAGAAATCTTATTTAACCACTGATTCCATCATAGTTTTACTAATATCCTTAACTCTAGTTTTAACAAATTGATTCTTGGTTTTAATACATTCAGAAGTTAACCAAGATAATACTATCTGGGTATTTCCCTTAACAGAACCACTAGCAACTTGTATGCTGAGAAGGATTATATCTGTAACCTAATACTTTCTCTAACTCACAACCATGTTCAATAAATTTTCCATCTTTCATTGTTTGAGTTTTATCACAATTATAACTGCAAGATTTCAAATTAAAGTTCCATTCACTCATTTTGTCTATAGATTCTTGGCAAAGATACAATCGCCTTTCAGGAGAACTACTATTTTATCGCTAAATTATCAACATAAAAACTCATTTTCAAAATTTCAGTGCATTCATTTATGGGTAGCTTATTAACAATATGTTTAATCACATAATTCAATATAAACGAACTGGCAATAAAGCCACAAATTATGATAGTGCAAAAATAACAAATCAAACAAAATATATCCTTATTTTCTTCAACCTTAAGTGTTATGGTTTTTCTAATCATAACACTAAACCCTTAATGTCTGATAGATTATTAAACCTTAATGTATGATAGAAATACATTTTGTTCATATGGAATAACAATAATTCCAACAACTTTTTGGTTAGGTTTTATGCCAGCTTGGGCCGCTTCGTTTAGTGAAGAGACCCCATTTGTCTTTAGTAAACAATTAAAAATTATTTTGGAAATTGTTTGGTCCTCAGATTTCATAGATCTATGAGGTATCCAAATGTAGTAAAATTTATCAGAGATTATTCTGTAACTTAATGGCTACAGCATGGTTTTAAGGGACAGATTTAATTTTTAATATCACAATTTTCATTAGCTTCAGGAATATTACAATTCTTATCAGTGTCAGAAGTACCCGAATCTTCAATTTCAAAGAGGATACCAGACATCTCACCATTGTCAGCACTTTTAACAGCATCAGAAATATCACAATTATCGTGGCCAAAGACACTAGATAATTCATCAGTGTCAGAAATTTCCAAACCAGCAAATTCAATTAGTATTACTATATAACTTATTATTGTCAGAATTTTCCACGGTATCAAAAATTTCAGAATTATCGTTATCAAAGAAACTAGAAATTTCATCAGTCTCAAAAATTTCCGAATCATCAATTTTAAAGGACGTCATCAATGTAGGCAAAGGTGAAAGGTCTCAGCACTTCATCTATAAGCTGTTGGGAAGATGGTGCAGAGTTCCTTAAACCAATTGACATTCTCATGAATGAAGTAGTAGTTATCGCTGTTTTATGGATGTCCTCCTTGGCCACTGGTATCTGATGGAATGCTTTCATTAGATCAAGTTTGGTGAAGACTTGCAGACCCACTGCGAAATCGGGCAAGTGCGGAATTGGGTATTTATCTGGTACTGTACTAGCATTCAGCTTCCGGAAGTCACCACAAGGTTTCCAAGCTCCTGAGTCCGGTTTTGGAACCATATGAAGAGGAGATGAGTAAAGACTCGAAGAAGGTCTAATTATGCCGAGGTCGAGCATGTGCTGAAACTCACCCTTCACCAACTTATATTTATCAGGCCTCAATCGCCGTGGAGATGAATGCGTGGGTGGGCCCGTAGTATTAATATGGTGCTCAACACTGTGTCGAACGGTTTCTGTATACTGGAATGGTGTTGTAATTAGAGAATATTTTTGTAACAGATCCTGCATTCCGTTGGCTTCATGTAGAGTTGCGCTGATACTTGTGCTCGTATAGATAGATGTAATCCCTTTCCAGGTAAAGTTGGTCGTTTTATCTTCCAAAGAAAGGGAAGACATGTTAACGGACAAGTTAAAGTTGGCGAGGAAGTATGCTCCTCCGATCGGGGTTCTGACTTGGGCTATCTTGAATACCCAAGATCGCCTAAATCCCAGATTTAGGGTTAACGAGGTTTCATCCTATGTCTGGATTGAAGATCCATTCGCCGCTTGTAACGTATAATCTGTCTTTCTAGTCAACATATTAGGCTTGTCTGGTATTACACAAATTTGTGTCCCATTATCCACTAAAAACAAGTAGCTGGAGTTCTCATCTCGGATGTAAAAGAGACGACTTTTTGGTATCCCTCCGACATAAACGTCTCTACATGTTTCCCGACTGCTGTATGTTATTATCCTTAGCTGAGTTCATGTCGAAGTTACATGGTTTCATACAATGCCGTATATGTCATCCATATATAAAGTGATACCAACAGGTATTAAAAATAGGCCTGCTTTTGGATGTGGAACGTGATCTGCGCCTAGTTTGACGTGATGGACGTACCGTCGAGTGAAATCATTGGCAGTGCGATTTTGCTGGTGTGTAGCGGTCTGTAGAGCTTGTAACTGTAAGGTTAACTCGGTTATACAATCTGTAAATCTTGATCATTTTTGTGAGTCATCGACTGAAGAGACAAGAGGTTTTAAAGGTGTTGCAGAAGCAGTTTCCGAAGGTTTATTTTCATGTATTTTGTCCGTGATTTCTGCCAATCGCTGTAGGTCTAAGTCGTCCGGGAGTGAAACTAATATTTGCGACGTTTATGAACTCAGGTTATCCATCCATAGTTTACGGAGGATTATGTCAGACATAGTAAGGCTTTCATCTTTCTAAGCAATTGGGAAGGTTTATAGTGTACCAAACAAAGACTATTAAATAAATCGTGCAACCGAATTCCCTCTGATTCGCCCGTGCGGTATAATATAGCGTCCTTCAAAGTATCATACGGTTTCCCCGCCAGTATTTCGCTAAGGAGGTCTGCTACCTCTAATGCTACATCTGAGGGAAGTTTCTCGGCTACAAAAGCGTAACGAGCATGTTGGGACGTGATCTTTTTTGCATCAAAAATTGCGTTTTGTTGCGCGAACCATACTTGAACGTTGGTGTGTTTGTACGTCAGCAGATTTATGGAAATTTCCGCCTCAATATGTTTGCTGATAGAATTTTCCATTGTTTTTGTTAAAAATGTAAAAGTATTTCTCTTATAAAATGTTGTTTTGAAAATATTGCTTTGTACATTTGAACTTCGGGATCACCAATTTGTAGTGGATTAGCCATTCTGTATCGGTGACAAAATACCAATTAAATTATTTTTACTAAATCAAATGCAACAAAGACAACAACAGCAAGAGAAATAATCAAATAGGCAGATATTTGTTTTAACAGAAAATATTTTATATAACAACAAGTATACACAATATAATAAAGTTGTTTAAAACGCTTTAGAGTTCTTGGTTGTGTGATCAAGGGTAATTTAAAAGGTGTTATGATCTGGTAAGGAATTAAACAGTTTATGTTGATGGTGAAATTGAATGAAATAGATTGCTTGTCTTACTGTAGAGTTGTCTCGCTTCGACTGATATAGTTACGATTTCCTTTATGTTGTTAAGATATTGAGTGAGTTGGTTTCTGAATCTCGTCTCGGTTGAATTGCTCACTAGATGAGTTGATGTTGAAAAGAAATTGAATTCCACAAGCCGAGTTGATGTTAATAAAAATTAACTTTTAGCGAGGAAGTTGGGTTTCAGGGATTTGTGTGACGAGTTGATTATTTTAAGGAATCACCTGACTAAGTCTCGTCGAAGTTTCAAATTTATGAATTTTCTTGATCACGTCGGAGGCTCGAAAGAATGTTTACCAATATTTTGGTGCGTTGAACTTTGAACAAGTCAACTTGAGGTCAACCGTTCGGACGTTAGCAGAAACATGACATTATTATTTATGGACCAATCAGAAAGCATTGTTTCGTACTGAACTCTGGAACCGATTTTAATGGGTTCAGCACAAACTGAGAATACTTAGGTGTGATCCTCTTTTAACAGGTTTAAAACAGGGAATGTACAAATCTAATCCTACACTCGAAATCGATTCTACATTATAACCGAAAATTCGCCATAAGTTTTGAATAATTTGTAAGAGATAGAAACACCAGTAGCCGGCATTCTGGCGTTATAATTATTAGCTTACAATGTTATCAGATCAAATTTAAGGTAGGTTATGTTATATAAAAGTTCTGATATATTAAACTTAGTAGATATCTACAAACGTTTTAAAAAAGTTTTAAAAATATCATTAATGAAAGATTCCCATCTCTAAGTTGAATACAAAGTTTATCGTTACAATTCATTAAAAAATATACGTTAGGAATCATGTATAAAAAATTTGTATGGGACAGGTTTAGAGATTTAAACAGAAAAGCAAGTGTGTATTTTACACGATCAAATGAGTTACGGTAGGAGCATGCGACATGACATAGTTGGCCTTATATCATTACTGAATCAAGGACTGTTAAATAATTCTTGAATTTTTATATTTCACAAAATTAAAAGAAGAAATTCGTTCAATAAATTAATATGTTTGGTTTTCTGACGAAGAATTTTCCCTTTTTTTCTTTCATGTTTTCCCCTTGAGATTAAACAAAAATAAGTGCTTTCATCTGTTGGATAATCATTAACAACATACTTCAGCGATATTCAGATCTACTTTAATTCTTTGACAGGTAAATTTAGAATCTATAATGAAGGTAAAATTATTTGAAAACATGAAAATGCTAGATAATTCTATATTGCATTTCTACATGACATGTTATGGTAAAATGTCATGACATCTGGTTCATTTGCTTATTATTTATGAACATGCAGTTATATAAACGTTGTGTTGAAACTTATATCCATAAAAACAGATTAATAACAGATACATGCAGACACTCTATACCTATAAGATAAATTGAGGAATATTTGAATAGTTTATTTTTCATTAAAATGCCTGTAATTACTTAAGATATATAGCCATAGAGATGTAGAGTTTTAAAATTTTACAGCTCGTCAGAAGCTTGTTTTGTTTGCTTAACGGCACATCAACTCCTTATGGGTCATTTAATGCCGAAATTTAATTTTCTTGGGAGTTTTGAAGTAATAAAAATATGAGATATTATTCTGCTTTTACAATTGAATACATGCTAGATGATACTCAGCTTTTGTGCATATGCAGGTTTGTGTGAACATGATTACTAGAGGGGGTGATGTGTGCTTGATTATTTTTTTAGAAATTGTAGGATATTATATGGATTAATGACATGAAAGAGTTCTTTCATGTTGATTGTTTAGCTGATTTTATTTAGCAGCATATTAACCTCTGAGTTATTTAATGCTAAAATCTAAAATTTTGAATACACTTCATGGCTTCAACTACAGATAATATGTATTGTTGGTCATTGTGCTATAAAATGAATTGTTGGTAATTCTACTATAAAATGTATTACTGGTCATTGTATTTCTGATGGTATATTTTATATAAAAATGTATTGCGGGTATTTTATTATAAAAATGTATTTTTATACTTTCACAGTGTTTTGTTTTTGCTTGAGAGTTTGCCCATAGCTGGAACCCTAGCAGGTACTACTACCCAGTATCCTGGTGTACATGAGAACAACAGCAGTTAAGAGGTGGTTCAACACTCCTCAAATCCCCCATTTATGACTCCTGCCACTTTATGTCATGCCCAATCAGTTCTTTTTTATAAACTAATCACTTATTACAACGCCAATGAACTTTGTGCTCAGATATAATCATCTGCCTCAATATTACTTTGTTAAGGTAATCCCTATTTAGTGACTGTGGGATTATTAGTCAACTATGTTTCTGATCAATTTCCTTTTGCATCCTATGTTATGGTTTACGATTTGGATTCATATCTACCAATTTGCTGAAAATATTTCTAATTAAAGTCAGTCTTAACAAAGAGATTTATAGAAAAACGTCTTGGGATTAATATTTGTTTCGCTACCGACAAGCAGATAATCGTTTTGCATATTTATATGCCTTCTACTTTTTCAGTCAGCTTTGATTGACGAGGTATTGTACAGTTTACCAATTAGTAATTCTAGAAATATCGTGTATAACGAAGTACTGTGATACCAATTACAATTGACTGTGTAGCCACGCTCGGGGAACAGTCAAGCTTACTTAGTCCTGCTTTTGAAGAGTCTTCCATAGACCTGGGTGCAGGACCCGAGTTTACGTCTGTATCCCGCTAGCAATGCACTATAGATGTAGTAACTTCTACCATTGTTTCTCTTGAAATATTAACGAACCTATTAAGAATTCCATTTTTCTGTTTATGTTCTCGTGGGATCTTAGCATGTGTATATATTATGGGGGAAACATTACAATATATTTATTCGTGAGTAAATTAACTGCATTTCATGTTTCTATTATCATGTATAAATGGATATATTTTAATTCCGTTCCTTTGACCTCATTCATATTCTAAAAATCATTGTAACTTCTTGAAATTCTTTATAAGAACAACAATAATTCAAAAAGTTTTTGAATAAAACTAGATGCAATGCAAAAAAATCATGTCTATCTATAATGCACACATAACATACATCTCCAGATTACTCATGACCTATGCCTCATTTGAGAAAAATTAAAGCAAGTAATTCTGATATTATCTTTCATGTGTGGAGAATATGTAGAAATTATATTTACTCCATTATTATTATTATGTTTGTCCGTGCCTACATATGCCGTATGCTGTTGATGTAGAAAATATAAACTTCTCGAAATAAAGTAAATCAGTTATTACAAATAATAACAGATGAGTTTAAGACGCTTGAAAACCATTATACAATGACAATAAATGACAATCAGTTTATACTTGTGTATTTTTATTAAAGTGCCCCGATTTAAGAAGTGGATACGAATTTATTCAATTATATGGTCACAAAAGCGGGTCACCGAGTGTGGATAGAACGTTACTGCCAAAAGCAGAAGATTAGTTTCAGGTAATCGACATCATTCAAAACCATTTTACATCCAAATATTTGAATACGTCGCTGTAAAATACAACTATGTTGTTATCAGTACACTAAAATATATCCTGTTTCATATTCCTGTTATAGCCTAACAATGTGTTTTCACGTGTAACATAATCTATGATAGTCACCTTGTGTACGCTTTAGTAAAATTATTTATCCTTACTTCCAGAACGTGATTACTAATTACTAAGTAATGAAGCATGTTATTTGTTAAATCTCCAATATAAATCTATCCTACTTAGTCACAACAATTTTAAATGACTACATACTAAGAAAAATGCTGTTTGATTAACTTGTATAATGAGTTTTAAAATTCTATTACGTTACGCTTATATAAACTTTATCGTTAAGTGTAGGAGTTTTAGGAAAATCTTCAACAAAAATGAATAATAAATATATAAAATAGCACAAGTCAATGTGTTTCCCATCAGATTGATTTAATTGAAATAAAAGAAACAAACTACACATCCGCAAGCGTTTTGAATATAATGATATCTCTTGATTAAAAGATTTTGTCTCAGTCTGATTAGCTACATAGTGAATTTCATTAAAACTCCATAACTGAATTCGCAATTACAACCGAAGATTTGAAAGTAGTTGAAATATTTATAGAACTATATTTATAATATTTTCAGAATCATTTAAAGAACAAAGATAGCAATAGTCACAGTACTTCTAAACAAAGGCACACTAATGCTATTATTATTCACGTCTTTATTCAGCTTTTATGTCCTCCTTTTATATTAAAGATTTTAATAGTATAATAAAAAATGGATGAACTAAAAGAAAGAAAAGTTCCGTTAAAGTGTTTAATTTTCCTACTTGATTAGTGGTAAAAGAAAAAGAAATGGTTAGCTAAATTTTATCCATATTTGGAACTTGATAGCAGCTCGCAGATCATTTTTCATGTTACAGTGCCAATTACTAATAACTCAGTTAAAGATTTAAAACTTCCCAAAGCACACATAAAAAAATATATTTAAAATGCATGTCAACTTAAATAACACAGCAACAGCTTAAAAAGAAAAATTCAGTAAAAAGAAAATTTGGACATTATTCTTTGTATAATTCAAATATGTTTTTATATTTTAAATATCAAAAGGATAAAAGCTTTCAGGTATCTACAGCTTGATTTTATACAGATATACTTGGTTTGTATCATTTTTCTACTTTACTTACATGCATGTGACATTTTTGTACTTATATATTTTGCTTGGAATTATTTTTCTTTCTTCGGGATTATACTCAATTTCATGTGTAAGCGTACATCTTGAATTAGACAGGAAAATATTTGGAACTGTTGCACCATTATTATCTTCTTTTTTTAACCTTAAAAATGAATATTGCACTAAAAATATTCTTTGGCCGTCAAGTAGTAGGTCAGTGGGACTGAACAGAGAGAAAAATCGACAAGAGATATGCATCCTCTTATTACTGTAGTAGTAGGTCTGAAAATGCCTGGAGCCAGGAAAAGAAAGAGACTAACATGAGATATATTAATACTTTTTTTCTGACTCCGTTAGCATGATAAAATAAACATAATGTAAGAAAGAGGAAATGAGTATCTGAGCCAACAAGCAAAATGTATATATGAAGATACAATTTTATCTATGAGTTTTTTAAGGTATGTGTAAATGATAGCATAAGTTCAGTTAACAGATTCATTTTAAGAGAAATCTACTAATCTTTGTCTTTGCATGTAAGCTGATTGTTCTGAGTGTATAGTGCATTATTCAGGTAACATTTTCGTCTAGATTAAAGTCTCTTTATATTTTAAGCGATTCGTTGTTTCTTTGTTTAAGCGCTCTCTTTGGTTCTTTATCGAATACATTTGTGTAATCTATGAAGAGTATTACATAAGTGTTACATTTCTACTGCTCGGTCTGACAACCTTCTAACAAATTGCATTTCTTGTTCCAGCTTGTACTAAACTCACGTTATTATCCTCGTATAGCCTAATTAATTGACTTATCATCAAACTGTTCACTTATTCACACTTAGTTAATGCAATGCTATGAAATTTGATTTACTTAGGTCATGCGATATGATATATTTTGATTTACTTAGGTCTTTCGCTGTGATATATTTTGTTTATCACTACACTGCAGTAATCTGATAAATCCCCAAATTATCTATAACTGTTCATTCCATACTGTATGTAGTGTAAGTTTCCTTTTTGTATGGAAGTGTTTGTCTATCATCATCGTTCCTGCTTTTGTTTTTATACATCATCGCGAAGATAATATTTTCTCTCCTTCTATTACACTGATTATTTTCCTGCCTGCTGCATTTCTGCATATTCCCGTACTCTATGTATTTATTCGTTCTTACATGTATCTGAAAACTTCCAGAAAATTGATTAGACGAACCAAGTTCTTTTTATGGTTGAAGTCATTTTAATATTAATGGGATTAGGGAAAACACAAATTTAAACCTACATTTACCGAGGAGCACCTTGTAACATAGTTGTGCTAGTTAATTTTACGGAAACGGGTTTGCTTGAAGAGTATATAATAAATTATTGCTGTAATCCTTTTCTGTTATAACAAAAATATCAATACAACACTGATGAATTAAAATAAGAATAATATTCCAGTGATGATATATTTATGATGTTAATGAATTTTAAAATGCGTTGAATAGATTATTTTTCCTCAAATTAAAAATAAATAAATACAGCCGTATTTACAAATGAATTGGCCAACTTTAAAATAAGAATACATGAGTCACAAGTCAATATAAAGCAGAGTACAGTTTCTGTACTTACTAGAGAATCTGTGCTCTGCTTTATATTGACTAATCTTCTCACGACCATGACTATAACTCTGAAAGTCTCTCTGGAAGAATCGATTAGAATAGGCTTTTCTTTTTTCTCGTCACTTCTGCAAATACTATGTCAGCCTATGTTTGCTATTTAAAAAACTTTAACATAAATTTGAAGTCACATGTCTGTTGCCAGATAATGTACTCTATACAGATTATACTTAATTTTAAATGTGACACTGACGAAAAGCTTTGACCATAGGAAATTCCCGATTATAGTTTTTAGTTATTTATTTAATTTGCGGATTTTATTTTTCAAACAGATCATTCAACTAGCAGGCATTTTACAACATAACAAAAATACCTGACTACTGAAAAATAATTTGAAAAATTATTCATTAGGAATTTAATTAATCTCCTTCTTCTATGTGCCGTGTCACTTCAGGACGCGACCGATCATGATTTCCTAACCGTTGTAGCCCTTAGCAATATTTGCCTTTTTACTATACCCCGCTCCCTGTTCTGCCACTACAAACACGTTACGTGTGTTACTCGCTGTTTCATTCTACGCCACTTCCCTTCATTATGTCTTGTGAGTGTCAGATTCTCCAAGTTTCTTTCGTCATTATTTGTCCCAGAAATTTCAACTGTCGCTTTCTGATTCTAAACGTCCTTTTTGTTTCATTTTTCTTAAGACTCCTCGTTGCTTACGCACTCCATCCATGGTATTCTTGGTGTTCTTCTGTAGAATCACAGTCACCTCTTTATCTTCACTGCCATACAGTATGATTGATATTACTCTTTTCTTTCTTTCTAATAAAATTTTCCTGTTTCTTAATACGTTGCTTGGCTTTTAAAGTCATCTTTCGCTATTCTAATGCGCCTTCTAATTTCGGTGTCAGATTTTCTGTTCTCTATTAAATCACTTCCTAGATATTTAAATCCTCATACTTGTCTCATTTTGATGCCTCCGATTTGTAACTAGTATCTTGGCTGTTCCTCTTGTTGACAACCATATATTCTGTTTTCTAACAATTGATGTTCAAACTTGTTCCTCTTTTCCTTTACTACATTTTTCATGGGTTCCTGCAGTTGCTTTTCATTGTCAAAACTGTATCTTCTGCATATTTTATGTTGTTAAGATTGTGCCCTCTAATAATAAATCTTGGTAGAATTTTAGTTATCATTCTAGTAAATATTCTAAATTTTCATATCTTTCTCAAATAAATCAAGTTGTCACGTAATTCAAATATTGCCTTATTGCAATTGTCGGAGCCTCGGTCTACGATCGTTAGTAATTATGACGGATCGGTAATAAAGAATATGCTTGTGGTAAAATTTCAAAGTGATTCTCTTGTACTCAGGGAAATTGTAGTCCAAAATGGATAATAGGTGACAGTTCTTCACCTAAGTGATATTATATGGAAACTATCGGCCTATCACGGAAAATGAACAATGAAATTTCTATGGCTAGATTTGAATTTTTATAAACGCTTAGCCGTTCGTAGCCAAATTGGTAAGTCAGTTGTCTTGGATCTATTTCTTTTATCAAACATTTCTTCTCTATATATTTTAAACCTACGCCTATTATTTATGTCTTAAAATAATGTGACTCATAAAAGAAAGTAGCAACAAACACATTCTCGGGTGTATACGTTGATTTCATTTATATATTCTCGTTTTATTTATTTATTTTCATGACAGTATATTTCAAGAATATATATGCTCTTTTACTTTTCGTTCATCCAGCCAAAATTCAATCTTTCAATGACAGAAAAAGCAAGAGAACTCGAATAATTGCACGGATTTTTTTTTGTTTTGTTTTTTGTTTTTCGTATGTAAAAACAGGAAGGCAAGAACTGGTCGTCTTTTATTCTTTCGGAGATAAACTCTATAGTAGGAGGCAACCAATGGCCCAGTGTGTCGCCAGAGAGTTACTGACTGTTCGTCGGTTCCTCAGTGCATTCAGTCAGGAATATATTTCAACGGTGATTATGCAAGATTAAGGATTAAATCCATTCAGAGCAAAAGTGATGGCGAAGTAAAGTCTGTAATTCTTATTATTCCATAATGAGGTTTTTTTGGTGGTGGTGGTGGTGGTTTTGTTTTTTGTTTCTTACGGAAACACCATTTTTGTTGATTTTAAAGGAAAACTAATGCGATTGTCCAGTCTGTCTTTTATGTGCGGCAAAATTACAATATAGCGTTGCCATTATGTTAGAAACTACTTTTTCGTCAAGTTGAAAAATTGACCATTAACGCAATGGGTGCATCTGATAGTAGAATATGGTTTATTACTTACATCATGGAGATTTCTTAAATAAACTTAATGAAAAGTTAAAAAAGTAGCATAGTGTAGAGTAACGTTTCATTAGTCTGTAAAGGAAATATTCTAATCAGCCTAATCAAACCAAAATAACTAACGTTGCTGTTAGTTATTGTGGTTTGATTAGGCTGAACGTGTCACAAACATCAGTTACGAATTTAGATATAATGATTTGCAAATGATGATGATAATGACCCATGAATATGAAATGTAACTAAAGATTTTTAAGTGCGCGTATTCGTGACACAAAACCAAGTCAAAAAATAGGATGACTCTTTCTGTTATAAAATTGAATACATTTTCTAAAGAATGTAGTATTTTAAACGAACAAACAATTTAAATTTTAAATTTGACCCTCTTGCAGTCAGCGAAACGACGGTGTCCGTATTAATATATAATAATCTATAATCTATAATCAAGTCATATAAAATAATTAAAAAAATAACTTGTCTTTCTCTTCATGTTTGATTAACGCATGAAATCTTGACTTTCTCTCTTTTCGCTGATCAAGCGAATTGTTCGATGAATTTCATATTTCTTAACATCTTATACTTTAGCAGCACTATGAAAATCACGCTACTCATGTCTCCCGATATTTCGTTGCTGTTGTATAATTCGTTTATCAAGTTAAATTTATCAGTCTCTAATTATGATATCAGCATCTCCATGATTAGACATACTGTAAACAGAAAGATCATTTTTTTATAGGAAAATAATAATTTTCTATAGGCATCAATCAAAATAATTTGTTACGCGGTCCAAGGCAGTTTCCCGATTCTTAACTTAAATCTAATTTACTGTGGAAAAAGTTATTTTCTGCGTTTAGTGGGATTCAAAGAGAACACTTCATTATGATGTGCTAAACTGGACAAACTATTACTGTACAGGTTATTACTCTACAATGTGGCACTACTAGATTCAATGTCGTATTGCACCGGTCCACAGACGTTTCTGGATGTTCTTCTAAATAAGTTTTATTACTTGACCATTCGCTGTGCACCATTAAACCCATTTTTCTTCGCGCACGTTGCGTGATCCAAGTCCATATTTTACGAAACTTATTCCCTTCCTTCTTTTGTGTCTCGCTCTTTAATAATAATAATGATAATAATAATAATAATAATAATAGTGTCTTGAGATTTACTCTGTGACTTGGCATTTTTTAGTGTGTTGTAGAACCTAACTCTTTTTAATGCTTTTTAATGCTTTCTGTATATACCACTATAACCACATTATTGAATGGCTTCAGTTTCACCAGAACTAATATGTCTGATAGTTGCCAGTATACTAATAGGTTCTTTCTCTTGCCTCTGTCTAATAGTAGTACAACTTGATGGACTTCGATGACCCTTCTAAAAGCTCTTATATTGTACGGCTGAAAATAGCGTTCATCTGTATTTCCCCAAATTTAGTAGCAATATTTGTCGTTTGCATTTTTAATGAAGTATTAACTTAGAATGAAGTACTTGCAATCCTTGTGATTTATCCGTCTTACAACTATGTTGCTATCTTTGGTGACAGAATAGACAATTAGAATTTTTAAAAGTCACTACAATCGTTAAAATGTAATTTACCATATCAACTGTATCTTTAAAATATTTAGACTTGATGAACTAATTCATATTTATATGACTTCAAAATATTTCCACCAAATGACAAACGTGTAATATCACAAATAATCCCGGAATTAAAAGAAATGGGGGTAGGGAATATAAAAGAGGGAGAATGACCTAATACAATTAATTTGAAAATGCTTCATCCCAGATTAACTTTATTGCAAAATATTGGCCTGTTTTCATTATCCACTCTGAGACAGTGTGAAGAAGAGTATATTTTTTATTTTGATGAGCTCAAAATAAACAAGGTTTCTTGTTCAATAAACTGATCAAGTTGATTTGGAAAAAAACACGTTATTAAAATAAAACTAGGGAAAATTTTTATACTCTTTATTTAGACTATGATAATTCTGACTCAATTTCATCCTTGAAAGCAGATTATAGATATACTTTTACACGTTGAAGATCAAATTTGAACTTTTACCAAGTTTTTTTTCTTTTAATCATTACTTCCTTTATTTTTCTGAACAGCAGGTTCCACTCAAACTACTTAAAAATTCTAAGGTTTATACTTGAAATAGATTTGACATGAATTACAGTTTTTGTTTCAGCAATTTATAATTCTTCATTAGCATTTGAAACTCCGTGTGTTTTAATTTATTTGGAATAACTTAACATTAAAAGGTACTTAACATATGCCGACATCCGTCCTCAGTAAGAAATATATTGAGCATACATTACATATTGCTCTCAGAGATATTTTCCTCAAGAGAAAATTTTGATTCAACGACGTTTACATTTTTTAATTAACTAATCACAAGATCATGATGCTGGGTGATAAACGTGAACTAAGTCAGAAAAGCGAAACAACATTCAAAATCTACTGTAACGATTCACCTCTTGAAAACATCAAATAATGATGTTTTATGCTTTTTGGACAAGTTGATCCTTAAATGTTTCCTTCAGCATTCGCTCTTCAATATCCTACCGGATTTTAAAAGAGTTGTCTCTCCACGATTACTGTAGTCTTTTTTCTAGACTTTTCAAAGATGTTCTCGTTGCTTTGTTAACAACTGCTTCATGTTCCAACTATTCTTGGGTTCTGTGGCAATGTCGATATATTTATCTAGATTTTCACTTTTTATTCCATGGTCTACAGCGAAATCTTGAAATATTTTGGCTTGGTTTTTGTAATCTGTTTAAATGTCTCAGAAAACGTACCTTTTTTATATCATTGATGCTTTGTATCGTTTCCAATGTATCGCCTTATTTACACAGTCATGCTTATTCTTGAATTGCTTCCAATTTGATACATTTTCTGAATATTAGATTCACTCTCTCATACTTAGTTCCACGCAGCCTACGTTTGCTGTTTTCCTGCGTTTTATTTATCTTTATATATGTTGAAACTTGACTAATGCATGGAATAATAATTCAAACACAAAATGTAGTTAGAATAAAATGTATTGAAACAAGAAAGTGTACACAATATTTACATATAGTCTTTTGTATATTCCTGGGAAGACCGTTCCTGGAGAATGTGTTGACTAAGTCGCAGTCGGACAGAGTCTCTAGTTGGATCTCTTGATTTCCCCCCCTGTCTTCCGGTACCAACCATATTTATATCGTCGGTACTCCGCTATGCAAATTAGGTGGATCCTACCACAACACCCCCCTCCCAAGCCTTGGAATCCCTTTTGGATTTCAAACTGGCTTCCTATATGGGATGGTGATTATGGTTATTTCTTGTAGATCCCCTTTGCATACTTCATATGTATATGTCAATCTGCTTAATTTTAATATCTTTTCAGTTTTGGGTTCACGTCCAATGGGTCCGTGAACTTTCGTTTCCTACCGGATCTTCTCGGTTCAGGAGCACTCTGCGGAGGTTCTACTTGAAAAATATTATACATTACATCAATGGGATCTTCCTCCTCATCCGGTATACTTTCTTCATGCTCTAGAACGTAACATTTTTTGAGTTGGTTCTGGTGCCTTTTATGAGTATTCTTCGGCCCTTTAATTATGTAAATCAGGTCACTGATTGTCTTGTCCACTATGCCTCGCTCCCAGAACTCAACGTTGTTTCTGTAGCACTTGAAAAACACCTTCTCTCCGGCGGTGTATCTTTTTCTAGCTGTATACATAGTGTTCTTTACTCTATTTCTTCCTGGCAAAAGCTTGTCAAACACTGACTTAATTTTCCTAGCGAACATTAGTTCAGCTGGTGCCATGTTTGATTGTGTTCTCTGGTTTGGCGTGATTCTGTATACTTGTAGGAATTGCTGAAGCGCCTTTTCCGTTGGAACTCCTGAGGCTTTCTTCAGAGCGCGCTTTAACGTATCGACAAATCTTTTTGCGAGTCCATTGGATCTCGGATGATACGGCGGCGTCGTTATGTGGTTAATTTGATATAACTCACAAAATTCCTTAAATTCTTCAGAAGTGAATTGTGTACCATTGTCACTCACAATACACTCTGGCACACCGAACCGTGCAAATAGTTCATGCAAAAAAGTTGTTGTGGTCTTGGACGTAGGCTTTTTGCAGCGTAGTACTTCCGGCCATTTTGTAAAACTATCTACCACTATTAAGTAGTAATAATCTTCTACTGGACCAGCGAAATCAATGTATAATCTTGTCCACGGATGATCCGTCTTTGGCCATGGTTTGTGTACTATAGGTGGTGCCTTAGCTGCTAACGCACACACTTTACATCGATGAACCATGTTTTCGATATCCACATCCATCCCTTTCCAATATACAAAGCTTCGGATTAAGCTTTTTGTTCTATTAATCCCCGGGTGACCCATATGAAAGTCCCGTAGGATTCTTTTCTGCAACTTTTTTGGTACTACTACTCTCTCACCATATAATAAAATTCCGTCACAAATTGAATAAATCTCCTGCACTTTTTGGTCATTTGCTACCATTTTGCTTTTTATTTCTAAAATGAAATCATCGCTTTCAGCTTCTTTTTTGATTTCCTTTGATGTAACCGGTAGCTCTCTTACAATGTTGTTTACCATGCTTTTCACCTCATAATCTGCTCTGATAATTGCAATAATTGATTCTTCGAATCTTTCTTCTTGACTCGGTACGAGTCTTGATAAAGTATCCGCATGAATTATATTTTTGGATGATAGGTGCTTTATGTGAAAATCATAATTGAGAAGAATGGTTCCCTATCTTAACAGTCGATTTGCCGTGTAAACGGGTAACCCTTTCTTTGAACCAAAAATAGTGATCAGAGGTTTATGATCCGTTTCTAACATAAAATGTCTGCCGTAGATGTATCTATGAAATTTTGTTATGACAAAAATGATACTCAGCATCTCTTTTTCTATCTGTGAATAACTTCGCTCTCCTGGCAGTAATGCTCTCGAAGCATGTGCAATTGGTTTTCTAGAACCATCTGGCATTATGTGTTGAATACACGCTCCTACCCCGTATGAACTAGCGTCACTTGCCACTACAATATCAAGTTTTGGATTGTAATGGGTTAAAAAGAGGTCGGACGTAAGCATTTTCTTTATTTCATCAAAGGCTTTCTGACATTCTACCGTCCATTCCCATGCCTTGTCTTTTTTTTAGTAGTTCATTCAACGGAGCTCTTAGATTGTACATTCCTTTAATGAACGCTTGATAATAGTTTGCGAGTCCCAGAAAACTCTGTAGTGTCGCCACGTTAGTGGGCGTCAGCATGTTTCTAATCGCAATGGACCTTTCCGGATCTGGAAATCTGCCATTTTTGTTGATTATGTGACCTAAATACTTAATTTCCTCCAAACCAAATTCGCACTTTGATTCTTTGACTTTAAATCCAAAGTCCTGAATCTTTTTAAATACTTGATTGAGGTGCTCTCGATGTTCGTCGACTTTTGCACTCCTTACTATAATATCATCTAAGTAGGCACACGCAAAGTCTAAATCCTTCAACATGACGTCCATGGCTTGTTGAAAAATGGCTGGTGCCACTTTAATACCAAAAGGAAGCCTGTTGTACTTGAATAAACCTCTATGCGTGTTTATCCCTAGTAACTTCGAACATTCCTCTTCGACGGGAATTTGGAGATAGGCATCTGATAAGTCGATTTTTGAAAATATCACTCCGCCATTTAGCTTGTTAAAAATCTCCTCCGGACTCGGTAACGGGTAATGGTAGTCCTTAATTACCGAGTTCAACCCTGTCGAAAAATCAACGCAGACTCTGATTTGGTTTGATTTCTTTTTTATGCACACAATCGGCGCAGCCCATGAATTAGATTCTACTTTTGAAATAATTCCCATTTTTTCCAACCTATCAAGTTCTTCGTTAACTTTCTCTACACTTGCGAAAGGCACGTTACGTTTCTTTTTAAAAATAGGCATAGTGTTTTCCTTTAATTCAAATTTAGCTTCAAACTTGTTACATCTTCCAAGACCAGGTGTAAAGGTTTCCGGAAACCTTTTCTTTAATTCATCTTTAATGTCCTGTCTTGTTTGCGTATTACTTTCTACTTTTCTACAGCATGAGTTTAACGGTTTATCCCACAATTCGAATGTTTCAATAAAATCTGTGCCCAACAAGTTTTCTCCATTTTTCAGAATGAAAACTTTTATTTTTTTAACGATCCCGTTCAATTTCATGGGCAGTACAAACTCTCCTTCGAAGTTAATTTCCTTTCCAGTTACCGTTCGAGCGAGTTTCGTTGACTTCATTATTGTAGATCTTTTTAAAATTTTCCATGTTTTATAAGTTCATTATTGTTAAATCTGACCCCGAATCGAGTTGAAATTTGATATTCTTTTTGAATATTTCAGTCGTCACATATTTCCTCAAATCTCTATCTGATTTGATATTCGAATTTGTTTGTCTAATTCGGCTATTGAATTTTTTCGTTTTACAACACGATCCTTTGTGACCATTCTTTTGGCACACGAAACATTTCTTATTTCTATATGGGCAATTTACCTCCCAATGTCTTTCGTTACAACGTCTGCAATTATATGGTGGGACCTTTTTTCCATCCTCGTTCTTTTTATTTTCTTGTCTATTTTTAAAATACGCCGAATTTTTTCTCCAATTTTTCTCTGATGGGTAATTTGACTGTTTTTTTATTTTTTTAATATAAGCAATGCCAGCTTCTTCGATTTTTAGCGACTCTTTCTTTAAAGTTACGGCCCGTTGACACTCCTCTGCTAACTTTTGCAGGGTAAGGTTTTGTTCAGATTCGAGTTTAGACAAAACTCTACGTCTTATTTCGGCACTCTTACTGGATACCAGTCCTTGAGCAAAAATTAAACACTTGAATTCTTCAACCGTAATCTCTGCCAATCTGAAATTGTCACAATGTCTATTCTCTATAGATGCATATGTTAAGTAATCCTGATCGTCGGATTTAGAGACATTCATGCATAACCATCGCTTATGCTAAAGCGACATATTTGCTCCAAACAGCTCTTTTAGCAATTTCACTGTTTCCGAGAATTCCAATTCAGTTGTTTTTCTCGGTAGAATAAAATCTACAAATTTGCTATGTTCTGCTGTGCCTAGCTTTCTTAGTAATAGACTGACTTTTCTTGAATTCGACCAATTTTCACAGTCTGTGTAGAAAATATCTTCATATCGTTTAAAGTACGCTTCAAACGTTTTTTCTTCGTCTGGCACATAGTTGAAAGTTTCCAGCGAATTAAATATGGTGTTATTAGAATATGAAGCATTTCCTTCATTTGCCTGATAGTTTTTTAATTTCTCCAGTGTTAACTTTTAAATTTCTAAAAGTCTTTCCTCTTGCTTTTCTTGATATTTTTGCAGCGCTATCTGTTGTTCTTGCTGTCTTTTATCTTGCTTATCTTGATATTTTTGCTGTGCTATCTGTTGTTCCCTTATTAATAAGGCAAACTGTTCATGCTGACGTTGTTGACTCATCTGCTGGGATTTGAATAATTCAGATATGACTTTGGATAATTCATCCATCTTTAGCTGATAGTGTTCATGCAACAAAGAATATACTTTTAATTTGTGTATCCACGGATATCATATAAGCTGACCAAAAAAATCGAAACAACGTACGACTTTTTAATTTTATGTCTTGCTTTTACATTCCCGCCCGTGATAATCAACTTTGGTGGGTTTTTTTTGGGGTTTTTTTTTTGTGAACAGAGACCGTCGGACTTTTTTTTTTCGTTTTCGACTTCTGTTCGCGTATTTTAATGACAGCTTCTGATTTTATTATCAGAGGTACTTTGTCACTATATTGTTGAACAAACAACAAAAAATAATTTTTTAAAGTTCGTTACCTTTCAAAGTCGACACGGTGTATTTGTGATCCTTTTACTTCCATGCATGTTTTTGTAGTCGGCCAGTTTTTTTTTCTTTTTAACGGGTGCCTCGTTGTAGATAATTTTTTCAATTTAAAATTACTGTTATTTGTTTACGACACCTTTCAAATTTTTCTGAGTGAACGTTCCTTTATGCTTAGTCGTCCTTTAACGAGTTCTACATATCCAGAAGTTCAGAATCCTTTGTCGTTACGTTACAGTTGGACTTTGAATTAATAATTTTTTTTTCAGCCTGTGTTCTTCAATGACTTATCCCAATTGTTGAAAACTCTCAATTATTAATTCTTTTTTTTTTCCGTATGGTTCGTTCTACTTCGTCGCCATTGTTGAAACTTGACTAATGCATGGAATAATAATGCAAACACAAAATGTAGTTAGAATAATATGTATTGAAACAAGAAAGTGTACACAATATTTACATATAGTCTTTTGTATATTCCTGGGAAGACCGTTCCTGGAGAATGTGTTGACTAAGTCGCAGTCGGGCAGAGTCTCTAGTTGGATCTCTTGATTTGCCCCCTTGTCTTCTGGTACCAACCATATTTATATCGTCGGTACTCCGCTATGCAAATTAGGTGGATCCTACCACAACAATATATTTATTCTATGTCAGAGTGAGTTCAAGTGAATGCTGTAAAAGTTGTTTTAACGTGTTCGGAGTCAATTTTGAAAGCGATAAATTACGAAAAGGGGCGAGAACGCATCCTATGTTTACTTATGTAATATTTATAAAAGCTCACGAGCAAAACAGATAACCACCCTAATATATGTTTAAACAAACTGAATGTAACCGAAATCAAATAATAACAGCACGGAGCAGTTAACGACAGATTTCTTGTATGTTTTGTTGAAAAGAAAAACGTGATAAACGAAAGAGCACAATTTAACACTAAAAGCAAAAAATATCAGTACAAATATAAGAGCAAATCATAAAGGGCTGAATATCTTAATTACGAAGCTTTGCACAACGAACTGATTAGAGTCGACCTTTTAGATGTACGTGCGTCTGAAAGAATGCAGTTGAACAAAGATATCTTGCTAGAAAACGTGAGATAACCAGAAGCATATAGATAGTAACAACATCCCTTGTAGGGATAAAATGCCAAAGAGACATCCTCTATATACTGATTGGTGTGTCAAGCTAAACAATTTCAGAGACATAAGAAATTTCAAAAGTCACACATACTTACAGATACAGACAAAATATTTAAAATGTGGAAACAGTCCCTCACATTGCAAAAATTACTGATCTGCAAATGATGTGACAAGAAAACACACTATATAGCCACTAACCACCAAAATAGTACCGTACAAAGCAGTCAGCAGCATATTCTTGGGAAGGTGGAGACAAATGTGTGCCGGACATTATTTTTTTAATCAAAAACGAAAGATTAAATTTAAAATAGGCGCTGGCAGTGATGTGACTATTATCTTTGGTTACATGTTTAAATCAGTATTTAGAGATGCCTTTTGTAAATTACAATGATAGTTTTGAGAACAATACCTCCTATTTTAATCCCAAATTTCAAAAGTGGATGTTGATGCTATGGAGTATGATTTTATTTACGATTCTTAATGCTTGAATATTAAAATCTGAATGTACAGAAAAACCTTCTGCAGAATTTTTTTTATTTCTAGTGATTTGTCACAGACATATGTTTATTAAATCTTTTGGTTTAAATACTTTTAAATAATTCGTTTTGTGTTCGTACAATCTCTTGGGAGTCAATCAAGTATTAACAATCTATCACACAAATGGATATGCTCACATACAGATCTAGAGACAGATACACCGATGTAGATAGATAGATAGATAGATAGATAGATAGATAGATAGATAGATGAAAACATATATGTTCATGGAAAGTTTCAGTTTAATAAAAAACATAAAAGCTTCCTATATTTTTCGGTATTTTACTTTGCTCTTATAATTTTCATAACAATAACACGGAAGTCGGTGGATAAAATAGAAAAACGGTCCTTTGCGTAATACAAAGTTAACAAGAGAAAAAAGAAAACTAGACTATGACAAACAGCCTTCTGTTCCTTGAAAGCCGGATGTACATCAAATTGACAGAGAAAACGCCATATAATAGTTCTGAATGAGACAAGTGTTTATTCACTCTCCCAAATAAACATCATAAAATGTACAATAGCTTATTAGGATAATTACTTTTCAAAAATTCTATCAATGCTTAACAGCCTTAGGGAAAGATATTAAAACTATTGAAAAAAACATCGATTTAATATTACTGCTTCACTTTTCATTCAAAATATAGAAATTTCAATGATACTCTAAAATGATGATATATATATATATATATATATATATATATATATATATATATATATATATATATATATATATATATATATATTACGTTTAACATTATTTATTAGTAGATACTCATATTTGAGTAGACGCTCCGTTTATTTATTAAACAGTATATTTATTTATTTTCGTCTACCTGCCTGAATATCTCCTTCTACCTAAGGAGACGTGGGTTCGAATCCCGTAGGAGAACGCATATTTTCTCGAATATTCAAACCGGTAGATCAAAATAAATAAATATAATGTTTAAAGTGATAAAAATCTGTCGAATTACCAAATAGAAAAACCATTACTTCTTTTGAAAATTTGTTTATGTTTGGATACGAAACTAAAGCAGATATGATAATTTCGAGGAAACTATGACGAGAGGGATTTCATTTAAAGGCATTGTTCGGACCTTGTTTCATCGGCAAATCTTTTTCGTGGCCGAGTCAGCGGGTGGGGATGCAAGTTAGTATCCTGTTAGAGAATTCATTTTTCTTCAATCAGATTTCTCGAATATTCAGGCACGGCGGAGTAATGGATTGTGGCTTGGATTAAGAAATCGGAGAGCCGTGTTCGAATTCCAGTCGAGTTTACTAGATTCATTTAGGTGCTAATGCTCTCGGGAAAAAAGTATGAATCCATGTTTTCTCTTCCCTACCTAGTTATGGGTAAATATCTGGACAGAATAGATTCTATAGCTTTGGGTGGCAACCGGACTAAGAGAAGGAAAATTCTGAATTCAAACCAGCTTGGAGTGGTTTGGGCTTCGTCAGGCTATCTTTCCCAAGACACATCACTTCAATTGTGGTACCTGTACCAATGGTACGCCTACATCTCAAGAAATTTACGATAGTTGCGATCGTGAAATTAAAATCTATAAATATACTGTTTAATAAATAAACAGAGCTACTTAAATATGAGTATCCACTAATAAATAACGTTTGAAGTAATAAAAATCTATCAAATAAAAAATCCCTTACTTTATTTAAAAAATAGATATAAAATGATTACTCCATTTTAGTACTTAGATATATTTGTGTTGTGAGACCGATAGTTTCCTACATCATGGACTCTCCCAGTACTATATTATTATGTGAATGGTAGTATCATGGGAGTCGCACCAGTAATGGTGCTCTGCTGTCGAACTCTCTGTTTGGCAGAGAGGAACTCGGACGAGGCTTTGCCGCAGGGCAAAGTTTCGTCCGGGGAGGTAGACATTCCCTAAACTCGTGTATACGGGTTGTAAATGGGCATATTTTTGGCCGAGCCTACGGGCTCGGTAAGCCCACGTTAAACCGGCCTTGTGCCACATTCGACCCGTGTGGGGGGGTTGTTAAATATTGTAGCACCAGTAATGGTGCTCTGCTGTCGAACTCTCTGTTTGGCAGAGAGGAACTCGGACGAGGCTTTCCCGCAGGGCAAAGTTTCGTCCGGGGAGGTAGACAGTCCCTAAACTCGTGTATACGGGTTGTAAATGGGCATATTTTTGACCGAGCCTACGGACTCGGTAAGCCCACGTTAAACCGGCCTTGTGCCACATTCGACCCGTGTCGGGGGGGTGTTAAATATCGTAGCACCAGTAATGCGCAACCGCGTACGATACCAATATCGGACACCACTGGATAGTAAGCTCTGCTTACTCTTACACTATTCTTTGTAACTTTTCTGTTTAATATATCTTTCTTACCTCTAATCCGTGTTCCGTGTTGTCCTTCCGTGGCCCCAACTTCAATTTGTTTCTTCATTTATCTATAATTTATTAAACCTTTAGCAGAAGTTATGGAAATAATGAATGAGAATATATTTTTTCAGGAAATTCTGGGATTTATAAGGAGTATAGAAATCTTCTCCACTGACTTTAGAAGTAGAGTCGCTAAGATAAGGAGAGGAAGAAAAATATATGAAATTTATCGGTTATTTTGTTAGATACTTTTATAAAACTTTACTAAAACAGGAACAACCAATTTAGGTATGTACTTAATGATATAATCCTTCGACAAACTATATGAAATTGGGGTAGGAGATGTCAACTCAACAACTAGCAGCTATTGCGTCCTTTGCGTCTCTTTACAGGTCCTTTAGTCTTCCCCAAAGAGTGAACCTGTCTCTGTATCTGTGTCCCTCCACTTAGATATGATACTGCAACCATGTGTATAGAAATTTAATTGTGTGTGTATGTATGTGTTTGTTTTTGTTTTTTTTTATAAAGGGCCGTGGAGATGTTTCCTGTCTCGTCACCTTTTTGTGTGTGTATATATCTAAATATGTCTGGTTGCTTATGTATTATAATCTGAGTGTGTTTGTATTGTTTTACGCGAGAGGTTAGCACCCTACTTACACACTTAGAATTAAAATGTATACATTTTGTCAGGAAGACCAGCCGATATTAGCATCTACTTTAACGTAATTTCAATGAAAAAATAAATTGAATAACATATGAATTTTTTTCTCCTCAGTAATTTTATAATTTTAAACTTAATAGAGATTAAATTTAAATTTTAAAATTTATAATTTTTTATCTTTAATTTTAATATCAATTTTTATCATATAATTTAATACTTATTGGTTAGAATAAATTCTATTTTAGTATAACCCCAACTTTAAAGCTTTTAATAGCTATTATAACCTTACTTCGTTGTCAAGTTTTTTGAATTCTCGTATACTTGTATTTTGATTGGTCATTCCTGCTTATATAACAACATTTTCCCCTTGCGAAGGATCGTTAATTAATTTTAAACTTTTAAAACCCTTTATTCTACATTCAACATCATCACTTGATAAGACACTGGAGGTGTTGAAACAAAATGGCTATTTTTTTAGTGATTTTATAACATATTGATGTTATAATTTTTAAATAAACAATTATATAATATATATATATATATATATATATATATATATATATATATATATATCAGGACCTTTGAATAAGTTCTTGGTGTTTTCAAAAAGAAATGCCGTTTCCAGAACTGCGTGCATGTAATTTCAGATGGTATCTATAAGGAAGTACAATAAGCAAGCTTGAAAGTCATATTAGGAAGTACAATAAGCAATTCATATAAGGAAGTACAATAAGCAAGCTTAAAATTCAGTGTTTGCCATTTCGCCCAAGTGTAAACAACTTTGTTCTTAATAGCATTAAACATGTCCGATTTCCAAAATGTATTTGCCGGGAATTTTACTGCACTATTTTATTCAAATGTAATTTGCAGCTGAAGCACACAGAATTCTTGTTGAGACTTACGGCGACTTATGTCGGAAACAACGTGCAGAGATTAGTTTAGACACTTCAAAAAGAATGATTTTGATGTTGAAGATAAAGAACGCTCGGGCGCACCGAAAATGTTTGAAGACGAAGAAATGGAGGCATTACTTCATGAAAACTCATGTCAGGCGCAAACTGAACTTGCAGAACCATTAAGAGTTGATCACACAACAGTTTCAAAACGTTTGAAAGGACATTGGGTGCGTACGAGTTGAAGCCGAGAGACGTCGAACAGCGTCTTGTCACGTGTGAACAGCTGCTTCAACAACAGAAAAGAAAAGTTTTTTTGCATTGTATCGTGACCGGCGATGAAAAATGGATACACTACGATCACCTTAAGCGTAGAAGATCGTGGGGTAAGCCCGACCATGCATCAACATCGGCGGACAACCGAATATCAATGGTTCGAAACTTCTGCCCTGCATCTGGTGGGATGAGCTGGGTGTAGTTTATTACGAGCCGGGTACACGATATTATATTATGAGACACGGTTCTAGTTCTTTCTGGCGGATAGTAGGGTTCGGGTGTAGCACAAACACTAAGTGACCAGGAATAAGGCACCGTGAAGTTGATGCTGGTATCTTAATGATGTGGGTGTGTTCATGTGGTATGGATTGAGTCCGCTAGTTTACACAAACATATGACTGAGCTGCAACGTAGGACTACTTTGTGACCATTTGCTTCTATTCCTGAACTCCATGTACCTCAAGAAAATAGGTTATTAGGATGATAATGAACAGTGTAATTGCGACCAAGTTGTCCAGAATTAGTCAAGAGCATTCTGGAGATTTGCCAAATGGTATGACCATGTTCGCGCGAGTTAGGTTAACTTGAGCATTAATTGGAACGTAGCGGTAGAAGTATATTTCCACTTTAGACCCTACACAAATATCGGGTAGTTATCAAGATGATGTGGCTCAATACCTCTACAGCAGTCTGCCGATCGGATCGATGTCACGAAAAGTTGCTGCACTTGGCTGGGCTAGAGATGGCCGTACAGCCATATCTTCTTCGTTATTGTATACATACAGTGATTGAGAACGAAACAACAAATCAACTTATATTATTCTACTCAATAACTCTAACACGACTACAATTGAAAAGAATTTATCTAAGCTTAACATAAAATTTTGTACAACTACTGCTAAAACAATAAAGAAATTCATTAATGCAAAACAAAATAATAATGAGCCAAAACTTGAAAGAGGATTTTACTCTGTCACCTGTAATGATTTCCACAAGAGAAAACCTCAAGGATTTTAAATAAAGACAATATATTCAATGCATTATTTGCTCACCGTAATGAGTTTGTCCATAATTTTTATTTTAAAATGCTACTTTAATTAAAAGAGAAAGTAATTTACTTAGACGAAAAAGTATAGAAAGTGCTTTAATCGCTAGATCATCTACAGTAAATTTACGTCCAGGTTACTGCCACATTTCAACTATGTTGGTAGACATTTAATAGCAATATTGATTAAAATATAAACAAAATGAAAAATAAATAAATGTAATCGGCCAGACTATATACACAAACACATATTTCAGAAAATTAAAGTTAAATTTAAAGTTAAAATTTCAGCGTCCCCTTTCCTTTTTACGAATGTGTAATCATTTCCATGTGACCATCACTTTAGTCCGATAAAGTCCTAAAAGACGAAATGCGTCACAAGATTTTTTTCACTTTTTCATAGATTTTTCCTAAAATTATTCTGATATATAAAAATGCATATATTGTTTTATCATATATATATATATATTGACTTCAATATAATATTGTATACAAGTTAATAAAATCTTTGAATATCGTTTTAGAAAACGTATAAATTTTTCCGTGGAGATGTTAATTATGAGATATTTTATTAGAAGTGGGGAAACTGCTACTTAAGTATTTGTGTAGTTTGTTGCAATCGAAGAAAAGGGGGGAAAAAGAGACATTTGAACTGTATATAATTAGATTTTTATGTCATGGGGTTTTATTTTGTAGGTTCCCTGAGAAGTTGTGGTTTTGTGGTATATATATTATTGAATGGTGACGGATGAGATTTTGTGGTGAATGAGCAATTTGTAAAGAATGCATGGGTTGTGAATCTGATTAGCTAGGTCTAGGATAGAAAGTGTTGATCAGTCTTACCTCACTCCCCTCTTGGCCTTGTACCGCAATTGTTTAAATTGAAGCAATAAATAACTCTGTAGAAACCTGTGCGGTATGTTTCTTCTTTTTTGAAAGATAATTTTTTAATGAAACTGAGCAACGCTATTTTAGTATTTAGATACTGTTTTTAGTACGCATTGTTTTAGTTAACTGCATTGTTTTTGTAACATTTTATGAATGTGTTTTGGCGTGGTGGGCTCTCCTATCCAATATTATGGAGGAATCTCCCCACATTCCAGATAAGTCTCCACCAGCAACGCCAGTTACGCTAACCGCATGGACTTCAGAAAAACCAAAGGCGCGGCTGGAATATTACGAGGCCCTAAATGAAAAATATAAGGACTTTATTGACGATAATGAACTACTATTGATACCGTCTGTTCTGGAGCCAGTTGCGACGAGAACAATCTCTCTGCTGACCTCAGACGTCAAGTCCCGGAAACTGATAGGCGTCATTTAGGAAATAATGGAAGAGGCTCTTAAAAGTCTCAATATAGCCATAAAAGTGCTGGCTAAAAGGTCAAGAAACATGTGGAATATCCTGCTATCAACGAAGAATGAAGCCCAAAGTCTAGCCGGAAGTGTTCTCACCACAAAATTGGTGAGGTTACAAACAGTACTTGTACACTCGCAAGACTAGATTTATGCTGTATGGGATGCCCGTGGACATATTGTTGTATGTATGTATTTGGTTTTATAGAATATTTTATAGAATGTTTTATTTTCAAAACACAGTCAACATATTGTGTCCATGTTCATAGTTGATATTATTAATTGTGTTTTTTTTTTATTAATGAGGTTTGCATTATTTTTAGCCTTTTTTTCACCTGTAGACGATGCTATTATATTTGTATTGTCAACAAGAATGCTGCGAATAGGGTCCGGTAGGTCTCCATGAGTATTTAAATGAGACCTAATTGGGCTACGGTCAGAAAGATGTATCGTGAGTATTCTTGTTAAACATGTTGTGTTGTGCCCAATATAATTGCTTACGAATTTTGATTGATTAGGAACACAATTCATTAATGGACATTTTAATTCGTAAATTTCTATTTAATTTTGATCTAAGAGGTGAATTATTATTTTTAGCTATAAGATTGGCGGTTTTAAATTTTTTGTAATAACTAATTAGTCTAATTTTTTTTGCTCTTGTCTACTGGTGTCATGCATTTTTTTTTTGTTCTTAAGACTAGTTTCATCCAGTTTGTAATTATCATTGATCTGATTTTTATAAAAAAGGATATTAATGCTATTATTTACGTTTGTATTCCCATCGTTGCTATTAGCTACCTTAGACAGAAAAGGCCTAATATGGAAATCCAACAAACTACCGGGCACTAATTGCAACATACATGTTGACAACACAAATACAATAGCATCGTCTACATGTGAAAAAGACTAAAAATGATGGCAGCCTTATTAATAAAAACAAAAAAAACAACACTCAATAATATCAACTATGAACATCAACAGAAAATATGTTGACTGTGTTCTGAAAATAAAACATTCTATAATAGTAAATACATATATACAACAATCCATTTCCAGTTAACAGAAAATATATTTCATCCTTGAAAATGCATAGCCGAAATTTGGATCAGTCCGCGGCATTTGATATGGTTCACCATCGCTACCTGGATGCTGCCCTGCAGGCCGCCGCATTCGAACCTCCTGTATCGCTCCGCCGGTGCTGTGGTGCAGGTGAACGGAAGGCGGTCGCGCGCTTTTACACTGTCTCGGTCGGTTCGTCAGGGTTGTCCACTGTCGCCCCTACTTTACGCTTTGGCGTTGGAGCTTCTTCTTCGCCGGCTAAGAGGCAGGGCGTGCAGTCCGGACCTACATGGAATCGCTGTCCCTGGTGGGGCTCGAGCCATGGTGTCCGCGTACGCCGATGACGTATCGACTCTCGTGTCGTTTCCTAGCGATATTGAGTTAGTACTAAAGGCGCTTGATTGTTACGAAAAGGTCACAGGGGCAAAAATTAGGTGCCTGAAAGGAGGCCGATCTTCTGGGGCCCTTTGGTTGGACAAACGATCTTGTCTGCATTCTCAGAGTGTGATTTGGACCCGACCTCCAGCTGGGGAAAAATTGGTCAGAAGTAGGGGCAAAGGTCGGCGTGGCGATCGAGACTTGGTGCCGAAGGTGGTTGTTCTTGAAGGGCAGGGCTGAGGCGTGTTCCGCTTACGTCTTTCCTCTTATCCTTTACCACTTGTACGTACTTCCACTCTGTAAGAAACGTAAAAAGGCGATCGAGCGTTTGCTATCCTCCGTCTTGTGTTGGGAACGCAAGCATCATGTCGACAGAGAAGTCCGTGTCGGGGTGGGACTGGGAATGCCGTTACAAACTCGCCTGGAGGCTGGCTTTCCTACGCCGTGCGGTAACCTGATTTTGGCGAGGATTGTGAGGGACGCCTTCTCTTGTCTTACTATCAACCCTCCTATCTCGCGGGCCGAGCGCCATCGTAGGCCCTGAGATCAATCGAGTTCCCTTCTTGAGTGTCGATCGGTCTTGAGGGTTGTTCCTCTGTCCAGTGGCCTTTTTCGGCCTAGGAGAATCTTCTATTGTGAACTAGTGGAGGGGGTTGCGAAGGATCCGCTACGCAGCCGTCTTGGCTTGTCGGTGGATGAGTGGCGCTCGTTTTGGTCTTGAGCGCCAGCGCGGATTACCTCAGCAACTCGCTTACTTGGCGACTGGTTCGGAATAGGTTACTTTCCAATAACAAGGCTTTCACATGGGGCATGGCGGATTTGCCAGACTGTCAACGATGTGGCCAGGGCTTAGAGGAAACGGCTTTGGGTCCGCCCTCTATGGGACCATGTCGGCGAATTTGTCAGCTCGTATCGCTCCCGAAAAGCTTGTGCTCATTGATTTTGCATACGCGTGTGACAATGTGTCGCCCCCGTATTCTGAGGTGAAATGGATGGTGTTTCTATCGCTGCTGGCCACGGCTCGAATGATGATTTGGACGACGCAATTGGAGGAAGTCATGCGAGGTTACCGTTATTCCCATCGGGATATAATCCGATGTTTGAGCATCAGCTCAAGATGAAGATTAGAACTGAGAGAAAGCAATTGGTTTCGACCGATTTCAGCGAAATGCGGTTGATTGAGGCGAGTCTGGTTCATGTGAACGGAGCTAGGCTTGATTTTCTTTTTTTAGGTGCATCTAAGTCGCATCGGGGTGATTTCCTGTGGAGCCCTTCCCTGGTTAGAATAGGCCCTTTTTGTGTATCTAGTTAATGTGAGTAATTGCCGTTTCCAGCCTGTTCCCGGGTCCTTTTTTGGTTAGGATCCAAGTCGAGAATCCAAACCTCCCCAGTTTGTTTTTGGCCCTTTTTTTATCTCAACTGAGTCAGCTATTCTCCTTTCCCATGGCCGTATTTTTTATCCTTTTCCTTTCCCTTAGCGAGAGAGCCTTTTGATTTTGTCAAAAAGAATACACTGGCCTCTCTTTAATCTTTTGGGCGTTTGACGGGTCTAACTAACATCAATTATTTTATTTTGTCTGTTTTTTTATATTTTTAGGTTTTTTTTAGGCTCATCCCCCACCTTATCACGTATCATTTACAGATTTTTATATATAGATTTTTATGTTCATTAAATTTTTATGTCATGAGGATGTGTTTTTGTAGGTACCCTGAGAATATGCGGTATTATGGTATATGGAGGATTGTATGAGGATGGATGAGTTCTTATGGTGGATGTACAATTTGTAACGAGTGAATGGGTCGTGAATCGGATTATTTAGGTATAAGATAGTAAGTGACGACCAGCCTCAACACATTCTCTCTTTTAAGCTTTGTGCCAAAACTGTATTTTATTTACAATAAATCTCAACAAGATGGAACTAGACTTAAGAACATTAAAAAAAATGCACAACACCAGCAGACAAGAGCAAAAAAAATTAGACTAATTATTTATTACAAAAATTTAAAACCGCCAATCTTATAGTTTAAAATAATAATTCACCTCTTAGATCAAAATTAAATAGAACAAATATTATTTACGAATTTAAATGTCCATTAATGAATTGTGTTCCTGATCAATCAACATTTGTAAACAATTATATTGAGCACACCGCAACATGTTTAACAAGAAGACTCACGATACATCTTTCTGGCCGTAGCCCAATTAGGTCTCATTTAAATACTCATGGAGGCCTACCGGACCCTATTCGCAGCATTCTTGTTGACAATACAAATATAATAGCATCGTCTACATGTAAAAAAGGCTAAAAATAATGAAAGCCCTATTATTAAAAACAAACAAAAACACTTAATAATATCAACTATGAACATAGACACAATAAGTTGACTGTGTTTTAAAAATAAAATATTCTGTTATTGATTCAAATTTTCCTATTTACAGTTACAATATGTTGTATTGTTATTTAATTTTTTTAATTGTTATTCTTTACCATAAGAAGCATGATTATCGAATAAAGTCTTGGAGCCTATAAAACAATCTTTAGACCAAACAGAATACTGAAACTGGTACTAAAAATGAAATAAATTTGTTTCTCTTGAAAATTAAAGTTTATTTTTTCAACACCGTCACATATTAGTTCTACACAATCCTAGAATGTTCTAGCTACTGTTTTTATTACATCCATGAAGTAAGATTCTGATTTTCTTTTGATTCAATTGCCCACGGCAACTTCATCATTAGTATCGAAAAAAAATATTTACTTTTTAACATGTCTTTCAATTTCGGGGGCGACTAAAAGTCTGATGGTGACAAACTGGGACAGTTTTTAACTAGTGCAAATTTCAATGGTGCATAACTACCAATGGCACTTAGAGTAGTAAAATTAGAATCATACTCTTCTCGAGTGCATTACACTCTTAACCGCAAAACCCGATGCCTATTTAACCTACTTAACTCACATTGCATTTTTGTGCCGATTTGCCATTGTGGCGTCGTTGTTTAGACGATGCCTCAGTAGGAGTGTAATACTTGGCTTCTTTAAGTATCAACTTAAGGTGAAGATCATCTTTATGTGAAGAAAGAACCGTCATTGTTTACGTTATGTTTCGTGGGCAGATATGATCGATGGAAAAATCTTCGAAGGTGTGTTTTGAACAGTAATTTTGACCTTGCTAATCAACGCTTCTTTGTGGATGAATGGTTAACAACACGTCAGATCAAATGATGGTTTCCATTAAGGTTACAGATTCGATTCCTGCCGGAGAAGCACATATTTTCTACGAAATTTCTCGAACATCCAGGCCGGTAACTGTAAGTAATACTGTTTCATTAAGAAACAGAGCATTTACTTAAATAAATCATATCCATAAAAGCAACGTATAAATAGAAAATATATTAAAATAATTGTCGGACTTACTCCATTTCTTTATATAAATGTTTCGATCCTAGCATCCTGGGGGGAAACAAATATTCGTACACAATTTTTAATTTATTGTATTTATAACTATTGAATAAACATACTTTTCATATAATTAACTGTGCACAAATGCATAATAACTAAGTATGCATAGAAAACAGAAAAAAATTGATTTAATAGAAATAAACCCATTTATCCATTTTAATGTGTGAAAAAAGTATTCGTACAATAACAAAAAGAATATATAATCTTCAAATATTACTTTGGAGAATAGCCATTATTCACTTCTACAGCAACCAACCTCTCCTTGTAGTTATCAATTAATGATTTGAAAATTTTAGTTGTTATTTTGTTCCATTCTTCTCCGCATAAGGTCTTCAGATTCGGGATGTTTGTTGGAGTTCTCGATTGGATATCAAATTTCCAATTGTTGAGGGGTCTCCCCTTTTTACACAAATGGACTCACCCAAGGTATATATATACTACTACCAGTGAATACCCGGCAGTACGTTAGGTCAAGTCGGACAGTAGTAGTAGTAGTAGTAGTAGTAGTAGTAGTAGTAGTAGTACGTTGAGTCGGTCGAGTAGTAATAGAGGAGAATAGCACAAGAGTCATAGTAACAAGCACGTAGACTCAGGAGGAAGTCATACAGCGATACGTCGATACCAAAGACTTTATATATATTTGTCTACTAACCCCGCATTCCTGTAACTACTAACCTGTATTACCAGTTTCTATTATTACGTTAATACATTTATTTCCTATATTCATTCTTGGCGTTTGTTATTATTTGATACCGGATTTCATCCCGGAATCACACGGGAAGGAAAAAAATTCTCCTTCGTTGTCCACAACAACTTGGCGACGAGGATCTCGAACTCACACGGGAAGAAAAAAGAAACGAAATTTTTCCTCTTTGTCCACAACTTGGCGACGAGGAATTCGAACCCACATGGAAAGGAAAAAGAAAAAAGAAAAATTCTCCCTTGCCGACCACAACAATTTGGTGACGAGAAATTGGGACCTACACGGAAAGAAAAAAATTCTCTCTTCTCACCACAACAGCTTGGGCGACAGGAATTTCCACTTCTCAGAGACTCAAAAGAAAAAATTGCCGTTTTTTGCCAGTATCCACAACAACTTGGTGGCAAAGATTTACGAGGATTAAAATACGGAAAATCGAGTTTTTCGTAAGACTCTTATCATGGAGGATTTTAAAAGTATTTTAGTAGAACTTGTAAAATACCAAAATGAACAGCAATTACAACTCCAAGAAAGACAAAATTAACAGCAATTCCAATTCCAAGAAAGAATGAAAGAAGTGGCCAAAACAATTACTACAAACGCAGAAGGAAAATGAAGACAAATGCGAAATAAAGAAAGACAAATTCAACTCCAGGAACTAATATTAAAGATAGCGGGTAACAAACAACAAAATATCGAAAAAGAGGCGACTTTTTCCCAAGACGCAGTGTGGAATACAATAGAAACATTCAATTACTCCCTAGAAGAGGATAAAAATTTCGGGGATTATTTCCGACGTTATGAAGACATCTACAACATCGATTGTCAAAACTGGACAGAAGCAAAGAAGCTACGTCTGTTACTCAGAAAATTAGGAACAGAGGAATACACAAAATTTGTGGATTACCTCTTGCCAAAAAAGACAAATGATTTAACGTTTGACGAAGCAGTTACATGCCTTACAGAGCTTTTCAGTCCAAAGACGTCACTATTTCACAAAAGGTGGAAATGTCTTAACCTCGTAAAGGACGAAAAGGAGGACTACTACACGTTTGCCGCAATCGTGAACAAACATTGTGACGACTTCAAGTTGGCAGAATTATCTCCGGACAATTTCAAGTGTCTTATTTTTGTACAAGGGTTAGTCTCAGCCAAGGATAGAAGAATACGCAAAAGAATGCTTTCAAAACTGCAAAATGAGCCTGGATTAACACTACAAAAATATCAGAAGACTGCCAAAAATGCCTGAGTATAAAGAAAGACTCGAATGATATCGAGGAATCAGGAGTAGCACATATACGTAAGTTGAACAAAGTTTACGTTTTTCACCCTCCCCGGAAAGAAAACAAAAATTCTATAATAATGAAAAAAGATTTTCACCCTCCCCGTAAAGAAAACAAAAATTCTATAATAATGGAAAAAGTACAACGTATAGGACAAATTATGACAAAAATCAAAGCAAATATAAGCTCCCCCATCTGCATGTTACCGATGTGGAGGACTACACTGGAATAAGGATTGTCGTTTTAAATATAAAAAAATGTCTAGCCTGTGGAAAAATGGGTCACAAGACATCCCAATGTAGGAACAGAAAATCAACTAGTAGGATAAGAGCTACTAGAATGCACGACGAAGACAATATTAACATAAGAAAATACGCGGAACTTGAAATTTTAAATTAAAAAATATTACAACTAGACACAGGTTCGGATCTAACGATAATTAACCTACAGACATGGAGAAAGATACATATGCAGAAAATGGCTAAGTCAGTTACAGGAAAGCGTATAAAATTTTAAGGAGAAGTGATCTTAAATGTGAAATTCCACGGAAAAACTAAAAAACTTAAGATGAAAGATACAGAAAATCTGGTGGGCACAGACTAGATACAAAAGTTCGACGTATGGGATTTACCTTTCAGTCCTTTTTGTAAGAAGATAAAGTGCGAACCATCAGAAGCGACAAAGTTAAAGGAAGAATTACATAATCAATGTCCCGAAGTATTTTCGAGCGGTTTGGGACGAGGTTACAAGTTTGCCGCTAGAATTGAATTAAAAGAAAATGACCAACCAGCAGTAAAAAAGAAGCAAAACGTGACGTTTGCCCGCAGAATACGGTCTATGTTTGATAAGTTATTGCCGAACAAGAACAAAAACCGACATACACATATAGTACTCAAGAGATCATTCGAACCTGGTACAATAATTAACAGACTAGAAAATGTGATGTACACAGTACAAGGGGAAAAGTCTACCAACAGAAGACATATTGACCAAATACAAAATGAGATTCAAAGACCTCATGAAGTCACAGAAATTAGAACGTCAAACAGGAAGAGAAAAATTACCGAACCTCTGATTATCGACCATAAAAATAAAAAATATTAACTCCCCCAAAAGGGATTTAAGGAGGGGGTGTTGAGGGGTCTCCGCTTTTTACACAAATGGACTCACCCAAGGTATATATATACTACTACCAGTGAATATCCGACAGTACGTTAGGTCAAGTCGAAGAGTATTAGTAGAACGTTGAGCTGGTCGAGTAGTAATAGAGGAGGGTAGCACAAGAGTCATAGTAACAAGCACGTAGACTCAGGAGGAAGCTATACAGCGATACGTCGATACCAAAGACTTTATATATATTTGTCAACTAACTCCGCATTCCTGGAACTTACCAGTTTCTATTATTACGTTAATACATTTATTTCCTATATTCATTCTTGGCGTTTGTTATTATTTGATACCGGATTTCATCCCAGAATCCACAACACAAATAACGCTACAGATTCTAGATTGTGTTTAAATCTGGGGACTAACTTGGCCATTTCAGGATATTTACAGTACTTTCAGCAAGCCATGTCTTCGTAGATTTTGCAGTGTGCCTAGGATCGTTATCTTGTTGGAAGATCCAATCAGGAGGAAGTTCAAGATTTTCAACCGAAATCATTAAATTTGCTTCCAAAATATTGATATGCTGCAGCATTCATTCTACCATCTATTGCTGATATGTTACCAGTACCTTTTTACAGAAACCATGATTCTGCCACCACCAAATTTGATTGCTAGAATTATGTTCTTTTGTTTGAAGGCATAGTCATCATTCTTCCATACATGATTTCTAGAATTACGTCCAAACAACTCAGTTTTCGTTTAGTATGCCCATAATACTCTTTCCCAATACGATTTTTCCTTATCCCGATGTTCACGAACGAATTTCTTTTCAATAGCAGTGGAGTTTTCCGAGGGGAACGTGATTTTACATTGTTCCTATGAATGCCATTGGTTGTCTGTTTCGGGACATAGATTACTGAAAAGAAAGAAAATCATCCTGCATATCTTGACGAGTAACCATTAGATTTTTATTTAATTTGACGCATCATTTTCCTGGAAGATCATGAAGAAATCTTCCATAGAGTACCTGTTCCTCTTTTTTTTCTTTTTTTTTTTTTTCAACAGTTTTGAGTTTTTACACCTTGCAATGAATTAACTAATGGTAGTAAATGGAATATTCAGGTTGTCTGAGATTTTCCTATAACTTTTACCTTCTTTCCAGAGCTTAACAATCAGTTATTTTTGTTAATTTGACCTTGTTATCATGATAACCTTCTTTCACGAATATCAATTACAGAATGTTCTCTTTGTATTTTACGATAAAAAAGATCTACTGATAACATTATTGGAACATTCTATAATATTCCACTTGAATAATCTAGAGTATTAAAGCAATTTAACCGTTTTAAAATTTAAATTTTGCATTGTACAAATACTTTTTATTTAAAATAGATAAATGGGATTTATTTCTATTAAATTTAAATGTTTTCTGCTTTCTATGCATATTTATTATGCATCTGTGTACAGTTAATTATATGAAAAGTATGTTTAATCATTCGTTGGAAATACAATAAATTAAAAATTTGTATGTGTACGAATATTCGCCCCCCCCCTGTAAATAATACAGGTTTTGTTGCACAAGACTGATACATTACTTTTGCCTCGTTTTTAATTATATTTTCCTTCTATACGTAAAATGCCTTCTTTTCTGGATTTAATGAATGCGAAATTGTAGAAAATGGTTTTCAGTGTTTTTGGTTAAACTGTTATGTATTCATAATCTCAGCATTTGTTGGTAGAACCACATCTCTCTCACTTCAGATAATTTTTTTTCATTTGTGATGAAATTGTCCAGTATTCCCTACCATATGGGATACTAGACAGTCCTTTACTAAATTTTGAAAAGTATCTTCCGCTATTTCTGTTCGTCTTCTTTCTAGAAGTATCGCCCCTTTAATTGTATGTTATTATACTATCCAGATAGTTGAATGTCCACACTTCCTTGATTTTGACGTCTCTGATAAGTAACTGACATTTTGAGCTCTTCCTTTTGCTCACAGCCATACATTCTGTTTCTTTCATTTTAGTTCTTTTATCAACTATCTTGACTAATAGATCTTATTGGGTTTTCTTCAGAAACATTATCATCTGGGTAGCGTGTATTAAAGCTACATGCGCTGGTAATAAATTCTGTTAGATCTCTTAGCCTTGTATAAATCATCTTACTATACAAGTTAAGTAAATACAACGAGGAAACATCTTGTATTAATCCTCTTTCTATTTTCGTGTACTCACTGTTTAAAATAACAACAATAATGTTGATAATGATGATTGTAAGCACTTCCTGTGCCAATAGGGAATGCTGGGAGCAAACAGATCAAACGGCAGTTTTTAAAATAAAATAGTTGACCTTACCACGTCTCGCATCGTCTTTGTGTTGTTTCAACTTTTCAGCGGCCATTCTCACATAATTTATATTTCCACCCTTTTCCCAGAGCAACACTTACCTAACTCTATATACAAGCAGTTTATTCCCGTTAGAACTTATTAGATTATTTTTATATATTTTCTCTGTCGAACAGACTTTTCTAACAAGTCTTTTTGGTGTACTTTATATAATACTTTAATATAATCTATAAAACCCGGTTGATTCCGCATTTCTGTTGATTTATCTGACAGTCTTCAGATCATGAAAATTACATTTCTTTTTCTAGCTTCTTGAACATAGATATATTGATCTTCATCTATTTCGGGTCTAACCTGCTATGAATACTATAAACGTCTGATATAAATGCTAAGTACATTAATTCCAAGTAAATCTGTAACTATCTATATCATGTAAGATAAACATGATTCTGGCAATCAGTTCCCCATTAATACGTAGTATTTTTTCATGCTTCTACATTCTGAATTTATTCTGGATATTTTTGTATAAATGTTGATTTTTAACACTATTTAAAGAGCTTTCGAATGACAATTAAATGAATTCTACTTATGAGAGGAAGATTTATGCGAGAATAATTCTAAGGAGAAGCCCAACCTCGTGAAAAATATGTTCATTCATTGCCCTAGATTTTGTGCTTCTGACTATCACTCGTTCCTTATATAGAAAAATGATTTTGCATATATAGATAAAATGTTGTTTTTATGCCTTGTGGATATTTTCGTTGCATTACAACTCTATTTTCACCGTATTTTCACCTTCGCTGGAGACACATACTTTACTGTTGACACTATATTAGCTATCTTCTTTTTTTGAGATGGAGCAAAACTTTTAATGAAAAATATTAATTATTGAAAAATGCTGTACCTTATCTCACGTGATTATATTTCATTCTCGGATAAATATCTCCGCCCTGCTACTGCTACTCTTATATTATCTTTGAAAGACTAGATCGATAGATAAGGAGATTCAATTTATTTTAAAGAAAAGTACAAATTTTGCCGAACATAAGAATTTCGACCATTACGCAAATATGTACAGTTGTTGAGTCAGCATCACCCTTTACATCTGGCCACCTAACTCCCCAGACTGCACACCCCTTGATTATTATGTGTGGGGCGCAGTTGAGTGAGAAATCAACATAACTTCTTGTGACACCAAACATGAACTGAAGGCAAGGATTATGGCAGCAGTCACAAGAAGACCATCCAGTGATTTTATTGAATAAATTTATTCTTTAGTATTTCAAGATATTTTTGTGTAATTTAGGTAAATATATCTTAAAATGAGATGTCTGTGTTATTTTAATTTTTGCATAATTTAGATGACAATTTATGCATCGCACCCTGTATATCGTGATTTCTTTATACACAAGAGTGTAGTTTTGCTACCAATATTATGCCATGTGAAAAATATCTAATAAAAAATTCGAACTCTGATGGAGCACAATTCCCAAAACGATTTAATAAAGTTGGAGATACTAGAAATGTATATATTAAGAAAGCCACAGACAATATCGTGTGATTGCGTTGGCCCAACCAACAGCAAAAATAAAACTAAAGAAATTATCTAACTTTCTAAACTGCTATGACTTTTTTCACTATTTTTCTTATATACATTTCAGCACACTATAATGTAAAAAATAAAAAATCTTGCATCAATATTGCGATTCGATTCGCATTTCTTTATTAGGTACATTCCACTTTTCATTTTCGGCTACTAAAAACTCAAGTAAGTATAATGATATACACTGTCGTGCAATTGACCACTCCAAATAACTTGCTAGTACTACAATGTGATAACATAAAATTAAACAATTTATCAACTTAATTCAATTACTATGTGATTTTTTTAAATGGGGAAATGATGGTATTGCTCATCTTGATTGTTATATATAGGGCTAATATTTTTCAGGCGGTGTCACTGGGAAAGTAGATTTAAATCTGGTATCTTTAATGGTTCATGTCACATTCATACCGTTCTGATAAATGCTGTCTGAGATGAGTTGTCATTATTATATATTAATGTTCTCCGGGAAAAAAACCTAGAGAATATAAGCGTTGATTAAAATATGTTGTGGTTACCTGGTGATACTGAATTCAGCCCATGGCACAGGTAGGGAAAATCCATATATATATATATATATATATATATATATATATATATATATATATAAAGTAGTAGTAGTAGTAGTAATCTTATAAGTATAAGTAACTACACTCGTTTCGGAAAACCTTCGGTTTCTTGATTGGCAAATAATCAAATCAATATCGAAGGAAAAAAGGTATAAAAAAAGAAAGAGCCGAGAACATGAACGCCTATCGAAAACAATCGTTCAGCTTGCAGATATCGTTTAATTTCTTTTCTTGGATACAGGCGAAGAGAAGCAATGTGGCAATTATAAAATTTTGGCATTGTCTCGATATAGGTGAGAGGATTGTTACCATTTACTTGCCAAAAGACGCTAAGACGCCGAATGGCAATGTGGCAATTGTAAACTTTTGGCAATCTCCAGAAAATTAGAAGTGGAGAATTGAGATTTGACGAGATAAAAAGAATTTGGTTTCTTAACAGGTCAGGGATTCCATGATAAAGCTGACTTGGAGTAGGGAACCAGATGGCAAACTTTGACAGTGATTAATGATACGGCAGGAGCGCTGGGTAAGTGACTTTTGGGTGGCCCAGGAAAAAAAGAACATGTGATAAAAGAATTTTGTAAGCAAAAATTCTAGATTATAATTTTAAGGAGACCAGCGTAGCCACATCCACACTGCTGAGAGATCCTTAGTCGTATGGTATCATGGTGATGGGCAGAGGTGAATGGACGAGAAAGGCGGAGAATGTGTTACGCCCACTGAAGGGATTGGTATGAGATATCAATATGAGAGAGAAAGAGTCTAGGAGGCTAGCCCTCCTCCGACCATCCCTCACGAACGACGGAGACCCCCTTCCGAAATGGGAAGTGGTTAATTTTCCAAAAATGGGAAATAATAAATTTTCCTCTTCTGACAACAAAGAGATTTCTTGTTAGAAATAGAGATTATCGAGAACCCCAGGCCGCGTCGGGCCCACACACCGGGTTTTGGTCGGTACCCATATAAACGAACGACGAAGGGTCGTTACACAATAGAGTTGGAGAAGTTGCAGTTGGAGAAGCAGTTGCAGTCAGAGCTTAACCAGAGTGTTGCCTCGCAGAAGCTGACCGAGAGATTCCATGACCTCCGACTTCGCCGATGCTACCGATAGCAAGTTATACTGACGAACGAAGTTAAGCCAGCATTTAAAAACTAAATTAGTTGACTTACGATATCAACTTGCTTGAAATATAGAAGTATCACATTTCGTAGGAAACGGGCTGGGAGAAAAACACGCTCCTGTATACAACAGAAGGATAAAGTTGAATTGTTATTTCTTAACATACTTGAACCTCTTGGGTTTTTCTTTCATTTATTTGTTTTTCTTTGCGCTTGTGCAATGTCACCTTCAATTTGGACTCAGCTGACAATACAGCCCGACACCTGATTGATCTCGTCTACCTAAGATCAAAGTCACAACGTGGGTAGGTTAGACTTGAGATCAAGGCAATTACTCCAGTAACCAGAAGTTGCAAGTGGGCTGTGGACAACAGAGTTGGCATTGAACCGGTACAACTGGTGGAGCCGTTAACATCGACGACCAGAACTCGACCCTGGTGCCACATATTTGTGCCGTAACCACTGGATTCGACCCTGGACGGCTGAGTATCCTGACCAGGGGATTTCGCCGAGTAGCAACGACCACCGAACGACCGGGACACAGGCTGGTGGCAGCGACAAAGAGTCAACCCCAAAACGCCGGTAGAAGAAACCTTACAGCTTCGTGCTGCGTCTGGGAGTTGACCACGGGCCGACGGCTTGGTGTCACAGCAGTAGGAATCAATGAATGTCATCTAAAGAATTGAAATGTTAGAGAAAAGATTTTAAGTGACAAATGTATCTTTCCAATGATAGATTTTACTTTATTGTTGACTTAAATATCCGCATCCCGTTTTTTTAGAGTCCTTTCAATATGAACGTTTATCAGGTGGTCGAACCTTGCGATCATATCTTGTGTAAACTGACGGTAGGGTACTATTGGCAATCGGATTTTCAATTCCTTATATTTGGATTTCATGCTGTTCCCCTGACAATTCAGTTGGACTCGGTTTCTCAGCGTCAGTTAAGACCTCTTTTGGATGTCAATTGACATCCAAAAGAGGTCTTAACTGACGCTGTAGTGTATTGGAAGTTTGTGGGTTGGTAACTTTTGTTGCTGATGTCTTTTCAGTCCTTCGCCTCAGGTGAAGATTATTTCGTCGTTGAATTTCACTGTCTTACTTCGAACAGACATTAGTGAAGCTGGTTTTACGACTGCTGAAGTTTTTGTTTTTTTTTTTTTTTTGGTGTTTTTTTATGTAGACTACTCTCATGTTAGAAGCGTTCAACCCTTTCTCGAATTCTATCAAAAATATTGTCGATTATTTTCATTTGAGAGTTTAAAATTAACCGATCAGGAGGAAACGTTTTGTTTTTATTTAATCCTTTCTGGTGTTTCGTTCAATTCCCGACGCCCACTTAATGCATCCTTTTGTTCAACCGTGGCACTGCACATTTGCGCGGAACAGAGACATCTAGATCAAAAACCTTTCAGTAAGCATCGGCGCTTCTAAAAAGACATTCGGATCTATCAGGAAAAGAATGCTTCTTCGCTACTTTCTCCCAAACCACTGCAGCGAACAGCCGATCTGACAATTTTGGTCATATGAGATATTGTAGAAAAGAATTAGCAAAATCTTACAACAACTACGAAATTATAAAAGTAACATATCCTGGTACATCAGAGCAGCTCAGCGTCCCCAAACCTTAATTTTCTTTTGCGGAGGGGGGTCTCTACGGACGTCTCAGGCAATTGCCTGGAAGGAAACTCCCTCATGAAAAAAATACGTGTTTGATATCACAATCCTATCGGTCCACTATGCTTGGCCATATCATGTGAACACCTGTGGTGTCGATAATGAACACATAGCATTCCACTTTAAAACTTCATAACCATAACCCCGAGGATTATTCCGCATAGTTCCTGCCCTCTGCATGAAGTACCTGCAACTGTTATGCATAACCCTCTTAAATCCCTGTTTGCGAATACACACCCACCCACGTACGCACATATATATACATATACTAGCCTACAAAATTTTTCAGTCACCTTGACAATTTAATACGTCTTCGAAATCGAGAGTGATTAGAAATATGTTGTTCTAGTACATTTTATGATCTTTGAGGTCCAGAAGACACGTTTCTTCATTTTCATTAAAGTTATATGTTGGATGATAGAGCATCTTAAGTGATGTTGACAAAACGGTTACGCAAAAATACTGGGCCACCAACAAAAATTTAACATTTCAGGTCTTTTTTTAAACTAAAAAGTAATAAAAGTATTATTATAGAAAGTACAAAAGTATGGAGTTAGTAATTAATGTCTCTGCATTTGGCTTGTGGAATTGAATGGAACAAGTTCTAGATGTTAGCATGGGGAATTATATCCATTCGTCTTGGCAATAATGCCAAAGCTATTACAGATTATGTGGTTTTCATTAGGGAACTTGTTTCTTCATTTCCTACTATAATGCTTCAATTATATTGAGATCAGGACTTTTTGCTGCTGTAAGCCCGTTCAAGTTGTTTGCTGTAATACTCTGCATACGGTATTGAAACCTCACTGTTATGACTGAATTCACTCCTCCGGGTGTTAATTTTGGATTGCCTACCGAGACATTCATAATATCTCTTTCGTTTCTCCTGGCTAACTCTTGTGGATTTCCGGTATTTCTTTGCACTTAAAACACTTCCATTGGTGGCAAACGTCTTTTAGATTGTTTCAACACTGTTTTCGAAAATTTATATCTGCCTTAAGTCATCTTCCCATTCAAAACCAGAACCTTTGTTTCAGCAGAAATTTTCACTATGTAAAAATGCAAATTAATGTTCAACTACAGTGACTTCCCGAGACACCTTACACTCATGTTAATAAGATGGAACAACTGCTACTTAGACCTTTGCATATTATGATAACTTTCATTGGCCCAATAGTTTTGCAAGTCCTTTTTTCAGTCTCAAGCTATTTACAGCGGTGTATCGTCTGTTACACGCTACCTACGAAAACGCATCAACTTATTTTCCAATACTCAAGATACACAGGTACTACTTATAAAAGCATACTGCTAAGCAATCTTAACTTCTTAATTAAATAAAGGTGTATAATAATTTTATGTAATTGGTCCAAAACCTCTGCACGACAATGTGTGTGTATATATATATATATATATATATATATATATAATTGTGTATTTGGGTAGGAACCCCTCTATTATACAATTTTCATTAAAGACGAATGACAAGGTACTGCTATCATGTCAGTCGTCTTTAATGGAACTTATATATATATATGTGTGTGTGTGTGTTTAGGCAGCTTCATTCAAACCTGTTTCATTGAATATTAGACATATTGTGTCTACTTATTTCATAATAACCATTCCTGTTGTCTAATAATTTTCTTGATTTTTTAAGGTGAAATTCATCAAGGAAGTTGGCGTATTTTTTGTTTTTGTTTTTGTTTTTTGTTTTTTTTCACCCAAGTACTTTCGATATTTTCCAAGATCTTTTTGAGGGGCAAATTACAAAGACAACATACGGGGTGCGATGGATACATTGTCGTCAAAATTACGCATAAATGAAAATAGTACTGACATTTAACAAATATATTTACCAAAATTACACAAAACCATCTTGAAAGGCTAAAGAGTAAATTTATTCAACCACAGCCTCCAGACGACTTCGGAATCTCCTGCATTTCTTCTGGACGGTCTCCTTGTTTAATTTAGTGAAAGTTGGTTGGTAATACTTGCCTTCAGTTCATTTTTGGTGTTACAAGGAGTTTCTCGCTCAACTGCGCCTCACACAGAATAATCAAGGGGCTTGCAGTCTGGGAAGTTAGGTGGCCAGATCTAAGATGTGATGTGATTGCAGAAATTGTCTGACAGCCATGACCGGGTTTTGCTGTTTGTGTGGCATGGTGCAAAGTACTGTTGCCAGAGATAGGGTTTTCCAGCAGCCACCCACTTGACCTAGAGCAGTACCGCCCCTTCAAGGCACTTGATGTAGGCCTCCATGTTGAGTCTTAGGCCTTCGCCAACAAATTTGGGAGCTCTTTTCTTATCAGAACGATCAGAGTGAGTTTTCCGAGCCTTATTTTTAACTTATTTTTTAATTAACGTAACATTTTAAGTTGATTAATTATGGTCAGACTCATTACGATAAATAACTAATGCACTGAGTGTTCTGTTTTATAAAATATCGATTTTGTGTTCATGTAATCTTTTATTTAAACAATTAAACCTCCCTATGAGAAAATGATCTAGCTGAAGTGAACAACTTAACAAAATCAATGGATAATCGATTGCTAACTAATTGCGAACATTGGTCACCCCATTAACATATAAATGCTCCAAAAACTTAATTTTTTCTTAGTTTACAAAGTATATGTCACGTATAAGAAATTCAAAGTACCAACGAAACTTATTTCTACAATTCATAAGTACATCTTCAAGTTTGCACAATTTAAAGGTCCAACTGCATTTAATCACTATTCCGCCCAGCCGTATCTGTTTTTGTATCTATATTTACTATATACTTTTATATTAGGCATATCTACACCAGAAATATCTGTTTCCAAATTTCTGTTGCATTTCTCAGCATTTTGCTGAATGCAACTACACCGTGATATGAGCAGACGCATTTATTCTTAAGAATTCATTTCCTCTAATTTCGTTTTTAAGACGGTTTCTAGCGGATCAGTTATTATGAAAACCACTTTAATTATAAACTAAAGTAAGCTCGTCTAGCTGATAATTATTATTGTATAGAGTAATTTTAAAATTATTTCTCACATGGTGCACTCTCTATGTGACCGAAGACAACTTTATTAAGAACATTTATTACCACGATACAGTAGTTAAACTAATCTAAAAATATTGATTCTAACTGTGCTGTTTTATTATACTAAAATATGCACAGTAAATAACGATATCATTCGTCTTCCTTATCGCATCCTGATCGTTTGTATAATCTTACTTTCCTTAGCTAGTTACATCTATTTTAATGTTCCATCATTATTTAATTATTTTAATGCAACATCATTATTTTATTATTTTAATGCTACATGATTAAGTTATTGTTTTAATGCTTCATAATTATACTATATACATTTATCTGATGATTTACTGTATCATTCCTGTTTCCACACAGCCAATATTTGTTACTTTAATTAGTCTCATCTATTTTAGTTTTTACATAATTAATTCTAATATGCACGTCCTTAATTGCAATTAATAGTGATTCCGCTTTAATTTTCAAGTATTTGTGTTCGTGTCCTTTTATCTACATATTATAATTTTTACTGTAGTTTGTATTATTATCCTAAAAAGGAATATTTACATAAAAAACTGTTATCTTAATATATCACAACAATTCAATCAAGTTTTTTTCTAAAGGGATCAAATTAATCAAATAGAAATAAAACTTAATAATATGACAAATTATTAGCGACTCTAGTAATTTAAATGATCACTGTATAAGAGGTCAAAGGAATATGTAAACTACATTTTAACAAATGCTGCCGAAAACACGTAATTATACATTTTTTCTATTAACTAATTAATCACTTTAAATTGAAAACTGAAAAATGATTAATTCAGGTAATCGTACATAGTAAAAACTTCAATGTAACGCTAGCTAACTATATACGCTTGATTTACGCCTGCAATCTTCTCCAGACGCCTGCAATCTTTCTCTTAAAATAAGTCTCGGCTATTCAGTTCAATCCATGTCAATTGATTTTGTACGATGTACAAATATAGGTGTCAAAAACAAATGTCTAAATTTTTATTTGATTTTCTTTTTGTGTGACAATGCTATTATTTCCTTAACCGATTTTACAAACTTCTTAGTTTTCCTTAAACAGTATCAGTGCATCAGAGCTGTCGATCAATCTGTCTGATTGTGTCAATATATATATATATATATATATAACAGTTTCTTTTACCACTAGTAATCAGTACATTCTTGTGTACATAATCTTTTGTTTGACGTGATATGTAAGCCGACTTGTTTAATATTTCAAACCTTTGTTCCCTTTAATTTAACAGTTACCGGTTGGCTATTTTTCACTGGTAAATTAAATTGACTTCTGAATTAAAATTCCCTTGTGTTACAACGTTAAGAAATGTTAGAGATAGCACCAAAAGCACAATTTTAGTAGCCAGAGCTCGTGAATTCCCAACTAGTTAGAATCTTAACCACAGTATAGTGTTGCACTTGCTCACCCAAAGCTAGTCACCCTTGTATTTTAAATTTTCAATTTCGAAACTATCCTCACAATATTAATACCTATATCTTACTTTTCTACAGATGTAGTACAATTTGTTCAAAAGTTATGATTGTATTTATGAGAGAACGGTGTAGCACCACAAGGATCCATCCCTGCATCCCATTAGAATGTCTGAAGACCAACTTCTCGAGAGCTCCTCTCTGCGGCTGCTCGGTCTCACGCTGGCTGCTGATCTGAGATGGAACAAATACATCGAGTCAATTGCATCATCCACCGCAAGGAAAGCTGGCTCCCTGTGCCGAGCCAAGAAATTTTTCTCCCCGGAATCGATCCTCCAAATCTATAAATCGACTATTCGCCCTTGTATGGAGTATTGCTGCCATATATGGTCTGGAGCCCCTGCTGTTTGCCTCAGGGTTCGTGATAAGATCCAGAGACGGATATGCAATGTAATTGGCCCTGATCTGTCATCTCGTCTGCAGTCGCTCTCTCACAGACGCGAAGTTGCCTCGCTCTGTCTTTTTTACAAATACTTTCACGGTTCCTAGGCCTCATAAATTTAAACGTCCTACGAGGCTGGCATCCCGTTCCCACCCCTTCACCGTTGAAACTTTTAGATGTAGACGTCTCTTCTACTCCAATAGCTTCATGTCTCGCCCATCTCGCCTGTGGAACTCCCTTCCTTATTCCTGTTTCCCTGACAAATACAATCTCCAACTATTTAAGTGTAACGTCAATCGACATCTCCAGTTGCCTTGATCTATCCATTTCCCTTCTCCACATCCTTTCACCTTTTATTCCTATCTGATCTCGCTCCAAATCTTCTGTAACCCCCTTGCCTAGATCGATCCACTATCTTTCTCCACATCCTCTCCTTTACCACTCCTATCTGCTCTTCCTCCAAACCTTCTGTAACCCCTTGCGTGCTAGTGGCCTCCAGTTCCCTAATCTTTGTGACAAAATTTAAACCTGTTGAGTGTGCTTCTATAATTCTCCCTTTCTTGAATGTTACTTTTCCACATTTATCTAAGTCAAAAGTCATACCTATGTCTTCACTGAAACATTTACAGTATTGAGAAGACCCTTCAACTTATTGTAATTTTTGGCAAAGAGTCTGAGATTATCCATTTAGAATAGGCGAATTGAATACTTTCTTATCTATTTCCACAGCTATTGTTGTTTAGGTCATACGTAAGGGGGATTAAGGACAGACAAAACAGAAGGGGTGACAGGGAGTTTCCTTGAAAGTTTCTTCGTTGGATATTCAGGCGGTTGGAAATAGCAGTGCCTCTGATGTGATTTAGTTATAATGTAGTGTTCCACATTCCCATGCTGTGTTTTACTATCACGGGAGAAGACTATACATTTCCGATGTCTTCAGGATCCAAGTGTGTGGCACATTATCAAACATTTTACGGTAATCTATCCACATTATGCTAAGATGTTTTATATCGTATCCTGCAATATTCCAGGATCATTTAGTTTATCAATAGTTGATCTTTGCACCCATATGAACTTCTCCTGCATCCCTTCTGTGGAAGAATGTTGTTTGCTTCGAGAAAAGAGTAAGTACAGTTCGTCAGGACAGACGTGATAAATTTATACGTGGTGGACAGACATGTTATTGGCCTATAATTTTTTAGATTGCCTGTTTCTCTCGTTTTTGGCATGATATATGTAATACCTTCAGTGATCCATTCCGGGATTTCATTCGGATTATTTATAAGCATTGATAAAGTTTGTATTTTATGGATTGTTGAGAGATGATAGAGCCAAAAATTGGGCACCTTGTCATTTCCTGGGTATTTCCATTTTGGGGATTTCGTTAGAGCTTGCCTAACATTATTCATGTTTATATTTTCCCACTCTTGCAGAAGTTTATCCATCATCCGTTCTTCTTCACGTTGGATTCATTCTGCATATTCATTTAGGTTCATTTCTCTCAAAATTGCTGCACCTTGTCAATAGATGATGTCTTTTTGATATGTGTAGCTGCTTTTCCAATTTCTCTGTAAAATTTCTTACGGTCCGTTTAGAGTATTTTATTTTGGCGATAGAACCTACAATCTTTATCGTATCGTCTTGTTCTGTTCTATTATCATCATTATCATCATTCCAAGCGCTGTGACAATTCCTCATAAAATATTGATACCATTTCCATTGATAAATCTTGCAATCGTTGTACGTAATAGTGAGAATTATAACTATCACTTTTACTAAACGGGGAATCATCTCCAAATTTGTCTCGATAATTAATATTCTAGTCGCTTGTTTAGACGAGTCACGTTACCAGGTCTATCAGAACCACCCTTTGAATTGCTTGATTCTATCAGTAGCATGTTGTGCAAGCCGTAACTGGTTCCAATAACACTAATTCTATTGGCCCCTGCGCCCCCCTTATTTACATCCACTGAAAACTTTTGTGACATACTGCGGGTATCACTATATATCTGGCTGTTATAACCAACAAATTCAGTTGAGCGCGGTGGTTGATTAGATATATTTACGCAAAGATTTCCTCACCTGTTACATTATGTTCTACGTCGCGTATCTCTTGTTATTCAGGCAAAATAATTAGCTACCAGAAAACTTCAAAAGTGTTAGTTGATGATTGTCACATCGTTTTCTTTGAGGAATTTTACGACCAGATCTGTAAAAACATAATTAAATTATAAGTTCTATTAAAAAACAATAAAATTTTTAACTATCTTCGTTCAAAGCTGGTAACTATAATATGAACAGTCTCGGGTAGACACATTGTATGTAATTGATATTATTTAGCTTTATAGTAATCGCTACGTAAAGATTCCCTTGCAATTTCAGTATCAATTATTATAAGTATGAATTCAGTAGCCAAAATAATAAAACTCTTGCTCTACTCTTGCCCCATCTCTATCAATGTGTGATATCAATTCGAATCTCACCCAAAATAATTATTTTTTCTGAATTTCCTAAAATTAAATGTTCGAACAAATAATTTGTTGACTAAAAACATTACAAATAGCAAGGCTATCCTAAGGGAGCTGATAATCCAGCTCAATTTATTATAGGTACACACAAACTTAAGACAGTGTTGAAGAAAGATACAGGAAAAAATTACAGGACCTTTTAGACAAGGTAAGTAAATGAAAGTAAATGTAAACACTGCTCCATAAAATGCATTTCTGATAAGTAATCCTTACTTTGATTACTTTTGTTAACATTGATGATAGAAGTCAAAAAGCATCAGTTTTACCTATTCCGCTTGTTTATTATTTAAGAAATGTAAAAAATGCCACCTCAATGTAAAATAATATATGGAGACGTATTTTAAATGATTATACGTATCAAAAGTGGTTTGAGAAGTTCTATCGTAAAGACTTGTCGCTAAATGATGCCGCACCATCGAAGATAGTAAATATTCAAAATATCCAAATCAAGCGTTTGTTCTAATTATTTCCGTTCAGTTTTTGTGAGCATATTTGTTGCGTACTCGTTACTATCGAAATCCATGTCTGTGCACCTGCGTTGATTTGTATTTTTTTAAAAGCGTTTCATCGGAGTGGTCACCAATTTATACAATCTATTCGAAAAGTTCGAGAGATATTATTAAACAACTATTTCACTAAACTACAAATCAATAAAAAAAAAGTCAGAAATTGTGTGATGCCTCATGAATATGGAACAAATAGACAAAAATATAGCTACTAAAATCAGTATGCTTATTTTGGGCGATTAGAGGTTTTGGTAGGTTCTTTTTCTTTCCTTTTTACTTTTTTATGCTTGCATGTATGTATGTATGTATGTATGTATGGGATGTGGATGTTCCGTTGTTCAATGGATAACGGCTCGGAATGAGAAATCGGAGTGCCGAGCTCGAATTCCAGGAAAGGTATGAATTCATCTCTTCTTTCCTAATTAGGACAAACTTGATTGGTAATCAGTCTACGGGAAGGAAAACACTCAATTCCAACCAGGCTAGAGAGGGTTGAGCTCCGTCAAGCGAGCTTAATCAAGCCACACTACTGCTGCTGCTACGGTTCTAGAACATGTCCCCAGCGACATATTATGACCATTAGTTTTACGGAATGTCAAAAACTATTTTTAAATTTACTCAAAACACTACTGAGAAAATATCGGTAACCATGCGTTACGAATTAAAATTGTACTTCACTTTCTCTCCGTGATCTAAAAAAAACATTTGTTGCGTTTATTTTTACTTTGTTTTTGCAATAATGTTCACCCTGTACAAGGCCCAAGATCAATTCCAATTAGAGAATTACAGAGTAAGAGCCAGAGTTTATGGAGATCAGTGGGGAAGATATGACTTAACACTAACCTTGGGCATGTAAAGATTATAGTGATCAATGAGGCATCCTCGATTCCACAAAGTAGCGGTTCGGGGGAAGAAGCTGCTCGTGTAGAACTTATACTTATATCTCATCAATGGAATGGTAGTTCGCTACAATGTTGCATGACGGGTCTTCGCTATGAAGGTTAGAATTGGTTGAAATAAGGGGTGTAGTTCGTCTAAACTCTTCCCATGGAAATAGTGAAAGATCATCGTTTCGTATGTAGAAAATGAGATGTAAGGTGGAAAACAATTTATCAACCACAAAGACTCAGAGACGCTCTGGAACTCTATCAAGACTGGAAAGTGAAGAGTGAGCAGTTTTTTGCCCATATTTGGTAGAAGGATTCTATTTTCGGTCGGATTTGGCTGTTGCAAAAGTAGAGGGTAACAGGAGCAGGTATTTATTGGAGTGGTACAGGGTACCGAGCATTTTTCTAGGATCTTTAGAAATGGATGAGATGTACGAGTTGAGCTTCGGTCACAATAAGCAATCAAAGCCCTAGGGAACATCTGTTGATCGCGATAGGCAAAATTCAGAGTAAAGAGACACATGAACACGTTTTCTCTTCTACTGCTAGTGAAATATAAGAAGGCTATTTAATGTGTTTCTTCTACGCAAAATCACTACTCCATTTGCTTGAAAAATGCAATTTACAATTAAGGTTAACTTCATCATCTTCGGTTCCATAAATTTTAATATTTTTACATAAAGAAAGACGTCTTTTTGAAATTGTTTGTCTTCTTCCAGTGTATATTCGAAAATACAATGTATGTGTGAGCAGTTATCTTAACACCATTTTGAACTCGTTATGGACCCACCAGTTCTCTCTCGCTTTGTTGAAGTTTTAATCTGTTAAGGCAGCCCTTGCTCCATGCGTCTAGTTTAACGATGGTAGTTTGTCATTCGCCGGTGTAAAGAAAAGTTAAAAAAACGGTTTTCATTTATTCAGTTGCCCATTTCATTCGAATTTAAACGTGATTTAGTAAACGGTCTCACACGGTAATATAAAATCTACGACGTGTCTACCAAATTTTTATGGTATCTTTATGGTATTTGTTGATCAGTTTTGCATTTTCTGATGTCGCTGTTTTCTTTTGAAATCTCTGTCGTTATTAAATATTTCTATTTAACATAAACCTGCAATCCATTTTAAAACTTCAAACTCGGAACATGGCTATTGAGATATCGAAATCCATGTTATTTCCTACAAATTTCTGTTTTTTTTGTTTTTGTTTTTTATATTTATGACGAATGAATTCATAGCTGTACAGACAGTACTTGCCATTAGCAAATAAAAATTTAAATTCCGCTCAGTGTTTATTTTATATATCGAGAAACAAATGTGATTAATCATGTGAGAGACGCTGTATTTGATAAAAATCACCACAGAATGAAGTGTATCATTAGAAAGTTATTTTTTTATGTACCAACGTTGAAATGGCATTTAAAATTAGTCTGTCGATTCCTACTTTAAGAATTAGCTATTTAAGAAAAATAGTAGTTTTATAAATTGCCATTACCGTGAATCATTTCAAATTGTCGGGTTGTAACCGAGCCGAAGATCAAAAGATTACGTCATTCTCTCAACGTACTTTCCTTGGCCTTTAACATTCGAAGCATGTTTTTATTCTCCTATGAGCAACAAAACAGACGCCATTTCTGTTGGCATTTCTTACTGCGAGTCAATATTATTTCTTTGACGTATCATGACATACGTGTTCAGAAATAGTACATTTGTTCTGGAAGTCTAAAGTCATAAAAACCGAATGCCGAAAAGTCATTGGCGAATAATATTAAGTAAAAGGAAATAAGAATATTAAAAATTTAGGATAAAAAATAAGGTGAAAAAACATTTATAGTAATATAGCATGATGAAATGCTTATTGCAAAGGTGATAAAAGTAGCATTATGCTTCTGCTATAATCAGCGTGAGATATAGTGAAAGAATGCTATAATCTTCAAACAAAGAATGATATAATCAGCAGGAGACATAGTGAAAATTTGCTGATGCTGAAGAGATTAGATTCCCCCAACTGCTAGCGACAAGAGGATTTTCAAAGACTAGAAAAGAAACACTTTTCTTCGTATCAGAGTTTTTGCTTGATTCGTTTATTTTAATTTTCAGTCGTCACCAACTTCATTTTATATTTTTTATAATTATATAACCAAAATATATTTTTTATATCTTATTATGAAAAATATTTTTTATATATTATTTTATTAGTTACCATAAATAATTTTATACTTTATTATATTACCAAAAATACTTTTCTATATTATTTTATAATATTTCCAAAATACTTTTAATGATAATTTAATATATTGCCAAAATATTTAAAGTGGATTTCAAAATAACAACAGCATGATCATAAAAAATAGCCCAATTCTGAATTGGTGATTTAAAGTGCCCAAATTAAAAATATATTTTCGTTTTTATTGAGATGTAAAGTTTCTAGCTATTAGGAATCATGTCGGTGTTCTGGCGTTACCAAAAACATATTATTCATGGGAGTTATTTGGCAGTGCTAATTATATCCACCGTCATCGCATACAGACATCGACATCATGAGGTGTAATCAGATTTTACGGATATTTCGCCCTGTGCTCGTTGTGATTTCCGCTGAGAATTCAGGTGTGACTCTCAACTAGCTGTGACAAACTCTTTGTTTCTACTGAGAACCAATTTCACAGAACAAATTTTGTTGATAACTAACAACAAAGTAGAATAATTTAAAAGTACATAAGGAATTATTCATCTTTCTACGTAGCCTTGGTAGAGGATTTTTTTCGGTAGGAAAGTTTTTCTAGCAATAATTCATAGAGATATAAGACAATTTGATTCTAGCATTGTATTATGTTCTATTAGGGATTGTGTTTGTTCTTCGGAACTATGCCCATTATTAAGAAGAACCTTACAACTAAAAATAATAATTAACTTATTTCCATATATGCAAATGTACAAAAGAAAGAAAATTAACATCTACTAACTGAAGAACAAAAAATCACTTTATTCACCAAATATTACGAACATTTTACATGATATTGCAGAAATAATGAGTCAATTTGTTTATATTAATTGAATAAATGCATAGAAAATATAATTATATAATACAATCATAAAGTAAATTCAGTATTTTACCAAATTGTATATCAACAAAGTTTGAAAATATTTTAAGAAAAACAATCTCAAACATGCATATAATATTTATAATTTTTGTAAATTGTATTCTGTGATTTTTGTCACATCTACCTTTGTTTTACAGAAAATAAAAATACTTTTTCACAATAATAATAGATATTACTACTACATATATTTTAATAAACATTAAAATCTATTTACATTAATAGGAACACAAACTTAATACGATAATTTGGTGCGTTAATTAATTCATTCTATGTAAAACGGTGGAAAATTAAAAATATAAATTAACCGGTAAATGTTTATCAGAATGGATAAGTATGTCATTTTTAATGTAGTTTCATGAACATATTTTTACTACTTGAAATATATACCTTTTTAGTATTGATTATGTAGTCATAGTAGGAATTGTACAAGGAAATTTTATAAACATTTTTATTATAATTAAACGTTTAAGATAATTTAAAACTTAGTATCGTCTATTGAATTGGTTCTGTAGACTCAAACAAATAATAATTTTTAAAACATATATATTTTACAATATAATGTCACAATTACTTTTTATATTAAAATGATGTATTTCAGAAACTAACAAAGGGTTTAATAAAATAATTTAACTACATCAAATATTATAGAACCGAAAAGCACCTACTGAACTGTAGTATATAGTGGAATTTTTAACAGTGTTTTTACCACAAGCAGAAAAGTAAGAAGTAATAAAACGTTGTACCAGAGTTACCATCCTGTTATGTTATGAGTAGCCATGTAGAAATAGTGTTTCTTTAATTGCATTAATTACAATTCATAATTAACCTATAAATAAATTTTTATATAAAAAGATATGTTGGCGTTTTATTCTGGTGTAGAGATGGCGTTAAAATTTCTGTGCGATTGCTATCTCACAGTACAAAGATGGCACCATCTCTACTCGATGGATGAAGTATACCCATTTTACAACGTTCTGTTGAAAAGTCCTGGGTGCTATCATTCATGCGTATATTGTTGCGAATCATCTACTACAACACAATTGAAGACCAGGTATGCACCTCTGTGGCAACAGTCATTTCCGATCAGTTGTCTCTTCCAGAAGGATACTGTGTCTTGTCACTTTATGTGAGTTGTATGGGAGTGATTATCCTGTATTATACTGTTTAATAAATTAACCGTTTATTAATATCCTGGTATTAATATCCCAGAGAAAATGCTGTAGAGTCCGTACCTGATTGGGTATAAGTTGGTTTTGTTAACATTTGAAGGACCAGTGCATTATTAGGCACGTGGTCATAATGATTAAACTCACCAGCGGAAAAGAGTAAAATAATTTACTGGTTTTTCTGCATGAATGTTAAAAAATGTGCAATTTGTTATATTTCTTTCTTTCATAATTTAAACCCCGCAAAGAATTTTATATTTCTGTTAGACTCTCATACCCAACTTGCTTCATGACCGCTTATCTCTTAGCCAAAACGTACAATATCGACTATTTTGCAACAATGTTATCAGCGGGACCCTATGCCATTGTTGTCAGCTGATGATATCCCTTTTTAAGTAAATGAAATTCTACTCAAGCACAAGCCAGTAAAAGTGGTATCTCAGTACAAATTTAAATTAGGAGAATTCTCATTGAACACAACGATTTACCAATGATCCGATAAGGTCAACTAAACAATAAGGAGTAGACTCACTTCAACTGTCATAAGTGTAGAAAAGATGACAAAAGATTTTAGGAATAGTATTCATCTTGAATACAACAATTATCTTCAGGCAAAGTTTCATCTATAAGATACTTGGTTTCATTCTTTCAGGCACCCAATACGCTTATCGTTTAAAATTTTACTATTATTTGATATGTGAAGACCAGATATTTTTGGATTGGATTTTATGGTATCACTCACGATTAATAAAAATGCTACGTGCCATCATCAGGACATATGTGATAATAACACACAGCTTCCTTTGCTTAATTGTTTATGTATTGCCATGCATGACATTCATAAAATGTGATGTTTGTGAACCTAGGAAATTTTAATGTCTGAACATGTAAGAAAGTTTGATGTTTGCTAGAAGATGAAGCAAAATACGTATCCAGTATAGTGTAGGGTTTATGAAATGATATACTGGAGGAGATTTTGACTTTTATCCCCGAAGGAAGGTTTGTGTTGAAACTTTCAAAGTTTAATAGAATATGAAAGTTTTACATTTGCTTTGTTCGATAAGTTAAGAACATTGGAGTTTTGCTAAAGGGGTTTTGAAGTTTACTAGCAAAGAATACCTGAGGTTTGCAAACCTAGTTATGTGTCAATATTGATAACGTAGGATGTGTAAGAGTTGCCAACGAAAGAAATCCTGAGGTTTACTAGAGTGGGAAAATTTGTAAGAAAGTGAATGTACCAAACACGGCCGAAATTTGAACTCTTCTCACTGATTTCACTTTCCGGACCACTAACCGTTACACTACTCACATATAATAAGATGTTTATAGCCTATGAAAATTTGAGTTCATTAAATATAGGAAAGATTTTAGATTACTAACGTAGGAGTTTAAGTTTTGCTAGATCTGGAAAGTTTGAGATTTGTTATAATAGGAAATTTTAAGTTTTGCTCGTCGCGTAGATTTTGAGGTTTGCTAGCAAAGAAAAGTTTGAGCATTGTTAGCGGAAGAACTCTTGAGGTTTGCTAATGAAAGAAAGTCTGAAGTCCAGTATATTATAAACGTTTGAGTGTAGGAAAATGTGTCCTTTGCCACGGAATGAACATATGAGTTATGCTAGCGTAAGAAAATCTCATCTTTGCGCAAATGGGAACATTTGGGATTTTCTAGCGTAGAAAATCGTGAATTTTCTTTTGCTCATTTCACTTCATGATAGACGATAGTTCCACGAAGGTGCAAGCAGTTATTGGGCTTGAAAGAGAATCAGAAGACTTTAGTGAGAAGAAGGACAATAAAAGAGCGGAATTGAGGAAGATTGCGATTGACGTTAAATGTTTTGGAGATTTTAGGTGGCAGGGAAGCAAGAAACCAGAAGAGAGTTCCACAAGTGAAAAGAGCGAGAAAATAAACTATTAGAATAGAACTTACGATTTCATCTAGTTATTTCAAAGTAAAACAATGAGACTCATTTGCCAATAGTATGCTTAAATTCATGCGAACGAATTACAAAGGAGGCCAGCTCATTAGAAAAGCTGCCATGGGAATATTTATAGAAAAGACAGAGGGGAAACCAAGTCACGGTGATGGGAAGATGACTAAAGTCGAGATGCCAGGTCAGAACCAACAACATTACAGACCCTTCTTTAGGTTTTCTCAAGAATTGCGAGATATATAACAGGAGCACCAAACCTAATATGGCAGCATTATTCAATTCACGAATGAATTATAGATTTATAAATGTATAAAAAGGATTCAGACGAGAAAAAATGTCTGGTGAATTGTCAGAGTGAAGACCTGGCAATTGGTTCAATATAAACACTCCACTGCTTGTCAGTAGAAAACGTGAGACCAAGAAGGTGCAATGAGTTTCTCTCCTGAGGCCTCAACCACGCTGTAAAAAGGTAAGAATGGTTCTCTGTTGGGATTAAATATAGCAGTTTTGTTTTGGAGGCGTTCAAATTTACAAGCTATTCCTTGCCCTTGTTAACAAATAATTAAATGTCATTTTCCAGAGCAGCTACCAGTTTTACTCTGTCGGACCTATCCGACTTACTAGTAAGACAAGAGTAAATAGTTGTGACCTCAGTGTAAATTCATAGTTGCAAACTGATGACATCGAGAAAGTTGTTGATGAAAATGAGAAACAACTTAGGTCCAAGGATAGAGCCTTGGGGAACCCTCGGATCAATGTGAAATAATCTACAAGAATGGCCGTTCAACTCGACTTTCATTAAACCTATCTGTTAAGAACGATTGGATTAAGTCCAACCAGAAACCCATAGTCAATGAGCTTATTGAGAAGGCTAGTTTGAGAAACCCTCGATTCGAAAAGTTATCTCCGTGGTGGGACGCAAGACTAGATTTATGTAACTTGTTTTTGCAGTCTATTTTTGCTATCGAAGCAGAGTTTGAGATTTGCCAATAGAGAAATATTTTAGTTTTGCTAGCGCAGTATATTGTGTGTTTTACGAGCTAAAACAAATACAATGGGCCAGAATAGTAATGTTTGAAATTTGCTAGAATTGAAAGTTTTTATTTGTTTCTAGGTTAAGAAGGTTCGAGGAGTGCTTTGTTCGCGGAGACATTTGACGTACATTAATGTAGGCAGGTTTCAGTTGCCAGTTTTTTGAGATTTAAAAGATTTTCGAATGTCATAGCATTTTAGGTGTGCTTGAGTTGAAAAATTGGATTTTTTTACTAGCTTATAAATTTGCAATTGGCCAAAATCATAGAAAGAATTGCATTTTCTTAAGGTGGGAATAATTTCTTTATGATTGCAGATGAAAGTTTCAGGTGCGATGTTGTGACAGAGCTTGAGATTTGCGGACGTAGGAGAATTTACTGCTAATGTATGAAAATTTCACATTTGATAATATGGGAAGATATTCAAATGCGAAATTGTAGTAAAGATTAATTTGTGTCTGTAGCAAAATTTGCAGTTTGATACTGCCGGAAAATATGGAATTAATAACATTGAAAAAGATTCGTTTCCAGCGTAGATGAAAGTTTCTTGTGTGAGACTGAAGATTAAGATGTAGAGTGTAGGCAAAGTTGTGTTCTGCTATGAGGAAAGTTTGAAATTATAACACTGGAAAATCGGTTTGTACGTGTACAAAAAATTATGGTCGATATGAGCTTGAGATTTACGAGCATGCTGAAATTTGCTAAAGTCGGTGTATTTGAGATTTGACAACAGGAATAGCTTAGATTTACAAGTCGATGAAAAATTCAGGTTTACTATTGTAATAGAAATTGAGATATCCAAGAGAAGAAAAATTTGATGTGGAATCGGTTTGAATGGCATCGGTTTGGATGAAAGTTTCAGCGTTGATATTATAGTTGTGCTTGACATTAGTGTACGTAGAAAGTTTTACCACTTACTATCGTGATACATTTAGAGATTTAATAACACTAGATTGACTAGCATTGGAAAGTTTTAGGTTTGCTTGTTTTTAAACGTTTGCAGCCTAATAAACATTTACACATAGTTATATTTTTAATTTGGGGTTTGCAATGTTAGGAAAACACCTAAAAGTCAAATTCTAGTTGTTATTGCTCGAAAACAATATCAGCTAGTTTAGACAGCTTACTCAAGTTTATATTTTTTTAAATTGATGTTTGCAACATTAGGAAAAAAACCTATAAAGTGTCCTTTTTCAACAAAACAAGGAAAAACAAAGAAGTAGGACTTACTCTTACAAGGAATGTTGCTGTTGTTGGTTAGAGGGCTTACTGTGAAAACTATATTTCCTGAATTAACCCAAATCCCTATTTAATTCTTTTCTAACCTTCCCTCCTTCTTTCTCGGTATAATAACTCTTCCCACTTCTCAGGGCTGATATGAATGCCTTTGTGATAAATCTAAATTTTAAATGCATACGTGAAAGAGCGTAGTTTATACTCCTCATTAATTTCAATTCTCTGAGACCATTCTACTTCCCCACTATTGCCTTTGTCCAGCGAGAACACAAACCAGACAACAGCTTCTCATTTTAACCTACCGAGCGATAGATAAAAATTATTTCGTCAACGAAAACATATTTGCCTACTTAAATTTTCAACAAAGAGACAAGCTGTTTTTCATCCTTGCGCTGATCGCCGTCTTAGCGAAACCATAAACTAGACCACCTACCTGTTACAAGATCGATTTTCATAATCCTAACCCTCGCACCGGGTTCATTTTTTTTCATCTCTCAATTCTTTCCGCCAATGAAAATATAATTCCCGGCTGCCTCTTTTCTCGCCAATGACATATGTCTTTCTCATTTCCCAAGAAAGAAATAAAGCCATTTCCCAATTTGCTTTACCCGCATGCCATATTTTCGATAGATAATATAAGTAAACTCTTGGTGTATCGTTCCAGTTAGTAGAGACGAGACAATTCAGATGGTCATTTTTCTCATTTTCACATTACCATTCTCTCTCTCTCTATTTCATTTGGGGCTTAATCCTTTTCTGCCTAGAAGTAATGTTTAACCATCTCTCAGTGTCACACTTCAATGTATGATTTTATTTTAAAAAATAAATATTCGTCTCGTTGAAAAAAGTCACAGGTGTGGCCGAAAATTCCGATTTAAAATCTTTCTCTTCGAGCTTCAATTTAATCGAAATATATAATAAATACCATCAATCTTATTGCCAACTAGCAGCATGGCCCGGCGTTGCCCGTGCTTGATTCAGAAATCGTACGACTCATACAGCAATCGCTATCACTTGACTTAAAATATTTTTGCCCTTCCTTGCCTTTAAAGGAGTGCCCTTTGGCGTGCTGATGTTGCTACACCCCTTACTTCTTGCCTATCTCACACTGTGAATTTTTTCTAAGCACTATACTAAACATTAAATCTGTTATGAAAAAAGAACTAAACAAAATGAACACAAAACGATCAGCTTTAAAAAAGGACTCGTAACTGGAAAAATCGAATGAAAAAAGAATGTTAACAACAAATACTTTTGCACACCCAACCCAGTTCTGCGGAATCAGAATCAACGTTGAGTTTAAGCAAGCGAATGAACCAATTGGAGTAAAGTGCTATGCAGATTTAAATTTTTCCCACTTGTGACGAATGCGGCTATCGATTTTTTTGCATGCTAGCATGCTAGTTAACATTCGTGTCAGTCAGCTGTTGGCTCTCACACTGACCAATAGAATCTTCCTGCCTATTTGTATCAGCAAGCTATAGGCTCACACTGTTGCCAGTAGAAAATGGCCGCAAACTACATGAAAACTGCTGTAGAAGCATGAAAAAATCGATTATTTCCACTATCGATGGGATTTGGGAAATGCAAAGTCAGCCTTGGTCTTTCCGCTAACTTGGAGCATGTGCATGTAAATTTTGGTGCAAATCCGTCGAAAATTGCGGCTGTTTTATAGAGATATTGTTATCATTTTGTTGTTTTTTTTATTCCTCAAATTTCATTAAGTGGACTATTAAATCTACATTTAGCGGGACTGAAATGTCACTTGCGACTTACACACAGGGTTGAGTAAGCACTGTTGTCGGAACCTCATACGTTGAAACCGACGGGAGAGTCCATCATATATATATATATATATATATATATATATATATATATATATATATATATATATATATATCATCCCTTGACTTTTGTAATCGTAGTGGGGATCCGAATGCAGAAGCCACACTAGATCTATTCCACAACGGTTTATCATCAGCAGCCATCAACAATTCTGGTATAGTGATACCTGTCCAGTGTTTGACATTGTCCAACCAGTTTTTACGTTGACGTTCTTTCCTACGTCCACCCTCAACGGTACCTTACATGATGGTCTTGCACTTATATATGGATAACGATATATAATTTATATATGATTTTTTAAGGGAAAAAATATGATAAAGTCGAACAAGTTTTCGTATGACGTGTTTCGTCCTTTAGAACTTCATCGGACTAAGTCTATGTTTACGCTGTTAAGAATTTAAAATTCTCAGTGTCTCTCTTTCATTCGTGCTCATGTGTAGTTGCATGACTAGTGTGTAGTCATGCAACACGAATGAAAGATGGTCACTGAGAATTTAAAATTTAAAATATATATATATATAATGTGTTTTGGCTATATAATCTAGCCGATTTCATTTAGATCCTGCTTCTTTTTGTTTATTTTTCCATCACTTTTGCTATTAAATATCCCACATTGTGATAATAAAAGATCTGCCAAGAAAGGTAAAACTTTGTAAGAATCTGGACGCAAATTTACTTTTGTTTTTGTAAATTATTTTATCTTTTATTAGAGTAATATTTTTAAAACAAAACTATGGTCAGTCTGCAATTAATGTATTTAATGTGTTGTCTTGTAAAATATCCCTTTTGTAATAGTGGCGAGAAAAGATTCCTGTCGGTAAACGAGACTTTCGACCTTGCTCTGGTTTAGTGCTTCCACTAAGAGATACAGAGTATCAGGTATTTGTTCTCGAACGCCTGGATCATTTTTCCTATCTCAGCCAGAAGTGTCCAAGTCTCACAGTGGTAGTGGATGATGGAGACGACAAGCGATTTTTAGAGGTTAAAATTGGTCTGGAATCTGGTGTTGCTCTTTCATAACATTTCCAGTCTGGTTATCGCTGTTGTGGTTGTGGCGATCCGAGTGCATATTTCTGTGTTGCAGGTGCCATCTTTTGACAGGGTTACTTCCAAATATTTGTAGCTGGACACTTCCACCCGTGGTTTGCCGTCCATGGTGACGCTGGCACTGGTGTTGCTTGAGCTATTCACTATTATTTTCGATTTCTCTGTGGTAAATTCCATTCCATATGCGCCGGTTCTTTCAGTGAATTTGTTGGTCAGGTCTTGAAACTCAGTGTTACTACCCGATATAAGGTAAATATCGTCTCCGAAACGCTAGATCTACCACCGATAGAGATAGAAGTGCTTTGTTCGTGAAGGGCTTCCTCTCTTCAGAAATACTTTGAAGAGTGTTGGAGAGTGTAGTCACCTATGTTTGACGCTGATTGCTCAAGAGAAATGTGCTCCGTCCGGCATTAAAACCTGGCTGCTTTTCTGACAGTAGTTCCTCAGTCTTGGTTTTCAGGCGGTTGAGCATAATACGGATCATGATCTTGCTGGGGTGCCTGATCAGGCTTATTGTTCTATAAATCTGGCACTGCTTGTGATTACTCTTTTTTAATAGCGTTATCACCAGTGACTGGGTTTACTCTTTTGATCACTGCTTCTATTCTCAAATACATAAATATGAAAATTATAAAACACAAAATTGGCGTATAAAATTATTTCATGATACATATGATTTGGTTCAGTTTTTCACAGTCTCATTCAATATTCATGCTTCACATACAATAATTCTGAGAGCTCTTCTACTCCATTCTTACGCATTTCTTCAATGGAGTTTTCAATTAAAACTCAATATTACAGGATGCAATCTCCACCCTAGGAAATTGGGAAAATATATTGACCATCACGTTTTGTTAAAATAGCAGAGATAAGGATACTTCCTCGAATAATTTGCCCAGTTATAAGAAACCTTTCCTTCATTTAGGAATTTTAAAAAACAACAACTTAAATATACAACAATAAGAAACATTGTCAATAGTTTAATTATTCTGGAATTAAACATTCTAAAATAACATTTGCTAAGGTTGTAACAAAATCTCTTTTATAAAAAATATACCATTCTCTTCACAAGCCATTTCAAAATAAGAAAAAGAAATATAGAAAGCAATAACAATCATAAAGAATTGTTGAACTGTAAATGCTTTGATTTTATCATTAAAACTGTGTGTTCGTGTCCCGTAGCCGATTAGGTCGTAGAAGTACCATACTGCAGTCATAGCAGCAGTGGCGTGTCTTATGTAAGATGTTCTGACGAAGCCAAGGCACGAAAGCTCAGTCTACCTTGCTATTTAACCCATAGCTGGAGGAAATTAGATTAACGCTTTTTTAATGGCATTAACGCAAACCATAATCGGGCAGGAATTGAACTCGGCACACCTAATTCACTTTCCGCGCCAATATCCAATACACCACTCGCCTATCCAATTGAAAATATTTACAATACAAAGACTTCACCATTTTGCAATAAAGTTTTTGTATTGCAACTAAACAGAGATAACCCATTCAAGAGGATGTTTAAGAATGTTTCTAAATGAAAGCGATTTTCTATTGCATTTCACGTCGGCTATTTATTTTTCAAACTGCTTTTTGTGGCAGACGTGATGAGACAGAACCTGGGACGAGCACAACTGGTTGCGACTTGCCTTGTCCCCGCCAAAAAAGAGCTACTGCAGTTGAAATGAAGGAGAAAAAAAGCACTTACCGCTCTGCCGTAATCCGTCCTCGGCCAGATAACGTAAAATAATTTTTATGCAATGAAGATGCAATGAATTATGGGATCGCATGAAGACACAAGGGATTATGGGTATATGGACAAATATAAAAGCAACTAATTTTTCCCAGTGCGGTGTTCTTGGACTGACGTTGCGGACTTCCTTTGTAGGAAGGCGTGTTGTTATTTTTTAGGACCAATTTTTGACCGGCGAACGTGTTTTTTTTTAAGAAATTTATTGACTTTTGTTCGTTAATCTCCTTGCAATTTGGCCAGCTTTTCCGCGTTAACCCTTTAATGGCCGACGAGATGAGTCGGTCAGGGGTCAAAAAAGACCTCTTTGGGGCGGCTGCTAAAGCCGACCCCCCGGATAAAACTAAGAATAAGAAACGGGGTAAGGTTACCCCAAACAAACCAGACCAGACCTGTGTAAATGACAAGGAGGAGGCCATGCAGGTCTCCAACTCATCAAACGACAAGGTGCCGAAAGTGGCACAAGCTAAGTCTACAGCCGAGGAATCGCCCTCTTGCTGGAAGTCCCCACCGAGCTGTATCGTGAATATCGCGGAGTTCTTGGAAAAGGCAAAGGATTTTGCCCATCTGGTAAACAAAGATGGCATCCTCAAAGACGTTCAAGAGCTTCAGACATTCGAACAAAGAATGGTGACCGTCTTCGCGGTTGACAGGCGTACGTGCAAAATCTGTCGATCCACGAAAGACACAGTGATCAAATCACTTATGTCCCTGGGGATAAAACCCCAAAGAGTTATTAAAGGCGTAAAGTTTTTTATGTGGGACGTGCTGCTGCCCACGCCAGAAGATTGCCTAGATATGGCAAAGAGAGAATTAATTACAAAAGACCTTATTCTCCGTACGGAATATCTAGGCAGGCGAAGGACCAGGGTGGCAGTTTTTGAGGTTCCTCCTCAAATTTCCGGAGAGCTCCTGGCTGCATTTTTCATGCAGTACGGCCAAATTTTAGGGGCTCTCTCGGACAATTTGAACGGGGGGTGGACTTTCGATATCATGATAGACGAGACGGCCTTCAAGTCCATCCCCAACTGTCTGGATTTTGGCAATCGGAGATTGCCAGTCATTGTGACTGGCAGAAAACCAGTATGCTGGAGGTGTGGAGTGACTGGTCATCTCTCCTCCTCCTGCCCAGGGAAGAAGGCCCCTGGAGCTCCGGTTGCTGGCGACCCAAATCCCCCTTTGGCCGACACTGAAAAATCCGCGGCGCCTGTAATGGGCCTACCTACTAAACGGACCGGTGGGGAAAATCCCTCGGTTGGGTCGATGCCCTCATTACCCCTCAAACCAACGCCTTCCACTAGTGTGGATAAGGAGAAGGACGAGGGGGAATGGCGTGTAGTGGGTAGGGCCAAGGGGAAGATCCGGACAGCGGGACCTCTGTCTCAGCATGACTCCAGGTACAAAAGCACCTACAGCCCCATTCCCTCTACTAGCTCTGAGGGCGACGCCTCGGCGTCTTACGAAAAATCAGCCACAGAGACGCAGAAGCTAAATGAACCCAGCTGGCAGAAAATTTTAAATTTAAAAAAGCTAAAAGAAAAGCTAGATGCAAGTCGGTCAAAGAACCGTAAGTCGCGCTGGGGGCCTTGCCCCTCATCCTCTGCCCCGTCTTCCCCTTCAGGTACCATCAAATTCGTCAAACCACCTCCGCCTAAATCTCACCAACAAGATCCAGTACCTACAAAACTCCTTCCCCTTTCAAGACCTCATCTGGCATCACTCTCTCTCATACTCCGACATGCACGCCCAAACCTACTCCCTCTCATTCTCCTCAAAAAAAGAGGGAGAGAAGCCCGGAGTTGCCTGCAGTAGCTGAGAAGAGAAAGAAAAAGATCAAACCGCCATATCTCCCAGGGGAAGACGTCTGCCGCGTATCCGGGGAGCAAGTAGAAAGGGTCTGCGGGCAGACTAAAAACCCGAGGCCGCTGAAGATTCTCTTCAACTTCCGGCACATTAATGGAGTTGATGTGGAGGTGCCGGAAAATTTCAAAAATGCCCGTAGACTCCTGACTGTCGTCCGTTCCGGCCCGGGTACGCGGGAGATTTGGGGCATGATCGAGGAGGCGAACTCGTCCCTGAAATTGGTGCCCCCAGCGGCGGTCTATGAACCCGACTTAGATCCCACAAAAAAGTGCAGAGGGAGGGTCCCTGTTTTTGTTCACCCTTCCCTGTATAGGGCACTAAAATTAACATATCCTGCGGACATCGGCGGTCTGTCTTATGGTGATACCCCGTCGACAATGAGATGGCATCAAGTTCAATGGGACAGGCTGTCGGTGTCCTCACCCCAGCTATGTTCCACTCTGATGGGCGACCCTAATCGATTTGATAATGGCACTCTGGTTAGCTAGTTTGAATGTCCGAGGCCTGAGGTCGGAGTCTCGAAGGGTGAGACTCGTTCGCGACCTTCAGTGCCTCGGGGTGAATATATGTTGTGTACAAGAGACCCGTTTTTCTTCTCGCGATTATGAAGACATTCTGTCTAAGGAGTTTACTCTTTATTCAGCATGTTTTGATGGACGCTCGAGGGGTGTCTCTTGGCTGGTGAGCAAGACTTTGAAGGCTGCGTGTGCTCTTGTCTTCGCAGATCCGGCGGGCAGGCTTTGCGTGCTGGATGCTACCATAAAGGATAAGGCTTTGCGTCTCATTGGGGTTTATGGGCCCAATATCCAGGCTGAGCGACTTGCTTTGTTTCGGCAGATCGAGCCGTTTATGACGACATCACGTCGGTTAATTTTAGCGGAGGATTGGAATGCCGTCCTTGAGCCCGATATAGATCGTATAGGGTCAAAATATAAAGAGGGTACTAAAAACTGGGGAGTGGAGCATTTTCGGGGCTTTGTCGATGGGTTTGATCTCATCGACAAGTACAGGAATGAACACCCTCAGCGGGTAGTGTGGACTTGGACAAATAGTGGCAGCTCGGCTGTAGGTGTGCTTGCGAGCTACCTCGACCGAGTTTTAGTTAGGAGAGTCGATGTAGGACTCTTAGGGTGTCCAAGTTTTCATCATATAGTTTATTCGGATCATAGGCTTGTCCGGGTCCGTGTAAACTTAGATAAGCCTAATGTTAGGATAACTGGCTACTGGAAATTCAACTGCTCGTTATTTGGCGAGCAGCATTTCCGGGACCAGTTTTTACTAACCTTACAAAGGGAACTGACGGGGGCTGTGGTGGGAAATGCCTGGTGGGACAAACTAAAATCTAAAATTCGAACGTTTTCTGCCGATTTTAGTCGTCGACTCAACGTAGATAGATTAGCGGCGCAAACGGTTTTAGAGCAAAGAGTCGATCGGGCTGTGAAATCCCGTGATAGTGGGGAAGTAGTCCTAGCTAAGGCAGAGTTGTCCTCCTTGCTTACCAAGAAGGATCAAGCTCTGGTAGTTAGGGCTAGGTTAAAAAGAATGTCCTCTGAGGCGACGAATATGGCCGCAGAATTGCGTGCAGAGGAAAGTAGGAATGCTTCAAGACGGCATATCGCGAGCATCACATTGCCGGATGGGCGGACAGTGACTACAAACTCGGGCATATGCGAGGCTTTTCGGGATTACTTTCGGGATCTTTTTACCAGGGAGCCCGGTCTGAGCTCTGCTCAGTTCGACACCTATTTAGCTGACTTTCCCTGCCTTGAGGCAGCTGAAGCGGCTGGGTGCGAGTGTCCCATCACTGAGTCGGAAATCTGGGAAGCGCTGAAACAGGTTGGCCTGGATAAATCTCCAGGATTAGATGGTCTTCCTTACGAAGTTTACTTGAGGCAGTCGCCCGTTTTTGTTCCTTTGCTGCAGCTGGTCTTCAACAACTGGATGAAGCAGGGGTCTATACCTCAACGCTTCACCAGGGGTGTGATCAAGTTGGTGCGTAAGGGCAAAAGCGGTGGGGATGGGATAGGTAACTTTCGCCCTTTAACTATGTTAAATACAGAGTTAAAGATTTTGGCTAAGGTCTTGGCTAACTGTTTGCAGCTTGTCCTGTCTAGTCTGATTGGCTCCGAGCAGACTTGTTCTGTGAAGGGCCGGACTATTCAGGAAAACCTTCATATGGTGCGCCTGATCATCGAGAAAGTCGACAGTGAAGCCGCGCTGATCAATTTAGATCAGTCCAAGGCCTTTGATAGGGTTGACCATCGATTCTTGGAGGCTGTTCTTTCGGCTTATGTATGCGACTCCCGGTGCGCTGGTAGAAGTGAACGGGGTAAGATCGGAACCTTTCGTATTGTCTCGATCTATTCGTCAGGGTTGTCCGCTCTCGCCTATGCTTTACGTTCTTGCGTTGGAACCTTTCCTTCGCAAGTTAAAGGCGAATCCGGTCCTACGCGGAATCTCTTTACCTGGTGCTACCAACTCGGCCAGGTATTCTGCCTATGCTGACGACGTTTCGGTTCTTGTGTCGAGCAGAGCCGAGATTAACGAAGTCAGCAGAGAAATCAGTGGCTATGAGATGGTGACAGGGGCCAAGATCAACCGCGATAAGTCTGTTGGCTTGCGGTTGGGTGCGTGGAAGGGGGTTTCTCTTCCCGGACCATTCAGCTGGACGGATGGGCCGATCAAGATACTCGGCGTCTGGTTCGGTCCTGATATCCAGTTGGATATGAATTGGTCGGAGGTACGGGAGAAGGCCGAGGGCGCAATTAATTTGTGGTCTCGGAGGAATCTTTCCTTGAAGGGGAGGGCGGAGGTATGTGTTTCGCATATCTACCCGATTCTCCTTTACCGACTCTCGGTACTTCCACTTCCGTCTACCACAGTGCTTTCATTAGTACAGCTCTTGTTCTCTTTCTTGTGGAGAGGCAGAGCTCCAGGGGTATGTCGGGAGATCTGTTGCCTTCATCCTACTGAAGGCGGTCTAGGTATGCCTAGCATTGAGATTCGTCTCGATATGCTTCGCATCGGGTTCCTGGATCGTTTGTGTCGCGATTCGGATGACGGGGGCGCCTTCTGGAAGGAAGACGCCCGAAGATCCTTTCCATCCTTGAGAAGTGTGCACTCGGGCGAGGAGGAGGCTGGCCGTTTGCCTCGTGCCGAGTGCTCCTTCTACCGTGAATGTCGTCTGGCTCTGAAACACCTCTTACGGGCGACGGTTGGCCTCCACAACGTCCAGGCGTTGTCTCGTAGGGCATTATATCAGGTGGTAGTCAGGGGGTCCGTTCATGATGATTTGATTGACGAGCTCGGTCTTACGAAGCAGGAGGCTCGCTCAATCTGGCCTTGGGCTTCCGGGTTGAAATGTCTCAACAACGATGAGGCATCCCTCACCTGGCTGGTGATACGTGGGGCCCTCTGGGTCGGCAAAAGACTTTGCGCAGCGGGTTTGGAGAAATATCCAAACTGCCGACGTTGTGAGGGGGAAGTCGAGACCCTTGGTCACGTCTTCTTTCATTGCAAGTTGGTAGCACCATTGTGTAAGTTTGTTGAAGGTCTCATGGTTCGCATGTTGCAGGGAAAGTTTTTCGTCCTTGAGGCCGCTTCTGTTTGTAGCAATGTGGCCCCGCCGTTAACGAAGTCTGAACTTTATGTGTTCCACTGCTTGCTAGGAGTTATGAGAGTCGGGATTTGGGTGACACGTCAGAAGGGATTCTATGGAGGTGAGGAGTTCACTTCTTCCCTACTAATCTTGTACTTTAAGCATCAGCTTAAAGTCAAGATTAGGACGGAAAGGCGGCGACTCCCTTCATCAGAATTCGCCAAAAGGTGGGTGAATCTTGCGCGAATGTGTAGAGTGAGAGGAGCTGACTTGGAGTGGCACTTGGACCTCGGTTAGGTGCAGGATTTCGTCCCTCATGGGTTGAACAGAGCAACCCGTCCCGATATTAGGCTAGTTTAGGTTTAGTTTTGAATCTTTAGTTTTCTTGTTTCTGCTTAACTTAGCTAGGGTATGAATGCCCATTAGCCCCCCTTTTATTTCTGTCCCTATTTTTTTCTTTGGTTTAATTCCCCATCCCCTCCCTCGTTAGGTGGCCAGTGACGTCAGTTCTCTGGTGGTTGCGGGATGACTTTCGTTTCGTGTGTGTGGTTTTTCGTTTTTGTTATTGTGTCTAAATGGGTGTGTGTCTGTGTGAGTGATTTGGGAAGGATGACTGTTTTACTGCTATAATCTCGCAATTATTTCGTCCAGTTAACTGATGTTTCTGCCACATTTAGGTATTGTGGGGGGTTGTACTACTAATCTTATTTTGTTTTGTTTTCTTGTATATATTTTTTCATATTGTAAATATTCATTGGGGTTTTTAAATTGTTATCCCCCCCCACAGACTTTGAATTGTACATATGGGGACTAGTTAGAATTTCATAGAGAATTTGAGGAATTATGGTGGATGTAGTAAGAAAGGTATGGAAGAATGTGTTGTTTTGGTGCTAGGACTATTGTTGGTATGTTTGGGTCAGTGTTTGCGACTAGCTAAGTTTTTAGTTTAAGACAGATGAGGACCGTCCTTCCCCAACCCCCTTTTTGGCCTTGTGCCACATTTTGTATATTACATATACAAATAAATATTGTTCTTGGACTGACGTTCGGTTGTAATTATTGTGGGGGGTTTTCAGTTGTCATAGGAACTCTTGTCATAAGGTCCAACTTGAGCGCCAAAACTGATAAGCTTTTTATTTTAATTTTTGCAGCCTCTTTTGAATTTTTGCATATTATTTGTGTATATTTTACTTTATTTCCTGATTTTCCGTTTTTGTTTTTAATTTGATCCTTTAATTTTTCAACGTTTCTGTTTTGGTTCTGTGAATTTTCTTTCAGCCTTTCTGTTTTAGTTTTGTGAACTTTTTCTTGTCTTTGGTTTCCTTTTTATCTTTCGTATTTGTTTTGTTTATCGCCTTTTTTTATTTTGTACGTTCTTATTTTGTTTTTATTCTTGACTAAAATTTGTTTTTGAAAATAATAATTTTAAAAGGAAAGGCAAAGTTTATCTTTGTTCGCCGTGTTGGAAAAATCCAACATGGCGGACAATAATAATAATGATGACGAGTTTGATACACCGCTTCCCAACCCGGTGTCGCCAACTAAAACGGCCTGGTCTAAAAGTAGGCCGCTTACAAAGGATCCGGGATTCTATAAGGATCAAAGGAAAGTTTTTGAAGACTCGTTCAAAGGCAACGAGTTTTTAACCATCAAAGAAGCCCTAAATGCTGTGAGCACCCGGACAATTTCCCTGCTGACTGCCGACGTTAAAACTCGGAAATTAATTGGAGTCAGCAGGGATAGCATTGAGGCTTTGAAAGCCTTAAAAATTTGTCCAAAATTTCTTGCCAGGAGAACGAATGCACTGTGGGACATTTTGTTAGCAACAGAACAACAGGCAAAGGACCTAGCAGGCATTGTATTAACAACCAAAAACCTGCGCATTTCAACGGAATATATGGGCACACGCAGGACAAAAGTGACAGTATATGGAGTGGCTGTCGATATTCCTGAGGACAGAATGGGGGCCTTCTTCACCAAATATGGTGAAGTACATGAAGTTAAGGCTCTCAAAAGCAAAACTTGCATAGCTACCGGGGACATAGATATGCCCAATGTACTGACTTGCCGAGACAAACGGATGTTGGTGGTGGTCGAGGGCAGGCGACCATGTTGCTGGTTGTGCAGCACTGCGGGGCACATGGCGAAAGAATGCCCGCGTAAACGGCAACACTGCCCCCTCGTCCAGTAACGACTTCAGCGACAGTATCAGCAGCAACAGTGGAGGCGAAACCTGCAGAAGGAGCAACCTCAGAGGGAACCTGGAAGGAAGTGGTGAGGGGTCGGAAACCCTCGAATGTTCAACCTCCGAATGTTCAAACCCCGCCGGATGCACTACAACCCAAGAAAAAAGAACAGCCACAAAAGGAGGTGCAGCCTACAAAGAAGGCGCTACCAAAGCAGAAACTGCAGCAGCAGCAGCAGCGAAATGAACAACAGTAGCAGCAGCAACACCAACAGCCGGAACAGCAACAGTTGGAGGTGGAATATATGGCCCCACCTCGAGCTACATCTCTTAAGAGGTCAAGGGAGGTGGAGGAGGACGAACCTACACAGTCACTCTGACCGTGGTAGGGCGGATAAGGTTATGGACAGAACCTGCGCACTCTCCGTCCCTGCTTCGTTCGAAGAGCCCAAAGCAAATACAAAGACTAGGCGTCATTCTGCTTCTCCTACCCGTATTCCCTCCCCCTCCTCTTCTCCTCTTAGTTCTGTGTCCACCACCACCACCCTCACTCATCCACTTCTTCCCCTCCTCATCCATCAAGGAAGAAGAAAAAAATGTTTGCCGGCCCCGAATCTATCTGTAAGGTGGATAGAAAAAGGCTCTGTTGGGATTCCTATACAAACTAGACTCTGTAGACGATAAAAATGTGGAAGACCCCAGAAATTTCCCCCAAGCACCAGGTCTAATAACCTGCGTGAGAGAAACTAGGAGTTTCTAAAAGTCTGGAAACATTTGTCTGAGGCTAAGGAAGCCTTTCCTAACATTAGGATATATGAACTAGATAACCCTGATTTTAAAAAAATAAGGCATTTCTGTTCTGGGAGTGTCCCTGTGTTACTCCATCCCTTCTTATATAGGGCAGTTAAATTAATCTACCTCACGGATGCCGGCGGGATTGTCCTGGGTGAGCGGATGACGACGGAATTGGGAACAGGAAGCCTGGGACAATCCGTCGGGGTCCTTACTGCCTCAGATTTCCGGCCCGTATGTGAGTAGGTTTTTTGCTTTCACTCTTTTTCCTTTTTTCAGGCTTAAATGATGTCAATCAAGTTAGCCAGTCTGAATGCGAATGGCTTGAGGGATCGGGGTAAGGATCGGGGTAAGGATCCGGGATCTCTTGTCGTTCGGCGTAAATGTTGCCGCGATCCAAGAGACTCACTTTGTTTGCAGTTCCGATGCGTGTGTGCTGTCTAACGACTTTGTCGTCTATTCAGCATATGGAGACCGGATTGCCAGAGGAATTTCTTTGCTGGTGAAGCAGACTCTTGATGCGAAGGTGGACCTTGTGCATACCGATGCCGAGGGCCGGTTGATCGTGGCCGATATTGCCGTGAGAAGTGGTTCGTTTCGGGTCGTTGCGGTTTATGCGCCCAACGACCAGGGGGAGCGGGTTTCCTTTTTCCGGCGTTTGGGGCCGTTCCTGGTGGATTCAACGCGCCTAGTCTTAGTGGGGTTCTGGAATGCCGTCCTGGACCCCAAATTAGACAGGGGGCGGGGAGCTAACGGGTGTAGGGGCGATCGTAGCCTGGTCGATCTGATCAACGATTTCGGTCTCGTTGATAGATACCGGGTCGATCACCCCGGGGGGAAAATGTGGACGTGGGCTCTTAAGTGGCCTCCTGACAAGGTGGTTAGCTACCTTGACAGGATGTTAGTTAGAAGAGCCGACATAGACTTATTAGACTGTCCCACGTTCCACTGGGTAGGCTATACGGACCACAAACTTGTTTGTGCCCGTATGGCGTTAGATCATAGGCCTAGAATGGCTGGTTACTGGAAGTTCAATCTGTCCTTACTGGACAAGCGGGACTTCCAGGAGCAGCTAATTAGCCTAGTGCAGCGGGAGCTAGTGGGGGCGGTTATAGGGAATAAGTGGTGAGGTCAACTTAAATGTAGAATTAGGTCTTTCACCACTGATTTCAGCAAGCGGCTCGCCCTAGATAGGGCTGATAAGGTGAAGACACTTAAAGCTAGTCTTTCCCGGGCGGAGGCTGGGGGGATTCCCCTAGAAAGAGCATTAGCTAGGGAGGCTGTGCAGCGTTCGAATAGCGATCGCTACATGGGCCAGGTAATTAGACATAGGTTAAGCAAGATATCTTCCGAAGCCGTGAACTTGGGCGCGGATCTGCGCAGGGAAGAGGTCCGTCGAGGTGGCGATCGTTACATTCGTGAAATCGATACCCCGGAGGGGAGTACTCTCGGGCTACTGACGACATGTGCGAGGCGTTTCGGCGGCATTTCGAGAGCCGGTTTACCAAGGAGCCTGGTCTCCGTGAAGAGGAGTTTCGCAGCTATTTGGCTGACTTTCCTCGGCTTTTGCCGACTGAAGCGGCTAGCTGCGAGGGAGAGATCACGGAAGGCGAAGTTTACGTGGCATTGAAGAAGGTTGGCAGAGACAAGTCGCCCGGTCTGGATGGTTTACCCTATGAAGTGTACTTGAGGCTGTCGCACATCTTTGTCCCCATTTTGACTGTGGTGTTCAACAACTGGATCCGGTCGGGGTCCATCCCCAACCGGTTTTCCAGGGGTGTGATCACGCTGTTGAAAAAAGACAAGGGTGTTGGGCGGGATTTAGATGACTATAGGCCCATAACTCTGCTAAACACAGAGTTAAAGATTTTGGCCAAGATCCTGCAGGAGCGTTTGCAGTCAGTTTCCGAGTCTCTGTTGGATCCTGAGCAGACTTGTTCTGTGATGGGCCGAATAATTCAGAGCAACCTGGATCTGATCCGAACGATCATAGAGGGTGTAAAAGACGAGGATGAGGCCGCGCTGATCAATTTAGATCAGTCCAAGGCATTTGATAGGGGTGACCATCGCTACCTTGCTGCTGTCCTCCAGGCCGCCGGATTCGAACCCGACTTCTGCCGCTGGATTAGCCTCCTGTATCTCCCCCCCCCAGTGCTGTGGTACAGGTGAACGGGAAGCTGTCGGGCACCTTTGCGCTGTCTAGGTCGGTCCGTCAGGGTTGGCCACTGTCGCCTCTACTTTATGCTTTGGCGTTGGAGCCTCTCCTTCGCCGGCTGAAGGACGAGGCGTGCAGTCCGGCCCAACGCGGAATCGCCGTTCCTGGAGGTGACGTATCTGCTTTCGTGTCGTCCCGCAGCGACATTGAGGCGGTACTGAAGGCGCTTGATCGGTACGAAAAAGTAACAGGGTCCAAGATTATCCGCGACAAGTCGTCCGGCTTGTGGTTAGGTGCCTGGAAGGGGTCGATCTTCCGGGCCGCTTCGGTTGGACGGACGGTCCTGTCCGCTTTCTTGGAGTGTGGTTTGGACCTGAGCTCCAGCTGGAGAAAAATTGGTCTGAAGTACGAGCAAAGATCGACGCTGCCGGTCAGACTTGGCGTCGACGGAGGTTGTCCATGAAGGACAGGGCGGAGGTGTGTGTTACATACATTTTCCCGATTGTCCTTTATCGATTGTCCGTACTTCCTCTAAGTGACGACCACAAGAAGCCGCTCGAGCGCTCGCTATCCTCCATTTTATGGAGGGGACGCGGGAATCGGGTCGACAGACGGACCAAACGTCCGTGTCATGGGGGGCTGGGAATGCCACACTTGAAGAGCCACATCCGTGCCTCTAGGTTGGCTTTCCTACGCCGCGCGTTGATAGGAGATTCGATTATGGCGGGGATTGTTAGGGACGCGTTCCCTCACCTTACTATTAGCCCCCACATCTCGCGGGTTGAGCGCCATCGTAAACCCGGGATCAATCGGATTTCCTTCGCGAATGTCGGTCTGCTTTGTTGGTCATTCCTCGGTCCAGTGACCTTTCACGACCTAGAAAGGTCTTCTATCGGTTGTTAGTGGAGGGGCCCGCGAAGGATCCCCTACGTGATACGCTCTGCTTGTCGGAGGATGATTTTCGCTCTTACTGGTATTGGGCGCCAGCGGCGGATTACCTCAGTAACCCTGAGTTTTCGCTTACCTGGCGATTGGCTCGGAATCGGCTGCCTCTCAATGACAAGGTCTTCATATGGGGCTTGGCGAATTTGCCAGACTGTGAACGGTGTGGCCTTGGTTTAGAGGAAACGGCTTCGCACGCCCTCTACCATTGCCCCCGGGTCCGCCACTTATGGGACCATGTCGGCGAGTTGACGGCTCGTCTCGCTCCCGAACAGCTTGTGTCCATTGATAGCGCATACGCGTGTGACAATGTGTCGCCCCCGTACTCCGGGTGAAACGAATGGTGTTTCTGACGCTGCTGGCCACGGCTCGAATGGTGATTTGGACGACGCGACAGGAGGAAGTCTTGCGGGGTAACCGTCTTTCTCATCAGGATCTGATCCGATTCTTTGAGCCTCAGCTCAAAATGAAGATCAGAACTGATAGAAAATGCTTGCATTCGACAGTCTTCAGCGAAAGGTGGGTGACTGAGGCGAACTTGGTTCATTTGAACGGGGTTAGCCTTGATTTTCTCTTTTAGGTCAAGCCTACGTCACATCGGGGCGGTTTCCTTTGGAGCCCTCCTCTTGGTTAGGTTAGACAAACTTTGTGTACATAGTTAATGTGAGTAAGTGTTGTTCCCGGCCTGTTCCCGGCCACATCTTTCAGTTATGATCCAGGTTGAGATTCTCAACCTCCCCAGTTAGTTTTGGCTCCATTTTATCTCGTCTGGATCAGCTTTTATTTTTCCCTAGCCTGTATGTTTTTTATCCTTTTTCCATTCCCTTAGTGAGGGCGTCTCTTGATTCTGTCCTATGGGCAGAATACAGCGACCTCTCTGTTTTTGAGGGTTGGACGGGCCCTACTAACATTAGTTATCTTTAGTTTTGCTTTGTGTTGATTTTAGTTTATTATTGGGTTCATCTCCCTCCCCTCTCATTCTTCATGATTAGATTTTTATGTATTATTATTTTCATTAAATTTTTATGGCATGGGGTGCGTTCTGTAGGTCCCCCTTATGAGAATACGGTATTGTGGTGTATGAAGTACTGAGTGGTGACGGGTGAGTTTTTTATGGTGAATGTGGAATTGTAGTGAGTGAATGGGTCGTGAATCGGATTAGCTAGGTATAGGACAGTTAGTGTGGACCAGCCTCAACCCCTTCTCATTTTAGGCCATGTGCCATAATTGTATTTTTTAATGCAATAAATACATCTTGGAGTGACGTTCACGGTTGGCGGCTGGAAAATTCTGTTAGTGCGATTTTGAGACAGAACTCAAGAAGGAACGACTCGAGGTTGGAATACCACTTGGGAGAGCTTGAATTTACTCGCTGGTTGCTGTTTTCTTTTTATTTCACCACACTTTTCTTGCTAACACAAGGTGTTATTGTTGACATATGAAAATATAAAGAAATAATCTTTAATATATACATATATTTTACAATGAAAATACATTTATATGTGTAAATGAGTGAAAATACATCGAATAATTCCTGCACATAAATACAGAGATTTGTAAACAAAGACACTACAAACTTCAATGCCTGTGCGTTCATTTAAAAGTTATAAAATAGAAAATTGTCTGCGCAACATTCGTTAATATCTTTATACTCAAGTTTCGTAAACATTTTAGCAGATAGATAGATAGATAGATAGATAGATAGATAGATAGATGACCTTTAATGTGTATATTTCCACATGTCCGATTAAAGTATGTATTAAATGCAAACAAATGAAATATCATTTTTTATGCTTGAAAAATAGATTAAATGTTCGGATGTATAATTTCCGATAATACATCATTTGATTAAATTTTGATTGTATTTCTGTACAAATAGTTCCTTGCGGATAAAACTGAATTGATCTGAGCTACGTAATAATAACGGGAACACAACAGCGGTTAAAAACATAGTTTTTCCAAATATTCTAAACTCCAAGTGTTAGATGATTTTATTTATGATTATTACTTCTGCTGTATTTAAGTTCAACAATTTTGGAATAATACGTTTCCTTCTAAGACAGAAATTCTCCCGTGACAGATCTATACCTACTTAATCAGTGATTGATATATTTTGGCACACAATTCGCTTATTTAGCTTTGTAGAGGACCGGGTGGTTTGAGTGTTGTCGAATTGGGAAACACGTGCGTTTATATTTCCTGCTAGAAGGTCCAACTACAAGAAAATGGTTGGACTTGAATTAAGTCCAACTAAAGATAAAGACAAACAAGACATTATATATATATATATATATATATATATATATATATATATATATATATATATATATATATATATATAAACAAATATATGTATTAAACAAAACAATTTTACAATGGACAATAACATTTGTGTGTGTGTAAACATTGGTGTCTGTTCTTTGGTGAATGTTCGTACGTACGTGTATGTGTGTATAATGTTCATCGCGTCTTCCCAAAAGTGGGAAACGCTATCTTTTTGCTAGAGCTCACAATGTAGCGGTGTTCGCTGAAATGAAGAAATGAAAAAGAGAACGAGGCGAGAAGTCATCCAGTAATTATTGTATAGGGCGAGAGACCCCTAGTGACAATTAGGTAATTAAGGAGGAGCTAACCCCGACAATAACCCCCTCAGGTTGAAAGTTGTAGGAACGAAAACTTTTAATATGTAAAAGGTTTAAACTGAATAGAGAAAATGTCCAAATTTGTTGGCGCATTTTGAAGTTGAACGTCATTTCTGAAATGTTATCCGATGAAAAATCACATGTGTCGACGAAATGTACACATGAATTGTTGTTAGCTGACGTTGTTGTCCTTAAATGCTTGCTTTAATTCCAATGCTCCGCGTAGTTTAGTGAGTGGAATGCATGTTGGAGTGAGAACGTCGTGGCGAAGTTGAAAGATTTGCGTATTAGTGATAACTAAGTAATAGTTAGTAAATATTATCAGCAAATTTTTATGTGAAAGTTGCGTCGTAGAATGTATTTCAGGACAGTGAGTCGTCCGAACATTGCGTCGCGCAGTATTTATTCAAAGACAGTGGGTCGTCCAAAGATTGTTTCACACTTAATCTCTTCAGTGCAGAAAACTTTTGTACATTAAAAGGCATGGTAAGCAATGTTGAAATGTTAATAAACAGTGGTGTGAAATGTCGCACCTGGTGTAGAATATATGTTTAACCATGTCTGCCGGGTGAAATTAGGTCAAACGTCACCAAGAGAAAGAAAGGGTCAAGCAAATATAGAGCAAGTGGGGAAAAAGAGTGTTGTATGACTCGTTTCATAGTAGTAGTAGTGGTCATTCTAGTTTCTGTGTTTTCCACGTGTTGTAGAAAAATTCTGTTTGCCACGCCGGGGAAAATGTGTTTTGTATAGACATGTTGTAGCGAATTAAAATTGTGATTTTGCACTTCCATCTGCTCTAATCACAAATTTTGTTGCTGTATATTTTGGGGGGGTGGTGGTGGGGGGGGTAATAGTGTACGGCGTGCGTAGTAGAATAGGACAAAGAGGTTTTTTCAATGTTTTTCCTGACTGGAAAGATGTGTGTAAATGTGAGTTTGTATATATATATATATATATATATATATATATATATATATATATATATATATATATATATATATATATATATATATACAGTCTTGGGTCACCATTATGTAGAGCACCGAGTGGTTTGAGTGTTGTCGAATTGGGAAACACGTGCGTTTATATTTCCTGCTAGAAGGTCCAACTACAAGAAAATGGCCGGACTTGAATTAAGTCCAACTAAAGATAAAGAAGACAAACAAGACATATATATATGTGTGTGTGTGTGTGTGTGTGTGTGTGTGTGTGTGTGTGTGTGTGTGTGTGTGTGTTAAACAAAACAATTTAACAATGGACAATAACATTTGTGTGTGTGTGTAAACATTGGTGTCTGTTCTTTGGTGAATGTTCGTATTTTGGTGAATGTTCGTACGTACGTGTATGTGTGTATAATGTTCATCGCGTCTTCCCAAAAGTGGGAAACGCTATCTTTTTGCGAGAGCTCACATTGTAGATGTGTGCGCTGAAATGAAGAAATGAAAAAGAGTATTTATAGTATAGGGAGAGAGACCCCTGGTGACAATTAGGGAATTAAGGAGGAGCTAACTCTGACAGCGTCATTTCTAATTGTTTAATCTTTTCTCTGATAAACATAAAAAATATGTCTTATCTTCGGATCTTTTTTTCTTCATTCCACTGTTTTAGTTCTTGAAATGTTAAAATATCGAAGTTATTACACATGCTTTGTCAAAGGAACTATTAAGAAAGTTTCAGAGAAGCTTAGTATCCAGTTTTAAGAAAATATATACAGCGTATGAAATTTTATACAGTTTATTTTATCATTGAAGCGTCATTTTAAAAATTCAAAATGTCTACAATTGAAGAAAAGATTAAATTCACCCCTTGTACATATTTATAAAAAGCGGTTATATTTGTTTATTATATTTTTCAATTATTTTAAATGACTCCGAGTTGAAATGATAAATCTACAACTACTACAACAAATAGAAACTTTAAAACAGAAAATACTGCTTTACAGTATTGGATGTGACTACTGCTGTTTCTATGACATGTGTATGAACTTCATTAATATATATATATATAATAAAATAAAATAAGTATATTCTTCATTAAAAATATATATACGTGAGTATGCACATGTGCGTGTATACGTGTGTGTGTGCATATGTATATCTTTATGTTTTTTAGTATAAAATATCAGAATAAAAATATTTTGTATAATTGTACATAATTCAATTAAAATGCATACGAAAAAATAAAATAAGAAACATTAAATACAAAAATACATAGTTAGCTCGGCATCATATAAGAAAGGCCATCTAACTTTTGTTGACGACTGATAGCCTCAGCATTAAGCTGTAACTAAAATTAAAATTCTGTTTTTATTGAACTCCATTATGATATACAAAGTTTTCATCATAAAAGCTAAACATTAAACGGAAAACTTTTAATGGTCATAATCAATTTTACTTTTCTCTGAAAATAGAGATAAAATTTTCTGAGTTCATTCCATTATTGTCAGACAGTATCAGTTGCTGGCTGCTTTGTATTTTTTGTTTTTTTAAGATTTTAAGAAAAACGAGAGAGAGAAAAAAGGAAGAATAGAATTAGAAAGTGTAGAAAAGAAGAAAGAAATAGAACATTAAACGAAAAAAGAAAAATATGGAAGACATGAAAAACTAAAATTATTCTAGATACCATACAATTAATATACATCAGATGAAAAAGAGTTACTGTGCCATGTCAATACATATTTAGGTTAGACGACTGAACAACAAAATACAATATATTTGTATCACAAAATTAACGACATATCAACTAAAATCTAACAGTGCAGCACTGGTGAAAATTAAATTATATAAACCAAAATAATTTTAATGGAAATACACTAGGTACCCCCTAAAAAGCGATAACTACGGTTTAAAATTCATTTTAAAAATGAAAAAAAAAATCTTCCTTAAATCTTTTATTTTAGTTTCAATTCCAAGCTAATAGATTAAATTTGATATTTCCACTAAGTAAAATTGCTATATTCCAGACCGAATTTAAATTGCTTAGAATCATTTTTTCTGTTTATCAGTAAAATCTATAGAATCGTTCAAACATTTTTCAACACAACAAAACTCTCTTTTTTAAAAAATATTTCAAAAATAAAATGTATTTTTTTGAAACGTTATTTGATAAATATTAGCTGATGTGAAGTTGAATCTGAATTGAAACAAATATTACGTATTTTAGTTTAAAATATCGCAGAAAGGCATCTTTTTTTAACATGGAATGAGTGTTTTTATGCGGTGTTGACAGATCTATTGATAGCCTTATGTTTATAAAATTTAAGTAAGGGCTCCCTAAGTGTACAGATTACTTAACAAATACAACGTGAACACCTTTTTACATATTTTACAAGAGTAATCTTAAAAATTAAGAAAATATTCTAAACAATCTAATATGTTATTGGATTTTAGGGACTTTAGCTTTATAACCTTACTTGCGAAACGCTTGTTGAGCAAATTTTAAATTAATTAGCCCGATACAAATTAATACATAATTTTAAAAGTTTATAAATTATTCTAATTAAAAGTTAAAAAATGGAAACAGTTCTTGTAAAAATTATTCATCGATTTTCTTTTCTTAGGACAGTTGTGTGCATAATATAGTTTATTCTTAATTTTCAATAACTGGGGGTCCTGTTTGACAAAAAAAAATGTGATTTAAGTTCTTCGCGAACTTGTCCTTATGAATAATATAAATAAAAAAATTTTCGAGATTTCATAAATTAAATGAGTGATCTTTTAAATTTTTTTTTAATATCTGTTAAAGATTTTTAAAAAAATTTAAAGATCTTCTAAAGATAGAAACGTTTAAAAATTAATTTAATTCATTTGTGAATAAGTCCTGAAACTATCACTATAATCTGACAATTATCAAATTGTTGTAAGAATTTCTAAACAAAAGTGTTTTTTAACCATAAAAAGGCTCAAATGTTCTGTACAAATTCAGCACCATAACACCAGAATAGCAAGATTTTAAGTCAAAATCCCCAGGGTTCTAAAAAGGATAAAAAATAATTTTTACATAAAAACTTTCAATTACTCCTCTTAATAATAACACAGGTTTTGACGATAAAAATTTGTTCGTATTGTTTTGTACATTTTTTTCATCATGCATCCTCTTTTTAGCGAATTTTTGGAAGTACTTAAAATACATGTAGTATTAAAAAAGACATCATTGTGCATATTTTAGATTTTTAAATACATTTTCTTTTCTTTTTATTTACAAAGAGCATATTACAGATCATATTTTTCTTAAGAATTATATATTCTACATTAACATTTGGTGTTTTTAAATAACGAATATAGTTCATATTTTCTATCTGGTCATGCAAGCATATACAAAATTCAACTATAACAATACAATGTATACATATATTGGATAAATTTGTGAAAGATTAAGGGATTAAACTTTGGCCTTGTAAAAATATTCAACTCATACTCAACTCGTCCCTAAAATGGAAATAAAAAGAAGAAAGCAGACAAAGTGTAAATCTAAATATTTTGTATTCCAGAAATTATTGAGGTGATGTACAAAATTTGTTTTTTGTTTGGTTTCTTTTTAAGAAGATAGATTCCATTCAAGAAAAATAGACTAGACACAAGAAATATTTGAATTACTTCCAATCAAACCGGCTCAGACTATCATGTATACTGTTTCAACCCGTTTCTTATTTGATACGTTGTCCTTTTCTTTATACATAGAACGCGAACGTAATAGTAGACGCAAAAACGCACGATTATTTAACAGAAAATATCGGCTTAGTTTTAAAGTGTATACTTGGAGAGTATACAATTTCTAATACCTATACATACTTGAAAGTTGAAACTGCAGATTGATAATTTGATATATGTTTTAAATGTTGTTTAATTTTTATTTTCTCCATTAGAAACAAGTTAATTAAATTTTTATATTAAGTTGGTATTACATCTTATCAATAATTTTTATTTTATCTTAAACTGACTGATTAATAGAAAATTTCTATTAATGTGTTCACCATAATTTAAATGCCTTTGTTCATTTAAAAAAATCCTAATTCATACACATCTTTAATTTCTTTCTTCACATGAGCTACAAGGTTATATACCATGGTATACTAATATATATATATATATATATATATATATATATATATATATATATATATATATATATGCCAATTATAGCATCATATCAAGTCATGAATTTCTCCAAGTCCTTAAAACCAAGACATTTGACATAGAACAATTACTTACAAGCGTCCCTGTCGATGAAACCATCGATATAATTGTTACATCTGTATATAAAAATAATTCAATTTCACGTCCCTACATCAAACCTAATATTCTCAAAACATTATTGCATACCTGCACAAGTAAAGTCCCCATCTACGCCCAAATATTGTCATTAGCCAATATTTGCACTCAAATTAATGCTGTTAGTATGGGTCCGTGCTTCTATATTACATGTCCCACGCAGAAAACGAGATACTTTAAAAACGTTACTAAACCCAAAATATATGTCCGTTATGTAGATGATATTTTCATTTTGGCTGAAAACAAAAAAAAATCGAAATTAATAATCTCAAAACTATATTTGGAAAAATTATGCCCTTTACTTTACCTATGAACTTCTTTCTAAGGTAACCAATAGCAACATTGTACTTTCAGATAAAAACAATAACAATAACATTTTCATAATTTCGACAGAAGATTCGCTCTGGACGATGACTGTTAGGGCCGCATTCCCTAGCCTTACCATCACTCCTCCTAAGTTCGGAGGCTGAATGCCGTCGTAAGCCCCGGAAACAGTCCGAATACTTCCACGAGTGTCGAAAGGCCTTGCGTGCTACTCCGCGGTCCAGTGACCTTTCATGGCCTAGGAGGACATTGTATCGGGAACTAGTGGAGAGGTCGCGTCGAACCTACTCTGTGAATGTCTCAGCTTGTTTTGTCAGTTTTCACTTACCTGGCGATTGACCCGCATTATCTCTCAATGACGTGAGTTTCAGAGTGAGCTGGGTAGATATGCTAGACTATCATCGGTTTGACCTTAGCTTGGAAGAAACGGCCCTGCGCGCTTTCTACTACTGTCCTCCGGTGAACCCGTTCTGGGACCATGTCAGCGAGTTGACTGCTCGTGTCGATCCCGAACATATAGAGCCCATTGATCTCACATACGCGTGCGAAAATGTGTCGCCCCCGTATTCTGGGGTGAGACAGATGGTGTTTCTGGCACTGCTAGCCGGGGCAAGAATGATGATGTGGATGACGAGGATGAAAAGAATCTTACGATACGAACGTTATTCTCCTCAGGATCTGATTGGAATCTTTCGGCATCAGCCCAAGAGGAAGATCAGAACTGATAGAAAAAGTTTGTTACCGGGAGATTTCAACGAAAGATGGCTATAAGCAGCGAGCTTAGATTGTGTGAATGGGGCTGGTCTTGATTTTCTTTTTTTATTCGCTTTTGACACAACGGGGCGGTTTCCTGTTGGATCTCTCCCCTTGTTAAGCTAGACACTTTTGTTTACCTAGTTAATGTAAATAATGGTTGTTCCTGGTCTTCTCTCGACGTTCTCTTTTGTCATGATGCACGTAAAGATTCCCAACCTCCCAAGTTTGTTTTTGATTTCCACCTCTTTTTATCTGGACTAGATCAGCTTTTAATAATTCTCCACTCCCTAAACTTATTTTGTCTCTTCCTTACCCCTAGCGTGCGTGCTGCTTGATTCTGCTTAGCGGTAGAATACGGTGGGCTTTCTTATTTTTCTGTGGACGAGACCTACTAACATATTTTAATTTTATTTTGAATGTTTTGTTGTATTTTATTTTCGTTATTGGGTACACTACCTCCTGCTCCACCCCGCATTTCATGTCATAATTTTATATATTTTTTATATTAAAAACCAAGAACATGTCATGAGTGTTTTAGTAGGATCCCGGTGATATGTGCTGAATTGAATGGTAATGAGTTCTTGTGCTGTATGAATAAATTGGAATGAGTGGGTCGTGAACCAGATTAACTAGGTGTAGTAATGATCAACGTTTTCCCACCCCCGTTTGGCCTTGTGCCACATAAAATGTAATATTTCAATATAAAAGCATTTTCTATAAAAATCAAATGCATGGTAACTATAAGTAGGATGAATCTTTCTTTAGAAACACTATAAAGAAACATACAACTCCAGTTGGCAAAGACAAATAATTAAATTAATTATTTACTATAAAAATTTGAAACTGCTAACCTCATCGTCAACAATAATAACTCCTCTGTAAGATACAAATTACAGAGAACCAATAATATTTACGTATTTACATGTCCCTTCAGGAATTGTATACCTAATCAAACCAAATTCATAAATAAGTATATTGGGTTTATTACAACATCCCTAACAAGAAGACTCACGTTACATCTCTCTGACCATTGCTCAATTAGATCTCATTTAAATACACATGGAAACCTACCAAACTCCATCCGCAACATACAAATATAATAGCTTCTTCCATATGTAAAAAAGACTAAAAATAATGCAAGAATTATTAATAAAATAGAAAAAACCCACACTTAAAAATATCAACTATGAACACGGCCACAATCTGCTGACCATGTTTGGAAAATAAAACATTCTTATAACCCTAGATACGTGCATAAAAAAATCCATACATTCTGTTAAAAGTAAAAAATAAAATTATCCTTGGTAATAGTAAAAAGTATAACCGAAAGCGCTCTGACATACAGAACATTCGGGCAATTTCTACAGAATTCATGACCAGGAAAGGAGGAATTTGTAAGGAGACAAGAAAAATTAAGTAGAAATACTTAGCCGCAGTAACTTGTCAGTTGTTTTTAATTAAACTTGTATCAAAAGGGAATTGCTGCCCCAAAACACAATTATATATATATATATATATATATATATATATATATATATATATATATAATTTACGTTCATCTGTATGCATATCTATCTATATATCTGGCTGATGGCTGCAATGCGATTTCAAGCAATGTCATTGCTTCATTTATCCTCAAATAGGGACAGCGTGGATGGGTTTTATTTTTAATTCTACGAGAAACTTACATTCTCCTCTACAGTTAACCTTGATCAAGTTGTCCATTCGTTTGTAACACAAACGAAACTGAAATTCTCAGCCTTATCATAGTCTTATGCTACTCTGTTTTTATTCCGTTTCAGCGAACGGAACTCCTCGGTGTGATTTAAAACAGCATAATCGAAAATAGTAATTCTGTGGGCCGTTTCGGTGATATTGTTCAACTGTAACACGAAGCAAATATTTTCTTTCTACTCTTGGTTGCGTGATTATATATCGTGACTTAAAGTTACTTTACGAGTGTTCATTCACATCCAGAAGTAGCCTCAAAACCCGCAAATGCATTAATGCTTTCTCGTTATAAAAGCCTCATTCCTGTTGCTCCTGTTAACCAAAGATCCGGTGCTACTATACTGCCCTTTTCAGGGCACAAAGTCTTTTCTTCCTACCTATACAGCGAAGCAGACTAACCAGCCCGGGAGCCCGGGAGCCCGGCCAACCTGAAGCAGCAACGCCTAGCGACATAGCTCACAGTGTAGGCCGTAATCTCTGACCGACGAACCACTAGCTATACAAACTCCTCGCACACCCGCTTCCATGCCTGTTTATCACCCCACTCACAACTCCAGTTACATCACTAGCCTACTAACTATTTGTTCAGCTGGGACCGATGACGACTTTCAACACGACCAACGGAATCAATTCAAAACACTAGACTTTTTCGTTTTCTTCTTTGTTACTTTCATTTTTGACAATAAATTGTACATTGCTATTAATCTAACCTCCTTGTTCTAGTTATCCTGGCCTTTGCAGTGTCACTTCTACCTTTTTATTTTTGTGAAGATAGTCTAACATAGACGAACGGCTCTTAGCAACAGTATAGGTGACCATGCACGATATTATCAGAAAATAATATCGATCTTGATAGTAAATTTAAAGTCAGCATTCCTAAAATCAGATTACGGAGAATATTTCCAACATTTTTAAGATCACTAACTACTTAAAAATTATATAAAAATGCGTTCACCCGTCATTTTCTTAAATTATGTTTTAATAGAAAAAGTCTCCGTAGAACAACAATAAACATGTCAGCATCTCGTAAATCACTTGACGAGTGATTTACAAGCCTTGACAAGCACTTAACGCTGCTGCTTGTTTGAAAAATTCATTTCTGTTATTTTCAATTAAATAGTATTTTTTCAAATCAGATTAATTATACTTTAAATCAGCTAATATTCCTCAAATAAAGTTTCAGAAAAGTATATTTTATTTCTGGAAGATTTTTTAATAAAGTAATATTCATTGCGATGACAGATGTCTAAAAATGGCACTAATTAGCCATTTTTAGCCAAACAGATGAACCTAATCTAGGTATGTCCAATATTTCGCTAAAAAGTGGTATACCTTGACGACAAAAGGTCCCCAAATTGATAAAACAATTTTTAAGGTTTAAATATTTATGTTGTTATTAAAGAGGAAAGACCAAAGTATTTTCTGAATATTTTTTCAGATTTTTTAATCCTTCCTATAAATGTTAAAAATTTTATTAAAAATCTTGTTTTTTTTCGAGTCAAAAAATTTCGTAAAATCGAACTTATCGACATTTCTGTCGGAAAGATCATAGTTTGTTAGTTAAAAAATCATGAAAAATAAATTACACCTTTTTCTTTTGTTATCTTAGGAAATTTAGAATGATTAAAGTATACTTAATGTAATTTGAAAGAAACATTACTTACATTTTTAGCAGAAAATTTTTTAAGAGAGATATTTCCCACCAGGGTAGTCTATTTTCACAGGCGTTGATTGATGTACGTCAATATATTCACAACTTATGGTACTGAAATTTATTGTACGGTACCGCCAAAGTGATATAATTCGTTCTAATTTTAAGTGAATCTGGTTAGTAGATTTTTTTTTTTTAAATTCACTTTCAAATTTTTTTTTTTTTTTTTTACCTTACGTTTGAGGAAGAATTCTGCACTGAAAATAACATTTAAATTATGAAAGAAAATCAAATTTTACAAGTAAAAATAAAACAGTAAAAAAAATACATTTTTTTAAATTGAGGTTTATTATTTCAGTCATGAAATATTTTTCTGAGAATATAAAAATTACATGAAACACCATTAATTGAAACGGGTTAACTTAATGAAATGAGATTTTATTTCTTTTTTATTAAGGCAGATTTTTTTCTATTTATTAATAATTATATGGCAGTAATATGAGTTTTATTTTATTTATTAATAAAATTAACATGCTAATAGCAGCTATGTTGGTTTTGTTTTGACTCGACAAGTATTTTTTAGTTTGAGTAGTAGCGAGCTAACTCCAGAAAATTTAAACTCCAAAAATCGTTTTAATTGATAATTTGTCGTGTGGATAATAATTCCAAAGTAATGTACAATGAATTTATGCATTCGATTTCAAACTTGAAAATTTGGGTGGACTTCCAAGGGCGTTTTTTTTTTTTTGTAATTGTAAATAGTCGATATTTTCTTTTATCCCACTATTCGATTATATTTGAATAGAAAAAGAAAAAAATTGAAAATAATACGACGATATTCAGAAAACTTGACAAGCGTTGTTTTCTTGTTACAAAGCCATTTCTGAAGTAAAAAAAAAACTTGCTTCTATCAAAGGAAACTACTCATGTGACATTATTTCAACAATGTGCATCCGTACTTTCGTTGTAGACGATTTTAAATACAATTTTGGAATATTAAAAATTATTTTTAAAATAATTATGGTTGTCAGATTTTAATAAGCTTTCAAATTTATGATCTTTAAAAAGTAGAGAACATAATATATCATTTCCATAAGGTTGCAGAAAGAACTTAATGTATAAATATATAACAACCTTTTGTCATATTGTGTATTTAAAATTGAAAAAAAAAAGAAAATTAATGTAAAAATTTATTGTTCATCAAAAAATTTTTTTTCTTTCAGATAATAATTACCTTCGTATATATTATTCAGAAAAGCCATTAAAAACTTTCTTAATTAAATATTGTCTTAGTTTTATTGGGTTTTGTATTTTTACAATTGAGGTAAAAGTTTGGACAATTTCGGACATTTTTTTAACAAAAAAATCGATGATTTAGATTTTTCAGAGTTTTGTGCATTTAATTAAAAAAAAAATTGAGGTTGCAAATAAATTTTTTTTTGTGTTTTCATAAAATTAAGTTCGAGGGGGGTAACAGATATAAAAAAAAAATATTTATACCATGACTTTCAAAGAGACAAACATTTCTAAATTAAGTTCATTCATTTCTGAATAAGTTCTGAAGTTTTCATTAAAATCCAACAAGTAGTTAATTTTTACAAGAATTTCGAAATTAATGTGTCTTTCAACTGACAAAAAAACAACTAAAAAAAAACGCTAAAAAGGTCAAAATTGGACATACCTAACCTAATCCAATTAATAGAATTTCTGTTTGAAATACACTACATGATAAAATTAAAATTTCAAGAAATTTATGAAAATTCATTTTAAACCTTAGGTATACCGAATTAGTGGAGGTAGCTAATATATATATATATATATATATATATATATATATATATATATATATATATATTAGCTACCTCCACTAATTCGGTATACCTAAGGTTTAAAATATGTATATATATATATATATATATATATATATATATATATATATATATATATGAGAGAGAGAGAGGGGGGGGACAAGTGCATTTGTAATTGTTTTTTATCTTCACTGCAAAGGTGATAACTCTGGTGCATTAGCACCAGAGTTATCACCTTTGCAGTGTTTCTTTGTTTTGACAATGGACCACTTTTCTCAAATGTGTACGATATCAGAAGGCGTAAAGAACAACAAGGTGAAAGGACAGAGTAGAAAAGAAATAAGTGAAAACTATATATCTAAATGTGGTAAAATAGCTTGCTGGTTGTTCTACTCACCCCTTGCAGTCAATCAAGGTATTCAAGTATGCGGTTTTTACATGTATTTGGTGAACAGATTAATTGTGCTGAATAGCTAATTGCATTAATGTTCTTACAGACGATAAACGTGCTGTGGGGAAAAAAATGATCATAATCTACTTTGTTGTTTTGTATTGTCCGTCGCCATTATTAATATTTTTAATAGTGTAGACCCATCAACTCCCAACAAGATATTTACGTTTCAGGAGTGTAGATAATTTCATATGTATCATTCATTTGAAGAGCGTTTATTTGACTTTCCAAGGTCTCACGCCATTTTATATAGTCTTTTAAAGTTTTAAAATTACATGCCATTGTTTTAAGCTATGTGTAGCAGTTTTGGAAAATACTGCACAATTTAGAGAGTATATCCTTTTTAATGTCGAATTTTATACCCTTAGGGTATACAAGTTCCAAATAATGACAGCCACCTCTTTTTTTTTTTTGGTAGCAGCTTGTACAGAGAATATATTCTGCTTAAATGTAGGGATATAAAGAGCATCTATTAAAATACAATTTTGCATGTTTCCTTATGTATTTGTTAAGGTAACCTAAGCATCATCTCTTTTAAATGTTATATCATTTGCTCTACTGTCATCTGTCAGTTCTATATGATGATTTCCCGATTAAAATCATGACCAATACCAATAAATTTAGATTCGTCAATAACAATGTGAGTCGTGGTTCCACAATCAACAAAAAAATATTTATGTTGGAAATAGTGCCAAATGGAATTGAAAATACAAATGACTTTTCTGAAAATGTTCAACATCCGTAACAAATAATAATTTTTTATGTGAATTGGAATTATAACGTTTTGAGGAGTATAAGTTAATGAAATAATTCCGATTTCTACGTCAGCAGTTTGAGCTATTGTTTCCTGTTTTCTTCTTTATGTACCGTGTCCTATCGGGACGTAAGGCAGTTATGACTCTCCACATTATACTATCCTTTGTAGCTCTTAATAAATTTTAACTTTTTGTAATTTCTGCTAAATCCTGTTCCGCCGTCCATTTACGCAAGCTCACTAAAAAAGTTATACGTTTTTTCCTCTGTACCCCTGGCCATAAATCTGTCCTGTTAGTATCAGATTGTCCAAACCATTCTTACTAATTATGTGCCCCAGAAATTTCAACTGTCTCTTTCTGTTTTTTTTTTTTTGTTGTTTTTTTTGTTAATCGGAATTACCCCAAGCAAGGCACTAAAACACAAGGGGTTACGGGGTGTGGAAGAGTTCGGAACAGAAACATTAATGCTGAATAGACTGCAGATAACGATTGACATTGCATTTCAATTTTTGCAGATTAAAGTTGGCTGAAAAGTATGGAGCAGAAAGGAAGTTCCACAAGCGAGAAGTGGGAGCGAAGAAACTGTTAGCATAGAATTTACGGCTACATCTAACCAGCTCAACTGTAAATTGATGAAATCTCGATGACAGTCTACTGCTGTGTTTAAATTTAAAACTCGAGGTAACATGGTGAAGAGCGATATTTATTTGTATGAGAATATAAAATGTGGTACAAGACCAAAAAAGGGGAATGGGGAAAAGGGCGGTCTTCTTTTGTATTAACGCTAAATTTATCTAGCCACAAACACTGACCCAAATATACAACAATATTACTTACGCCAAAACAACGCATTCTTACTTACCTTTCTTCTTACACCCACCATAATACCGCAATGTTTCTATGCATAAATGTTAACTAATTCTCATGTGTACAATTCATTTTCTGTGTGGGGAGGTAATAAAATAACATTTTAAAAACCTAAACCCCAATGAATATTTAAAAAATGAACAAAACTATGTACAAGAAAGTAAACAAAATAATATTAATAGTAAACCTCCCCACAACCTTTAAATGCGACAGAAACATCAGTTCAATGGAGGAAATCAATGCAGGACTTTAATAATATGAAACATTCATTCATTCCAAGCACTCACTCAATCATGCACTCATTAATACGCAACAACAAATACGAAAATCACTCCTGAAACGAAAGGCGCACCGCACCAATCAGGGAACTGACATCACAGACCACCTAACGAGAGAAAGGGGGTAGGGAAAAATGGGTACAGAAATAAATGAGGCTAATGAGTATACATATTCTAGCTAAGTTAACAGGAATGAAAAACTAAGGACACAAAACAACTCTAAATTAACCTAATTTGGGGCGGGGTTGCCTAAGTTCAATACAGAAAGAACAATATCCTGATGCCGAACCGGCATCAAAGATTCACCCACATTTTGCCAAATTCTGATGAGGGGAGTCACTGCTTTTCTGTCCTAATCTTGACTTTAAGCTGATGCTTGAAGTGCAAGATCAGTAAAGAAGTGAATTCTCGCCCCCATAAAATCCCTTCTAACGTATCGTCCAAATCACGACTTTCATAACACCTTGCAAGCAAAAGAACACATAGTGTTCAACCTTCGCCAACGGCGGAGCGACATTGCTACAGAGAGAACTGTCCTCGAGGACAAAGAACTTTCCGCGCAGCATGTGAACTATGAGGCCTTCAGCAAACTTTCACAACGGCGCCACGAACCTGCAATGAAAAAAGGCGTGATCCAGGGTTTCGACCTCTCCATCACAGCGAACGTAGTTTGGAGATTTCTCTAAGCCCGCCGACCCAGAGGGCTCCACGAATCACCAGCCAGGTGAGGGATGCCTCATCGTTATTGAGACATTTCCGGGCACCCAAGGCCATATTAAGCGAGCCTCCTGCTTCATATGACCGAGCTCGTTAATCAGATCATTATGAACGGGGGTCCCACTGAATAACACATGATATAATGCCCTTCGAGAAAACTCATGAACGTTGGAGAGGCCATCCGACGCCCGTAACAATTGCGTTTCAGAGCAATATGACATTCACCATAGAAGGAACACACGCCTCGAGGTAAACGGTGGGCCTCCTCCTCAGACAAGTGCATACTTCTCAGGGATGGGAAGTTCTTACGGTGTCTTCGTCCTAGAATGCACCCTCCTCATCCGAATCGCGACACATTTGATGTAGGAACGCAATGCAAAGCGTATATTGACGAATCTCAGCGCTAGGCATAACCACCCGCCTTGGAAAGGGTGGAGGTGACATATCTCTCGAGGTACATTAGCGGCCTTGCCTCCCCAAAAGAAGATGGACAAGAGCCTTAATAATGACATTAGTGTGGTATACGGAAGTGGAAGCACAGAGTCGGTAAAGGAGAATCGGGTAGATGTGTGAAACATATACTTCCGCTCTCCCCTTTAAAGAGATACCTTCACAGACGAACTGCGGCCTCGGCCTTTCCTTGTACCTCCGACCAATTCATTTCCAACTGGATGTAGGGACCGAACCAGACGCCCGTCTGTCCAAAAGTAAGGTCCGAGAAGAGAAACTCCCTTCCATGCACCCAAACGCAAGCCTAGGCAGAATACCTGGCCGAGGTCGTAGCACCAGGTAGGGAAATTCCGCGTAGAACCGGATTCGTTTATAACTTGCGACGGAAGGGTTCTAACGCAAGAACGAAAAGCAAAGCGGACAACCTTGACGAATACAAAAAGCTCCGATCGTACCCCATTCATTTCCACCAGCGCACCTGGAGTTACATAAGAAGTTGGATTCAGGTGTGGAAATACAACCCGACACCGGCCGCCAAAAGGATGGTCCAACTTATCGAAGGCCTTGGACTGATCTAAATTGGTTAGCGCGGCTTCACTGTCGACTTGCTCGATGATCAAGCGTACCATATGAAGGTTGTCCTGAATAGTCCTGCCCTTCCCAGCACAAGTCTGTTCGAAGCCAATCAGACACTGAAAACGGGTGTCTAAGACTTTGGCCAAAATCTTAAACGCTGTATTTTACATAGTTAAGGAGCGAAAGTTACCTAGCCCATCCCTACTATTTTTGTCTTTGATCACACCCCTTGTGAAGCGTTGAGGAATAGACCCCTGCTTCAACCAGTTGCTGAAAATCAATGCCAGCAAAGGAACAAAAACGGGCGACTGCTTCAAGTACACTTCGTAAGATGGGGCCATCTAATACCGAAAATTTGTCCAGGCCAACCTGCTGCAGTGCCTCCCAGAGTTTTGACTCTGGAATGGAACCTTCGCAACTAGCCGCTGCAGCTGTCTCAAAGCAGGGAAAGTCGGCTAAATATAGGCATCGAACTGAGCAGGACTCAAACCGGTGAAAAGTTACTGAAAAGTACCTGAAGTACTCACGAAAAGCCTCACATATGCCTGCGTTTGTAGTCATGGTCCGCTTATCCGGCAATGTGACGCACGCGATATGTCGCTGAGATGCATTCCGAATTTTGCCTGCGCGCAATTCAGCGGAGATATTCGTTGCCTCCGATGACAATCTTTTTAACCTAGCTTTAACTACCAGAGTTTGATCCTTCTTGATAAGCAAGGTGGCCAACTCTGCCCCAGCGAAAGCTACGTCCCCACTATGGCTGGATTTAACCACCTGATCAACTTTTTTCTCACAAGCCGTTTGCGCCGCTAATCTATAGATAATCTATAGATTGAACCGACGACTATAATCAGCAGCAAACGTTCTAATTTCTTATTTTAAACCAAGCATTCCCAACTACAGCCCCTGTCAGTTCCCCCTGTAGAATTAGTAGCAGCTGGTCCCGGAAATCTTGCTCACCGTATAATGAAGAGTTCATTTACTGGTGGCTAGCCAGGATTATCTAAGTTTACAGCGACTCTATGATCTGAATAAACTACATAATGGAAACTTGGACACCCTAAGAGCACTACATCGACTCCCTAAGAATCGGTCGAGTTAGCTAAAACGCACCTCTGTAGCCGAGCCACCCCTATTTTTCCAAGTCCATACTACCTCCCGATGGTGGTCATTACGGTACTTATCGACAAGATCAAACTTATCAATAAAGTCTCGAAATATTTTCACGTCCCGGTTATTAGATCGTATAGGATCAAATTCGGGTACTATGTCGGGATCAAGGACGGCATTCCAATCCCCCGCTAAAACTACCCTACGAGATGTCATCAAAAACGACTCGATCCGCTGAAACAACTTAGGCCGCTCGAAATGGTCATTGGACGCATAAATCCAATGAGACGACGAGCCTTATCCTTTATGTTAACATCTAGCACGCAAAGTCTGTCCGCCGAGTCTACGAATACAAGAGCACATGCGGCCTTCAAAGACTTGTTCACTAGCCAGGAAACACCCCTCGAGCGCCCATCAAGACGCTGAAGATCACGAGAGAGCCTCGCCCTGCGAGACTCCGACCGCAGGCTCTAGGCATTAACAGTAGCCAACCAGATAGACATTATCATACCGATTAGGGTTGCTCTTCTGCATTGAACATGGGATAACACCGACGGTCTGTCCAATTGATCCAGTGCCCATCTCACTCTTGATAGTGTCATCAAGAAACAGGCCGCCAATGTCCACGGGATACGTTATTTTTAGGGCCCTAAACTTTTAAGTCCTTTGGGTTCGTATTTGATTAAACACGCTTTCTGCTTGTTCCCGGGACACGCGGCAGACGTCTTCACCTGGTAAATATGGAAATTTAATTTTCTTTTTTCTGGTATGACAGGTGCTTCCTGACTTTTGTTACGTTTCTTTGGGGGTGATTGTGAAGGAGTTGGCGTAGGTGTGTTTTGGGTGTTGATATGGGTGTATGGCAGCGGGCGTTTTTAAAAGGGGAAGGTTTTGGCAACGAAATGTCAAGCACAGACTTTTGGAGTTTTGATGGTGAATTTGATACTGATTTGGGAGGAAGTGTATGAGTTAATTTTTTTTATTTTATTTTATTTTTTTGATGAAGGGGAGGTCGGGCAAAGGATGAACGGCCCTGTACCCACAGTGGCTTTGGTTTAATCACCCGCTTAGCATCCATATCCTCCATCAATTTCTGTAGCTTAACAATCTTCTCTGCTTCTATGGGTGATGAAATGATCGGCATTTTCCGCCCGCAAATGTCCAAACATTTCGGCACGGAGACAAAGGCCAAACGATCGAGTATTATATCGAAGCTACATCCCCTGTTCAGGTTGTCAGAAGTGGCACCTAAAATTTGGCCGAACTGCATGAAGAACGCAGCCAAGTTTCTCTCCTGACACCTGAAGAGAGACCTCAAATACGCCCACCCTGGTCCTTCGCCGACCATCATAGTACGTACGTAAGATTGGATATATTGTGAGCAATTCACGCATCACAATTTCGAGGCAATCTTCAGCAGTGGGCAGTAGTACGCCTCACATGAAAAATCCGGCAAATTTGAGACATGAGTGATTTTATCACTGTGTCTTCCGTAGAGTGACAAATTTTGCGCGTACGCTTGTCGACCACGAAAACTGAGACCATTCGCTTTTTGAACATATTTAATTCTTGTAAGTCTTCTAACAGCCCATCTTACAAGATGTGTATAACACTTAGCCATTTCCAAGAATTCCGTGATGTTAATAATGCAACTCGGTAGTGATTTCCAGCATGTGCCCGATTCTCCGGCTGTCGTCTTAACTTGTACCTCCACGCTTTCCAGCACATCCGTGTCAGAAACATTACTTAATTCTTTCGTCTCTTCCACTCTACTAATTGCAGATAGCACAGTTGATTGGTGATTTGAGGGTTTCGGGGTTGCTTACCCCGTTTTTTCTTTTTATCCGGAGGGTCTGCCTTGGAAGCAGCACCAAAGAGGTCCTTTTTCTCGGACCGACTAGATTCGTCGGCCATCTTGGAAGCAAAACATTTTTTTTTAAGCTTATCACCACAAGCAAGGCTGGAAGCCACTAGCACGCAAGGGGTTACAGAAGGTTTGGAGGAAGAGCAGATAGGAGTGGTAAAGGAGAGGATGTGGAGAAAGATAATGGATCGATCAAGGCAAGGGGGTTACAGAAGATTTGGAGCGAGAACAGATAGGAATGAAACGTGAAAGGGTGTGGAGAAGGGAAGTGGATAGATCAAGGCAACTGGAGATGTCGATTGACGTTACACTTAAATAGTTGGAGATTGTATTTGTCAGGGAAACAGGAATAAGGAAGAGAGTTCCACAGGCGAGATGTGCGAGACATGAAGCTATTGGAGTAGAAGAGACGTCTACATCTAACAGTTTCAACGGTGAAGGGGTGGGAACGGGATGCCAGCCTCGTAGGCCGTTTAAATTCATGAGGCCTAGGAACCAGCGAAAGCAGCTCCTCGGAGTAATTACCGTGAAAGTATTTGTAAAAAAAGAGAGAGCGAGTCAACATCGCGTCTGTGAGAGAGCGACTGCAGACTAGATGACAGATATACATTTCGGCCGAAACCGAGAAGGGTAAACTAAGAAATTAACGACAGACTGGAAAATAAAAAAATTAACTATTCAAGAAAAATAAAAAGAATAGGCAAAGTTCTTAATAAATTAGCTGAAATAAGTAGCTTAATAAATAAAAGACAAAAAAGAAATAAAATAAGTAGCCTCGTATGACTTTACTAAAAAGAAATTAAAATCAGGATAGGGACAAAAAGCCCGCGAAAAAGCTAAAAAACAAAACAATTTCGACATGAAGAAAAATAAATAAACGCGTAAAAGATTCAAGAAACAGTCGGCGAAAAATAGATTTCTTTATTTTTGTCGAAGGAAGTTTCACAGGTCAAACTATAAATTAAAAGTAAAAGCTAAATAAAAATACAGAAATTTGATTTGACTTTAGTCAAACCAGTTAAATAAAAAATAATAGCTTACGAGCGAAGCCGACAGCAAAAAACGAAAATAGACCGAAAGGAAAAATCAAAAGATAAATCAAACAGAAAGAAATAAAAGAATGAAAAATAAATAAATTAACTTATAAAAAAACTAACACCTAATAGAATTAGGCGTAAAAGAGAAAATAAAATTTGGCGAGGATAAAAAACTGAAAAAGAAAAATGCGAAATTTTATATTTTTCCCTTTTCTTATTTTATTCTTTTCTCAAATAACGGAAATAATAACAAGACGTTAACTAAAAATTAAATGTAAATGAATTAAAACAAAAAAACAATAGTCTGGTAAGACTTTGTCATACGCGACAAAAATAAAAATAAAGATGGCGGCCAAAGCCGACGGAAAAACTGAAAATAAAACATTGAAAAAAAATTAAAACAAAAAAAAGAATAAATAAAAGAAGGAAAAGTAAATTAAATAAAATTAACAAATATCTGTAGGTTGAAGAAAGTTCGTGATAAATTTCCAAAAGGTTAATTTTAGCAAACTAAATCGGTCCAAAAGCATTGGTATGAAAAGTACCTACCCTCTGATCTCTATGCTGACTTCGTCAATCGAGGCTCTGCTCGACACAAAAGAAAAACGAAACGTCGTCAGCATAGGCAGAATACCTGTCTGAGATAGTAGCACCAGGTAGGGAAATTCCGCGTAGAACCAGATTCGTCTATAACTTGCAAAGGAAGGGTTCCATCGCAAGGAAAACGGAAATCCTTGACGAATGGAGAGAGACAATACGAAATGCTCCGATCGTACCCAATTCACTTCCAGCAGCGCACCGGGAGTCGCATACCGAAGTCGGATCCAGATGCGAAAGTACGACCCGAAACCGGCCGCCGAAAGGACAACCTCAAGAAATCGATGATCAACCCTATCGAAGAACTTGGACTGATCTAAATTGATCAGTGTGTATTCACTGTCGATTTGCCCGATGATCAAACGTACCAAATGAAGTTGTACTGAATAGTCTTGCCCTTCACAGCACAAGTCTCTTCAGTGCCAATTAGACTAGAGTGGACTGCCCGCAAATGTTTCGCTAAGACCGTAACCAAAACTTTTAACTCTGTATATAACATAATTAAAGGGCAGACGTTACCTAACTCATCCCCACCGTTCTTGTCCTTGCGGAGCAACTTGATCACACCCCTGGTGCAGCGTTGGGATATATACCTCTTCTTTCAGATTTTGAAAATCAATACCGGCAAAGGAAAAAACGGGCGACTGCATCAATTACTCTTCGTAGGGTAGACCATCTAATCCCGAAGATTTGTCCAGGCCAACCTGCTTAGGTGCTTCCCAGATTTCCGACTCTGTAATGGAAACTTCGCACTTAGCCGCTTCAACTGTCTCAAAACAGGGAAAGTCGGGTAAATTAGCATCGAACTCTGCACAGACCGGGATCCCTAGTGAAAAGTTCCTGAAAGTACTCACGAAAAGCCTCACATAATCCTGCGTTTGTAGTTACGGTCCGCTTATTCGGCAATGTGACACACGCGATATGTCGCTGAGATGCATTCCGAACTTCCTCTACACGCAATTCAGCGGCTATATTCGTTCCCTCCGAGGACATTCATTTTAACCTAGCCCTAACTACCAGAGCCTGATCCCTCTTGATAAGCAAGGTGGCCAAAAGCTACCTCCTCACTATGACGGAATTTAATCGCCCAGTCAACTTTTTCCTCACAAGCCGTTTGCGCTGCTAAACTATCTCGATTGAACCGACGTCTATAATCAGCAGCAAGTGTTCTAAGCTTTCATTTTAAATTGTCCCACCAGGCATTCCCAACCACAGCCCCGTCAGTTTCCGCTGCATCATGTTGTGGCAGACCAGATACAAATGTGCACGCCATCCAACATCCCGGAAGCGATCCACCTACCTATTGAATGCATCTGTTGCGTATGCGGTCATAAGGGCCCGTTTGATCTCTTCCGCATCTGCCTTCTGTTCTTTACTCAACCGGATGTCAAATGCCTTATCCGACCTCATGGAAAGGAAGGGAAAAAACAATTGCCGAAATAGCTTGTGCAAAAATTGGTTGTAAGCACACACAGGAAAAGAAAGAGGGGAGGTAGTACGAGTCCAATAGGTTCACTAGGCAAAACAAATCCACACTTCTCCTCTCGATCACCATTACGCTACTCACCATCCGAAAGGAAAGACGAACTCCCATTAAATAAGCGTACCATGTTTTATGCACCTGACCCAGCCAGCACTCAGCCAATATGTGCCCAGAAACAACCAATAAAAATGGCTACAAGAGATACCAACACTTGTATCAGCACTAAGTGCTGTCCAATTCACCGTCCGTCCGAAGCTTGTCAATTCACCGTCTCCACTTGCAAAACATACACACAACTCTGGCCCTTCTGGGTCACCGAGGTAAGTCACCGTTACATTGGGGTGGGAGACAAAGGCCAACCAATCGAGCATTATGTCAAAGCTCCATCTCCCGCTAAGGCTGTCAGAATTTGTACCTAAAATCATGAAGAAAGCAAGAATGTGCTTCCCGACCCCTGAAGAGGGACTTCAAATACAGCAACCCTGGCCCTTCGCCGAACCTCATATTCTGTTCTTAAAATGAGGTCTTTAGTTATCAACTCTCGCTTTGCCATTTCCAGGCAATCTTCAGCTGTGGGTCATAGTACATCCCACGTCAAAAAAATCCGGTTATTTCGAGTTTAATCCCCAGAGACATGAGAGATTTTATCACTGTGTCTTTCATGGAGTGACCAATTTTGCGCGTACGCTTGTCGACCACGAAGACTGACACCATTCGCTTTTCGAACATCTTTAATTCTTTGAAGTCTTATAAGAACCCATCTTCTTTTACAATATGTGCGTAACTCTTAGCCTTTTCCACGAATTCCACGATGTTAATTATACAACTCGGGAACTTCCAGCATGAGGGCGATTCCCCCGTTGACTTATTCTTCGGTGCCTCACTTGAATTTGGCATATTCTTATTTGCTTCTTTGTTTTAATTACTTTTGTCATTAATCTTAATCTTGTCATCCTTACATTGGGATTTTGGGGTCGAATCCACCGATGAGCCCCACCTTGTTTTACTTTTATCGGGTGGTTCTGCCTTAGAGCAGGCCCCAAAAGGTCCTTTTTAACCCCGACCGACTTTTGTCGGCCATATTATCACTTATTTTATCCAATATAAGTGGGAAAGATTTCTTAAAAATAAAATTATATTTTGAAAGTGTATTTGGACGGGGAGGGAAATGAAAATACTAATAAAAATAAAATTTAAATTCCAAAAATAATTTCTTCTACAAAGAAATATTAAAAATTAAATCAACAAAACAAAAAGAAGAAAAATTAACAATGCAAACATAAAAGTATAAACTACAATAAAAACTGTTTGACTTAAAACGGACAAAAAAGAAAATAAACTTGTTAATTTACTAAGAAACCGATAATGAATAAATCAAGGAAAAGAATTGTTTTAAACTAAAAACTCCGCCCAACGACAAAAATTAAAGTTCGCGAAGGAAACATAAAGTCCTACGGAAAATACAAAAAGTTAACGTTCTCCGAAATAAAGTTCGGCGAACAAAACAAAAGACCGCCTCAAATAAATTTCGACGAATTAAATAAAGCACGCCGAAAATCAAGTTCGGCGAATTAAATAAAGCTCGCCGAAAACAAAGTTCGACGAAGCAAATAAAGCCTGCCGAAAATTAAATAAAAAATAAAGTTCGCCGAACTTTATTTTCGGCGAATAAACACAAAATAAAGTTCGACCTCAAAAAGCAAGAAAAGTGTTTAAACTCAACAAAAATAATAAACTTTAAGTAAAATAACGTAAACAAAAACAAAGGTCAGGGAAGAACAGAAGTTAACCTAGCAAAATAAAATAAATCTCGATCTGAAAAACTCAAAAATTTTGCCGACTGACAATAAAATTCAAAATACAGTTTCCTTTCAATAAATGAAATAATAAATAAACGTAAAACTATAAATTAAAAACGTTAATAAATTAAAACAAAAAACAATAATCTGGTATGACTTGGTCAGACCAGAAAGAAAATGAAACAAAGATGGCGGCCAAAGCCATCAGGAAAAAATATACATTCAAAACGTAACTTAAAAAAAGAGAGAAAAAGAGCAAAAAGAGCGAAAAAAAAATAAAAAATGGAGGGAGGGTAAAAAAGTGAAAAAGAAAAAATGAAACTTTGGCGAAAAAACAGTAAATAACGTAAGGAAAGGTAAATGAAGTCAACTTAACGTAAACGAAGAGGTGTATAATCAGAAAGAGTTCAGAGAGTGGCAGTGATACGCCTGGCGTTAAGCACCGGTCGTGCAAGGTTTGAGAAAAGCTGTGCGAAAGTGGAGCTGAGCCGCCAGATCAGGACCAGTAATATTGCATATTCTTCTTATCAAGGAGCTCAAGCTAAATAGCAAGGACACCGGACCATATGTGGCAGAAATATTCTAACTATGGACGAATGGTACACTCATAGATATGTAGAATACATTTATATGTTAAATATAAGTGTCCTTTTTGTTTCCATTTTCTCTAAAATCTCGTCGTTGCTCACAACTTGTAGTTCATGGTATCCTCGGCATCTTTCTTCAGAGCCACATTTCTGTTGCTTCAAGTCTCTTCCTCTTTGAGGAGATTGTCCAGCATTTACTGCCACATATGAGGACAGATATCACGTAACAGTTCAATTCTCTTTTCTTTGTTTCTTTCTTTCCTGTTTCTTAATACTCTTCTTTGATCTTGGAAGGCATCTTTGGCCATCCCAATGCACCTTCGGATTTCAGTGCCACATTTCCGTCCTGAATTTTTTAAAAATTCTCAGATAATTAAATTTTTGTACTTGTTTGATTTTGGTGTCTTCGATGTATAACTTGCTTTCTGGGCTCATTTTTTTTCTAAGAACCATGCTGTCTTCTTGCAGTTGATATTTAATCCTTTCTTCTCGCTTTCCTTCTGTAGGAATTTTGGTAGTTTCCTTTCCGTGTCTGCTATCAATTCAGTGTCATCTGCATATCTTATGTTGTTAATATTGTGACCACCAATAATGGATCCTGATAAGACATTTAATTTTCTCAGAATCGCCTCAGCATAGTTGAAATAAGTCAGGTAAGAAGACACATCCTTGTCTTACACTCCTCTCTATTTTTTATATTTGCTGACCTCATTTTGCGGTTTGCTGTCCTTATAGGTTCTTAATTGTTCTAATACCCTTCCGTAAATATGATCTCTTAATAGTTCCAACAGATCGTCGTGGCGTACTTTATCGAACACCTTTGTGAAATCTATAAAACACAGGTACACATACCTCTGCATTTGTATTGCTCATTATGATAAAATTCCGAACATAAATATCGCGTTCCTTGTTCTAATGTTTTTGACCAACCCGTGCACAGCTCTTAACCTAATTTCCGGTCTGATTCTGCTGCGCGCTATCTTCATCAGAATAAGAACAATCATTATAAGTTTTGTTATTTTAGATTGATTGTCCGATTAAATTCACATTCGTTTTCACCTGACCTCTTAGGAAGTGCTATGTAAATGCATGTACTTCTTCCAGTATATCAGTACTGTTCTAGATTTCATTTATTATTTCTGTAATGGTGTCTGTGCCTAAATCATCTAAGGCTGAATGCATCTCTATTACAGTTCCGTTCCATTTTTTTCTTTGTTTATTTTCATTTGGGATTATATCGATTACTGATGTTACTAAAGCTTCTCTTACTGTGTCCCACTTGGAGCTTCCATTTTCATTTTGTCCTTCGTTGCTGCTTTTTACACTGTCCATACGTTTCTCCTTCAGATTTGGGTCATTCAATATTGCAAAATGTGTGCCGCGTTAGGCCTCTTCAATTTCCGTAGTTTCACTCTAAGTTTACATATCACCAACTTTGGCATTTAGTTCATGACGATTTGCGATTTCTTGCATTAAACCTTGACGTAGAGTAGAAATTTGCTTTACCATGTGTACAAGTGGGACATTATTTTTAAAATTTTGGTCTTTACATTTTAAAGACTATTACGATATTTTCGCTGTTATTTTTTTTTTCAGTCATTTTTTTCAATTTCTGATATATAACACGGATAATGATATAACCTGGATATATTTTGCAGTCTAATCCATGTCCATATATGTCTTGGGTGTTCTTGAAACCAGGTGTTTAACTACTACCTGGTCATTCCCCGTACACCATTGGGCCCATTTTTCTTCACTTTCATTGAGGGTTAATAGTTCGAATTTGCTATTTTACCATCTCATTGTCTACTTTGTCATTCTGGTCTCCAATGACGATTTGCAAATTCTTGTTATTTGCATTAAACCTTGACGTAGAGTAGAAATTTTCTCTAATGTGTGTACAATAAGTGGGAACATTATTTTTTGCAAGTTTGGTCTTTGCATTTTAAGAGCCATTACGATTTTTTCGCTATTATTTTTTTTTTCAATCATTTCATTGAATTTTATCGTTTTTCATTTGTGAACGGTTTAAACGTTTTAAGTTGTGAACGGTTTAAATTGGGATAGAATTAATTTGAGGGTCATAGCTATTAGCAAGCTATCGTTTATCACTTCTCTTGATGTTTTGAATTAAGTTACGACATTTTAAGTTCTAATAATATAATCCATAATATATTTCGCTATTTGCTTTCCGTAAGGAGGTTAATTCAGTATAGAGGGAAGTTATTTGCGGTTTTTCCTTCAATAATTAATGATCGCTAAAGATTTTCAGTGCTTTTCTACCACTGGGACGATTCAATGTAATTTTTGGATTACACACACACACACACACACACACACACACATATATATATATATATATATATATATATATATATATATATATATATATATATATATATATATATATATATTGTTTGTCTCGCGTTATTTTGCTCTGTTTTTTTCTTTCTCTTATTGTTTGAGAATTTTGTTAGTTCCACTTGTTGAGAATTTTGACAATTACGCTTAACCATGGCTAATGATTCTACATGTAAATATTCACGTATGAATACAATCTAAAAATAGTAAGAACTTAATCACCATTGCTGTGATGTATGGGTCAGCCATCATTCTGTTTGCCTGGCTTGCTTATTGGAGGAATTTATATGGCGATAAAGGCTTAGATCCCATCCAAAATAATTAACTTTCTACTTGTGACTTAAGTTTGAGAGTGTTTTTTGACTGCTTTCAAAATGTCATCCGTTTTTTATCATCAAATAAAACTTTGTTCTATGACTCACTGATAAAATTTTAAACATATTAATTTTCTGATATGAAATGTATAAATGCTGCAATTTTAAAGGGTGTCAGTTGAACTCAAATATTTAAATTTAATTCAGAATAATCATTATTCATGTTCATTGTGTCGCCTTAGCAATGGAATTTGACACAAAGTTGTTCTATTGTGAGAGAAGAAACTGGATGGCTTATTTTACAATACCAAGTCATGGGATTTGGTGATCGGGACAAATCATGGGCCCTGCATTAAATGCACGAGTTATGTGCCGAATATTAAAACCAGTGGACAAATGAACTAGAGAAAGACTAGAACTTGCAGTTTAATGATATGACGAGTATCTTAATACACATAGCTGACTGTTCATTTTGCCTTATGGAAACGTCTGGTAATAATTAAAGAAAATCTCGGAAAAACTAAATTAGTCAAAAAAAATAGATAGATCTCTTATCTAAGAGAGTTGTCTTAATTATTTGCCAATCTGTACATATCAGCGTCTACTTAGCAATCCATTATTATCTCTTTCATTCCATGGTCTACTATTTATTAATGTATTTATGAAAGTACTGATCGAGTACTCGTTCATCCTGTCGCTGTACCCGTTTGGATTTCTCTGTCAACCTTTCCGTTCCCCATAAGATACATTATCTGGTTAAGTATTTGGAGCAACTGAAAAGCATACTTTCCAAAATTATGACCAAAAGGTCAAACATCTGATGTTTTTAAATCCTTTCTTGCCTTTTAAAATATGGTAAATGTCAAACTAATTAACACATCGTCACCTGAACTTCAATCATAATTTCACCATAATTTTAAGATTCACACTGAGAAAAATATGCAGAAAGGCAAAATTATTATTTTTACATTAAAATACGAAAACAATGTGTACAGATTTAATAATTTCAACAATTTGTTTCTACTAATCTTTTTAATTCGTACTGCTGCCTATGTATTTTTTATGTCTTGTTACTTAGACCAGCTCATATTTCGATTGCTGTTGGCTCTCTTCGTACTCACTAATCTTCTTCGAATATTGAGCTGAACCCTTTATTAAATCTGCGGAAGTAAATTGTTCTAATTCTGCTTCCCATGGTTTAGAGATATTTTGAATCAGTCATCACCAGGCTAATGTAATTTTGTGTTCGTTCTTTATTGTTCACTCTCCTAGAGAAGAGTGCAATTTGAACTTGTTTAGATTGTGCCTCATCACTGGGATTCTTAGTGAATAGACATACCATTCAAACACACAATCCTTTTAGTCTTAATGGGATTATCTCTGGTCTACATAAGTGAGCAAAATTCTTTACATATGATAAAGATTTGCTTGTTAATGAGTTAGTTATATATTGAAGAATCAGCTCTTTAGTTTGATCAGAAAAGAAAGAAAGCTCAAAAGAACCTAATTCATACATTCCCACCCACTGACTACATACATCAGGTTTAAGACTACTGTGAGTAGCAGGCAGAAAAATAACGAGCAATCCCTATTTATATTATGTTGATTTGGGTAAAAAGAAATTCTCATTCTCAACTACCTTAAGGCTAACTCATCAAGAATTTGATTCAAATATAAAACTCTTCTACTTCATTTCAGTTTTTTCGGCGTTTAAGAGAGCCCAGATGCAGACATTTGGTGAGATATTTTCTGTCTGCTCCAACCAACCTTTCATGGACATATTTTACCTCCCGGGTCGATGAAGATAACGGATAGGCAAAGGCTGTGAAGTATTTTGGGAAAGATAAGTATTTAAGAAAAAGAAATAAAAAACGTAAAATGCACTTTTTAAGTTTTAGCATATACATTTGTCGTAGTAAAAAAAAAAAAAAAAAGAAAAAAAATGTCAACTTAAAGTAGCAACAAACGTCTGCAATAAATTTCTTCCGTCTCTCGAGCGCAACACTTGTAGCCAAATCACAGTTAAAATCATAGTCCGACGTAACAGTCCAACAAACAACGTAGAAACGACAAAATGGGGTCACACGTCCAACCTTCACTTCCCACCAGCAAAAACGCGTGTTGAGATTTATTTTGTAAAAATACAAAATTGTGGCACAAGGCCCAAAAAGGGAGGGTTTAGGGCTGGTCATCACTTTTTTATACCTAGCTAATCAGACTCACGACCCTTTCATAAATTACAATGTCCACATTCACCAAAAGAACGTGTCCGTCAACATTCAATCCTCCATCCACCAAAATACCGCATTCTCACAAAGGGGACCTAAAAAACGCGCCCCATGCCATAAAAATATGATAATATAAATACTTAAAATTCTATGAGAGGGAAGGGGGATGAACCCAATATTCAACTAAAATATTAACATAATTCAAATTAAACATAACAGATGTGAGTAGTGCCCGTCCAAACCTCAAAACAGAAGGGCCACTGTATTCTGCCCATGGGACAAAATCAAGCAGCTCTCTCGCTAAGGGACTGGAAAAGGAGGAAATGGGAAAATTGAAAGCTGGGAAATGGGAAATTTGAAAGCTGGAAATGGTCGAGATGAAAAGTGGGGCCAACAAACTGGGGAGGTTGGGAATCTCGACTTGGATCATAACAAAAGAGGTAGCCGGGCACAGGCCATGAACAACAATTACTCACATTAACTAGGTACACAAAAGCTTGTCTAACCTAACCAAGGGGAGAGCTCCACAGGAAACCACTCCGATGGTTGATCTAGAAGAGAAAATCAAGGATAGCCCCGTTCAAACGAACCAAGCTCGCCTCAGTCACCCACTATCCACTGAAGACTGTCGAATACAGGCGTTTTCTATCAGTTCTAATCCTCATCTTGAGCTGATGCTCAAAGAATCGGATCATATCCTGATGAGAAAGACGGATGCCTCGCAAGACTTCCTCCTGTCGCGTCGTCCAAATCACCATTCGGGCCATGGCTAGCAGCGTCAGAAACACCATTCGTTTCACCCCGGAATACGGGGGCGACACATTGTCACATGCGTATGCGCGATCAATGAGTACAAGTTTTTCGGGAGCGAGACGAGCCGTCAGATCGCCGACAAAGTCCCGTAAGTGGCGGATCCGGGGGCACTGGTAGAAGGCGTACGAAGCCGTTTTCTCTAAACCAAGGCCACACCGTTCACAGTCTGTCAAATCCGCCAAGCCCCATATGAAAACCTTGTCATTGAGAGGCAGCCGACTCCGAGCCAATCGCCAAGTAAGCGAAAACTCAGGGTTACTGAGGTAATCCGCCTCTGGCGCCTAAGACCAGTAAGAGCGAATCTCATCCTCCGACAAGCAGAGCGTATCACGTAGGGAATCCTTCGCGGCCCCCTCCACTAAAAGACGATAGAAGACCTTCCTAGGCTGTGAAAGGTCACTGGACCGAGGAACAGCCAACAAGGTTAATCTTGGCCCCTGTCACTTTCTCGTACCGGTCAAGCGCCTTCTGTACCGCTTCAATGTCGCTGCGGGACGACACGAAAGCAGATACGTCATCAGCGTACGCAGAAACCCTGGCTCGAGCTCCTCCAGGAACGAGGATTCCGCGTAGGGCCAGACTGCACACTTTGTCCCTCAGCCGGCAAAGGAGAGGCTCCAACGCCAAAGCATAAAGTAGAGGCGACAGGGGACAACCCTGCCGAACCGACCTAGACAGAGCAAGAGCGCTCGACAGCTTCCCGTTCACCTGTACCACAGCACGGGGGGGGGGCGATACAGGACGCTAATCCAGCTGCAGAAGTCGGGTGCGAATCAGGTGGCCTGCAGGACAGTAGCAAGGTAGCGATGTTCAACCCTATCAAATGCCTTGGACTGATCCAAATTGATCAGCGCGGCCTCATCGTCGTCTTTTACACCCTCTATGATCGTGCGGATCAGATGCAGATTGCTCTGAATTGTTCGGCCCCTCACAGAACAAGTCTGCTCCGGACCCAACAGACTCGGCAACTGACTGCAATCGCTCCTGCAGGATCTTGGCCAAAATCTTTAACTGTGTTTAGCAGAGTTATGGGCCTGTAGTCATCTAGTTTCCCCCCAACATCCTTGCCCTTTTTCAACAGCGTGATCACACCCCTGGAAAACCGGTCGGGGAGGGACCCCTGCCGGAACCAGTTGTTGAACACCACAGTCAAAATCGGGACGAAGATGTGCGACAGTCTCAAGTACAATTCATAGGGTAAACGATCCAGACCGGGCGACTTGCCTCTGCCGACCTTCTTCAATGCCGCGTAGACCTCGCCTCCCGTGATCTCTCCCTCGCAGATAGCCGCTTCAATCGGCGTAAGCCGAGGAAAGTCAGCCAAATAGCTGCGAAACTCGTTCTCACGAAGACCAGGCTCCTTGGTAAACCGGCTCTCGAAATGCCGCCGAAACGCCTCGCACATGTTATGAGTGGCCCGAAGAGTGCGTCCCTCTGGGGGTATGTAATAAAAAATTGAAAAAGCAAATACAAGTTTTTACGTAAAGATTGTGATGAGGTAAAAAGAAAAAGGGAACAAAAATATACCTCTTACTTGTGAAAACAAAAAATTTATAACTTTAAAAATTAAAATAAAATCTTGACTGACCAAAAAGTAAAAGAAAGAAAATTAGGAAAGAAAGAAAACGAGTAACAAACAAAAAGGTTAATTCTAGTCACGGAAGTAGATTTTTTGCTAACTACTTTTTGGTAATTTTTCTTCGGCAGATCGCACACAAAACACGAACTCTTTTTGATTATCTCTTTCACTACAACATTATTCAATTCTAATTTCCTACTAAATATAAAATAATAAATTATATTTTTTCTGTTTTCAGTTTTTAAACATTTTAAGTCATTTACTTTGTATGTTAGTCTGAATATCAATTTCAAACCTTCCATTTCCATAATTAAAAACTAATTTTAATAAAGAAAATTATTATTGAATTAAAATAAAAACATTACTTTGCAGAATTTTTAAAATTGTTCAAATGTTTCGAATTCAATTATTTTCTGTTGAAAAACCTTTTTGTAAAATTTATATCAAAATCCAAATAGTTTTACATAATCTTATACAAGCAAAATGTTGCATTAATAGCGTAAAAATGATGAAAAATATTTAATTCTATATTTGTCAGCGTTTAAATTCTTGCAAGAATTTTTCTATTTAATTTTTTTTAATCTAATGTATACATAAGAGCAAAACGCATACACACACATATGAATGCGTGTGTCATGTATATAAAATATGCGAACTCTGACTCGTAGGCATAATCAACCTTTTGTATACATAACATTATGTACGAGGCTGACGAAGATATTCGCATTTTCAACAGAGCCCCTCTTATTGTCCACACACTTCTTCCATCGGTGTTGCAGTGCTTGAACCCATTTCATGCTGTTGTTCAAAAAGTCAGCAACAGCAGATATGACGTCATCATCACTGCTATCTCTATTTCCTAGCCAAGTGATTTTCATTTTAGGGAACAGATGATAGTCAGATGGGGCCAAATGAGGAGAATAGGGAGGATGATCAACTAGTTCAAAACGACAGTCATGCACAAAAGTAATAGAAACCAAGGACTTGTGTACTAGTGCACTGTCTGGACGAAACAAGACCCCCTTCTTCAGTTTTCTTGGGCGTTTGGTCTTGATAGACTTTTGTAACTACATCAGCAAGTAGGCATTATACTCTCTATTGATGGTACGACCATTTTGAAGATAGTCAATAAACACAATGCCTTTTGAATCCCAAATACGAATGGTGTTTCTGACGCTTCTGGCCACGGCCCGAATGATGGTTTGGACGACGCGACAAGAGGAAGTCTTGCGAGGCAACCGTCTTTCTCATCAGGATCTGATCCGATTCTTTGAGCATCAGCTCAAGATGAAGATTAGAACTGATAGAAAACGATTGCATTCGACAGTCTTCAGCAAAAGGTGGGTGAAAGAGGCGAGCTTGGTTCGTTTGAACGGGGCTAGCCTTGATTTTCTCTTCTAGGTCAACCTATGTCACATCGGGGCCGCTTCCTGTGGAGCCTTCCCTTGGTTAGGTTAGACATGCTTTGTGTACATAGTTAAAGTGAGTAAGTGTTGTTTCCGGTCTGTTCCCGGCCACATCTTTGGTTATGATCCAGGTTGAGATTCTCAACCTCCCCAGTATGTTTTGGCCCCTTTTTATCTCGTCTGGGTCAGCTTTATATTTTCCCATGCCCGTATAATTTTGTATCCTTTTCCCACTCCCTTAGAGCTTCTTGATTTTGTCCAATGAGCAGAATACAGCGGCCTCTCCTTTTTGAATGTAGGACGGGTCCTACTAACATCAGTTATGTTTAGTTTACTTTGTGTTGATTTTTAATTTATTAGTGGGTTCATCTCCCACCCCTCTCATTCTACATTATTAGATTTTTATGTATTATAATTTATTATCATTAAATGTTTATGGCATGGGGCGCCTTTTATATGTCTCCCTTGAGAGAATGTGGTATTATGGTGTATGGAGGATCGATTGGTGACGGACGAGTTCTTGTGGTGAATGTGGAAATTGTAATGTATGAATGGGTCGTGAATCGGATTAGCTAGGTATAAGATAGTTAGTGATGACCAGCCTCTACCCCTCCCTATTTTGGCCTTGCGCCGCAATTTGTATTCTAAATACAATAAATATCAAGAAGTTACAACAATAAATTCGCCCATAGACTTATTGAGGTGGAATCGCTTACCATTCGGAGTTAAGACAGCCAGTTCGATTTTTCAGAGAGCTATGGAAAATCTACTAGAAGGAAAAGTAAAAAATATAATAATATACCAGGATGACATTGGGCTGGGTGCCCGTACTGAAGAAGAATTAAAACAGAAAACTAAAACAGTAATGAATATACTTAGAGATGCAGGAATGACTTTAAGCGAGGAGAAATGTATATTCAAGTGCAAAAAATTAACGTTTTGGGGATATCAAATCTCAGAGGAGGGTACTTCACCGGACTCAAGGTTGATACAGAAAATATTGAATGTTTCGTCTCCAAGTAATAAGAAAGAGTTGGAATCATTTCTTGGATTAGCTAATTTCGAAAGCAGGTTGTTACCAAAATATTCAGAAAGAATTGAGCCTTTTGCTTATTTACGAAAGAAAAATAAAGAGTTTCAGTGGACCAAAAAGCCTTTGTTAAATTGAAGTTAGCATTATACAGGAAACCGGTAGTCAAGATTTTTTTATCCTAAAAAAACAAGTCACCTTAACAACAGATGCGAATGGACAGTCTGTATCAGCAATTTTCTCACAGGAAGGACGCCCGGTGATGTGTCTTTCCAAGAAGTTAACGCCAGCCGAAAAGAACTATTCAAATATTGAAAAGGAAGCGTTGGCTATAGTATGGAGCAAGACCAGAGCAAGAGAATTTTTGTTAGGAAAAAAAGGTTTTGCTCATATCGGATCATAAACCGCTAGGATTCATATTCCATCCCAGAAAAGAATTGTCGAAGGTCACATCTTCAAGGATACTAAGATGGGCAATGAAGTTGATGGCTTTTGACTATGAAATAGAATATGTGAAAGGAAACACGATCCCACACGTAGACGCACTATCACGACTAACAGAAAAATGAGAAAAATGAGAAAGTGGAAGATGGAATTTTACATTGGTTGGAGACCGATGTATTGCCCATTAATAGACTCTTAATGGAGACTCTACAAGATCCAGCATTGAATAGGATCGTAGAGAGAATAAGGAACAACAAATGGAGTAATTGTTCTAAAGCGGAAAGACCGTACAAAGAGATCAGACATAAATTGACAATAGAGAATGGCCTGGTCTGCAACGGAGATCTGGTGGTACCACCAGAAAATTGTAGAAGGCGGGTAATCAAAAGCGTGCATGACGATGTGAATTGGAGAATAGCTGCGACACAAAAACATGTAAAATTGGAAGCCTGGTTGCCTGGTCACACTTGTGACGTGGAGACGTACTAAAATAAATGTTCTAAATGTGCAGAGATAAAAAAGGTTTTCGACAGAATAAGACACATTCGTGGCCAAAGGAAACTGAACCTTGGTCCAGGGTTCACATGGACCATGCACATGTGAATGGTATAGGATTGTGCCTGATATTGGTGGATGCGTTTTCAGCATGGCCCGAAGTTTTTAGGGTTCAGGATAGAAAATCAGATACTGTACAATAACTTTTACGAATAGTCTTTGCCAGGAATGGCGTAACAAGGACATTGGCAACAGATAATGCCCCAGAGTTTTCTGACAAAAACTTGTGTTCAAGGTGAAGAAACATTGGATGCATACCGTATAACCCCACCCCCTTATCACCCGCAATCAAATACAATAGCGGATCGAATGGTACAAACCCTAAAAATGGGTTTAAAAGCCTTCTCTCCACAGCATGAAAGAATAAAAAAATTTCTACCAAGATTGTTATTAAGTTGCCGGACAATACCTCATGCCGGAAAATTACAAATTCCATCCGCGTTAATGGGAAGACAAATTAGAGCACCATTAACAATGTCATACTCAACGAATGAGAAGATATGGTACAAGATAAATGGGGAAGAGGGGCCAGAAAAAGTAAGATTTGAAATACAGAAGGGACAGAATCAATATTAAAGTGATACAGAGCATGCGTTATCGGCGAGAACGAGGCTAACACAAACGAGAGATTTCGGTTTCTTGCTCGAGACCGAGGAAGGTTAAAAAGAGCTGACTTTTGTTTTAGGGCAGTTCTGTTCTTTGAGAGTGGTGAAGGTTATACCGTGTTCCAGAGAAAGAGCGATAGTACTGTTGTTTACGGTGTGCAGGAAACAGAGTCCCGAGCGAAACGTTGTTCCGGTTTCCACGTTAGCTTGTCAGCGGGAACAGATTCGAGTGGAAATTTATTTTTCCTACCACCCAATTTTCGTTTAAATCACAACAGTAATATTGGTCTGACTGATTGCTAGACTGGAAATACTCAACGGAATAGAAAAACAAATTCATGACAACTATAAATTAATGAAAGAAATATACTGAAACATACTAACATACTCAGACTACGAATTCTAGGAGTCGAACTTCAGACAACTTCAACCTTCGTCAGATGACCGGAAACGTCAATACTTTCTTTTCGCTGTACAACGAAAGAGAAGACATAAAAAGAATTTAATTGATTTTTACTGCTTCAGCCTTCGGGCTTTGAGAACATGTGCAGTGTGGCTAACTTTACCACAGCATTTTATTCAAATTTTTACACACACATGAAACGTATGCACAACATTAATCTTCTATATATGCGCGTGCGCGCGAACACACACGCATACACACACACGCACACACCTACAAATGAGAGGGTTCAGCCTCGAGCAGCTGTTTCCCAGTGCCGAGCACCCCAAAGTATTATTGCAGTATCGACTGCATCTCTGTCCGAAGCTACACCTGAGTCACACTCTGCCCGAAGACAGAGACGCAACTGAGAGATGAAATGCGGCAGGGCCGCGGAACGCTTGTTTCTTTTTTTTTATCATTTCTTTCTTTTTTTTTATTGGCAGAGGGGGGATTTTGATTTATAGCCTTAATCGGTCCTACAACAACGCTTGTTAAGCTTTTTCTTCCAGTTGTTTTGAAAAAAAGTGGGAGTGCCGACAGAATACGACAAACTCTTATCAGTTGAAACAAGTTTTCTGAAATCGCAGTTACATCTAATTAAAAGACATTGTAATTTATATATTTAAGAATCAGAGAAAGTTGTTTGTACTTAGTCATCACCTTAAAATATTATGTAAAAATAATGTTGTGTCCCCTGCCTTGTTAAGTTATAAAAAGGAAGCGATGTAGAATTCCCATAATGCACTAGAATGACAGTTTTGGCGCGAAAATACAAAATCTCTCATTCTCTCTCTCTCTCTCTCTCTCTCTCTCTCTATATATATATATATATATATATATATCTCCACCTACACACCTTTGACTACCAACTGTTGCACCAGAAATACACATTTTCCTAAATGATCTCACAAGCAATATGTTTCTTCATACAGATAATCATAAAATCATTTCTTTCTTTGCATTAACACATACAAATCAATATATATATATGATATGTTCGATGAATAATATGAATCAATTATGTAACCAATTGTATGTTTAATCAAAAATCACTAATTTAATACATATGTTATATCTTGTTGTATGCACACCAAAAATTGTTCACATTTTTGTTTTATCTTTTCATGTAATATTCCACGCTAATATTAATTTAACATGTTGTGGATGAATGGTATAATCCCAGATAACAAAAAATGAATACCCCCGACGTGTACAATAAAAAAAATGGTGTACACAAATAAACGAAACCGATGTGCACACAAATAAATGACAAAATAAATAAATAAAGATGGAAGGCAACACAGATAAAGTAACCGTCGGTCAAGTCAATATAAAAACACTAGAATTCATGGAGACTGTTGTTAACGCATTGTTTCACAATGTTAAAGCCAAATTTCATCTTAGAAATGTCATCACAAGTAACACAAATTTCCACACGGGTTATAGCTACTGTGTCTGCTGGGAGCGATGCTTAACACCTTCCATTTTACAATACCAAAATTACGAGGAACTAAAGAAAACAATTATTGAGGCACATGAGAGAACGAAAGCGGAGTTGCCCGAAAAATTAATGTTCACTGTTACTATAACAGGATGACCTTCATCCTACCTAAAGGAAATGTTGACAATTTCTAAACCTCTAGGGATCAGCGATGATATAACCCTGAATAAGCTCTTGCAAGCCTTGCCTCAGTCAAATGCTCCGGTCATAGAATCCCCAAAAGACGTAACACCATCAAGGCTAGGTAAATTAGCGGATGATCTAATGCCATTAATTCATAACACCTCTTTTTTCGTCGCACAACAAACCCAGCATCAAACCCAAAGGAACCCAAAGGAACATAACAGCTCATCGCGGTGATAACACACTGATACCATACGGGAAAGAACAGAAACCGAAATTCTGCCGTGCTCATATATACTTTGCAGACAGAACTAAAACGTATACACTCTGGTGTAAGAGGTCTCGGAAACAAAAACTACATATGTTGCCCATCCATCGACCTCCAAGTCCAACCAACAACGAAGCGGGAATCTAATAGGGCAAACTTCGTCAGCTCCGCTAAGTTCGTCGCGAATAATCGGGGCAATAAAAATAGACTTTATTGTAGAGACACTGGAGCTAGTCTGTCGATATTCCATTTATCTATTATAAATGGAATCACGATAGATCCTACACCAGTTTCACTAACTACTGCTAACAGGAATAAAATTAAATGCTTCAGTCAAGCATATCTAGAGATTGGAATCCCACCTCCGGCGATCGTTTCTTTGGACCTTCGTACACCTAAGATTCAACTTCTTGTATCATTTCGGACTCATCATTGACTACCGAAAAAAATATCTTCGATCCAGATGCAGGGAGAAAAACATAATGAAAATATCCACAATAAAATTCTAAACCACTTCGAAGCTCCACATTGCATCTAGAACTTGATAGACAAATATCCTGATATCGTTTCCCTTCATAAAAACCTAAATAATAGATACCGAGGTGTGTACCTTCCCACAGATACGCTTAGTCAAGCCCTGGTATTCACGAAACCGAGGGAACTGTCCACAGAAAAATATAAAGTAACACAGGCGGAATTTAAAAAGCTACAATGCCTTCGGACAGTGAATGAGTGAGTCCATTGCATATGACATCCTAAATGGACGGTATTTATCGTTGTTGTGGAGAATACTATGCCTTAAACAGCATCACGAAAACCGATCGCTATCCTATACCAAACCACAACTGCTTATCAAAACTTACTTTGCAAAAATTGGCTTTGAGTCAGCATACCATGAAATAAAAATGCACTTGTGTGACGTGGCGAAAACAGCTGTAATCTCAGCAGAACTGTTTGAATATAAATATAGGTCAAAGAACATACAAATCACTTTAGAAACATATAAAAACACCTAAACATTCAGTTAAAAATGAAACATCATTGATAATGTCTAATAGAATAGACGAAAGCACTCGGATATGCAGAATATTTGGACAACTTTAACACACTAAGTCCATAAAAGAGAACACTTAACCCGAGAAAAATGAAATAACAATAAGGTCTTTCTCCCTTCCTATCACATCCAACATCATGCGTTTGTTTATTTATTTTTAAAAATAATATAGTGTTCATTAGTTGTTGTTTTTTAATAAAGCGTTGGGAGGTCAATTGATAAAAACCGCCTGGGGATACTGTAAGGTTGAAACCAAGGTAGTCCGAACTCCGTTCCCAGGAACCATCAACACAACAACGGGCTCCCTGGTGAAGAGATCTTGAAAGTAATGACGAAAAGTTTCGTATATGCCCGTGTTTGTAGTCACTGTCCGATTATCCGGCAATGTGACACACGACATATGTCGTTGAGATGTATTCCGAACTTACTCTGCACGCAATTCAGCGGCCATATTCGTTGCCCCAGAGGACATTAATTTTAACCTAGCCCTAACAACCAGAGCTTGATCCGTGTTGATAAGCAAGGAGGCCAACTCTGCCCTACCTAAGGCTACGTCCCCACTATGACGGGATCTAATTACACGATCGACGTTTTCCTCACAAGCCCTTTGCGTCACTAATCTATCTTGATTGAGCCGACAACTATATTCCGCAGCAAACGTTCTTTTTTTCTTTAAGCATTTCACCCCAAGCAAGGCGGGAGTGCCACTAGCATGCATGAGGTTACAGAGAGTGAATGCAAGAATAAAGGGGGTGTTGAGGAAAGGATAAAGTGAAAGGCAGAGATCAAGGGCAACCTATCAGAAGCAAGTAAGAGGAAAGGAGTTCCACTGTCTGGAGGTGCGTGAGAAGAAGATGTTGGAATAGAAGAGGCGGTTACATTTAACTGTTTCGACTGTAAAAGGGTGGGACCCAGATGCCAACGTAGTAGCACGCAGTTGGGGTACCAGTGAAAATAGCTCGTCAGAGCAGTTGCCATGAAAATATTTGTAGAAATGACAGTGGGAAGCCACATCACGTCTGTAAGAAAGTGACTGGAGTCTACCCTCATATTCTGTTCTCAGAATAAGGTCTTTGGTTATTAAGTCACGACTGGTTGCGGCTTCATAGTCGGCAGGCGTGGGTAGCAGTACGTCCCATATGAAGTATCCCTTTCCTTTTATGACTCTCTGAGGTTTGACCCCAAAGACGTCGGCGATTTTATGACGGTGTCTTTTGTAAAAAACAAGAACGTAAGAAAAATTAAAAAGGAACTTAACGTCAAGACAAAACAGTAATTCACAAACAGTCCAAAAGATGAAATCCCCTATCATTGGTGTTTCCAGTGCCATACTAGCCAACTGTTCCAGCCCAGTTCTCATAGGAATCATGACCAACTTTGGCGTTCAAGTCCCTTTGAATGATGAGGATGTCTTTATTCGGAACCTTTCTGGTGTTATTTTCTAGTTCCTCATAGAAATCTTCCATTTCTTGGTCTTTGTGGTCGGTACGATGGTGATGTTCATTGGTTTCGCTGACACACGGATGGTAATAATCCGACTGGATACTGGTGTGCAGCTCAGGATGTAGCCAATGACTTCTTTACGTAAAATGAAGGCTACTCCATGTCCAAGTTACGACTGATGCCCATTGTACCACAATCTTATGTCCGAAGCCAGTCCACTTCACCTCTGCTAATCCTATCACATCCCACTGGTAACGCTTCAGTTCATATTCAACTTCTGTCACTTTACTGCGGACATTCCATACTCCAATGGTAACCTTCTCGGATGACAGCTAGTAGGTGTTTCTCGCTCCAGTGGCTAACTTATCGCCTTCGCTAATTGGATTAAATTAGATTATATATATATTGTACATATATTCGAGTGTGTTGTGACATATTTTTAAACTACCATATACCTGAAATATGATTGGTTATCATAGGTTACGTAACACAGTTTCCCCTACTGAGGGAGTTTGGTTGGCTTTTGAACTCATAAAATCGTTTATTTTCCATTCAAAATCATCACTTGATAAGACATCAGAAGTGTTGAAACAAAATTGCAACTTTGTAGTGATCTTATAGCATGTATATGTTATAAATTCGAATAAATACATATATATAAACACACACACTTATACACACACACACGCACACGCACACACACATATATATATATACACGCATATATATATATATATACAGACACTCATATGCACACACTCATATATATACACACACATATATAAAGATATATATATATATATATATATATATATATATATATATATATATATATACATACATAAATATACATACATATATATGCACGCACACATATATATACACACTCATATATATACACATATATGCACAGAAACTCATATATATATACACACACACACATATATATATACATGCACACACATATATATATATAACATATATATATATATATATATGTTATATATATATATATGATAAAATAAAGAGCAAATAGGAAGCGTATATCAATCTAACATGTTTCACTTTTATTAGAGCTTCGTCAGAGATCGAGAGAAAACAGACAGAAAAACTGGTATTTTCAATTATGTCTGGTGCAGTTCTCAGTGTTCCGACACGTGTCACATGTATTAAAACCGTAGATAATTCTATGTGTATGTAAGTTTGTGAAAATTCTTGTATATCTAACTGAGCATCTAATTAACTGAGTATTGTGTATTCATATTTGTGTATGTGTGCCTGTCTACTGGGAGTTTTGATAATTTCACCTTTGTGCGGTCAGCCCGCGCAGCGGGGTTTCACGTGGTTCTAATTTATGGCTGATTTCTTTAAGTATTCTTTGTATTAGATAGATATAAGTTAGATTCTTTAGGAATTGATTCAAAGAAAGTTGGCGATGTAATGTAATGTTTTAGGCGTGTGTTTATAGTTGGTAATAATGGTATTAAGTTTTCAATGTATTTTCTCCTTAAAGAATTATGTTCTTTTTTTTTAAACTAGGGTGGCATTAGTGAAATAAAATTTATGCCCATCATCGTTTCGATGCAAAACGATGAAGTTAGATCATTTGTCCAAACGCAAGTCTCTCTTGTGTCCATAGATGCGGGCTTTTAGACCACGTGATGTCTCATCCACATAAAATTTTTGCATTGTAGAAAATTTATCTGATAAATCCCGGCATTTGAATTGGCGTTGGGTTTATCTTTCTTCCTAATTATATCTCCGATTGTCTTGGAGGTGGTGATAACGATCCTAGTCTAAGGGATGACTAATTTGTTTGCGAGTTTAGAAGAAAGAGAGTTGGAAGGCAGGATTATGAATTTTGTGTTATTTCTGTTAGAAGTATTATTGGTGGTTTTCGTTTTTTGTAAGCTCGTTTTTTAGCACTGAACTGACGATAAAATGATCTGGGTAGTGGAGAAGTTTGAAATATGTCACTTCTTCAATTATGTATTCCGGGCTACATATTCTAAGGGCTCTGGGGTAGAATCCTATGATTAGACCAGATTTTATTTTTTGCTTGTGGTGAAAATAAAAGTTTATTAGATAGTTCTTGTTTGTGGGTTTACGATAAAATTTAAAGTCTAATTTCTCATTGTTGTATATTAATAAGATGTCGAAGAAAGGTAGAGAATTGTTTATTTTAAATTCGTGCGTGAATGGTAGATTCGATCTTATTGAGTTTTATTATTATGTTTAATAGGTTTGTATCTTGGGGATATAATAAGAGGGCGTCATCTATATATATATATTAAGTAAGTAGAGCTGTTTGGTATAATGTGTCTAAATAGACCGAATTCTTAGAATTCTAGAAAAAGGCAAGCGAGAACAACACTTGTAGGTGACCCCACAGATAAACTAAATTTTTGCTTGTAGTGAATATTGTTGAAAGAGAAGAAGCAGTGGTTAGTCCTTAGTTTTCATATTTTTATAATTTTTCTTTGGACATTTTAAGTTGGTTTCTCAATATGAGGAAGAATTTTGTGATGGGTATGTTGGTGTAAAATGATCTGATATATAAGCTCGTCATGACTATGTCTTCCATATTTACGCCTTCGTATTCTCGGGATTAAGTCACCAGAGTGCCAAGATCTTAGCCAACCGTTTTCAGACTGACCTCGCTAATCTGATTGGCTCCGAACAGACTTGTGCTGTGAAGGGCAGGATTATTCAAGACAACCTTAATATGGTACGCTTGATCATCGAGCAAGTCGACAGTGAAGCCGCGCTGATCAATTTAGATCAGTCCAATGCTTTCGATATGGTGGACCATCGATTTCTGGGGCTGTCATTTCGACCAAGTATTCTGCCTCTGCTGACGACGTTAAGATCAACCGCGATAAGTTTGTTGGTGCGGGGAAGGGAGTTTCTCTTTCCGAGCCTTTCCTCTGGTTTGCTAGAAATGAATTGATCGCAGTTCATCTTTGGTCAGTTTCTGCACAATCTGTGTCCAGAAAAGAAAACACTTGTTCGAACACAAGAAAAATTAAATAAAAAGCTTAATCTCAGTACCTTGTCTGTCGTCTTTTAGGAAAAATGTATAAATGAGGGATTGCTGCCTAATTACACAATTTTATATATAGATTTCGAATCTAAGGAAATAAATATAACCATGAACTTTTGAGTCTTCGTTTTGATAATTATATATATATATGTGTGTGTGTGTGTGTGTGTGTGCGTGCGTGTGTGTGTGTGTGTGTGTGTGTGTGTGTGTGTGTGTGTGTGTGTGTGTGTGCGTGTGTGAGTTTCGTTGAACGATATAGACATATGATATCTATTTTTATAATAATCCTATCTATTTCTCTAATCAATTTCTTGATGTTAAGATGAAATTCATTAGGAAGGCGTCGTAATTTTTCCTTACCCAATTACTTTCGATCTTCTCCGAGATCATCCTGGAAAGACAAACGTATTGTAACTGTGATCGTTGTGATGCTGATTTTTGAAAACACGCTTGAACGCCTTCTGTTATAATTATTTTTAAATTTTAATTCATCCATTGTAGTCGTGGTGTTTTTGCAAAGAAGCGCCCCAATATAAGGGAGCTAACCAGAAATGGTAGAAGTGAAAAATGTTATTAGAATTTGGTCAAATGCTTTTTAAACGTTGCTGCTACACTCGTAATAAATTTTGTTCAGTGTTGATTGGTTGCTTTTGATATAGAGGGCCTCGAGTATTTGATGTTTTTGTTTATTATTTTCATGGTGTTGTGAACAAGTATTTTCCTGTGTTGTGAAGTTGGATAGGAATATTTCTTTAAACGTTTTGCGATAGAATTTGTATCCAGAAAATGGAGTGTAGGGTGTCTTGATAATTTTGTGGTCCTCAAACCAACATATGTACTTATTTTTTTGTCAGAGATACAATCAAGGGCATTTTAACTGGTATACAATTTTGGTCTTTTCCAAAAGACTAATTGACGGAGAAGAGTTATTGTGTGTGATTAAGTTGGTTGTGTTATAGTTAGTGTACATATCTGAATGAAGATATACTGCCTAAATATAAATATATATATGTATATATGTGTATATTTATGTGTGTATATTTGTGTGTATGTATATACCTATATATGTGTGTGTATGTGTGCGTATATAAATATATGTATATATATGCGAGTATATATATATGTGTGTATAAATATATATATATATATATATATGTGTGTGTATATAAATATATATATATATTCACACACACATATATATATATACACACACATATATCTCTCTGTATATATATATATATATGTGTGTGTGTGTGTGTGTGAATATAAATATATATACTTATATAATTAAATATATATATATGTGTGTGTATATATATATAAATATATATGTTTGTGTGTATATATATATGAGCGTGTGTGTGTGTGTGTGTGTGTGTGTGTGTGTTTTAGGAAATGGATTGAATCCGACACATTTTTTTAATTTATTTGTTTAAACGTTATTTTTTAAATGGACACTCATATTTGAGCAGATGCTACGTTTTTATTTATTTATTAAACAATATATTTACATCTAAGGACCTGAATATTCGAGAAATCTTGTTAGAAAAATATGCGTCCTCCGGCAGAATTCGAACCGGGACTGTTAGGGGGAACCGTGTTTGTTCAAAAGCACTATTCGATCTTTTTTTATCAGGAGGTCCTACGTGGGCGATTTGGTCTAAGGTACGTCAGGTCTAATGACGGTTTACTCGAAGGGATGCAGATTCGAAACCTGCCGGAGAACATATATTTTTCTAACAAGATTTCTCGAATATTCTGGCCGGTACAGATTCGACGGCGGACTCTTCAACCTCGCCTGACTTCGTTCTCGCCAGCCGTATACCACACCCGCATGCGATAATTTCAGTATATTGACTGCAATGCAACTGCAGACCAGACTGTCATTAACCCCCAGAGATCGACAAACCTAATGAGCCCTACAAACGCTTCGGGATGCAGGTCAATGTCAAAAGGACAAAGATCCTCATCCAGCCAATGACAAACAACACTGGGCTTCATTGTCAACATCGACAGACAGCAGGTAGAAGTCGTCGATGAATGTCACCTGCGAAAGAGATCTTGACAACAGGATCAAAGCAGCTCTTACTATATACGGAACGCTCTCACATCGGATCTGCAGCAATCACGACCTCAACATAAAAAAACATCTACACTCTTCTATACACTTACGAAGACTGAACGGCACATCAAACGTCTAGAACGGTTTCAGCAAACGAAGCTCCGAAGAATCTTTCGCATCAGTTGGGAGGACCGCATCACCAACAACGATGAACTCTCTCGGACATCTCTCCTCAGCATCGAGGCCATCCTTCAATATCAACTCCGCTGGGTGTGTCACGTGTCCAGAAGGCGTCCCACTCTACTCCCACGTATCATCGTATTTGGAGAATACACCAGTGGCAAGAGGCTACACGTAGGCCCAAAATGACGCTTCAAGGATCAGTTGGAAACATCCCTGACACAGACCGACATCGACCCTGAGACCTAAGAAATCGGCCTTCCTATCCATCCGAGTGGGGGTACTTTCGCGTCCTACCATCAATATGAAGAGGATCCGCGACGTTGTCAGGAGGGCCCGCCTCGCCCAGCCGTATCCACCACCCGCACTCCTCTATGACACCTTGATCCGGTTGAAGTTTTTTGGCTATTTATAGTGTTGTTTCTTAATTTTTATTAATTTATTATTGATTATTTTATTTTTAGTTGTTATTATGTTTAATGGTGTTTATCGTGCATTCGTGATTTGTTAATTTTGCTATTTATTTACTTATTTATAGGTTTGGATTAATTAGTTTCACTTATTTTCCTTATTTATTTTTTTTATCTATTTATTTTTGTTTATTCTTTTTCGTTTTTAATTTTCGATTTTTAAGTAACTTAGTAAAAATTGGTATTCGTATATGCATTTTGAGATGAGTTTAATAGTTTTATGTTGGTCCGGTAAGGTAATTATAGCTATTTTCTCCTCCAGACAGATTTTGGTTTTGGAATTTATTGTTGTAGGCTGATACTGTTTTTGTTATTTTCTATGATATTTTGGGGGTGATTTGTTTTTGTTTTTAATCGCCCATATATGTTTAAAAAGTATTGTGACGTTCGCGTATTTACTATTTGTAAAAGATGTTTTGTGTGTGTAGTTTCTTTGCTCCCAGGGTCCTTCGGCTACTCTTATGTATATGTTTCTTTGTTATCTTCTGAATTTACAGTGTCTTGGTATAATATATATATATATATATATATATATATATATATATATATATATATATATATATATATATATAATGTATATAGATATATATATATATAGAGAGAGAGAGAGAGAGAGAAAGAAAAAGTGAGAGAAAGAGTGAGATCTGTGTTTTTTGTGTAGATTAATAATGTTAATAAAATTTAAAGAATAAAAATCCAACAAGATGATACCAATATTGACAATAAAATTGATATTTATTATATACTAGATTTAAAAACACAATCTGATTGCGTTGTGCATGAAACACCGAGTCGTACTATCGGTACGAGATATGTGTGTTTATTAATATATATCTGCATATATCTATATATATTTGTATGTATCATAAATATATGTGTGTATATAAATATTTATATGTGTATAAATATGTGTGTGTGTTATTATACTTTAAATTTTAAAATATGAAAACAATTCTTGTAAAAATTCATTATTCATCAACAAAAAGATTTTTCTTAAGACAATAGTGTCCTTAATAAATGTTATTTATAATACCAATTAAATCTTATTTTAATATTCGGAGCAGATTTTCGGCAAGAAAGTAGCAGTTTGAATAAAAGAAATTGATGATTTACTTTCTCCAAAGAGTCCTGCTTTTAACTAATAAAACTAATTTTGCGATTAAAATTTAATTTCTCGAAATTAAAAAAAAAGAAAAAGAAGTAAAAAACCACGTACGCAGAGAAGAAGTGGTTCGTTGTAGCAGCAGCAGTTGGAAACGCAAGGGAGTTGGAGATTTCATCGGATGTGAGTTTGACCGGCCTGCAACTCCAGAAGAAAAAGAAGGATGAATTCAAGAAATTAATTTCTGTCAGCCACAAACACAACGACCCTGTATGAACTCGCAAATCGCAAAAAAGTCTAAGCGGATAGTCACCCACTATAACCAAATGGAGTCAACAATAAAATGGTACTATAGACAATAAATTTGGCCTTTACTTATGTATTAGCCCAACCTTCATCTCTATGTACCATAGACATTTTTTTACCTTTGGATTAATTTCCGTTTTTATTCAAGATACTGAAATAAGTAATGTTTATTATTTTATTTGAATTTTCAATATTTTATTTTTAAACAAACTTTTTCTATGTGAAATTCACAAGTGTCATTAAGAATTTTATGACAAAAAAAATTAATATAAATTTAATATTTTTCTTTATACAACAATGACGATATTAAGTATATAGTTATTTTTTATGAATAATTTGTTTTATTTAACAAAACAAACAGGCATTATTTTTTCGTATGTTGAATTTTCCTGTCATTCGTAAATAAATAGAAGACATTAGGTAACGTTTTTTCACTGCGAAATTAATGAAAAATGATACTTATTAAAGAATTTATCATAAAGTTCATGTCAGAAATTAAATTCAATAAATTTAATATTTTACAACTGTTAAAAATATACCACAAAAATGTAAAGAAGGCATCCTTTTATCAATTATTGTCTTTCCCATTTTTACATTTATTCCGATTATTTTGAACAGCGAAATTCACAAAACGAAATTGTCATTATTATGTCACAGAAAATTAATTCAATTTTGCTATTATTCTTCATAATAACGAATATCTTGATTATAAAATTAATTTTTAAGGAATAACTTGTGTTTTTTTATAACATGTGAAGTATACTGATACCGTCCTTGTAAGAAAAAAAATTAAAGTAACATTTTGCACTGATAATTTTCCAAAATTACTATACAGAAATTTGCGCATTTGAAAAAAATTAAATATAAAATTAATTTAATATTTTTTCTATGATATTATTCTTCATAACAAACATACTGGTTTTAAAAATATATCATTTACACACGGGTATTTAAAAGAATGTAAGTTGAATTGTCGTTAAAAATGTAAAAAAAAAAAATTAACCAGTTTAATTTTTTAAAAATATACTGTAAAAATATTAAACTGGTTAATTTTGTTTAGATAATTGTATTTTATGGGTGATCAATTTGAACCCCACCCCATAAAATCAGATTATCCAAACATTTTAATGCGGAAGGTCCAGTTCGCTATGTAACTTCAATATAAAACGGACCCTGACTAGTGAAATAATTTGAAAATCCTTTGGAACGATGACGGAAAATAGCATATGACAAATTCCCACATTCATACACACTTTAAGATTCTGAATTCTGAATCCTAAACTCTCCATACACTTTTTAGAAGCACCGTGTAATTTTTACAAGATAATATTTTTGTGGCGGGAGGCAATATCAGCCCGAAATAATAATAATGATAATAAAGGAAAATATGCCGGGAAAAAAAGGCGTTTTCAAAAGAACCAAGATGTTAACAATGCTGTAAAGACTTCGAAATGGAAATGTTACAGATTTTATTTAGCAAACGAAATACAATCTTTTTTTTCTCTTTAAGCGTATAAAAGATATCAGATTATTAATAGAAAATAGAATTCAGAATGTCTTGATCTAAAGATTTATTTTATCGATAACAAGACAGCATGAATCTATGTAAGTTTACTAAAATTGCTCAGATCTATTAATAGAAAAATTTAGAACAATGACAGCGGTCAGGGTATTGAAAGATGAAACGAGTGTGAAGTTTTAATTTAGAAGTGTGTCGGGAAATGGGTCTATTCCGTTCCTAATGTCAGAACGTTCACACTAAAAAATATACGTCACCAGTTTCTATATAAAGAGACAAGCCAACCGGAAGAAGAGCAGAGTTGGGTTAGAGACAGTCAGTGAGTTGAGTTGGAGACTCGAAGAAGACAGGAAGTGACGTCAGAGATTAGAACAAAGCTTCCACTAACATGTGCTGTTGATATAAGTACGAAGAAACGAATTACTTCCTCCAACAGCTAAGATACTATTATTACTACCACTGAGAACGTACATGCAATTCAGGGCCGTCTTAACAGCATTATGGGCCCCTGGGCAAACCAGTGTGCTGGGTCCCCTACGACAGCTACTCACAGGAATAAAAATGGATAATATTAAACATATATTTATTTTATTGGTACTTCAACAAAAGTGGCGTTAAAAATTAAAAACATGCTGTACAGCAGCAAATAATCAACATGATAAATATTTGAACAATACACAAAGTTTGAAAAACACAATAATACTCAGTAAGCCACACAGATTAGATGGCACATGATGAAATTACTACGAACCTCTTATAACAAGCATTTGTGGCATTTCTTTTCACAGAATTTCTTTATTATTGGCTTGAAGTCAATGGTCTTCAGAAACAGGTTGTCATTTACCATGCGCATAAGTGAAAGTCAGTTCAAACGATGTTGCCCCATTGTGCTGTGAAGTAGATTTTTTTATAGATTTCACTCTTGAAAAAGAACGCGTTCTCCTGCACGGTTGGTCACCATCATGCACATGAACACTCTGAGTGCAATTTCAGCATTCAGGAATACAGCTTTCAAATTGTATGAAATACTTTTTGTGTAAAATGCTGGGAGAATCTCACATTTTCATCAAGAGCCATGTAGTGCTTGGGATGCTCACATCTATTTAAAAGTTCATCATAATTCAGGTCTTTGTGATACATATTAGCCAGTTGTTCGCACGTTTTCATTTGTGTGTGTGTGTGCATCAGAAGCAATTGTTTTCAAGTCACTGAAGAAAGACAACAGATTTCCAATCTGAACGTTTTGTCAGTTCAAAGATTAGAGTGTCCAGAATAGAGAGGAAAGTTTCCACCTTTACTGAAAAGTACTTTTTTCTGCTGAAAATCTATTAAGACGCACACTTCGCTTTCGTTCGCATCTTTTCCTATCACTGGAATCTACATACAGACACATACTCCTGATGGCTTTGAATTCATTCTCACTAAATTTGACTCTAGTTTCCTGAAGATAAGTTTTCATAGACTCAAGAAGATTTATGACAACAAGGATGTTCACATCCATTGATTGCAGGGCCTTGCCTGTTTTGTTCATTCTTTCTAGCATGTCATTCCAAAGAATTGTGAGAAAGATTGTTTCCAGGTTTTCCATTTTTTGTTCAATCCTTCTGCTTCTGACCTTGTATTCATTTGATATTCATTTTCAGTTCATAGTGCATATTTTATTTTCTCGAAACTCCCATACAGATTATGAACAACGTCAAAATGTACTGACCATCGTGTGTCAAACAGACACTTGACCGCAAATACATTCCAGCGATTAGTAAAACCAGTAAAAACAGAATATAGATGCTGAATAAAGTAAAGAATTTTACAGTCAGTAGACAAAACTTTATTGCTTTTACTCTCACCAAGCTCAATCTGTGTCCAGCACAGGGGATATAGATGGCAGTTGATGAATCCGTGGATGCAATCCAGTATACGGTCTAGACATATTTGATGCATTATGCTATGACTGACCACGGCAGCTTGATAGTGGAATTTTGCTCTCATTAAGAAAATCCACAACAGTGTCTGTTAGATCCATTATTCCCTCAGAAAAGATGGGGATGAACATCAAGAATCGTTCCACAGGCTCACAACCTTTAATGTATCGGTCAGTAAATGTCAGTCGATCTGTGTTTGAGATGTCGGGAGTGGGATCTACACTCATTGAATAATACTTTGACTCTTTTACTTCTTCAAGAACAGTACAAGGAACCTGTTGTCCCATTAATTCAATAAATTCCTCACAAATATTTGCAGATAAACATGACGGATTATCTTTTCCAGGATTTCCATACATTTTGAGATGTTTTTCCAAGAAAGGGTCAAATTCACTCAGCAACTGTAGTAAACCTAAATAGTTACCATTTTGTGCTGACCCAATAATCTGATTTTCTCCACAAGATGGAAAACTTTTGGTGGCAAGAAAGCGAATTACAGAAACCACACTTTATGCCAATCTTCCTGATCTTAAGCGATATTGCTCAAATAATAAAGTATCTATACTTCCAGTTTCTTTATACCTTATCAAATATGCTGTCATACAATTTCGGTATTCGCCATTTTCATGTTCTATAATAACATTGCTGTGCTTCCAGTCATTGAACCCCCATGTAGCAAAGGGAAATTCTTTCTTGCACAATAGGCGACAAACAAAAGCAGTAAAAACAACCTTGGGACGGTGAATAGCGTAGCCATTTACGTTTTACACACTCTTATTCTGCAGATCACGTTTGACCGCATTGTTTGATAAATACCTTGCCTTCATATTCTCTACTCCAACTGTTTTATACAGACTTCGTGAATTTGAAAGTTTTCTCTCATGATGAGGGCCCACTATGAATCCAGTAATCTATTGTGTTAGTATCATTAATGTTCAACAGCCCTCGACCTGTCACTTGGATTGCAAGCTCCTTTGCAGATTTGAGTATTTACTTTTGTAAAATGTCACCATCAACAGCAACAAGCAATGACGGTATTTCTACTGAAACTGAATGATTGGTAGCAGGAATAGATGTTGATGTGGATGCTATATCTGAAGGAGCAGTACTAGTGACTGACATTGCAGGAGTGGATGCTGATGTGGATGCTGATGTGGATGCTCTATCTTTCGTTGCACCTATGTTGAGCCACGATGTTAATTTTTCTATTTTTCTATTTTCCCCTTCTCTTCTGCAGCTCTCTTCTTCTGTGCTCCACTCAAAACATTACGCGTATCATTTCTACTGAAAGGGTTAGTCCCACACCAGGATGTAGGGTTGTACTATGTAAGTCTGTTTGCAACATGACCTAAATATTTAAACATTCTGCTTCCATAATGAACATGTCCCTTTTTAATTGTATCAATAGTATTTATTCTTAATACAAACTTCCTACTGTGTGCTGATTCACAAAACTGGGCCAGACTTAGATCTAGCTTAGTGGTATAGCTAGAGTGTCTAGCTTCATGTACAAGAAGATATTCAACACTTTTCTCAACTTGTACAATTAAAAATCTTATAGCTGTCTTGCATTAGAAAATGAGGGAGGATTGCTACCACGCTCAATTCTATCGGTTCAGAAATACAACATTGCCATAGAAGAATTCAGAAAACTTCAAAAGACAGGAATAATATCCCCTTCCAAATCGGAAAGGAGTTCAGCCCTACATATGGTACCTAAACCAGATGGAACATACAGACTCGTAGGTGACTAAAGGTTATTGAACTCAATAACAAAACCTGATCGCTACCAAGTCATAAATTCCTTATCATCAAAACTGCATGTTAAAAAAATATTTTCGAAAATTGATTTGTCATTGGCTTATCATCAAGTACCAGTCCACCCCGATGCAATTGCAACACCATTTGCTTTATATGAATATAATTACACGCCTTTCGGTTTGCACCTAGTACTTTCCAAAGAATGATGGACAATATTTTTCGCGACGTCGAATGTACTTTCATATACATTGATGAAATTTTCTCGAATGACAAGGAAAGTCATTCTGAACACCTTGATGAAATATTGCAGAAACTCAGTGAGTACGACCTTAAAATCTCTCTCTTTCTAAATGTATATTTGCTGTTAGCGAACTTGAATTTTGGGGATTCCACATTTCTACTGATGGTCTTAAACCCAGCGTTAAGAAGCTTAGTGAATTGACTTAATTTCCTCAACTGTAAAACACTGCGTCGATTCCTCGAAATGGCAATTTTTTACAGAAAGCTTGTGCCAAATTTCAGTTATTTAATAACGAATGCGCTTAAACCAAAAATCAAACTCAGTAACGTTGACAAAGGAAGGAATTGAATCTTTAGAAAATGTTATGGGACCAACCTATAACGACAGAGTGAACTCTTACTGACACTATGAATACTGTTCCTCTCAAGAGAGAGAGAGACGAGACGGAATCGAGTCGAGCCAATAGTAGTTCACTCCAAACCAGACTGACAGTCATACTAACACTTTCCACATCTTGTATTATTATTCTGTGTAATATATCTTCGTTATTTCTACTCTTGTGTTCGTGTTGTTCTTCCTTGGTCCTAACCTTGGACCATAACAGAAAATATAAAGAGCTGTTTATCAAGTGTATCTGCTCTAGCTTTCCCCAACTCGAAAAAAATGCCGGCTCCAAAACATTTGAACATTAGAACTATCAACTTGTGACAGATACTTCTAATGATGCCGTAAGAGCAGCACTTCATCAAATGATTGACTATCAACCCAAAGAAATTGTCACAAACCCAGCAAAAATATTCTACTTTTGACAGAGAATTTCTAGCTGCCTATTTAGCTGTTTTACAATTTAAACATTTCGTAGAATGTACTGTTACTGACTGACCTGAAACCACTTTGTAGTGCTTTCAAAAGCCAGTCTTCCTTAAAATCCGATAGACAACAGCGTTATCTTTTTTTATTAGTGAATATGTTAATGATATTTCATATATAAAAAGTTCACAAAACATAGTAGCTGATTGTTTATCACGTCTTGCCAATGCAATCACTATTGATGTATGCGATTTGCAAAAGATAGTGAGACACCAAGCTACTGACGAAGAAATTCAGCTCCCCCCCCCCGTGATCAACTGAAACTATATGCTGTGAATAAGAATGAAACTATATTATGCGACGTGTCATTACCTTTTTCACAAACTTTTGTGACACAGAAGCTCAGAAAATAAGTATTTGACAGTCTGCATAATCTATCACAATAAAAGTAATAAAATCCAGATATTATTGGCCCAAAATAAAATATGGTCAATAAAAAACGGTGCAAAGAATGCCAGCATTGTCAACAAGCAAAAATTGTAAAACACACAAAGATTAAAGTGTATGCATTTGATTTAAATTCCAGTCGTTTCCAAACGGTACATGTGGATATTGCCAGTTCCTTACCACCAGTAAAGAACCCTAGTGACTCCTATTTCTCACCATAGCAGTATTTCTTAACATGTGTCGAGAGAAATGCCAGATGGATAGAAGCATCCCCAATAACGGAAATCACAACAAAATCAATATCAACGGCTTTTGTCGATCTGTGGATCTCTAGATTTGGCGTCCCCCTCCATGTCGTTACGGAGAGATGAAGACATTTTGAATCAGAACTATCAAGAATAATAGGTTCCCACAGATTAAGGACAACTGCAAAAAATCTGCATACTATCCGCAAAAAATGGATTAGTTGAACGAGCACATAGAAATCTAAAAACGGCAATCATAGCCAGAAAAGAATCATGGTTGTCAGCTCTTCCCATTGTACTTTTCGGGATCAGGATAACATCTAACGAATCAAACTATTCTCCATTTAGTGCACTAACAGGAAGCCATGCACACGTTTCCCGATTATTAATTGATCCTTCCAAAATCGAGAACATTGGAATACCGAATTCTCATTAAAACTCTTGCAGATGAAATGCGAAAAGTTGATATGGGAAAATTATCCAGTGGACACCTGCATTTTCTACCTAATTCTTATATTCCTTAAGAATTACAAAAATGTAAAAATGTTTCGCTAAGAACAAAGTACGGAAGCATTTGGAAGCTCTGTACACAGGCCCATTTCAAGTCATGACAAATATTTTAACATAAAAATATCTGATAATTTACATAGGCTGCATACATTTCTGAAACTGTAAAATTAAAAGATTTTAGCGGATTATTCCGATGAGATCTCTAGATGACAAACAAGAAACTAAAATGTAATCCGGTAGAACCGTTAAATGGAAGAAGGAGAACATATTTTACTACTGAAAAAAAAATAGCAACAACAACAACTCCGTTACTGGGGCGAAACTTGTGTAGTGATACTAAATAAATACAGAGAACCGGATGTTAAATCGAAGATGATCTAAGAGATAATGTCATAAACTGGTTTGTGCGCATGAGACTCCATGTATTTCTTCCGATTAAAAATAATAAATAAGAAATTCTAATAAATAAAATGTCTTAGCCAGTCAAAAGCGTTCGCGCCCAAATAATAAAAGATTTCGGCTGTGCCATTTTGATCCCAAAAACAAGTATAAAGAGACCTCTTTTTCAATCAAAACTGAAAAGGGAGAACAAAGAGGACAGACCACATCAAAGGAATCTCAACTCGACCTCTTACCTCTCTCACCCCCTGCACTCTCTTACCTCTCTTAACCCTACACCCTCTTCCCTCTGTCACCTCCTCACACATCAACCCAAAGGAGATCTCACATCAAAGGACACTTAAGTACTTTTCACAAATTTTATCTTAAACTTAATTCTTGTAACTCATCTCATTAATTGGACGTGATTTTGTTTACAGATACATACATCCTTCAAAGAACATTTACTACTGACTTTAACCATTTGTATTTTGAAATAGTTTATTTCATTTTATCTCATGTCTATTCTATTGTGTGGGTTAATCAATTCAAGGCCTAAAACCCCAACCAAAAAGTATCCCACAATCACCATAGTTCAGTGTTGGGACTGAATCTCAGGTTCAATCATTAATAACCTATGCATAACTCTATGGGTTCATGTATATTGTATAAATATATCCAATAATCATGTCATTGCTATTAATAGTATTACAGTAGGTCTAATGTTAATTCTGGTTTTTCATATTTACATTAACGTTTAAGTCAAAATATGTAGCTAGTTGTAAAAACTCTGATTTTTTTAATAAGTGAAATTCTTCATCCAAATTGGATAAGGAAAGAAATTTTTCAACAGAAAACGACATTTTTAAACAAATACAAAGACAGATTTATCAAAAAATATCTGAAGAGAAATTTGTTGTTGTGAAATGAACATTGAATGAGAAAATTCTTTGTTTTAGTTAAGACAGCTGAATTGCTGTTTTTGTTTTGAAAGGAACATCAAAAGTTAGGGCAAGCCCCATTTTAATATGGTTGCAACAAAAAAGAAAAAACATAGAGAGCGAAGGTGAAAGTAAAGGAGAATAAAGAAATACTATCGAAGCTAGAGTTTTATAAGAATAAAAATAATTTATTTACAAAAGTAAAAATATAAATATATTACAATTAAACATTCAAAACAATATTGATTCAGTCTATGAGAAATTCAAAAATTAAATCAAACCAGAGAAAAAATAAAAAATAATATTGTCTCTAACAGAAAATCAACAGGTCACAGGTCACAGGTCACAAATATTAAAAGATAGAAATAAAATGAGAGTTTTACCGTCGAGTCTGTGCGAAGAAGACTGTGCGAAGACTAATCGTCGGGAATCAAGGTCAGTTCTTATATCTTTTCTGTGATAGCGAAATTGTCTGCAAGTGAACTGAACTAGGGAGACAAACCAACCCTTCCATTTATATGAAATGGGATGATAGCTTATGAACTTTGAAACTAAGATCCCTAAAGATATTAAAATGTCACATCTGTATATAGCAGGCTATATTACAAGAAAAGATAGTCGCACAGAAGAGGAAATATAATAGTTTTCATTTTCAAGAATATGAAAATTTTTAAAAGAAATAGATTGTGGTAGATTGTGGTAATTTAAAAATTCCACTGAATAACACAGGGATACAAGATATTTTTTTATTTTCAATTTCTTCCCTTTTTACAAATATTCAATTGCTTAGCTCACCAAATTATCCTATTAATTAATTTTATGTTCTTGTTAAAGTAAATTGATTTTAATTATTAAAACTATGTATATTGGTAATATCTATTATTGTATCATAACGAAATAATTATTTTCTTCATCTTCTGTGAAACATATTGTACATATAACAAAAATCATAAATTTTATTAAGATTATCAAAATTATTATTTCATTGAAATTCACATTTTTGTGAAGCATTTTCAGACTTTGCTAATACACGATTTTGTAAAATGCTAAAATTGCTTTCTGATTGTTTTATACAATTATATTTTCTGTAATCATTTGGTATATACAAATTAACTTATTATTTTTGCAATATCATCTAAAATTGTCTAATTTATGCTGAATAAAGTGATTTATGTGCATTTGGTTATTTTATGGTATTTTTGTTCTTTCTTTGTACGTTTGCATTTATGGAAATAAGTCAATAATTGTAAGATGCTGCCTAATATTATATATAGTTCCTAATTAACTAATTACTGAACATTACCAAAAGTTTTTTTGTTAAAAATGTTCTTTGTTATTTAGTAGTAATTTAGGTCTCTACATGTCCGTCCCCAGTCGTGGACACCAGTCAAATGGCTGCCAGGCCTGGTATAAGGATCACCTTGATATACATATATTCATGTGGCACATTTTATTTATTGGTTTTATTTCATTTTCCACACGCATACACTGTTTAACTGGACCTTTTGTCACGATTTGTACGAAGTGGGCGCACAAATAAATACCAAATAAACTCCACTCCGAACTTTAAAATACTTCGAGGAATAAGTGGTCATATTCTTTACTAGTGTAGATACCCGGTGTTGTTCGGAAGATCTCTGAATAATAGTTTATTATTATTATTATTATTTATATTTTTCATATTATGGAAAATAATTTTTTATTCAATCTTTAAAAAATAAACTAAAGATATTAAAATGTCACATTACATTATGTTACAAGAAAAGATTGTCCTACAAAAGAGGAAATATTTAATAATAATTTTTATTTTCACGAATATGAACATTTTTTAAAGAAATAGATTGTGGTAATTTAAAATTTCCACTGGATAACACAGGATACAAGACATTTTTTATTTTCAATTTTAAAAAAAGTTTGAGAATTTCGAATGCATTCTAATTTTTAAAATATCTTCGTAAATACAAATCATACGATGAACATTGTTTTACAAAAAGCTGGCTTGGGTGATAATGAGTCTGTATACATATTTACTATTGTAGTTTTAGCCGGATACAAACAGGCAACTGCCCTTTATAGATGTATAGATACTCTAAAGAATTCCAAGATATTTAATTGCAAAGAAATTAACAAATTTCTTTTTGAGAATAATTTCTGTATTTATTTAATTTTGTTGATGATTCTTCATAATTATTAAATTAAAATATTAATATTTGAAATTGCTTTTAGTTACACGGAAATTTTACTTTCAAATCTCCAAAATAAGCATGATTTTTTGTCTTAAATTTTAGTATATCGAAAACCTAAAATACAATTAACTTTTCTCCAAATAAGTGTGATTTTTAAGTGACAATCAAAAATTTTGACAACAAATTACTTTGAAATGCACCTAAAATAAAAAAAGAAATTAAATCTCGCTTTTTAATGTTAATATATTTAATGAATAACCGTTGTTACAAATGGTCATTGTAATTTATAACTAATAGGAATTCGTTTGTTTTACAGAACAAAGAAACATCTACACAAATTGATAACAACAGCTTTTACAATGTAGAATTTAATAATTTATATGAATCTTTTTATTGTCACGGAGAGCTGTTCGTCTCTGTTATGACTCTCCCTGCAAATATTAAGAAGGTAGAAGTGACACGGCAATGGCAAGGATAACTAGAACGAGGTGATTAGATTAATAATAATGCCAAATTTCTTCATTGGCAAAAATCAAAGAAAAACGAAAAGGTCTAGTATTTTGAATTGCTCCAGTTGGTTGTGTTGAAAGTCGTCATCACCCTGAGCTGAACCAATAGTTAGTAGACTTGTGGCGTAACTGGAATTGCGACTGTGGTGGCAAACAGCTGGAAGCGGTCTGTCTGAGGAGTTGATATAGCTAGCGTCGTTGGTCAGAGATCGTGGCCTATGCTGCGAGCTATGTCGCTAGGCGTTGCTGATTCAGGTTGGCCAGGCCGCCGGGCTGATTAGTCTGCCTCGAAGTAAGGGTAGGAAGAAAAGACGGTACCTTGAAAAGAGCAGTTTTTGGTAGCGAGGAAAAAAGACATTGAGCCTTGAAAGAGCGGTTGTATAACGGAGAGAAAAAGACTGTATTCTGAAAAGGGCAGTTGAGTAGCACCGGATCTTTGTTTGACAGGAGCAGTTGGAATGAGGCAGGAGCTGGAGCCTACTGGAGCGACGGCTGATGGCAACCTGAAGATGATGGAGGATGTTCTGTCCTGGGGTTTTCATCTGTTGAATCTTTGGCTCTTTCTTTCCCCATGTTGATTTATGAACTCCTCGTCTGGACCAATCCTCTTGAAGCGTAGGCGCTAATGGGCAGCATTGGAACTACATGAAAGACAGTTTGTCCACTGCCAAGGATAGACAACTGACTTCCCAGATCCCAAACATGACTGTATATATAGATCAAATAGATTAATCAATGTCCGATTTATTGTTGCTTGAACTCAACAGATTTCCTTTAACTACTCGTTCACTTCTTTGGTCAAGTTGGCATCATTTCAAAAAAATCCATCCGCCGGCCATAAAACAACACTTCTTTTAAAAGTCACTTCTTCTATATAGTGTCCCAATCATAGTGTCAGATATACAAACATACCATTAAGTTTGTAGCCTCATTTTGGCTGAGATGAAGCAATTTTCAATGTTGAGTCATTTTTCCACTATTTACAGAAAATCTACTGACAATCTCCACTAATCATAAAAACAGAATTTGAAAAGATAGCTTCATGAGGCTAAAATATAAGGACTGACTGATTAAAATTTTAATCAGTCAATGACGTTCCTTTTCAAGAAAAGTGAGTTTCTCATTTGCAAAAATCATGTACATTTTAACTTTTACAGCTGGCAAGTGTATTTGTGGTATCAAATATAAAAATTTAGATGTTCATATTTTTATATTAATAATTGAATGTTTAAAACTTATAAAAGTTAAAATAAAGTATGTTACTTTGTGAATGTTTGCTTCTTAATGCTTACTATATTTTAACAAATTTCCCTAAGTTTTGGGGGAAATATTATTTCTTGTATCAACCAAATACTGCTCGAAGAATTCAAAATCAGGTTTTGTCAGAGTAAATACTTTGAATTAAAAAAATGGTTGGAAGCTTCAACTTATGTCAAACAGAGAAATATTTTTCAGTTAATACACCAAAAAGTATCGTCATGCATGAACAAATAGAATTTTTAAATTATTATAGCAAAAATATAGAAAATGTAACTTAGTTTCGATGCAGTTGAATTCATTTGGCATATGAAACTTCATTTTCAAAATTGTTGCAGGCACATGCCTGCAACAATTCTTTTAGATTAAAATTTTATTTCAAATTACACTAAAATATTTTGAGTTGTAATTATGTAAGGTTACCCGATAGTTTTATCTACCAAAAATGTGCAGATTTTATAAGTGGCAAATGTTTTATATATAAAGAGGATAAAATATAAAAATGAATAATAATTTAAATTATTTTAAATACAAGGGAGGTAACTAAAAGAATTGAGTTATCTTCCATCATTGAAATCTAAGGGAAATAAATGGCAATTGCGAGAAACTTTTTTTCAACTCAATTTAAAAACGCAAACAATAATTTATATATTTATCAGTCAAACAGGCTAGTCGCCCTTTATTAATGACAAATTATATTTTTTATAATTTAGCAGGATAAGTGAAAAATGCCTTCTATTTTAACTATCTCGTTCATTAGCTAGTCGAGAAGATTAGACTGATGGTACATTGCTTTTTTTATTTCATGTTATCTTCCTCTGAGTATTTTTACTTCTGATTTAAAAAGCAGAATTATTGGCTAGATGCGATATTTGCACAGGCAAAATCTTCGATTACTCATGAAGGAAATATCATTATAATTACAAAATTTCTATACTGGCGTCATAAAATACTTATAAATAAAATGAAATATAATAGTGGCTGCTCATTTACGAGTAGGCCTGTTGGGGATGCGCAGAATGAACTAAGATTTTTGCTTGAATATATCAGAAGGATTTTTTTGTCAGGTTGCGTGATCTTTTCATGCATCCACAACAATAAATAATTCGTAATATAAAACAAGACAAAACATGTATGCAATTCAAACAAACAAATGCATTTATATACAATTCAAATATTATTTATAAAATGTTATTGCAAGGTATTATATGTCTTATGTTTGTTAGTGGACGAAGATTTTGTTTGCTTTTTGGTGTCTTGGTGTATTTGTATTACAGTCTATAAGAAATCGTAATTAGTGTTTAAACAGCGTTATTTATGTCCGTATTGTTTTTGTAATGTTTAGAATTGAGTCATCAGAAGTAGTCTACCCTTAAACGTAGGTATGTAATATGATCGATAATAGTATTTACTTAAATTGTAGTGAGTGTTAATAATTCACTTTAGATAAGTAAAGTCTTGCAAGTTTGAAGTTCTTTGTATCCACAGAGTAATCTTCGAGTCGAGTTTGTGGGTGAGTCAGTTGTGGTTTTTCGCGCGGGAAAATTATAATCGCAAGTTACGTGGATTAGATTAGCGCTTCTATGTGTTCGCTGGACTGACTGATGTGGTCAGTTGGAAATCTTCCTTATATAAGGTTTTAGATGTCAGAATCGGCTCAAGTAAGTTTTGGCGCAATTTAACTTCCTCACGTGGAGTTTTTGAATTATCACGTTGCGAGCCAATATAATTGGCTGCTTAGCACAATAAGGTTTTTGAGTGGTTAAGTTGATTCACGTAGGCGTGTAAAATGGAATGTTCCTGTTGCTAGAGGTGATAAGGTAAATGGACGAGTCCACAGGCCCGTCTGCTAGAGTGGTTAATTAATCAATCACTCTTACAATGCTGAAGCACATTTTGTGTTTCTTCAGCACCCACTAGAGAGAATGCTAGTACGCTCAAAACTTCAGCCACGATGATTTGTGTCTTCGTGTTAGCACAACCATTGGCGGCTTCCGAACAGTATCACTCGCAAGGCTGGAGGTATGATTTTCAGGCACTCTACCCAACAGTACTCTACGCTGCTAGAGGCAGATATCCTTGACAAATTTTATAACACCTTCTAGTCATCTCTTTATAAGCAGGAGTGATGATTGATAGGCTTGAAGGTAATCAGCTTGTAAATCATTTTTTATATAACATTTGTTCTTTGGCGCTCATTTTAAGTCACTGTGTACGATTTAGCTGAAAGAAAGGAACGATAAACCTTTTTTGTTAATGCATTTCGATATTGCCACTTCACGGAGGGATATCATCACCCCTCATTTTGTTATTGATATTCTTCTCGTTTTAACATGCCAGTTTTTATCGCGTTAACAAGATTTTGTCTTTGTTGTTAATAATAAAACATATCGACACTACAACATTTCTCTCGAAAAGACTGACTTGTCATCTCTCGGAGCAAAATACCATATACAAACATTCTATTATAAGTACTACTGATTACCGTCAGATTATGGTTGACAATACAATAGTACTTTGCCAATCCAATTTTTTTTAATTATTTAACCCCAAACAAAGCGTTAAAGTCACTAAAGAAGCAAGTTAATTTGTCGGAGTTAGCTCCTCCTTAGTTCCTTAATCCTTCACCAGGGGTCTCTCTCCCCTTGCTAAAAAATACTGGGTGACCTTTTGCCTCGATCTCTTTTTTCCCCTCAGGCCTTGGGCCGCCACCTCGCGTGGAGATGCGGCAATGCTTTCTCTTCTTTCTTCATTTTCGCTAATACCAATATGTGAGCTCTCACAAATACAGCGTTTCCCAAATTCTGGGAACACGCTAAGAACAATGCCAATACACGTACGTACGAACACTCACCACAATACACACACACACATAATATTCACCACACAAACTCAATGCAACTGTCCATTTGTTTACATATAATTATTGGTCTTGTTTGTTTTCTTTGTCTTATTTGGACTTAATTAAAGTCCAACATTCTCATGTAGCTGGACCGGCTAGCAGGAAATTTTAACCCATGTGTGTTCTTTACATCTTCACCCCACGGTCCTCTACAAATTAATCTTTTAATTTTTGGAAATTTTCTTTTCTTTCAGAAAATAAAACCTGCTACAACAGTATTTTCTCTATTGCACGAATTAATAACGAAAAATAAAGAAAAACATGTAAATCAGATTCAATTACAAAGTAAAAATATTTATTTCTAACCAGCTAAATAAGTGCAAAAATTCGTCCCTTTTTGTTGAGAATAGGACAACCTATTCTCTAACACAATGTAAAAAAACGTAGCAGAAAACAAACTTAAAACTTACAATGCACAAAAAAACAAAAAAAATGAATTGCGCCCACCTGCTGTATCAATGATAACAATAAAAAAAGTGGGGAGAGTCTTAGCTCTACAGTACACTTTCAGTCCTTTCAAGGTTCAAAAGTTTTTTATCTTTTTTCTTTTCTCTCTTGTGTAGACAAAGTTCTCTTCCTGGTGACCAACTCCCTTCTTTCTTCACTTATTTTCCTCCTGTCCGCCTGGAAATTACGCTTTTCTTTGACGGCCGCTAGAAGGTGGAAATTTACATAAACACGTGGCAAAATACTTTTTTGAAAACGCACGTGTTCGCTCCTTCGTCTTCTTCTCAAACGGCTTTGGCTCCAAACCCCACTTACGGACTTCTTTTCAACTTTCTTTTCTGGGGCTTCTTCAAGAGGACTTCTCAAAACTTTCTCTGAGTAGAAAACTTGCCCTCAGCAACTTGTTACCCATGCATCCTTACTTATGGGCAAACGGTGCCAGCCTTTTCAGCAGGGAGAGAGAAAACGAACCTCTTCTCTCTAAACTGTCTCGTTTCTAACTGCTCTAAGGTCCAGTCACCTTTGAACCGTTCAATCACAGTCCATTAAAAAATATATATATATCAGCAGGTTCTTAGGGACCAGTAACACAGTGTCTTTTGTTCTCCCTTCACCTAAAAATTTTCAAATAATAAGTAGTTCTTTTTTTACAGAAATTTCTAGATTACAACTATCGATTCTTCCCAAAACGTTAACTTAGGCACTTGATTTTTCTAAATATCTCCTTTCTTAAAAGAAATACTTCTTTTTAAGCCGACATACATGACCATAAAAATGTTAAAAATTTTAAAAAAAGTTAACTCAAGGTATTTTATGTAAAATAATTTATCAAATTAAAATAAAATAAATAATAATAATTACATTAGAAAATATAAACAAAAATTGCAACATTAAAAACTTTTACTCACTTTCGTTTATTAAGAATTAAATTGCATCACTTTAGCGTCCTCCATAGTTTTACTTACAAAGTTAGCTTTATGAATATTTTAGAGAGTTCATAAATGTAAAAAAGGTAACGATATTTTTTACTTCTGTTTACAAATAGTGTTGCAAAATAAAATTCTTACTTTTAAATGTATTTTTAAGACATAAGTCACTCAAGAGTTTTGAGTGACTTATGTCATATCATAACTAGGATTATATTAAGTTAAATGTAAGGATTTTATTTTGCAACATGTATTTATAAACATAAATTGTTTGATTTGTTACGGATTCATTTTTTGAAAACTTGAATGTATTGGCAAATGAGAACCGAGTTTTTCGGGCTATTATGAAATTCTGGCCGGAGTCGGCATGACCCGGCTTTTTAAATAAAAATGACTGCTATGAGCGGAAAAGGTCAAAAGAGAAGAAAAGACAAGGAAGAAATTAACGGGGTAGGAAGAAGGCATTGTGCGTCCACGCTTCAAAGGACTGGTCCAGCCGTAGGAGGTTGTTGGGGATTAGTGAATGTATTTGGTTAAATCAGAAGGAAACTTTTTTGTTGGCGTGTTCGTTAACATTCATCCTCAACAATAAACATAAATTTAGAACAGGTCATGCAGAACAAAGTTAAAAACAAGGCAAGTAGAATGCATAACAATACAGTGATTTTATATACAATTTAAAAATATACAGATGAGTTAAGATTTGATGAATGGTTGAGTATTGATGTATTAAAATGCGTAGTTTGTTGTTAAGTATGTTTGAAAGCTTTAGCGAGTGATAATAAGATTTGTTCAAAGAATTAAACAGTTTGTTGTTTTATGTACAAAAGTGTCCGATGTTGCGGTTCAATTGTTAGTGTGTATATGTAAGTGTTATGTATAATTCTTTTTCTGGCGTACGAATTTGCGTACCTTTAAATGTTGTTAGTTATTATTACTTATTTTGTAGTGAATAATTATCACGTTTTTAATTATAATAAATGAAGTTTGTAAAGTTTTGTTCGATAGAGAGAGAAAGATTATGCCAATGGGTTGCTGAGCCAGAGTTTGATTTGCGCGGGAAGATCAAGTTTAGGATTGCGTGGATTTGGTTGGCATCTCTCTGAATGTTGACATCTGACAATATGTATTGCTGTAAATACAACAAATGTGGCACAAGGCCAAAAGAGGGGGCGGAAAAAGAACGGTTAACATTTGTCTTAATTTTAAAAATTTAAAAATTTAAAAAATGTGCCACCACATTGCTACAAACAGAACTGGCCTCAAGGACAAAGAACTTTCCCTGCAGCATGTGAACCATGAGGCCTTCAACAAACTTGCACAACGGCAATGAACGAAGGCGTAACCAATGGTCTTGACCTCTCCAGTACAGCGACGGCAGTTTGGATATTTCTCCAAGCCTGCTGAACAAAGTCTCTTGGCGACCCAGAGGGCCCCACGAATCACCAGCCAGGTGAGTGATGCCTCATCATTATTGAGGCATTTCAACCCAGGCGCTCAAGGCCATATCGAGCGAGCATCCTGCTTCGTAAGACCGAGCTCGTCAATCAGATCATCCTGAACGGCCCCCCTGACTAATACTTGATACAATGCCCTACGAGACAACACCTTGGATGGCCTATCCAACGTCCGAGAGAGGCGTTTCAGAGCATGACAACATTCGCGGTAGAAGGAGCATTCGGCTCGGGGAGTACGGCCGGCCTCCTCCCGGCACGAGTGCACTCTTCTCAGGGATGGGAAATGTTTACGGACGTCTTCCTTCCAGAAGGCGCCATCCTCATTCGGTCTAGAAAGTTGATGCGAAGCATATATTGACAAATCTCAATGCTAGGCATACCCAGACCGCCCTCAGAGGGATGAAGGCAGCAGATCTCGCGAGATACGATAGCGGCGTTGTCTCTCCACAAGAAAGAGAGCAAGAGCCTTACTAATAATATTTAGTCTGGTAGACGGGAGTGGAAGTACAGAGTCGGTAAAGGAGAATCGGGTAGATGTGTGAAACATAATTCCGTCCTCCCCTTCAAGGAAAGCCTCCTCCGAGACCACAGATTAACCGCGATCTCTGCCTTCCCTTGTACCTCCGACCAATTCATTTCCAACTGGAGATCAGGACCGAACCAGACGCCGAGTATTTTGATCGGCCCATCCGTCCAGAGAAACTCCCTTCCACGCACCCAACCACAAGCCAACAGACTTATCGCGCTTGATCTTGGCTCCTGTCACCATCTCATACCCACTGATTTCTTTGCTGACTTCGTCAATCTCGGCTCTGCTCGACACAAGAACCGAAACATCGTCAGCAGTATACATGGCTGAGGTGGTAGGCCCAGACAAGGAAATTCCGCGCAGGACCTGATTCGCCTTTAAATTGCGAAGGAAAGGTTCCAACTCAAGAACGTTCACCTCCACCAGCGCACCGGTGGTCGCATACAAATGTCGGATCCAGGAGCGAAAGTCGGCTCCGAAACCGGCCGCCGAAAGGACAGCCTCCAGAAACCGATGGTCAACCCTATCGAAGGCATTGGACTGATCTAAATTGATCAGCGCGGCTTCACTGTCGACTTGTTATAAGATCAAGCGTACCATATGCAGGTTATCTTCAATAGTCCTGCCCTGCACAGCACAAGTCTGTTCGGGGCCAATCAGACAGGAGAAGCTGCAAACGGTTGGCTAAGATCTTTAACTCTGTGTTTAACATAGTCAAAGGGCAAAAGTTATTTACCCATGACCACCGTTCTTGTCCTTACGCAACAATTTGATCACACCCCTGCTTCATCCAGTTGTTGAAGATCAGTTCCAGCAAAGAAACAAAAACGGGCGACTGCCTCAAGTAAACTTCGTAGGGAAGACCATCTAGCCCCGGATATTTATCCAGGCCAACCTGTTTCAGCGCTTTCAAGATTTCCGACTCTGTGATGGGGCTCTCGCACCCAGCCGCTTTAGCTGCCTCGAGGCAGGGAAAGTCGGCCAAATAGGCGTCGAACCGAGCAGGGCTCAGATCGGGCTCCCTGGTGAAAAGATCCTGAAAGTAATCCCGAAAGGCCACACATATGCCCACGTTTGTAGTCACGGTCTGATTATCCGGCAATGTGACGCAAGAGATATGTCGCCGAGCAGCGCTACGATTTTCCTCTGCATGCAATTCAGCTGCCATATTCGTCGCCTCAGAGGACATTCTTTTTAACCTAGCCCTAACTACCAGAGCTTGATCCTTCTTGATAAGCAAGGAAGACAACTCTGCCTTAGCTAAGGCTATTTCCCCACTATTACGGGATTTCACTGCCCGATCAACTTTTTCTTCTAAAGCCGTTTGCGCTGCTAATCTATCTAGATTGAGTCGACGATTAAAATCGGCAGCAAACGTTCTAATTTTGAATTTTAATTTATCCCACCAGGCGTTCCCTAAAACCGCCCCCGTCAATTCCCTCTGTATCATTAGTAGCAGCTGGTCCCGGAAATCCTGCTCACCAAATAGTGAGCAGTTTAATTTCCAGTACCCAGCCAACCTAACCTTAGCCTTATCTAAGTTTACACGGACCCGGACAAGCCTATGATCCGTATAAACTATGTAATGGAAGCTTGGACAGCCTAAGAGCCCTACATCGACTCTCCTAACTAAAACTCGGTCGAGGTAGCTCGCAAGCGTCCCAGGAGCCGAGTTGCTACTATTTGTCCAATTCCATAATACCTCCCGAGGGTGCTCATTCCGGTACTTATCGACAAGAACTAACTCGCCGATAAAGTCCCGAAATGGTTTCACGTCCCGGATTTTAGTAGCCGAATTTTGCCCTATACGATCTATATCGGGGTCAAGGACGGCATTCCAATCCCCCGCTAAAACTACCCGACGAGATGTCGTAAAAAACGGCCTGAAATATGTTTAAAAATGGTGATACCTGAGAAGTTGAAAGCTGAAATTCTAGACCAGTGCCATAGGAGGTTAGGACACCTGGGAATTATCGATTAATAATGAGAACTTACTACTGGCCTAAGTTGTCTAATGATGTTGGGAACCATGTAAAAAAAATGTGTAACATGCCAAGTAGAGTCGAAGGAGTAGGGTTGACCCAGTATGAGAAACGAATGTTCCGAATTATTCATTTCAGAAAGTAAGCATGGATATTTCCGGGCCCTATGGAGAAACACATAGACGTAATCTTTACATAGTGAGTTTTGTGGACTGGCTGACGAATTGGCCTGAGGCATTTGCCATACCGGATAAGAAGGCACAAACGGTGTCAGATATAATACTGAACGAAATATTCCCTAGGTATGGGGCCCCCGAACAGTTGATTACCGATAATGGATCGGAGAATGTGAATCAGGTTATGAGAGAGACGTTGGGAGAATTAAACATACAGCACATAACCACCTGTCAATATCACCCCCAAAGTAACGCTAAGGTAGAGAGATTTCATAAGACCCTCACTGATGTGTTAGCTAAACTAACAGAGGATAATAGGGCAAATTGTGATTTATTCGTAACCCAAATGTTAGCAGCTGTGAGATTCTCGATGAACGAGACGACAAAATTTTCCCCTCATTACTTGATATATGGCAGGGATGTAGTCTTACCTATAGACAATCTGTTACGACCTAGGACGCAGTATTTAGAAGATGATCATCACCAAATAGTTTTAGAACAATAGAATAAAATCTTTACGCAGGTAAGGAGGAGAATTCAAAGAACACAGAAAAGGCAAAACGATAGGGTAATTAAAAATAGAGAAGTTTTCTTCCAGATAGGTGATCCAGTGTATTATAAAATACATATGAGAGAAGGTAAATTGGACCAGAGATGGAGTCCATACTATAGGATCGTGGAGCAGACGGGTCCGGTTTCCTTGTGATCTGGGACCAATAGACTGGACAGGTAAAGAAAGTGCATGCGAATGATATAAAGCTAACTGAAATAGGAGAATGGAAAGGAGCCGAAACAAAAACTCAACAGAAAAAGCTGAGGAAAACTACGTTGGTAGAACACGAAAGGTTAGAAACTGAGGGGTGAAAGTGAAGGGAGCGAGGAGATTGAAATTAGTCCAACTACCCGAAGGCTGAGGGAAGTAAATCTGACCCCAGCGGGACATTCTGGGGAAGCAGGGATTGAGCCTAACCTTAGGGAAGAAGAAGAACTGAGTGAATGGGAAGAAGAGGATGAAATTCCGTTAGCTCAATTGCAGAGTAAATTGCGGACTGAAAAAGCACCTAGTGTTAATGAGGAATTACCACTAAAACTGCGATTAAGGTGGGAGTGCAACCCGAGCCCAAAGATTAAGTGAAACCAGTACAGTGGCTGTGGTGAATGATTGACGGTCTGGGACTAACTGTGCATTTATCATCGGTGCTGGTGAACTGTGTGGACGGGTCCCATGCATGCACGACGCTAGTGGTGGTGTGGGTCGGTGCTTGAGGTATATCTCTAAGATGTAACCACCCGATAAAAACAATAAGAGTAAGACGAATTATTCTCTCCATCTGCTCGCAGACATGGGCGAGAGGAGGCTCGTGGTACTGATGATGCTAGTTGTGGTAGCTAATGCCCGGGAACACAGTGAGAATACTGTATTTAAGAAGACTAGCGAAGTGATTATAACTAAATCAAAGTGGTTGATAACTTTGGTGACAGACCTGCAGCCGTATGAGAATTTACTGGGTCAGTTGAAGACCGAAGTGGACAAACTAGATACAGCCAGGACACAAGTCGCCGGAGAATATTCACAGACTCCTGAATACTACCCCTTAGCTGAAGAATCTCTAATACTTGAGAGACAATGGAAGGATATGAGTTACTATTTGAAAGGAATAAAGTTGTTACGGACCAGGCAAAAGAGGGCAGTATTACCTATAATGGGAAAGGCATTAAGCGTGTTGTTTGGTACAGTCTCCGAAGGCGAAGTGAGAGTAATTAAGAGGAAATTAAAGGTGGTAGAACAGAGACAACAAGCAATGGCTCAATCGGTTAGAGAGAGCGTATCTATACTCAATGATACTAGGCTGGAATTGGCTAAGAATAGAGGGAGTATCAATTGGTTGATTTCTCACCTACAGGTTTTTAGAAAAGAAGTGATGAATGTAACTACGTCTGTAACAACCGAATTACAGAAATTAGAGGGGTTTTTGCAGAGGTATTTTCAATTATTAGCTATAATGAGTAAGGTACGTCAAACAAGTCACTCTTTAACGGTATTGTTAGAGCATGTGAGAGCACAATTAGACATGCTGTCGCTGAGACACCTATCTCCGAGTATAATAACTCCAGAACAATTAAGGGAAGTACTACTGGAGATACAAGCCAAACTACCCCATCATCATAGATTACCTGTAGACCCCACCCAGCAGTTATGGAGGTATTATAGTGCCTTGGGATGTACTACCTTGTTGGAAGATGATAAATTGCTAGTGCTAGTGCCGGTTCCATTACTGGACAGAGATAGTACCTTTGAAATTTATCAGGTGATGAATCTTCCCCTTCTCTATCCAAAACTAAGGCCGAAGATAGGAGCGATAGCTAGGTACAAGGTAGAGACGGAATTTGTAGACAGGACAGAGTTTATGTTATTAACAAAAGGAAAAGCAGAAAAATGCAAGAATGTTGCCTTAGTTACCTGTGGGTCTGTAAGTCCAATTTACGTGACAGGTAGTCATAATCTGTGTGTACTAGATTTATTTAAGAAAAATAAGAAGGGAATTAGAGATCATTGTCAGGTAGAGGTGTTGGCTAGTGTAATGTTACCTAAAGCAACCAGTGTCTCTGACGGAATTTGGGTGGTGGCCACACAAGAAGAGATCGAATTATCTAAGGTGTGTGAAGGGAAGCCCGCCACTACGATAAGAGTTATTCTCCCTTTATTTTTTGTAGAGCTACCCATTGGTTGTGGATCTCGTGGTCCATCTATCTCTTTTCCTCGCTACTACCAAGCAGAAGAGAAGTTTGAAGAGAATGGGGCTTTGTTAGAGATGGTAGGAACGAATACCAGTGGATGGACGGGATTGTGGGAACCCATTGTAAGAGAGAGGTCGCTAGAAAAGATGCCGGCGTTGTTGAAGCCAATCGATAAGATTGATCTTGGACGGTTGAAGTCGGAGTTAGATAGGATAGGGCTGGAGAGAGAATTTGGTTGCTATAATAACCTGGCCGACCGTTGTGGGAATTATACTAATGATAGTCGTGGACTTGCTGGTTTGGTGGTGGTTGAAGAGGCGTGCGATATTGTCAACCGGGCAGAATAAACTAGCACGGGAGTGGATGAGTGAAGGAGGGATTCCAGTTAGTGTAAGGTAGGTCCGACCCGAGTGCATTGGGACCCCTAACTGATCTTGAAGAAGAGTCCACGATTGTCGTGGAAGGACCTGAACCAACAAAAGATTCGACAAAGCCTGTTGTGAAGGCGAGACAAAATCGGAGGGACAGATTTACGAAATAAATCGAATTTTTTTATTTTTAGTAATGAGACTGAAATAATTGGTAAGGAGTGTGGCGAACTCCAAGAAAAAAAAGAAAAAAGGAAAGAACCCTCGAACTAATGAACTATGTGAAAAGGTTCTATTGCACGAGATCACCAAAACAGTGGACTTTAACCGGAAGTTGCATGTACATATGTATCGTAAGGACAATGAAAATGTAAATGGGCAAAATGAGCCTTAAGAAGAACTGAGGACTCTACCTTTGCATGCTGGAAGAGACGTATGTTTAAGTAGCCCCTAGTAAGAAGCATATTGGACTGGATTTACTCATATTTTGTTGATATGAAAGCTCGTTTGTCATTTGGATGAACAAAACAATTCTTGGGATTGGCTGGCCGGAGTGGGGGAGGCATCCCGATTGGCTATGATTATCTTAGATATGGTCAGGTCCCTGGCTTTGGGGAATTATCTAAAACAACCAACAAGAGGCAAGCTGATAAAGAAAGACAAAGACAGTTTTTTTAGGCAATTCACCCCAAGCAAGGCGGGGGTGCCACTAGCAAGCAAGGGGTAACATAGGATTGAGAACAAGAGTAAAGAGTCGTGTTTAAGGAAAGGATACAGAGATGAACGGGAAACAAGCTCAGGGAGTCAGATGTCGATTGACATTACACTTGAAGATTATAGTCATCGGGGAAGCAAGTAAGTGGAAAGGAGTTCCACAGACGGGAAGTGCGGGAGAAGGTGTATGAGAAGAGACGGTTACATTTAACCGTTTGGACACCAGATGAGTCTAGTTGAATTGGATGAGAACTTACGAGAAAAGCACTCAGCCTTATCAGCTGAGGAGGTCAGGACCTCGAATTGGTTGAATAAAGGGAATATTGAAGGTTAGCTGTTGTTCAACAGGCTTTTGCAGAGCCGCCAATAATCTTTTGAACCAAACTTGCGAGACGCAATACGTTGATTCATTTTTTCGGCAAAGAGTAACTTTGTTTCTTTGAGAACATGCTTGCATTCGTTGAGGCGCCTGTTGTAATCAGACATGCTCCTACGGCATAGTCGGAAGTAGTGATTGATGTGGACAATAGCTGCTGCACAAGCAGATGAGAACCAAGATTCACTCTATATTTTCTTATAGGGATGAAAGCCTCGATTCCAGCTTTTACCTAGGATGAGACCTCAGACACACATTTTTGGACAGAGAGGTTAAAGGAAATCTCAGAACGAGTCCCAATTTGCTCGTTGATAACATAAAGACGTTCTGTTGGTAGGAGGTTCTGGGGGATGAGTAGGAGGGGATGAAAACAGACACGACAGCATGATCAGAGTTGCCAAGAGGGCAGAGCTGCGTGGCGCGACAAAACTCGGGGATGGAGGTAAAACAGAGATCAAGAAGGGAAGCCTTACCATCATGGTTGCTGGGGAAACGCGTAGGAAAGTCGACCAGTGTGAGAGATTTAGAGATTGAAAAGTTAAGTGTTTTTATGCCAAGGAGGGGTGAGTTACATAGTGTTTAAGCCATTTGGCATGGTGGGCATCGAAGTCGCCAAACACAAATATGCGATGTAACCAACAAATGCCCTGGTCACTTCGCCGTTGTTGTCGAGATGGGGTCGGTTTCCTTTTCCGTGGTCGCAGGGAGATCTGGATTTCTCGTTGCAGGTCGGCCAACGCCCGCTCTGTCTCACTCAGCTTGTAGCGTTCGCGCTTTGCTATGTCAGGAGTGTAAACTGCGTTAACGCTGTGGTCAAACTGTGCAAAAACCAGGTTGGCGGATTATGCCAAATCAACCATGGGGGCGATAATCTGAGTGACTGATTTGGGCAAACGCTCCAGCCATAAGCCACGGAGAACCTTTTCTGACACATTGTGCTTTCCCAGCTGATTTCTCATATACCTGAGAAGCTGTGCAGGTGTCTTGTCACCTCTGGTGACGTTTCGTAGAATCTCTTGAATCATTCCTCCTCGGAACGCCCAGTACGCTTGAGGATCGCTTTCTTTAAGTGATTGTACGGTTCGTGTTCGCGCAAATTGGAAAGGACATCAGAAATTTCGTCCATCATATCGGATGGGAGTTTCTGCATCACGTTTGCGAATCTGGCTCGCTGTGAAGTGATTCGTAACATGGAAAAATCGATTCTACCTGCAAGAACCAGTTCCTTGCATTATAGTGGGATGCAGGTAGCGGTATGATCGCGGCCGTCATGTCTGGAGAATCACTCTTGACCGTTTAGCTGTCTCACGTCGGGCAGTCACCACTTGTTGCGGGGCCGCAAGCTTTTAGAAGAAAGGTGTGAACAGCCAAGACAATGAGGTGACAGAGGTTTAAAAATAATAAACGCCGATTTTTATTATTTTGAAATGTACAAGAGTGTACTGTCTGGAGAAATATGTTTGTATCGGTGTCGGGTCCGGTATGACTGGTTTCCTTCAGCGGAAGTTGTTTCGGTTGTATCGGCGAAACGAGTGTAGAGTTGATCGGCGGCGGTAGCTGGTCGACTGCCGGATTGGAGAATTGTCGGCGACAGTAGCTGGTTGATCGATGACGCACGAAGATTCGTTGGATTGGTTAGGACGAGTTCCTAAACAGGGCCGAGTCAGTATAGGGCGGATCAACCGCGGAGACGGGATTGCGCCGAAGGGTAGCACTTGACGAAGGCCAAATCCCTAAACAGGGCCGAGTCAGAGTAGTGATACGACTTCCAGGTCGGATGTAATAGACAAACATACCCTCATGATCCCCTTTTAAAAAATAATCAGTTCTACATTTCCAGTGTTTCAACAAATCAAATACTGTTAATTCTTGATAATAAACTGAACTTCAAATCACTCATTGATACAAAAATGTCAAAAAAGAATAAATTTATTAAAGGAGAAATGCAAACCATAAAGTCATACTTCATCTATACTAAGCATTCATCAGACCAAAACTAGATTATAGCTGTGCTGTCTATAGCTCAGCCAGTAAATCATACTTTAAAAAAACAATAACCTATCCAAAATCAAGCACTAAGACTTTGTTTGGAGCCTTTCATACTTCATCTACACAACATCCATATGGAGAAGCCAGTGAACTCCCACTACATGTTCGATGGGAAAAGATATAATTATAATATGCACTGATAATATGCATATCAAAAATACACCAAACAAAATATCAAAGCAACAACTGTGCCTTCTTTTGGCTTCCCTATCAAAGAAGATTCAACACCGAAAACATAGTCCCACTCACATTAACAAACACCCCACCATAGATAGATCTCAGATTGACACAGCAAAGTAAATTTGGAGAATTCAGAGAAAGTTACTATAGCTATAAAGACAGACAGAACAAAAATATTAAACAGAGTAGAAGCAGCAACTAGAACAGATCAGACTCATAAAGTGATAATGCATCCATTTACACTGATGAATTACAAGTGATAAAGATGGCATTTTACATCATAAAAAATTCAACAAAGTAGCAATTTATAATTTTTACTGATTCACTATCAAACCTAATAGCACTCAAAGAAAAAAAATCAAATTACACATACATTGATATATTGCTAGAAAGCCTACCAGAATCTAATAAAAGAATACAAAAATAAACAATCCTAGCTTGGATACCAAGCCATGACAGTATAAAAAGTAACTTCAAAGCATATGAATAGAAGAAACCAAAGGAAAACTTTTCTTAGCCGATGCATTTATCCTCTGAGGGACTTTATCAAGGCAAATACAAGGATTAATTACACATAGAAATAAATTCAATCTCAACTTTGATCTAAAGCATGCCACACTTATTAAAAAAGAAAGTAACTTACTTAGATGGAAAATTCTCAAGAGTGCCGCTATCAAATCTTATCAAAATATAAACCTTGCCACAATTGTTTTTCAAATATTTCCATTGAGAAAGAATTACTCTTTTCCCAAGCCAACATACATGACTATAAAAATGTTAAAAAATGAAAAGAAAACTGTTAAATTCATAACCTCATGTTATTTTAAATAGATAACGCATAAATTAATTCCAAACTGACATAATTTAAATAAAAATTTAATAATTTACGTAAAAAAATTTCAAGAACATATTTTACTCACTTTCGTTTATTCGACATTAAATTACGTCACTTAGGTCCTCCTAGATATTTCAGTAAATCTAAACTTAAAAATTTAAAAAAACGAACAAGATTTTTGTGCTTGTCCATAAATACTTGTTGCAAGATGGGATCCTTGCATTTGCCTTGTTAAAGTCCCTCAGAGAACAAAATGTTTAGGCTAAGATAAATTTTCCCTTTTCCTTCATATTGTACTTTTACAGATATATTTTATCTAAAATTTTATACATAAAAGCATATATATTCGCAAAAATGCCACTAATATGGAAATTCTTCTAAGTGCATTGGTGATCCCTCCACAATTTCTTTTCCTTTATAGCTCTTAATAAATTTTGTCTTTTTGTTATCTTTCCTAAACCTTTCTCCACCATCCATTTAATCAAGCTCACTAGGTAGGTTATGCATTGTTTTCCTTTGTCCTACTTGCCTTCAATCTGTCCTATGAGTATTAAATTCCTCAAGCTCTCTTTCCTAATGATGTGCCCAAGACATTTCTTTCACGTCCTGATAAGTATAAGTTGTCCATATCTTACTTTTACCTGTTCCTCTTACTGATATCTATACACTCTGTCTTACAATTGATTGTTAGTACTTCTTGCTTGCCTTGTGTAAGAGTTCCTGCAGTTTTCTCTGTCTGCCATCAACATGGGATCATCTGCATATTTTATATTAAGATTATGCCCACCTACAATAAATCCTGGTAGGATTTCAGTTCTCTTAGGATAGCCTCATTGTTTAGCTTAAATAAATCCAGTGAGAAGATGCACCCCTTTCTATTTTTCTGCACTTACTCAATTCTATCTGTATATAAGCAGTTTGTTCCCAGTAAATGTTCTGGATTATTGTTTCTCAAATACTAGAAGTTCAAATAGATCCGTGTGTCATTATCAAATGCTTTTGTGTAGTATATAAAACATAGGTATATAATATTGTATTTGTATTGCTCTCTAATATCTTTCTGATCATAAATATTGCATTTCTTGTTACAGTGTCTTTAAAGAAACTTCACTGTTTAATTATGTTGCATTTTCTATTTATGAGAATTTCTATGATAATCTTAGTTATGTGGTTCAACGGAGCTCCAAAAATTGATCTACTAAGGTATGTTTCCACAGTCATATAATTCATTTATTATTTCCATAATTTTGTTGATGCTGAGTTTGTCTAAGGCCTTTGTCTAAGGCTACTAGCATCTCTATTACATTCCATCTGGTCCTGCTGCTTTTCTTCCTATTCTTATTGGCCAATGTTGACCTTACCTTATATAAGTCGTTGAAGAGTTTTCCAACATATTTGTTCCATCTTTGGGCTATTTTTTCTTTTTCTATTTACATTTCTTTATGGTGGATTCAGTCTCTGAGTCCACCATGTTCTTGTAGTGGACCTTCTAGCAGTAATAAAATTAATTTAACAACACGTAAACCCACAGTCCGCTACAGTGTGGAAAAAGTCATGCTAGAAGCAAAGAGGACTGCTATGCATACAACAAAGAATGCAGGAGATGCCATGGTTTACACTATTTTGAAAAGTGCTGCCTCATCAAACCACTCAAGACAAAAGAAACAGAAAATCCAGGCCACATGAAATGAAGGGAGTCCATATAGAGCAAGAAAACAAAGTCCACACAACTGGCATGGGAAGCAAAATACAGGAAAGAAAAACGTGAATGCCACACATAAAACAGAATACGAACTAGACTAAGAAAACGATCTATATTTATATACTGTGATATTAATCCTAAGACCGTCTATAAATTTGGGCTTGGTGCAAATCAACTGCTGCATGACAAAAGTAGAGATTAAAAAAACAATTGCAAAGAGATTAAAAAACAACTGCAAGTAAATACCCTGAATAAACATTGCAATTTCAGATTTGATAAAAATTTTACTTTATTACCAACTTCAAGTCCTTTTGCTAAAAAAGACTTGGTTAGTAGAAACGGCAAGACATAAGAGGCGCAAAATTTTCAATCGAGACAACCACTGCGTAAAATTTCAAAAGGAATACACATTTATTTACAGTTTACGCGATTATGAAAAAAGGTATAATACATGCGTTGGCCCCAAATTTCATTTTGTGCGCCTCAAAGGCAGGATAACAATTTCAAGGATTACCAACGAAAAGTAGAAAATTACAGCAAGAGAAAAACAATGATTTTGTAAATTTCAAAAAGAGAAAACAATACAAGAACGCGATAAGAAACAAAGGTTCAACTGCATTTGAGAAAAAACGAAAAAGACCTACTTTTACAGCAGTTATTTTGAAAGAAAGGCCTCTTTTTATGTCACTCAGTTCGTGCTAGGGAAAATTTCTATGATTGAAAATGTCTGCACCTAAAACCCAAAACCAATTTCTCAGAAACCGGCTTAATCGGCTTTAAGCGTAAAATTCGACCATTTGTTTTAAAATTATTTTAAATGACAATTCAGCATTTACTGAAATAACAAATTCTGTTTTTGAAAAAAAAAAAAAATTAATATCGATTATTCAGACTGGAATTATTGTGTTAACGTTAAAATAACATAAAATTTGGTGCGTAAAATTTTGCCACCTTCATTCATTTTTAAAATTTGAATGAAAGTCCAGTTTATACTGAAATAACAAATTCTGCTTCGACATTGTAATCCCTAAACATATTTCGAGTCCCGAAGTTACTTTGGAAAAAAATTAGTTATACTTTAAATTAAGGTATCTTTGCTGTGAGATTATCTAAAAATTGAGGAAGTTTCTAAAAAAGAGGATACATATGTTCAAAGAAACCCCAAAGGAAATATTCCACATGAGCCCGTCACTCTGCTCAGGAGCAAGTGATAAATAAGTGATTAGAAACCATGGCGACTATTACTGACCAAATAAATTACATTTACATTGAAGAATCAGAGTCTGATGATTATACTTTTGAACAATTTCGATGTGATGCAGTGAAAGAATTAGCTAAGATAGGTGAACAAATTAAAACAATTGCTGAAATTTCTAGTGTATTTCTTGATTATGAAAATTGTGATATTCCTGATGCAGCCGAAAATTGTGATATTTCTGACGCTGATGATATATCAATTAATGTCAAAACTGAAAGACGTAATGTTTGATATCGGATTTAATGATTTTCATCGTTTCTTATTTGTTCTAGTTGAAGATTAGTTTGATATTGAATTTAATCTTGATGGACTTCATAATGTTGTGGAAAATCTAAATAAGTTAAATATTAAATTTTGAAGGAGGTAAAAATTCCATTCCCGTTCATGGTCTTCTGGGTGACGATTTAATTCAGTTTTGGGGGCCCATGCAAATGATTGAATGCACGAATGGATGTGCTTGACAGATTCCTGAAGGGATTGTAGGGAACTGAAATGCTCAAATTCGATCCCTGCTATTTTTACTTTCAAAAAGTGTACCAAGAAACAATAAACAAGAGAAATAACAAATTTGACAAATCAATGCAATAACAAAAATAGATTTTTCTTTTATCAGTGACAAAAGTGATACTAGTTGTGTTGATGTGTTGTATTGAAATTATTATTGCATTTAGATTCTGCACAACTGATACGTAGAAGTTTAAATTTAGTTTAACGTCCTTTCCTAGTTTGCTTGAAATAGTAATGAAAGTTTTGAGAAAAGAATGTATGTTGAATAAATTGTTGGATGAAAGCTGGGTAAATTTAATGAATATTAAACTGTGTATGTTAAAATTAAACAGTTTCTTGAAAGTTGAATTTTATTTTTAAGTGTAAATTAGTTTTCAATTCACACTTCATTCAGAATTTGTCTCTCTTTGATTGTTGAAATGTTGAGTTCCATTATCAAGTACTTGATTGTGATAAAGTTTCAATGAACTCACTGGCGAGAATGAATTACGATCGCTGTGCAAGTTGGTGAGTTAGTGTTTTCCTCTTTAGGCTGATTTTCTAACTGGCGAAGTTGAGTAATTAGATGTTAATTCACTTGCAGGAATGAACGAAAACTGCTGTGTGAACGAAATGAGTGAGTGAATGTTCTAGAAGGCTGAGATTATGTTAACGGGTAACTTTTAGCCTCAGAATGTGTGACGTAGTTTTTAGCAGGCGATTGCGTTGCTGTTACGATGTTAACTGGAAGATGATTTCGTTGTCGAAAAGTTCTTTGCTTTGTTTGAATTAAATTGCAATGTTTATTCAATAACAGGAATGATTATGAGCTGCTGGGTGAATGGATTGATGATTGAGTGAAATTTCCTGAAGTTTGTTTTATGCTTGCAAGTATCTTTGAAAACTTTAGATGAAGTGACATAGGTTCGTGTAGCAAATAGTTTGAAGTCACTGGTGGTGACGGGATACCAGCCATTGTCCTGAAGAGCTGCGCGCCTGAACTGGCGCCTGCCCTCTCCAAATTCTACAACCACTGCCTCAAGGAGTCTTGTTTTCCTGACTGCTGGAAGTCCTCAACCATTGTTCCTGTCTTTAAGAACTCTGTCGACCCCTCCGACCGTTCTAATTACCGTCCTATCAGTCTCCTACCCCTCTTCGGCAAAGTCTTCGAGGCCATTATCAACACCGAAGTGATTAATCATCTGATATCACATGATCTGCTCTCAGACAAGCAGTATGGTTTCCGCTTTGGCCGATCTACGGCCGATGTGCTTACGGCCATCACTGAATTTGTCTACCAAGCTATTCATAATAACGGTGAAGCTCGTGCCGTGGTCCTAGACATCTCCAAAGCGTTTGATAGAGTTTGGCATGCCGGCCTTCTTCGCCAGCTCCAGGGTTATGGTATCATAGGTCGATTGTTTGACTTAATACAATCATTCCTGTCAAACCGTGAATTGAAGGTCGTTCTCAATGGATTCATCTCCAGCTCCTATCCCACTAACGCAGGTGTTCCTCAAGGCTCCATCCTAGGCCCTACTCTGTTCCTCATATTCTGCCTCAAACACAAATCTAGTGATGCTGACAAAATTAACCTGGCAGTTCAAATAGAAAAGAACCTCCAATCGGTTGTGAACTGGGGCAAGAAATGGATGGTTAACTTTAACGCCTCTAAAACAAAACTGCTCTCTATTAACCACCAAAAGGATCCATCTCTGCATCCCATTAGAATGTCTGAAGACCAACTTCTCGAGAGCTCCTCTCTGCGGCTGCTCGGTCTCACGCTGTCCGCTGATCTAAGATGGAACAAATACATCGAGTCAGTTGCATCATCCACCGCAAGGAAAATTGGTTCCCTGTGCTGAGCCAGGAAATTTTTCTCCCCGGAATCGATCCTCCAAATCGACCATTCGCCCTTGCATGGAGTATTGCTGCCATATATGGTCTGGAGCCCCTGCTGTTTCCCTCAGGGTTCTTGATAAGATCCAGAGACGGATATGCAATGTAATTGGCCCTGATCTGTCATCTCGTCTGCAGTCGCTCTCTCACAGACGCGACGTTGCCTCGCTCTGTCTTTTTTACAAATACTTTCACGGTAATTGCTCCGAGGAGCTGCTTTCGCTGGTCCCTAGGCCTCATGAATTTAAACGTCCTACGAGGCTGGCATCCCGTTCCCACCCCTTCACCGTTGAAACTGTTAGATGTAGACGTATCTTCTACTCCAATAGCTTCATGTCTCGCACATCTCGCCTGTGGAACTCCCTTCCCTATTCCTGTTTCCCTGACAAATACAATTTCCAACTATTTAAGTGTAACGTCAATTGACATCTCCAGTTGCCTTGATCTATCCACTTCTCTTCTCCACATCCTTTCACCTTTCATTCCTATTTGCTCTCGCTCCAAATCTTCTCTAACCCCATTGCCTTGATCGATCCACTGTCTTTCTATTTCTCCACATCCTCTCCTTTACCACTCCTATCTACTCTTCCTCCAACCCTTCTATAACCCCTTGCGTGCTAGTGGCCTCCAGCCTTGCTTGGGGTGATACGCTTAAAAAAAAAGTCACAATGCTACTGGAAAGATGTACTGGTGTACCCTATTTATTTACTTGTCAGTTACGTGATTGGCTCGAGAACACGTTCTCTTAATTTTGGCGGTTTTCTGGTTTGAACACTTGTGCGTAGGCGTAAATATGACCTTGGTATTTATTAACGAATCAGAATATGTCAGTTGCTGAAACTTGGTTTGGAGCCTATATATATTTAGCTTGCACAAGATGTAGAACTTGCACGTAAAGATAGATAAAATACACTTTTAATATTTATTGTCCATTCAGAACGTTGTTAAATAGCAACATTATGGAAATTAGATGAGATCCACTGAAATGTAGAAGTAAGGTTCTACAGGATAATTCCATTTTGGAGTGTAATTTTTTTTTTTTTTTGATTCCGATCAAATGGTTATTTCTAAAGGCCATAAAAAGGTCACTAAAGATAATTTCTGTACTGTAATTAGTATTCTTACTCCATTACACATGTGAATTTCGTATTAGAACCAAAGTGGGGACATGTGGATCCTTTTGTAGAAAATTGTAATGAGAGCTTTGTGGAATGCAACGTAGAGAAAATATTCTGTGTAGAATCTTGGGGCTTACCTAGTGAGGGAAACTTCGATTTGAGACCTTGTAATGGTGGTTGTGAGAGTGAATAAGACTCAAATGATGAAAGATGGAAGTTTTATTGAACATGGTTGCGAGTGAGAGACAGTTTTAAGCTTCAAAGTAAGAAAAATTGACAAAACAGTGAGGGAATCAGTGGTTAAATAACACATTCCTTAAATAATTAATCAGCTAACAATGAAACAGATGAGTAAAAAATTGTTTCAATAAATGTGTCAAAAAACCTTCCTATAAATTAATGTGTACATTTTCTATCAATATGTCCCTAAAAAAAACTTGCAATAAATTAATATAAATTTTTGTGTATAAAACTTTCTTAAAACTTTGTGTAAAAAGAAATCTCTATGAAGGTGTCCCTAAAAAATATCCTGCAATAAACTTAATTTGTTTATTGCATTTTCTCATGAGGGGAGAGTATGAAACTTTTATTTTTATTATTTAAAAAAAAATGTTATAATTGTAAATGTATAATCGTTTAGGTTGTCTTTTTTAATACACGATTTTTGAGAGAAGTGTATATTTCTGAAGGCCAGACGGCTTGTATAAAAATTGTTACTTTTTATGGTCCTTTTGGCTCAAGCGGTTGACCACTAAAGTTATTTGTTGAATTGTCGCGGATTCGTTTTTCGAATTCTTGGGAAAAAATTCGTAACACTGGTCTATGAGAGACGATCACTTGAAGTCCTTGTGAAAACTTGAAGTAAATTCAAGTAAAAACTTGATAAATAGATATTAAAAAAAATAATGAACCGTTGACAAGAAACGGAGGAGGACGAAGACATTAGCGCCCACGTTTCAAAAGGGTTGGTCCAGCCGAAAGGTGTCATAAATCAACACGGGGAAAGAAAGAATCAAACGATATACAAGGCAGTTTCATATCCCAGGAAAGAAAATTCCTTTCTGTGCCTTCATCTCAAGAATTTATAGATACCAAAAGAACTTTCAAGTTTAACTTTCCTGCAAAATACTTCAAAAGGCCATCGACATAACAACTTATGAAAGCTCGAAAACCCTTTGTGCTGAGACGTTGAGTATTCTGTTAAGAACGGAGGTGAGTGCATTTTGTATTTTCTGCTGATGGATAGTCCATACGTACCTTTCACCCCTCCGGGATAATGCACTTTACACCAATAATCACCTATTAACCAATCAGCATCTTAGTGTCAGCAAACTAGACTTTTCATTGGCTCAGACCTCTAAAACTGTAGCATGTTTAAGCGAAAATATCTTTTCGCGCCTAACGTTTTGAACCGATTTTTAGGCCCAAAACAATCAGAAGCGTCCGAATCGATTCGAACCAGTCAGAAATTCACCTTGGAGAGATGCCAAACTAATTCACGCTAGTCAAAACTTTGACCAACTACACTTTTCCAGCGCAAACTTCTCTGACTCAACAAACAGCATTTCGCTCTCCCAGGAACAATTGCTTACGATACTAAAAAAAGTGAAATAACACACTACTAAATAAGTATTCGTAAACATTCAAACACCAAAACAACTAAAGGTACACAACTCTTACCAACTTTAGACATTAATTTAGACAAACATGCGCATACACACTATTGACTGAACTACCACAAAAGACATTTTTGTACACGACCAAACACTTTGTTTAATTTCACACACAAACCTTAGTAACAGTTTCACACACACTGAAACTTGGCATAAATACACTACATAATTCAATTCAACCATTCACACTTGTCCAACAATATCTGACTTAATTGTGTATATTAATTTTATATAAATCAATGTTATTGTTAAACTTTTAATTATGTTGTTTTCACTTTAATTTCTCTTGAATGATCTGCCTTCAATATTCCTGTTTCTTAATTTGTTGTGGATGAATGTCTAAGAACACCAACATCACTAACCCTTCTGATAACCTAACCTTCTGATATCTTAAAATACATTCGTCAGTCTGCAACACTGTTATGTGAAATTTTTGCTTATGAGTTTTTCCATTTTTAAAGGGTGTAATATTTTTTGTCTTTGAATACATGTCTTTTTCTAAAAATTGTAACACTTTTTCGCTTATAACTGATGGTTACCCCCTTGAAAATTGTTATCCTGCTGTAATAGGCACACAGGAGGAAATGTTTGGGCAACCTTTGTATTGTACCTTTTTTTATTGTAATATTGTAAAATAAATGTGTTTTTCCTGTTTAAAATTTTATGCAGTGGTCGTCTTGTTTTGTAATTTTGAGCCTATTGTAGTGCTTTGCTGTTTCTACTATAGTGTCTGGCACAAGAACTTGATAGGAACATAACTATTTTTTATAGCCTGCCTGCAGTTCACTTTATTCCTTTGTTTCCAAAATGTGAATGAGATACACAAAAGATTTGTAGAAGCTGAACTATGCCTTTTTCAATTCTAGATCCTTTTGATAAAATGGTAACACTTGCTAGCCTCCACAATAATCATATGCTAGTAATGCATTGTATGATCCTATAAAAAACAACACTGAAGATATGGCAAAATTAACTAGATGATAAAACACAGTTTTATATTACACCATTATCATAAAATTTAATATAACATGAAAATTACTTTATTCATTACTTCTGCCCAATTTTTTAAATAAGATGTAAGGAAAATAAATCATAGAAATAAGCAAATACCAGATATTCATCAGTAAAAATACCTTAACCATATAACCAGAGCTCAATCTCAACTTATATGGTACAGAGAGGTATTAACTTGTATAGATGACTCAGAAATTGAATATGAATTAACTTCATATGAACAGTCTGGAAAGGATTAACTCTGAACAGATGGAAAGTTTTATACCCACCACCAAAAACATATCAGCAAAAGCTGAAAAAATCCAGCCCTGATTCACTTTAGAATGAGCTGCTGCTGTAGCTCACCATAGCCACAACTACAATATCTGTCACAAGGAACATTACAAGAGAGTGCTTGAAAATGCAAAGAGCAGCTATGCATAAGCAGTCTAAGCTAAGGTCAAAGCAAGCAACTTTGATATCATGAGTTCTGGAAAATCTCTAACCAAATTCTCAGTAGAGGTAATGCATCAGTGCCTACTGTCATAAATCCTCTCCTCCTCTTCACAAAGATCTTTGCTTCTAACTCCACTTAGATGACAACTTCCCCACTCTCACGGAGTACAAAATTAGTAATATTTCTACCACAACCCAGGATTTTTCAAGCCTTATCCAAAGCCTTAACTTTAAGAAGGATCCAGATAAAATCCTGGTTGTTGTCCTTAAGAATATTAGCCCTGAATTATCTCCAATATTAGCAAAATTATCCAAGCACTGTTCAAAGGAGAAACCCTTTCTAAGGCTATGGAAGATGTCAAGCAGATGCCCAGTTTCCAAGGACATGGGTGAGTGCTTATCCCCATCTCTATCAGGGCATAACTCTCCTCCTGTATAGTTATAAAATTCTTTGAAGTTATAATCAACACGAAAGTTGTCAAGCACCTCAATAGGAACAACCTCTTGAGTGAAAAACAATACAGATTAGGATCTGCTCGGTTCACCACTGATATCCACTTCTCAGTCCAACCTTCTTCCTGCATTATATTAATGAACTGCCAAAGAGCATACTCCAGTCTTTTGTGAATATCTATGCAAATAATACAACAGTATATGGTTGCACTTCCAAAATTGTAGATGACCAGAGCCTGGTAGCTGATCTCTCCTCTGACCAAGCTTTACCAACTCAATGGGTGTACAACTGGTTACATTTAATACCTCAAAAACCCAACTTACAGTGTTTCATCATCACCGAGAAGGACCAAAATTTCCATCTCTCAATGAAGCCTCCTTACATTGAATGCCTATTGGGACTTAAGATCATCCCAGACCCCAAGTGAAACGCATATATATATGATCCATCAATAAAGATGATAGGAAAATGGTTGGTCTCCCTCTTCCACTACAGTACTTAATTCCTTCTATACTCTACCTTCGCAAGAGTCAGATCAGGCCAAAACGGGGCACTGCTGCTATATCTTCACTTTCCAGTCTTGATAAAATCCAAAAGTTTCTATGTGTCCTTGTGGGTGATGAATTGTTTTCCACCTTACAATCCATTTCCTGCAGGCAAAACATTGCAAGCCTCTTGCTAATCTACAACTATTTCCATGAAAAATGTTCAAACAAGCTACTCCCCCAATTCTAACATTCCCAACTAAGATCCATCATGTCACATACATTGAAGCAAACCACCCTTATTCCCTTCCTATTCCTTTAGTAAGGAGTATGTTCCACTCAGATAGCTTCTCAAGAACAGTTGCTTTGTGAAACAGAATCACAAAAAAATGCTTTCCTGACTGCTACAATCTGAACTTCTTCAAGATTATAGTTAACCATATATCTGCATAAACTGCAACCCTTATTCTCACAGCTCATACAACAACCACCTTCAGTAAGTCTCTATCTTCAGTGGCTCTTGGATCTTGTATAGAGTGAAAATTAGTTAAAAAACAAAGTTTTTAATCTTATTCACATTATTTACACTCAAATTATTGTCATCTTTTTATCTTTTAGTTTTATTCAGCATTTACAAGTGATTAATTACAATTTTGTTTGCTTGACAATGAAAAACTGCAGTACTTGATAGTTATAACTATTCTGGAGTCGAGCAGAAAAGTTATCTTTGAGAAAGCCAGAGTAGAGTTTTAACTTTTCTTATTTAAACTGCTTTTACTGGTCCATAAAACATTTGCAAGATTATGTTTTGAACTTTTGTTTATCATAAATAAAACTTTTGTAAACAGATTATTTATCTACACAACCAGGTCAGAGTAAGGAATTGTAATATTTGTTCATTGCTACAAGGAAGTTTTCCTGACTTTTGAGTTAATATCAGTAATTTTATTCCTTTTTTTTCTAAGCCTAATAATTTTAAAAGTAATATTACTTTTAAAAATAAAATAGGTAATGGAAGTAAGACTATCTGAAAAATGAAAACTAATAAGCAGGGCAATAAAGCTAGTAATATGCAAGGTGTTACTGAATGTGAAAGACTATGAAAAAGAGAAAAAGATTAGAGAGAGAGAGAGAGAGAACAATAAAAGAACAGGAAATAAGAATACAAAAAATAATAACTGACACTGAATTTGAAGTTTACTGGAAATCAAGAGGCTGGAAGAGAGTTCCACAAGCAAGAAGTGTGCAGGAAGAAACTGTTAGCATATAGCTTGGTTATACTTAGTAATTTTAACTGTAAAATGATGAAACCTAGCTGCTAATCATAAAGTCATGGTACCAAAGTTAAAATCTCATCAGAACAATTATCATGAAAACATTTATAGAAAAGGACAGGGAAGCTACATTACGACAGGATAAAAGTTACTGAAGCTGCCAGGTCAGGACTGATAACATTGCAGATTCTTCTTTGAATTTTATAAAGAATCTCTAAATACATACTAGAATCAGCAGACCTCATATTGTTTATCATTGAAAAAAGTATCAATTATTTTATGATACAACTTTGAAATCAGTAAGTATTTTTCTTATCAAAAAGGAAATATCCTTAAGCATTGTGCAAACTTACTTTTCTGCAACAAATTAATGTTGAGAGGTGTTTCTAATGTGTCTTCCTATGAGGTCTGAACAATTCCTACATTTATTTATTGTATAAATGTGAAATAGTATTATGACAAACTGGAAAATAAATATCAGTATTTAAATTCTAGATGAGACTTTCCTCATTGACAGCTTCATATTTCTCTGAGTGCTGCCCAATCACCAACCAACTTAACTGTATTCTCATCAATGACATGCCCTAATTATAGAGAAAAACGTAGAAGAATGAGGATGCTATAATTAGCTGCTGCCAAGAAATGGAAGCAGATACAATTGCTATAGCTATTTGTAGTCTCAATTGGTGGAAGTAAATAATGTGTGCATAGATTGTACAGGGAATGGTAAGTCATTAGAGACAATGGTGTCTTCATCTAGCTAATGTCTTAGTATTATGTGGGAGATATTTCAGCCATACACTGTATAATGAAAGTTTTTTCTTTTTTTTTTAAGCAAACCTGCTATATAATCCGATTTGAATTTACTTTGGTCAATCAATCTGACAAAATAAGCATTTCACATATCAATATAATCTATCTAACCAATCACCAGAATGTATGACAGCAAATTTAACAAGCTTAATGTTTTAACAAGCTGCTTGTTTTTACCAAACATTTTGGTTACAATTTGCAATATGATAAATGCTTTTGAGATATCTAAGGACGCAGGTTGTGCTTTGCCATTCTTATCTAAAGTTTGATATAGAAAGATTCAGTGATTCAGATCAATGTCCAGTCATGATCAGATGATTTCAGGATATACTTCCTTTCAGAATAGTGCAGGAAAGCTAACCTTGATGCTGTCTGCATGCAAGTAGTTTCTCAACTTGGTTGTGATTACATTGCACATTTGAGATACAATTTATTTTGGACTAGCCACAAAGAGAAAAGACAACATGGAGTTAGAATTGCAATATGCAAATCACTAGATATTGTAATAGATAATATTGTACATCAGCCAGAAAGACTGATGGCTGCCAACATTGTTGTGCTTGGTTGTAAGATCCAAGTGATATCTGCTTATGCCCCAGCTGAAAAAAATGCTGTCTCTGGGAAAAGAGAGATTCTCCACAGAATTAAGTAAAATTTGTATAGTAGAAAAAACAGAAAACTGCATTAATGGGGATTTTAATGCTCCTTTGATGGTAAGACATCATCCTTTGAAATGGAAGCCTCAAACAACAATGGAGAACTCTTGACAGATTTTTGTTACTCAAAAGCTTATTCCATCCTTAACACATGGTTTGATTATCCCATAAAACACCACATTACATGGCATAACCCAGATAATGTAACAAAAAAGATCAACTTCAACATCTCAGACTCATGGATTAGGCAGTTTGTAACAGATGTTAGAGTATACAACTCCTACCTTTGAATCAGATCACATACTACTTGTAACTAAACTAACACCAGCCAACAAAATAGCTTGCTTCTGGCCAAATAAACAAAGGAAAACTCCAAGGTATAATATTCAAGGTCTTAAAAATGAAAGGGTACTTTTAGAATTTAGTAATAAATTAGTAGAAATTGATGTCAGTAAATCTTGATAAGAACATAGAGGAATCTAATAATGTTATCATATCATTGTTAGCTGAAACACATGATGCCATCCCAAGTAGACCTAGAAGGAAAAATACACACCCATGGGACAATAACCTTAAGCTGAAAAAATTGATACAAGAGAGAAACAATCAGAAGAGGTAAAAAATGGAAGGGAAAGTACCAAACAATTAATAAAGAAAATAAAAAACTAGTTAATTCTTTAATAAACCATTATCTCTGGAAAATTGGAAATGAAATTAATGAAGCCAAACAGCATAGACAATGTATTAAAATATGGAGAAAAATAAAAAACATGATAATATCATATAATGAAAACTGCCACAGAAAAATGTCCTTCTCCCAAAGAACACTTTGAATCACATTTCAACCCTGATCCAACTAAAATTAAGATGCCTGCAGAAATAGAACACATGTCAATATTCATCCAATCATTACAAAGATTTCCCCAAACATAAGCAATAATGAACCTACTGATGAGGAAAGCTATGAAAGATCTAAGGTATAATAAATAATAAAGATCTAAGGTATAATAAATAATAAAGATCTCTTTTGAAAATAGCTTACTTTCTCCTTGAGTTCCATAACAATTTCTCTATTTTATGGAAGAAGTCTGGACTCAAAAATGTACACCTAAAAAGTGGGGTCTATCATGCATTAATGCATTATGGGAACAGAAAGGAAGCCTTCAAGCCCCTCACACATACAGAGGTATCGCAATTGAATCCATCATGGTGAAAGTATTAAGGAATAACATATTAACTAGGCTCTCATCATTTTACGAAAGTCAACTCCTCATAACCCAGTTTGATTTTTGTTCTGGTAAAGGATGCAATGATGGCAGACATATTGCTAACCTCTCTAATCAGAAACTGTATACCATCTGTCGACCTCACAGCAACATATGACCGCATCAATAGAAACTTTTTCTTATCCATTAGAAATCACCTTCTAAGCTCTGAATCCACAGAATACATTGAACTAATAGATGAACTAATATCAATCTGCAGAATCTTCCATGGCTAGTGAGGAACCCAATACAGAAGAATTTCAGATCTCATCAGTATGACAAGGAGAAAATGAGAGTCCCATTCTATTTAACCTCTTCCTAGACTATCTCTGTGTATACAGATGTGACAAGATAGTCATTGACCATTTAAACATTCCATACTGCACCCCAAACAAGTCTACTAATGGATGACAATCCTGCATTTTCTCCTGAGATCAATGTACTGATGATGAAGTGGGGGGGATGTATGCTAATGACATAGGTATTCATAGTTGAGATAAGAAGGATCTTGAATAGAAAATCAGCATCCTCTGTCAAATGTTTCAAGGATTGTTACTCTAGATGAACCTTTCCAAAACAAATGATCTGGAATTAGGATGAAAGCAGTGATAGCATTTACTCTGAATCCATCATAAGAATACAGGATGTGGAATTAGTAAATATACTAAACACTTCAGATAACTGTGCATATGGATCAGCTATAACAAATTAAAAAAGAAATTGAACATAGAATAGGCTGTGCAAGAGGTAGTTTTGTCCAACACTGCAAAATGCTACAAAACCAAAACTAAAGTCATGTTCTTGAATAGACTTGTCAGATCAAATCTTTCATATGGAAGTTATGCATGGTGCCAAACTTGTTCTGAAATATCTAAACTGTCAACTGTATACAACTTCTTCTTAAGATCAACAGTGAAAAAAATCTTTAAACAAGTAAAGCCTGAAGGTCTTGGTAAAAATCAACCTGCTTTGAACATTGTGGATTGATGCTAACAAACACAAAATTCACAAACAAAGAACTTTACCAAATAACAGAAATCACATCACTTGAGGATTACCAACAGCTGTAACAAATAAAATGGATAGATCTAAGAGAAAATAACATAATCAAGATGTTAAAATTCCACACCATATCAAATAGAAGGTTTGGAAGGAAAACCACATCAATACTGAAAAGAACAATAACTGTTACTGGACTTCAGAAACATGTTTTCCTAAAAAGTTGTTTTAAGAGAAAGATTTTATAAATTTCAACTGAAAACAACACTGTTCACTTGGTCAATAAATGCTAAATATTTCCTTATAGAGAAAAAACTAATATTACCCTGAAATACAGGTATGTTTTTTCCTTAATTTCTATTGATAGCATTCTGCACATAAAGATCACATTTGAATGTAGCCTATCATCTTAAAACATTAGAATTAATGCTTTTGGTCTCATCTAAAAGCTTTTTTTATTCATGTTTTTGTGGATACACTTGTCACATTTTTGAAAGGTTTGATTTCTTTACAAAAAAAAATCAGTATAGCATGTACTGATTCTATGAGAAAAAATTACATAAATTGCTATAAAACTATCAAATGCAATGCAAATGCAAATGCAACTATCAAATGCAATGTGAGGATTTAATCAGAAGTTGGCCATCAAGAATCCAATGTTGGAGGGATCTTTACAATACTGGATCATGTTGCATAAATAACAATTCCAAGTTAATTATTTTATTTAATGTATAAAATATCCTGTAATTCAGTAGAAATGGATTGAAAAAGAAATATTAAACAAAAAGCAAATTTTAAAGTGAAATATAATTGTATTGGTTTTCAATGAACTAAGAGATTTGGAAATATAATAGTTGAAAACAAGTATAAATTAGCAGTGGAACCAAATTACTGATCAGCATTAATCAATCTGAAATTTCTTATAACTTTTTTTGAAAATTATTCTATGTTCACTAGTTTTCAAATTGTAGACCCATAAATAACCAAGTAATTTGTTTATTGCATTTCTAAATAAAGAATAAATTTGAAAAAGTAAGTTTGTTTTTTCATAAAGTATTGATCTTATATATTTGCCTATTAAAGATTTTGATATTTTCCTTATAAGAAAATGATATGCTTATTATGCATATTTTTATATATTATTTACTTACATAATTATCCAATAAAGAGCATGAGATTATTCTATAATTTTGTATTAACTATTAATATAGAAGATAACTTTACAATAATACTTACCTTAACTGAATATGGTGCAAGAACAAATATGGCAAAAATTAAGAAAATTTCGTTGCACCATTTTTCCCTAATTGGGAAAGCTTGTCTTCCTGGTTTTAAATTTTGCATGAGCTTGAAACCCAACCTTTGGCCCAAGTGAAAACTCTACATCAACCAGGCTAGCACTTACATCTTTATTAATACATTTTTATAATTTGAATTTGAAAAACAAAGCAATCATCAAAAATTAAAAAAGAAATAATGTAAGAAATGTTTATTTAATTATTTATTCAATTTTCCGAGCTCAGTCAAAAATTCTTTTATATAGTGTCTATCATAATGCCTGTGAATTGAACATTATATTTTTTCTATTCATGTAATAGAAGATAAAGACTTAAAGTGATGCTCAATATGAAATACTTTTATTTAAATTTAGATCCACATACATGGCTCAAGTCTCAATTGATTTTTCTTCCAGCAATATCACAAAGAATAATTAAAAAAATCTACAGTAGAAAAAGAAAACATCTATTCCATACTTTTGATAAAATACTTTTAAGGCATTGATCATGTTTTTTTTTATTTGTCATTTACATATATTTTTCTATTTATTAGTCATGGATTATAGCACAGACTTATTTGTAACTAATAAAAAAAACTGCTCTCTTAATAGGTGGGTTATTTACACCTGAAACATTCTACAATATTAACATTAAGAGCATAAATTTCTAATCTTAGTCACATCTCAATGAAAAAATTAATACATCTTATTGTTGAGAGAAGATATTTGAAAATGTAGCAACAATTATAAGCAACAATTATACAACAGAAAAAAATGCAGGCATTATACACTTTAATGGCACCTCTGTTCTTCATAATTTTCATTGTTACAATAAGTGTCACATTAGAAGTTTGCCAAAATAATGTTTTCTATACTCTTTGCTTGAATATATCCTTAATTTAGATTTTTTTAAAGTGGATGATCTAATTCTTTTTTTCTTTCACATTTTATATAATTGTGTATGATAATTGGTATTTATCTGAAAATAAATGATCAAAGCACAAAACTGTATTGGTATTTAGAAACTTTATTTCACTTCTCCCTCACATGAAATGGGGGGGGGGGGTGCTGAAAAATCAGCTGTTTAATCATTTGACCAGATTTTGGGAAGTGTACTAATCTATAAACATCTTAGCAACACCTAATAATGTATTTCTTCTTATCCTTAAAACAAAGTATAATTGTAAATCACAAGCTAATAAAATCACACGCAATTATATTAGAGAATTGAAATTACATTCTGTTTTATATAGGATTGTCAAAAATGGAGTAAAAATCAAAAAGTAGCATCTGATTTAATAATTTTTGCTTCAAACTTTTGTATAAATGCCAAATCAAGAAAACCTGATTAACTAATTACTGACCTTTTTGTTAAGAATATACTAAGAACAATGGTGACTACAAACATTAAGTGATATAAGTATCTCACTAGACATTCATTTTACAAGTTTCTTTGATTAGCAATTTCAAATAAAAAATAATAATTTTGGAAGTTTATAGACTACACTTGGGGTTAAGTTATGGTATGGCATAATTTATTTCTGACGAAGCACCTCAGTATTTTCATGTGTAATCATAATTCTGTCTACATTTTTGAATTGTGGAATTATTATGAAAACATTGGTTTACTTGATCTGGTATCCTCATCATGGCTGTTATTGTTACAATGCTTTGGCTGTTACAGCCACCATCTTTTTTCAAGTACCTGTCAAATTCAGTAATTTTCTGGCAAATAAAAAACTGAATACCATATGGAAGTCTTTGATTAGCAAAAATATTAGCTTTAAAGACCCCAAATTCCACCACCTGATTTTTAGATCAAGTGGATATAAATGTTGATCAAAAAATCAGGTGGTGGAATTTGGGGGATATAAGTGTTGTTTAAATGTATGAAGTTTACTTAGTGGCATAAGTTCAATCCCTGGGCTCTGATAATGAAATTCATATATTCTGCTTCAGTTTAGTCAAATAAGCAGTAGCACCACAAGTGCAAATTAAAAATGAATGAGTTATCTCCCATTGTATGCATGAGAACAACCATCTTGAATGAAATGCACAGTTTGAAATTCCAAGTAATTGTGGAATTTGGAACTCAAGTGGAATTTGAACTCAGCTCTGATTTCTCATTCTGAGCCACTATTCACTACACCACCCACAACAATCAAAAGACAATACCAGTTCAAATAAATCAATGTGTCAGTATATAACAATAAATGAAGAGTAAGAAAGAAGCAATAAATTAAAAAAATATTTACATCATTTCTAGTTGCTAATATAATTTTTTTAAATGTACTGATAAGCAAGCTGATATGTTCTTAAAGCATTAACAAATTTTACTTTTTCTTCCTTTATCTTTCTTAAAACTCAAATCAATGTAATTCATAGATGTTTAACTGGCCTTTTGATTTCTTATGCTCAGTTAATTATTTGACAAATATAATCAATTACTGAACTTTAAAAGGAATTGTTAGAAAATTATAAGTCAAACTTTAAAACTGATTTTTTATATTTGAAAATCACTTTTTGCTATAGATTTAGTTGCTTCATAGATTAAATTTTGATGATTCACAGATGTATTAATATCCCTTACAGATTTGTTAATGAAAAAAAATGTTTTCTTGTTATTGTTGGATACAATGATGTGACAAATGGATCAAGAATTTAAACTGGCTGTCATCACTAAATGAACACTGTTTTATTTATTTTTCTCAACTTCTTTTGTAGTTAATATTAATTAGTTTTAGGTTTGGACAAAATGTATAACCATAGGTAAGGCTTGGTTTCCCATATCCAAGTATGTTTGTTTCCAAGGACTGTTAGTCAATCTCTGTTGTAGTCAGTAACTCAGGCACATTTGTCAGAGTCCACCTGTGGTATATACTGCAACTATACTGGTCAGACTTAGTTACAGTTTGTAACTAAAGTCTGTAGGAGAGAGTACATCATTTGTTATGATCAACAGTTAGAATAAGGCTAGTGCACTCAAACCTTCAGTGAAAATGAATTGTGACTTCATGCTAGCTTAACTGATGACCAATTCTATCTACTCAGTTTCCCTCACAAGGCTTGGGTCAACCCATAGTTGGATTTTCAAGCAATTTCCAAAGGTGCTGCATACCCCCCCCCTCCCCAGACCAATAACACCAACCAGTCATGGTCCTGACAAATCAACCATGTTGAGATTTTAAACCCAGGTCTCATAATCAGAAAGTGAATATTCTAACCACTTGGCCACAAGAATTTCTTTCAGAATGATTTCTTTTAACCAAGAGTTGCAAAAATCACTGAAGAATGCTACAAGGTTTTCTTTGGGCATTCATAGTATTGGAAATTTAATTCTAATATATTTTTAAATATATGAAGTAGTTTGCTGTGAGAAAACATGGCTGGTTGAAAGGCATTGTACATGAAAGTGTACTTTACAGTTTTTCAGTCATTGAGAAAATTTCAGGCAGTGAAGAAGACAGAAAAAGCACCTGCCTTGGTGTAAAAGGAAAAATATTCAATTTCAAGTTATACTTATTTTCAGAACATTAATAAAATCCAGAAAGAAACACCAAACAAATAAGCTCAGTGAAAAATAGATAAATAAAAAATAACCCAGAGGAAGATGGATTATAGCTAAATTTTAAGATAAGTAATAGTTAAATTTTACTTTTTAAATGTTTGAAAGTAATGATGCGCTTTGTTTTTTATATTATTTAGATTCAATAAGAGAATAGGTTTCATATTATAAAAATAAAAACAAAGACTAGAAATTAACTGATTCTTGTACACAGCTGTGCTTTGATGCAATTTTTGGCATGCTCAAATATCCTTTGTAGTTTGTAAATTACTTCTTATCTATTGAATTACTTGAGTTTACTGTATGATATTTTAGTATCAAGGTGTTAGTAATTTGAGAGGCACATGGCATAAAAGAAAAATATATGTAAAACAAATGATTTATAGAACATAGACAAAAGTAAACAAATTGAATAAAACTGGAGCCCAACTGCATAGAAATAGAATAAAAATACATGAAAGAAAAATAATGTTTTAGAAAAATACAAAGGAAAAGAATAGTTTTAATGAGATCTGTATGACTTCTGGGGATATTTTTTTTTAAATTTGTGTCAAAGCAAAATACTGTTGGAAATTTTATTTTACTGCTGTAAATATTTCCTTATTAAAGACCATTACAGGTGAGAGTACATTACGACACAGACAACATTAAATTGTCAGATTCAATTTTAATCATTTAAAATAACAAAAAAATTATTACATGATCTTGAATTTTAGAGTAAAATGTTTTTAAGAAGAAAATAATTCAGCATAATGTAATTTATAAGATGTGACACTATATTTTCATAAAGAATGACTTCAGTTTTTACTCTACATATATGTTAAAGAATTGTTATTATTCCTTCAACTAATTACTCATTTTTATTCTCATTAGATTTCAGTTAGAAATTACTTAGTTCAAGGGTCACATCAGTTCATTTCAAACATAACTGAGACACATTTTTAATCATTATTTAATAGGAATATTTCATTTTATGCTAGAATATTTTTACCTCCAAGACTAACTAGACAAAAATTATTTAATAACCTTTTATGGATGTTTATACATTGTATATTTTATAACAATATAAACTATTTTCATTTTTGTCTGTGTTGTTGAATATATATTTGTCTTAACAATGTATGTTATTACCTGTCTTACCCAAATGTATGTCATAATTTCACATTAGGAATATAATAAACCCCAAAATAGAATTTCTTAGTTTTATTCACTTATTATAAGACACTTAGTGTATCACAAATATTCCCATTTAATGTACCAGCTGTCTTTCTATCTGTAGTGAGAGTGAATGGTGTCAGTGACTGTTTCTCGGCTTTCTGCCTTTTTGCTATTATTTGTTGTCCACCATTTTTTCTTCTTATACTTGTGTTTGATTTCCTAATTATAAACTAACTCTCCACCAAAAAACTAGGATGAAATCAGTAACAGGTTTTACAATGCGTTTTGTAAATTTTGGCATAATAAATGATTTTTAAATTAATAAAAATGGAAACATTCATTCAAATGGATCAAGGTTGATTAGTTTACCAAGTGATAAATGTTAGTCAACTACTGTATTAAAATGAAATTTCAATCAAGTTAGAACTATTAATGATGAATCCAAACCCATACCACTTTAATCCTATAATAGGATATGTAGTGGTAAATGTGCACAATGAAAACAGAATCAGTGTACAAAAAGATCTAATCAAGTAATTTTTTTGTTCTGGTTCTGAAGTACTCTTCATTCGAATTAAACACTCAAGAATGTTTCCTAAAATTAGAATAGATTGTTAATTCATTGAATCAAGAGTTATAAATAGTTGCAGCAAAAATAGAAGCAATTATTTCTCTATAATTTGTTCTTATTTACTTTCTTCATCTGAGTGTGTAAAGAAGAGAATAAGAAAATGCAGAGAATGAAAAATCAAAATTCAAATTTGTAGAGATGAGCAAAGGATTAGCAATCTAGTCTCAATAACCAAAAGATCATAAGTTCAACTCTCACAGGTTATTTGAGACAGTGTGACAAAATTTAATCAATACTGATCATTATATTATACAAACAATAATCTAAGTAAATGTTAAATCAATAGAGATATTAGAATGAGAATAATGGAAATTCACTTCAAAATAATGATATGCCTAATATCTGAAAATGTAACTTAAACAGAATTTAATATACAGTCATGTCTTTTCCTGGTAAATACATTTACAAATATTTTACTCATATTTCCATTTCATTAAAGCATAGTTTTCTTTTTGAATAACTTCAAATAAAGGCTGATGCAAACAGGACAAGATGTGTCTAATATTTTTTATTATAGAAGAAATTTTAAAATATAATAGTAGTATGCATAAGAAAGTCATATTTCCTTTGGTGTGTTCTTTGCTCATCATTTGATGATGTAGCATGAACTCAAAAAAGGGAATATCGAACTTAATATTTTATTATGCTACTATATTATTCCTTAATACTTTAAAAATGTTTGCATTTTACCTAATCTAATATTTGGTTTTAGGCAAAGAAAAATGCATTTCCTTTTTCTTTAATTTTGATGACGATACATTAGTTTGAGGAACTGACATAACTATTATTAATAATGCCCATGGCATTTTGCGGGAGATGTTTATGCTGCATCAACTGATGGGCAAAGAATGTGCTGGCCTTAATAGTTCAGCCAAACACGTGATAAGACTAGATTATTTTGTTAAGGATCAATTAAAAAGAAATTTAAAAGAAATTAAAGCAGGTAACAAGTTCGGTTATTTACAAGAATAGTAACATAAGTGCCTACAGTGATGTTTTAAATGGATGTAATGGTACATATTAAAAAGATTAGTCTTGTAAAATATTTAAAAATTCAAAATCATCATTTATTTTTGTCAATAAATTCTACAAAATGCCTTCTTGCACTGATGTAGAGAAAAGGGGTGTCTATAGATTTGCTGAAAACCAGCATGGTAATCAACAAACTTTATATGATCAGTTTATAGACTTTGTACAAGTATTTCTTCAAATACTTACTGGAGTAAAAAAAAGGTTTTAAATATTATTTCAAAAATGCAAAGATAATCAGAAAAATATTTTTAGTTGTTAGTAATGCAATTTGATTAACCAAAGAAAAGGAAAAATTAATAAAATGAATTTTAGTGGTTGTCTGTTTTTGTAACAATAAGAATAATAAATACAATTTCACCAAAATAATATGTATATTTTCAAATCTTGTTCTTATACCAGTTATTCTGAAAATGTGGGCATGTATATATATATATATATATATATATATATATATATATATATCAATTTATTTTATTTTGAAGAACAAGAATTTTTGAAAAAGTTTTTTAAATGTCTTGACATTTACATGGTTTTGGCTTGAAAAGAATTTGACAAATTCATAAATATTGAAATATATATCAGCAATAAACTGGAATTAAGCTGCTGATAAAATTTCCTATATTTTCTTTTGAGTTTTAGGCAAAAGTATCAAAAATGCATAATTTTGAAAAGAAGAGAAATATCTCCAAACGAGAAAAACAATTACAAAAGGCTAAAATATAGAACATTAGATAGGGTTGAAAACAATCTCAGTATAAATCATGAAATGTTTCATCAGAAAATATTCATTTAAAAAGAAAGGCATAAATAAACATGAATTTGATATAAATTAATGCATTTTCTTTCATTCATTGAAGAAAACAGAATAAATTGGAAACTGTAAAAATCAAGGATCATGATCTGTAGTATAAAAATATCAAGCAAGTTGCTTCTTAACAAATTATAAAAAATTAACTTCCCTCATCATCAGAACATCCGTAATAATAATAATAATAATAATTACCATTTATATCACTGATAGTCATTAATACATAATGATTCAAGTTACATTTTCAGTTGTAACAAAATAGTCAATAGATAAAAACTTTGATTCAAAGGAGAAATTATATTTTTTAAGGGTTTTTATATCTTTTTAATTTTGGAGTACACTTCCATCTTTTTACTGGCACAAAAAGAACTTGTTGAAAAAATAAATAGACAAAAAACTACTGTGTTTTCTAGTCAAGGAATTAATAAACTTCAGTTGATTCAGCAATATGCTTAAATTTATGGGTTGTCATCTGTGACAGGCCCAACACAGTGTAGTTACAGTTTTCCTGCATACAATGATAGTGAGTTTGTTTTTTGTTGTAATTGCATGATGGGAAATGACAATGATCATTGCTCAAGTACTTCTGGAAACCATGTGAAGCAATATTCTCCATTTTAAGATGAAATTTCCGATGAGCAGTAACTTTAGTTGTGTCTGTGCATACAAAGTCACATTTGAGGCAGTGATAATGCGATGACTTACTGTTATATTCGCAAGACTTGTATTCACAGTTCACATTGGCACGGAACTGTTTGAAGTCACCCCCAGTAATGCTATCAATCCTTTCGTGACGGAGTTTGTGCTGGACAATTCTTGACCTGTCACTGAAACCATATCCACAGTCTGGGCGCTGACAATGAAAGTGGGTAACCATGTGTTTGTAAGTACATTTTGCATACTTGCAGTCTTCGCTGTACTTTACCCTAATGTACCCAACAGGCATTTTCTCCCCAACTCCAGGCAAAGACCCAGAAGAAGGGTGATGGTATTTGAGGCAAGGAGATTCAGCACTTTCTAATTCTTCACTTTCTGCTAGTCGTTTCCGTATCAAATGCTGCGAAAAATTTAGCTCAGCAGATAAAAGACTTTTCCTGGATACAGTAACATTTTCTTCTCTTTTGTTTTCAATGATGTTTTCTTCTTCTTCAGAGGTTTTAAAGACAGCTGTTGGCTCAGGTGTTGATAGCATGGACACTTTTGTCTGCTGACTAGGAAGGCATTTAGTTACTGTTGTGACATTATTAGTCTTCATAACTGCAGTAAAATTGGGTAACCCAATTAAAAAGGACGGTATGTTTTTGATGGCAGGATTTTTACTACTAATGGATTCTTCTGGTATAAGAAGGTCATCATTGTCTTCATTACTCTTTTCTTCATTTCTTTTATTTTTTTCATTCATTTCTTTAATCTGATTATTGGCACACTTATCCCTAGATATGTCTTCTTGCACCATGTTTTCAGGAACAATGGAAACATCATGGAATTTTAGTCCATGCTTACTCATGTGATATTGAAGACGTGATGGCTCCGAGAATGCTTGATTACACTGAGGACAGTGGTAATGGTCCCGCTTCTTAAGTTTGCAAAATGGACGACCACAATTTTGATAAACAGAATAATGCATCTTTTCTTTAACAGAGGACCAATTTGGATGCAAAGAAGCATTCTCAACTTTTTGCTGAAGCAACAGTGGGAGAGCATTGCTACCATTAAGGCTTGTTTGAGAGACAGGCACTAAAGAGGTTCCCATTGTGCCAGTAGAAGAACTAAACATACCAGGCATGGGGAGACTCATATTTACAATAGAAGTATTGACAATTTGGTTACTATTAACCTTACACTGGGGCTGAGTTAAGGAGGTCAGAGGCCGTGTCTGGCAGGTAGGGATTGTTGAAATAGGATAGAATGTCCCAGAGGATTTGATCACAGCTTTGCTTGTTGGCTGAAGGGCAATTTTGGAAACAGCTGGCATGATTGGAACAAAGGATGTCATCGCACGTTTAGACATTGGAGACAAGTCCAGTTTCTCTTGATGCTTCTTGTCATGTGGGATCATTGTGTTGTGGCGGATAAAAGTATAATCACATTGGGGACGTGTGCAGTGAAAATGTTTGTTGATCTTGTTGTTGTAACACTGGGCTCGGTGGCAGTCAACATTATGGTCAAAAAATTCAAAGCCTTCAAGAATATTTACAAAACTGTGAAAGTCCTTTGTATGCAAGCTTAACACATCAACACGGTCAGTGGCATGATGACAGCGAGGCTTTGTACAGTGGTAATGTTCCTTCATCAAATACACACAATCTTCATCTGGACATACTTCCCTTTCTCTATACATTTTAAAATTATTTTCTGCAGTTAGCACAGGTGGTGATTGTGCATTTCTCATATTATCCTCATTGAATGGTGCCAGAAAATCACTGGACATAGACTGAACTTTGGACATTAATGGGATGTCCAGACGTGGGTATTTAGGAGGACGGCCTCGACGAGGTTTTGCAACATCAACTTCTGGCTTAATTAGAGGATATTTGACAAATCTGCTGGAAACAATCTGACAATTATGGTGCATATGGTAATGTTCCAGTCGTGCAAATATTTCACTGGAGTGAGGAATGCTCAAGTTACAACCAGGCTGAAAAAAAATTTTTTTAATAAGCTTTTAGAACATTGTTCATTACAATATTGTGATAAATTTAATAACTGTCATATTTAGGAATTAAATATATGTCAGAAAGCTTAAAATCACAAAAAGAAAATCAGTAAATTTGCAGATTAAACCTCAGAAACCAATTGTAATGAAAATTTCCATTCTGGTGTAAATTTACATGCTTATTTAAAAATTAACAATAAAAGTTTGTGAAAGAAAACCATTTATGAGTTATTGACAATATAAATTTGACCTCATTTGCTTTCTGGTTACAGCCCAGCTGCCATTACTGGCTTTGTTTACATACATTGCCTAGCATAGTCATGTGTGGAAGCTTCACTTTAAGCATCACAAACTTTAAATTTTGTGAATTGTGCAATAATCAAGATGTGTAATGAAATAAGAAGATCAGTGAAAAGGGTGTTAACTAAGTAAGCTTCTGTGTATTACTACTCAAGCCAAACGTATGTAAACAACTCCAGTAATGGTAGCTGGGCTAGACACAAATAAGGTTGAATTGAATTGTCTATAACTCCTAAATGTTCTCCTTCCGCAAACTTTTATTGTTATTTTGGAATTAATCAGGCAATTTCACACCAGAAAGGAAATTTTCATTACAATTGGTTTCCAGGGCTTAATCTGCAAATTTACCAAAAAATCTAAAGAAAATATATTTTTCATTTCAATTTTGATTGAAAATAGTTTTTCACTTAACTAAGAACAGGCAGTTTGCTGTGCAAATTTGCTTTGTTAAAATGAATGCTATAAGCAACATATTGTATTTATTTTTTTTGGTAAAACATAATTTTGAAACTAAAAAAATGGATCCCAGTATTTTAAAATAATAAAACGAGTTTTTACTTAGATTTTTTAAAATTATTTTTGTAATATTTTTATTGATTTGTTTTAAGATTAGAGGTTGTTATAATCTAATTTGTTATCTTTGTCAATGTTTAGATAAACTTTCATTGGAAAAATCAGATCTTCTCAATATGTAAAATGGTTAAAGTTACTCTTTTAACAATTTATTTTTGTAAAAATGTCACAAACAACTTTAGAATTAATAGTAAGCTAGAGAGACAAGTATTTTAGTATTTACTTACCCATTTGCAATGATAGTGTTTACTTTGTAAATTAAATTGACATTTTTCTGGACAAGCCTCATTTTCTTCATATAATGTATATGACATTGAACTGACTCGGTCTTGAAGCTCATGGAATCTGAAGAACAAAAAAAAGTATGTCTTTTTTTAATGCTGAGAATTTTTAGTGTGATTAAGTTACAAATTAACTGTAAAAGGAAATAAAGAACACTGCATCTTAGTTGGTCTAAGACATACATCATTTTGGTTAAGTAAGTCTAGTAATCACCAACACCTGGTTCTAGGAGCACCAAAAAGGACTGTGGACAAAGAACCAGATTGATTATGTGACTATCAACAAAAGGTCCAAAAGTGCAGTTCTATACTGCATAATATATCCAAGTGCTGATTGTTACAGTGATCATTTTCCAGCCGAGACTATGGAAACTAACAAAAACCAAAGCGATGCCTAAACTGCAATATGACACTCCTAAAGGAACCAAGTTGCAAAGAGACATACAAAAACTGAGTTATAAATGAATATAACTTAAATGAGACTACAAAATCAAAGTGGAACATGTCATGAAAAACACTGACAATAAATGAGATCATCCCAAAGAAAACAAGACAAGAAAGAAACAAATGGATGACAGAGGAAATTCTAGAGATAATGAAAATGTTACAAGAAACAGTGGAAAAAATAACACCAAACAGAAATTTAAAACAAATGTACACAGGCTAAAGAGGAATGAATCAATGAAAAGTGTGCATAAATAGAGAATGAGCAATACAAGCACAGCAATTATGCACAACAGAATAAAAGAATTAACAGGACAAAAGGTGAGCCAAGGGTCAAATAACAGGTTCTTTAAAATCAAAAGACGGATCACTGATAAGAGAAAAAGAAAAAAAATACTCCAAAGGTGAAGAAAAAATGTCAAAGAACTTTTTCACAGTGCAAGAGAGAATCCTCTGCTGGAAAATATGGAAGGGCCAGAAATACTAAAAGTTGAAGTAAGATCAGCAGTGGCGATGAACAGCAACAGGGCTTGATGTGATTGCAGCAGAAACATTCTCAGCCTTAGACAATTCTGGCATCAACAAAATCATAGAAGTAATAAACAAAATATACAACAGTGAACCTCACTAAATCCATTTTCATAAGATTAAATAAGAAACCAGGTGCAAACTCCATAGGACAATCAGTTTAATGAGCTACATAAGCAAACTAATGATGCAAATCCTGAGGACTAGTGCACAGAACAGAATTAAACCAGAAATAGGACCATGCAGCTTTGTCAAGGACACTGGAACAAGAAATGTGATATTCAGAATGATATCAGAGAGAGCAATACAAAGGCAGAAGGATGGTCACTTATAATTTATAGATTATGCAAAAGCATTTAAAACAAGTTACAACACAAAGATCTATTTGAACTGTTAGAAAAACTCCATCTATTTGGAAAAGAATAATCCAGAAATTTTACTGGGAGAAAACCACCTGCCTATGGATAGAAAATAGAGTAGCTACACAAAAATAGAAAGAGGCATGAGACAAGGATGTGTCTTCTCTCCAGATTTATTCAACCTCTACAGTGACCCTATCCAAAGAGAACTGGAGATCCTACCAGGATTTATTATTAGTGCAATTTTAGCAACACAAGATATGCAGATGACACTGTGTTGGTGGCTGACAAAGAAAGAAGACAATAGAACATGGGATGATAGAAGAAAGCAAGAGAAAGGAACTAACCATCGACTGCAAGAAGAAAAAGTATGGTCATTAGCAAGAGAAAAAGCCCAAGATTCAAGTTAAACATCAGAGATATAAACATCAAGCAGGTGCAGAAGTTTAAATATCTTGGAAGTGTTTTATCAGAGGATGGTAATGAGGAAGGAAGGCTTGGAAAATTTAATCCACACAAGGCATATTGAGAGCAAGAGAGATAAGGGAAGGCAGCAAGCAAATGGATGGCAGAACAGAGGCAGAAGGGGTGGGGGTGCTTAGCAAAGGGAGACAAATTGCTAAGAATCACACAAGACAAAAAGTCGTGGATAGCTTTGATCACCTGTGTCTGGAAGGGATGTGGCACACAAAAGAACAATAACTCTGTTTTCCAAACAATGTAATTAATCTAATAGTGAAAGAGGATTTGAAACTATATCTGAAGCATCAAGATAAGAATATTTAGCTATGAAATAAAAAAACTAAATTACTTACACCATAAGAATATACATTTTTTGAATAAACCATATAAAATAATTTTTTTCTCTGGATTAGAACCAATTAATATTTGTCACTTTGTGGTAAACAACCTCAACAATATGACACTTGTAATAGAAGTTCTGATTTTTGTCTTCAATCTGTGATGTGAGTATCAAATTTTTGTCTTCAATCTGTGATGTGAGTATCAAATTTTTGTCTTCAATCTGTGATGTGAGTATCAAATTTTTGTCTTCAATCTGTGATGTGAGCATCAAATTTTCCATCCCTCTTTCCTCATTATGTTACCTAGAAATTTCAAGTGTTCTTTTTGTTTCCATTTTCTCTAAAACTTTGTTGTTACTCACATGTTCAGTCCATGGTATTCTCAGCAGTCTTCTGTAGAACCACATTTCTATTGTTTCAAGTCTCTTTTTCATCTGTGAGTAGATTGTTCAGCATTTACTGCCATATAGGGGCACTGATATTACATAACAGTTCAGTACTCTTTTTTTTGTTTCTAACAAAATTTTCCCAAGCCAAGTATTATCTTCTTTCAATCGAAGTTTAGTGCTTTCTTCTTACTTTCTTTCACTATCTTCTGTAGGAGTTCTAGTAATTTTCTTTCTATATCTGTTATCAACACTGTGTCATCTGCATATCTTATGTTGTTAAGATTGTGGCCACCAATAATGAAACCTGGCAGGACTTCTAATTCTCTCAGAATCACCTAAATTTATAGATTGAATAAGTCTGGTGAATATATTTACTGAATTCATTTTCTATCCAGATGCAGGCAGTTTGCTGCCAGTATAGGTCCTGGATTATTCTAATATCCTTCCTAAATAGGGCAATGTAACCTAGAAGTTCATTGTGATGTAATTTATCAAACACTTTTGCATAATCTATAAAACATAGGTATATATCCTTTTGCTTTTGTATTGCTCTTTATGATATCATTCTGAGCATAAATATAGCAATCATTGTTCCAGTGTCTTAAATGAACCTGCACTGTTTTTGTCCTATTTCCGGTCTAAATCTGCTGTGCACTCTGTTCATGAGAATTTGGACAATAAATTTTGTTGGCTCATTTGGCTGATTGCCCATTGGATTTCATTCTTTTGCACCTGGCTTTGTAGGCAGTGCTATGAAAATGGATCTACTTAAGTCTTCCAGTATATCATCACTGTTGTATATTTCATTTATAATATTTTTAATATTGTCAATGCTGAAAACATCCTAGGCCTCTCTATTACAATTCCATCTGGCCCTGCTCCTTTGTTTCTTTGGCCAGTTTTAATTTCACTTCAGATTTTAATATTTCTGGTCCTTTGATATGCTATCTCTTTCATTATGGAAGTGTTCTCTAATGTATACATTTCATCTCTGAAGTACATTTTTTTCTCTAATATCAGTATTCTGTCTTTGGATTTTATGCATCCTGTTGATGTGCATGTCTTTTGTCCCGTTAGTTATCTTATATTTTTATGCTTTATCTGCTTTATCTGCGATACTCTTTCTTTCTATTCTTGTAAACTTTTTTTTGAGCCATTCCTCTTTAGCCTGCCTGCATTTGTTCCTAATTTCTTTGTGCAGTGTCCTATATTCTGTGCCATACCTTGGTATTGTTTTTTGTCTCCTTCTCATCATGTTGAGAATTTCATCTCTTATCAATTCTGTTTTTCTTTGCCTATTTTTCTTTGGGATGATTTTGATTGCTGATGTCACTAAAGCTCCTCTTAATGAATTTCCTTCTCACTTTGTCCCTTGTCTCTATTTTTAGCACTGCCCATAGATTTCTCCTTCATATTTGGGTCACCCAGGAGTTTCATTGCAATTTCAGTGCTGCTTTGGCCTTCTTTATTTCTGTAGTTTCACTCAAAGTTTATGTATCAGTGGAAGATGGTCACTTTGCTCAGGGTTCCCACAGATCTGTGTAAAAAAAATTTCCTGAACATTTTAAGGACTTTTTCAGGACTATGTTAAAAAGTTTCAAGGACTGAAACTGGTGTGCATACACGTGTTGTGGGCCGGTGTATGTGTTAAGAGATAAACACATGTGTCTCTTGAAATGCCCACAGCAAACATGTCAGACTCAGGATGTGAGTCCATGTAAAGAAATGTAAAGAAACAACAAGAACCAATATATATGTACAAATAAATAATAATATATTAACAACAAAGGGTGACAAAGACAAAGATGTGTGTGTCAAATGAATGTGAAAACCTTTTTGGTCCAATGTATGTGTAGCGAGTGAATGTGCATACGTACATGTGTGTGTGTGTGTATTATTTATGCATTACCCAAAAGGGAAGTGCATTTTCCAAGAGAGATTTACATGTTGACATGTAAGCGGAAAAAGTACAAAGAGAGTGATAAAAATTATCACAGAGTATTTATAGTCTTGAGGTCATCTCCTAGGAGCAGTTTTGAAAATTAGGAGGAGGTAACCCGACAGATGCATGCACACACAAAGTGAATGGTCATCAATTTCAAAAATGCAAACTTTATGATTTATCTTTTATGAGTTTGACAGATGAGATGTTCAAAGAAAAGCTACAGCTGGTTCCAATAATTCATGTCACATGGAACAATTGAAAGCAGTGAAGAAATCAGTGTTGAAGGCTAAAACATCTGAATGAAGACCTGGTTATGTTACACATTTTGTGAAGCATTCTACACAGTTTGGATTTCTGCTATACTTGAAAAGTTTGAATTACACACTTTAATTTTTGACTGCTATGGTTTGTGAATTTCACAAAAATTCTTCATTGCTGTACATTTCCTGTAAAGTTTTGTATAGTGGTTTTCTTAATGAACAGAACTACAAATAGAAATTTTCACTAAAAGACTACACATTTTAGCTACCCATGTTACTCATGGCTTTTATTGTACATAGCACAGAACACAATGACATTAACATTTTTTTCAGTTCATCTAGTTTTGCATTCGGCTCCACTTCAAATATTAATATCTCTGAGGATTTGTGCTTTGCAGATCTTTGCTTGGCATTGGACTTTGTGATAAGTATGAAGTTCTGAGTCTGCTCAGCTTTCTCTGCATAGCTGCCAGATGACTTGAGCAAATCTTGTGTGCAACGTTCAAGCATATGTTTTTTGGTCTTCAGTTTTTCAATTTCCCTAAGGATGGATTTCCATTTTTTCTCCAGCTGCTTCTTCCTGCCTTTTTGTTTTCTCAGCCTCAAAGTATTTGTTGTATGCTGTTCTGGTATTGGAAGCACTGCAGAGAAGCACCTTAGTCATGGGAACATTCCCAGCACCTCCAACTGTAGTCAAATAGTCTGTGATAATATGCTGTGCAACCAGAGCCTGCTGTTTCATATTGTTAGTGAAATTTCCTTATTGACCAAAAAACATCTCTCCACTAAGGCCTGTCCAGCAATCTGCGAACAACTTCCAACATTTTTTAATATTCTTTGTTGCTAGACAAAGAAGGGTAGAACAAAGTGTCCAGATGGGCTTCATGCTTGCTGAAATTCTTGAAAGCAATATTTCCAGCAGCCTCCTCCTCAAACTCTTTGTACTCACTGATAATGACTTGTTTTCTGACCTTTGTGTGGGAAAGATATTTTTTAGACTGACTTATTTGGCAAATGTTTTTCACAAATGGATCTATGGTTCAGTCATGTAGGTGACCTTACAAGAGGGTATCTAAGGGGAGAATCTGCCAGAAGTTTCTCTATGATGGTGATGAAAATTGTCTTTGTTGCAATTCTGCATGCAAGCAGATCGTTAGTCGACAATAGAATTTGCATAGCCCTATCTGCCAGAAATCCATACTCGATCTTTGCAGCATCTTTATGCATGTTTAAGTTTGACAAAATTCTTCCAAATTCATTCAGTTTGGAAAATTAATTATCTTTTTAATGTGTTTTTCCATTAGAAATCTTAACCCACTCCCCCTCCAATTATTTTGGGAATAATGTTTCATTATCAGATGAATTTTTTTATTTGTTTTTAATATAGTAACTGAGGCACCTTAAAGTACCCAAGCAGTGACTAACATCTCTACCAGATATATGAGTTTACAACTGGACTCATTTCAAGCTCAGAAGGGCATGAAGAAAGAATCAAAATCAACATATAAACATGTCTGTAGCTGGTTTTTGAACATTATGTTTTGGACATGTGTATTCTTCCATATCTGAAAAAGTCACTTTCAGTAAAAACTTATATACATGTCTATGCTAAGGAAGGGGTTAACAGTTTCATGATTATGCTAAAAAGATCATCTGCAAGGAAAGGAAACAACAGTTTCTTGCTCTGATATTTTATTAGAAACGGTTTAATGTTTAGTGAAAGAAAAATCTGCAGTTTCACTGGAAATAAAATTTCATTCACGTTTGATAGCACTGCAGAGAAGGACATGGTCTGGGGATATTTTTCTGTTTTTTAATTAAGTTCACAAATTTGATGATATTTGACCAAATGTCTAGTAGTCATCCATATGTTTGTACATTTTCTTGCCATCTATGGCAGAAATATAAAACTTCAAAAAAGTAAAGGGACAGGGTTGCCAGATTGAACTTTTAAAGCCAAGCAATAAAAGTTAAATAAGTTTTAATTGCACCATTTTTTCACACTTACAACAAAAGCTAGAGATACAGGTCATCATTAAACTGTAAACTTTAAAAATAACATTTTTATTTTTCAAAGACACATTTTCTATCTTATCCTAAGACACATCAAAAGGCACATTTTCTATTCTATCATCCTTCCCTGCCCACATTTTCTTGTCAAATTTGATTCTCAAACTTGTTATTTTTGGCAACAATATTTTAGACAAACGTAGTTTACACATAGATACACATTGACACGGACTTGTAAAGTATCTATTTTTTTCAGCATGAACTCATCCACCACTGACTTTTTACCAAAGGACTTTTTACTTTTAAAATTGACACGTGAATAACATTTTTTTCAATTATTCAAATTTAAAAAAAACAGTGATAAATTTTTCTAGATTCTACTAAAATGTATTTTATTACTGTAAAATAATTTATTTTCCTTTTAACTACAAATTCAATGAGTGTGAATTAATTTATCTTTGACAGAGATGTTTATTTATCTCTGACATCTTTTATCTTTGCTTTTCCTCTTTTCTTGTTGAATGAGGGTAGCAGTTAGATGAGAAACTACAGAAGTAATTATGAAGCCATGAACTCATTCTAATCAAGGAAACAAACCACTGTTTGCAATAATTGCCAAATATTACTGATGACTAAAAATACACTTTTCTTAAAGGACATTTTTGGCTTGTAAAAATCCAGATTTCTGGGATTTGCTATTTTGACTTTCATGAACTGAGAAAAAGGATGCATGGGAAGCCCAATCTAGAAAATTACAGGACTTTTCAAGTAGCTTTTGGGCTATTGCAGTTTTTCCAGAACTTTTCAATCAATGAAAAAGTCCCTGTCAATTTTCCAGGACATTTCAAGGTTTCCAGAACCTGTACGGACCTTGTTGGGTATGTTTTGCAGTTTAAATTTACATTTCTGAACATCTTGGGCATTCTTGAAACCAAGTGTTGGCTACTACCTGATTCGCTGTGTACCATAGAACCCATTTTTCTTTGCATTCATTATGAGTTCCTAGTCCAAATTTGCCAACTATTTCATCACCTCTTCTTGCCTACTTTGGCATTCAGGTCTCCCATGACAATTGTAATTTCTTGCAATTTGTATTGAGCCTTGGTATTGTCTAGCGTACAGCAAATCTTTTCAATTTCTTCTATACTTTGTGCTGTCTGTGTATATTCAACTATGATGGATATGTTGAAATGCTTTACTTTCAGTTTAACTACAAGAATTCTTTCAGATAGTTGATAGTATCCCAGAACACATTTCTTCATGCCTTGTCAGTCCTACTCCTCTCATTTTTTTCTGTCTGCATATATGATCCTGTATTTGTTACTGATGAAATCTTCATTGTTTGCCCACTTCGTTTCACACATGCCTAAAATATTAACATTTAACCTATTCATTTCTTTCTTTATATTTTATAACTGGCCACATTGATTTTGTGTTCAGACATTCCATGTCCTGATAATTATTTTTTGTTTGATGCAAACAGCTGCTGGATGATGGTCTGGTGTACTACTTTTTAAATTTGTAAATCTGCTTAATCATGACTGTAACTAAACAAATGTGTCACTGACAATTGAACAGCACATTTTTTCTCTCTCATCTGACAAGATAAATTTTGCAGTTTTCATTTTATTTTCCATGAGATCAAAGGAAGGAACCAAAATTACATTAACCCTGTAGATTTTACATGTCAAGCAATTGAATTTCACTTTTCATATCCCTCTCATTTATCAAGATAAAATACTGTATAAACAAATCTACATACCAATAAATAAGTTAATTACATAACTTACATTCTAAGAATTGTAGGGAAAATAATTTAATTTCACTTCCTATTGGTAAATTCTATCATCTAAGAATTTTAGAATTTACTCTTTCCTGAATTAATCTGCAGAAATAGTTGTTCAAGAATTACACATAACATTTTAAATTACTTTCCATGTTTTTACACGGAAGGGATCTAACTAACCTTGCATGTTCTCTGACACCATCTTTTGACCTGTAAGTCATACCACAACCAGATACCTGGCAATGATAATGGTCTTTGTAGAGGAGATCACATCTAGGATTGCATGGATCGTTTGCTGTGTACCTGTAAGAATGTCAAAAAGATTAAAAAGAAGAGTCTATTGCTATTTCAGTATAATTCTTAAATGTTAAATTAAACTCTTATTTATAAATAATCTTTATTCCCTTTTGTACAACACCATTTTAATGATGTTGTTGTGCAAATATGATATAAGGACCATACTGAAATAATTTTATTATGATGGACAATGACATCAGAAGCAGATACTGGTGGTATGACAGTACAGGTTGAACTTTCCCAACAATAAACTATCATTTTTTTGGCCTTGTTTTTTTTATAATCATTTCAATTCCATCTCAAGCAAGGCAATAAAGCCACTAAGACTCAAGGGGTTACTAAGTGTTAGAGAATGAGAAAAAACACTATTAAGGAGAGAGAACATTAAAATAACAAGAATTAAGGCAGTAAATAATGATTGGCACTGAATTTAAATTTTTGAAGATGACTGGGAAACAAGAAGCCAGAAAATTTCCACAAGCAAGAAGTGTGATAGAAGAAACTGTTAGCTTACAGTTATATCTAGGCATTTCAATTGTAAAATGAAGAGACCTTGCCACCAATCTATTATTGTGCTTACAGTCTGATGTCAAAAATACTTACAGAATGTTTACAGAGAGGAAACAGTGGATGTGAACACAGCAATGTGTGTGACAAACCATATTCTAGATAGCTCTGCACAGCTTAAAAACACATAAAATAAAGAGCACTTTCAAAATGCACTTGTAATAATGGTAACCATGTGGAAAAATTGTGTTTCCTGTATCTGTTATAGTTTCCAAAAAAAGAAATAAGAGGCACTGCTTCTAGAGCATCCTCTATATAACACTGAAATTTTAACATAGCTGAATTATTTTTCATTGGGCAATTTTAAGAAATGGTGACTAAATTTGCCCAGCACCATTTGATAGTTCCATTTAAGGAAGGCCATGAAGTAGATCTGCTCTTATATATTCAGTAGTCTCTTTTTTTAGTCATTAGAATGACAAATAAAGGAAACATATCACAGAAATCACACATCGCAGTGCCATACCCCTTCAGGATGTTGGTGATCATGGCTCTCCACAATTTCCTGTCTCATAGCTCTTAATAAATTTTGTCTTTGTTATCTACAACAGAATATCACTGGTCATTTCAATAAATTATTACATCTGGTCACATGGCAGATTTTTTTATTGTAGTGCCAACTGTATATGATATTCGTGCAATTTTATTTTTAGTAATCACAAATGAAGCTTTATACTTTTGACTTAATATTAATGTTGAACAAATGATCTGTATACCAATCCTTCTCAATACAAAAATGTTAATCTTATACTTTTGAATTGTGCATGAAAATACATACTAAATATTCAAAACTGATTTTTTATAGAAAGAAGTATTAGCAGAAATTATCATTATTAGCAAGATGTTAGGTCAAAGAGACTATAAAATTTGGGTAGATGTGGTTGCATAGTGCTAAAAACGTGAATTAAATTTGAAGATAAACATTTTTATTAAACTGATTTTTAACAGTTTTCCTAATTTAAAAAGTAAATGCGATAGTAAATAAATACAATCTATTATAAAAAATATATAAAATTATTTTTAAAAAATACTCTTCAATACTTTAAATACAAAATTGAATACAAGAAAACACTTAAAAAACTGCTTGTTTGTCATAACTGTGAAACCAAAATAAAATTTATTCAATGCCCCAAAATTTATCAAGGAAAACATTAAGTACAAAAATTTGTAACTCTAGTTATGATTACAGTTAAACAAATTTAAGAAAGAATCAAACAGCACAATATTTTTTTCTTACCTGACAAGATAGATTTTCCAGTTTTCATCTTTCTCTTTTTTTTCTATGACTTTTTGGGTTCCTGGATGTGAAAGCAAAGAGTTGCTGGCTGCAGAGTTATGCACATTAAGAATAATGTGATTGTCAAATAACTCAGTCTTTATGTCACTTGATGGAATAGGGAGGCTGAGAGAATCATTCAATGAATCGCCAACAAGATCTGAAGCCTGTGACATTAGGATTGATGTTGGAGGACTAGTATTTTCAGATTTAATCACTACACTTTCTTGAGAAGAATTGGGTGTTGAACATGAAACTGCAGATCCATTTGCATATTCATTTGGCTCTTCATTCTCAAAGATTTCTTTTTTCACATTTTCTTTTTGCACCATTTCATTATTTAAAGGCTCATATTTTACAAAGTTATCATTTGAAACTGTGTTTTCTTCCAAATTGCTTTTGAGAAGAATTTCAGCATTCACTTTGGTTGAAGAGAGTAAGGATGGATCTTCTGATTGTGCTGCCTGTTGCTTGGGATGGTTATTTGGAACCTGTAGTGTCTTGTGGCGACGAACTTCTTGAAAACGGCGATAAGCATTTTCAAAATCACGGCGTTCATGTTTACGCTTATGTGAATACAGCTGGGCAGTTGAATGTAAAATATAATTGCATTCTGAAAAAGATTTATCCATGAAAAATTTAACATTAAATGCTTAAAAAAAGAGATAAAGGAAAAATTACAATAGATTCTGTATAACCTGAATTATTATATATTTTATAGATTTTCATTAAGATTGCACGAAAATGTTTTCTTCAAAATAAAAAGTAGTAGAGTATAATTGTGTTTGCTGTTATTATTTCTATTATCTATTTTTTATTTATTATGTGATTAGGCTAATTATTGTCAGTGTTTGTTTTATATTTTTGAGGTTAAAATAAAATATTGTGATAATATTATGATATTAGGTGCAAGTTATTTCTGTTATTTAAGTTATTTCTGATAGCTGTTTTATATTTGTGTGGAGATTTGTTATTGTTGAGTAGGGAAAAATGGATGTGTGAAGACGTGATACTTGAAAAATTCCAACATGACATCCTCAAATGTCAAAGAAAAAAATGCATACAAACACATATAGCCTTATCAACAAGAAATAATAAAATTTTGATATTAGTGGATGAAAATTGAAAGTCTACATAAGACATTAGACAATTGAAGTTCAAATCCTACCTAGAAACAAGAAAAATGATTTGAAACCTAGCAGAGTTAAATGAAAAAAACTTTTAAACACTAAACTTTCATTTGTCTTCAACCAAACATGTCTTTTTTTTAATTATTTCACTGCAAGGCAATAAAGTTAAAAAGATGCAAGGTGTTACTGAGTGAGAAAGAATATGAGAAAAGGAAAACACACACATATATATATATATATATATATATATATATATATATATATATATATATATATATATATATATATATATTTGTGTATTTATTGTATAAATCGCCAGGTTGGTAATCTCCAATAATTTTGTTTATTTTAGGGAATAGCATCATCTACATGCAAAAAAAGGCTAAAAATAATGGAAGACTTATTAATAAAAACAAAAAACAACACTTAATAATATTAAGTTTGAACATGGATAAAATATCTTGACCGTGTTTTGAAAAATGAAAACATTTTATAAAACATACATACAACAAACTATTTCTTATTTAAAAGTTAAAATATTTAATCCTTGAAAATGGCTAAATGTATAGCTGAAAGCACTCAGATAAAAAGAACATTTGGACAGTTTTTATATAATTTATCGTCCGAAAAGAAAAAAATTATTAGATTGCATGAGAAATTGTATAAAAAACTAAATAAAAACACCTTGTCTGTCGTATTCAATGAAATATATATATATATATATATATATATATATATATATATATATATATATGTATGTATGTAAGTATATATATATATATATATATATATATATATATATATATATATAGATAGATAGATAGATAGATAGATAGATAGATAGATATTTCTGAGATTGTAATTATTTACATTATTTACATGGTTCGGACTGTTGTCCTCATTTTTGTTGCCATATTCACAATGTTTCACCCATTGTCTGCTCTGGCCTTCTTCAGGTGATTGGGATTTTGAACTTAACTCTTTATTTCATTCACCAGGATAGATTGTTCTATGCCTCTTCTGGATGTCTCAGTTATCAACATTAAATTCAACTCTGAGTTTTTGTTCACCACTGAAAGAGACAGGTATTTAACAAACAGCTCTTGGAGTCAAGTCACTGGATCCAACCAACACTTTTATTCACTGGGCCATGTTTTCTTGAGGGCATCATAGTATGAATTTTTGGGACTAAATTTATGTCTCGGTAAAAGTTTTTTTGCTGGAGCTCATATTGTAATTTTTTGTTTTAATTAATTCTTTTCTCTAAAATTCCGTAATACGGGTTCCAATATTGTATACATTTATATGCTTGAACAGATTAGGAGATTTTTGCAGCCTAGTATATGTGGTGATTCCTTAAGTTTTCGTATTTACCAGTGATGCCCTGTGTCTATTATTTTAGCATCATCCTACAGGGGGTGGTGATCATGCTTTTCCCTCCATGTAGTCCATTACACCTGATTTTTCTATTTTTCCTTGTGTTATGGATTGATAATATTCTTGCAATCTAATCTTAAGTGGGAAGTATGTTTCTCCTTTATACTTCTTGCCACAGCTGCATGGAATGGCATACACACGTCTTGTTAACGGGAGATCTTAAATGCCCAAAACTCAATTATATAAAAAATGAAAGTGTAAAGCATAGAAAAAAAGGAAGTAGAAAAATCATTCACTCCCATACAACCAAATGGTAAAGAATAAATTAGGACAAAAATTCCTTGCATTAATCAGTAAACACTTTTCTAGAGACAGTAAACTCAGTAAAATTTTTAATAAAAATACCCTAAAATTAAGTTACAATTGTACAGAAAACTTGGAAGTGATTATAAAGAAACATAATGCTAATATCTTGAGTAAACACTTAAACCAAAATCATAAAAATTTAGATAGTAAAATAAAAAGAAATGAAAATAAAGGAAAATTATGTAACTGTAGAAATCCTCAAGACTGTCCACTTAATAATAAATGTAGCACTAAATCAGTTGTGTGTCAATGCAATATCTCATCTATTGAGGATCCAGATGAACTTAAAGTCTACATTGAATACCCTTTAGTCTCAAATAGAGCTGCTCACACTCCACTCTGGTTGAATATAAAATGAGCCCTCTTCTCCTTTTTTTTTTTAAAGCCCTGCATACACACATATATATAAATATGTACACACACACACACATATATATATATATATATATACATATGTACACATACATATATATACACATATATATGTATATAGACATATATTCACATACATATATATAGACACATATATATAAACATACATAAATATATACACACACATAAATATATGTATACACACAATATATATATATATATATATATATATATATATATACACACACACATATGTATAGATATGCACATACATATTCTTACATATATATAGATATATACAAATACATATATATATACATACATATACTTATATATATATATATATATATATATATATATATATATATATATATATATTTTAAATAAAAACAGACCACTTTAAGGTTCCATATAATAAATTATTTCACCACAGCCCTTTTAAAGGGCCGCAGATCATCAGATTTTACTTCCAAAAGTTGAACGAAAAATGAAAGTACAAACATATATATATATATATATATAGTGAAGAGGTTATAGTTGTTCCAATGAAAGAAAGGTGTATATGTTAAAAAGAAGAGAGAAATGGCAAACATTTTCTTTATAATGTGGATTTTTTAAACCTGGAAAATAAAGTATAATATATATCTTTAAAAATCCATATTATAAACAAAAATGTTTGCTATTTCTCTCTTCTTTTTAAAATACACACACACACACACACACACATATATATATATATATATACATATGCATACATTATGAAATGGACTAAATTTGACAATTATTTTAATATATTTTCTTTTTATACATTATTTTTGAAGATAAAATATTTAAATAAATTCACTGTTTTCATAATAAACATTATTTAACTGCATTTACCGGCCTGAAATGACTGAGAAAATATGTGTACACACATATATATATATACACATACATATATGCATGTGTATATATGTGTGTGTGTGTGTGTGTGTATACATATGTATATATATATATATATATATATATATATATACACATGTAAATATATATATATATACATATATATATATATATACAGACATCTAGATATATATATACATTCATATATATATATATATATATATATATATATATATATATATACATACATACATATATGAACATATAAATGAATATACGCATACATATATATACATACATATATGTATACATAACTATATATATATATATTTATATATATATATATATATATATATATATATATATATATATATATTTATCACGTCATCCCATAAGTTCTGTCCGAATTTCGAGTAAAGAAAACAAGTGACTAAATGTTACATTTAATTACAGATTCAATCAACAATGTATTTTCCCTGATTATCTATGATTCCTTCCATCTATTAACAAGCTTACTAATTCCATTACTGTAAAATTCTTTTGGCTTTGATTCGAAGAACTCACAAATGTCAGTTTTAACCTCTTCCTGTGTTACAAAAGATGTTTTTTCCAAATGATTCTGTAAGCTACGAAACAAATGGTAATCTGAAGGAGCAAGGTCGGGAGAATAAGGTGGATGAGGAATTTTCTCCCAACCAAGTTCTTTGATCTTTTGTGATGGGATTCTTGCTGTGTGTGGTCGCGCATTGTCCTGTTGAAACATCACCCGTTTTTGATTCACTAGAGCAGGTCATTTTTTCCTCAAAGCTTGGTTCAAATGCTCTAATTGCTGTCAGTATATTTGAGCATTAATTGTTGCATTAGATGGTAAGAATTCAAAGTGGATTATTCCTTGGCAATCCCACCAGATTGAAAGAAGAACCTTTTGATCATGAAGTTCCCTTCTCGGCTGTGGCTGGGGTCCTTCCCCTTTACCAAGCAACTGTCTATGATGCTTAACATTTCGATAAAAGATCCATTTTTTGTCACCAGTCACAAGTCTATCCAAAAAAGGTGAAACAAGTTGGCGAGAATGGAGAGAAGAGCAGATGTCAACTCGGGATTTGAGGTTGTTTTCAGACAATTCATGAGGCACCCATTTTATAAGTTTAGGAACTTTTCCAAGTTGTTGAAGATGATGATGAACAGTTGTATGGTTTGAACTGAGAACCACCGCCAATTCCTCAACTGATAAAGCAGGCTGCTTCAAGAAGCTTTTCATCAAACTCAACTGGACGTCCAGTTCAATCTTCATCTTCAAGGGTGAAATCTCCACCTCTGAATTTTGCAAACCATCTTCTGCAAGTTCTTTTATTCACACATTCCTCTCCATAAACTGAGTGTATGTTTCTAGCCGCTTCGGCTGCTGAGTTTCCTTTCTTGAACACATAAAGCATTATGTGCCTCAAATGATTCTTGGGTACTTCCATGTCAGCAGGGTTTTAATCAAACAAAATTTAATTTTATTGTTCTCTGAAATAAAATTTGATCAGTTTAAATGCATCTAGACATAAAAATAATGTTCATCTCCATTAGACATTATAAAATACTCTTTAAATTTCATTCATTTTAACAAAAAGTTAAAATTCGGACAGAACTTATGGGATGACCTAATATATATATATATATATATATATATATATAGATATAGATATAGATAGATAGATAGATAGATAGATAGTGATTGTAACTTCTTGACAGAAACCATCTCCATAACATTTTTTCTTTTTTTTTTGTTATATAACTTACAGACTCACTGATTATGAGGATGCAGATGACTCTTTAAACCAGCCTCATTTTACGAGCTTTTGCACAAATGTTGCACTGAAAGAGAGATCCCCAAGCCCAACAAACATGGCATCAATATGAATTTTATGTTCCAGAAGCTGACTTGCATACTTTATGGCAGGGTGTACAAGAAGGCACAAGGATTGATTGCCAGATTCTTTGAACGGATTGAGTCTGATGAGACCCAAGGTAACTTTGAAGACCTGCCCTTAAAGAGCAACACTACCACATAAACTACATACATGTTGTAAGGTTAGGGTGGAAGGTAATACATTAAGATTACCTTTACAAAGATTGTGCTTAACCTTAGCATGTTCCACCTTGTCCTTCTCAAACTGGTTACAACCTTGATGAACTGTCATTCTCCACGTAGGTTGACATTCAGCCTCCGGTTCCCACATATCAACTGATAAACAAGAGCTTTGAGATTGGTTTTGATGCAGTCATTAAGGTGCTTTCTAGGTTTGTGTCTGGGATGCTTGCCTGCAGATAGTTCACCATAAAAGGCATGCTTAGGCAACCTTGTGTCATCCATGCACACCAAGTAACCTGCCCAGTGCATGTGATTGAGAATGATTAGCTTCTAAATACTGGGGATATTAGCTTTCTCCAGAATTTCTGTGTCAGGTACAAAAGACTGCCATGAAATATTCATGATTCTTCTGAGAAACCTTTGGTGTACTCTTTCAAGGGTGGTAATATGACGTCTGTATGTTGTTCATGCTTCTGAAGAGTACAAAAGGGCAGTCAAAACACATGACTCAAAAACCTTTACCTTGCTGTTAAGTATGATGTTTCTGTCAGACCACAGCCACTTCTCCAAGAATGCAAAAAATTTAAATGCTTCCTCAATGCAGTGAAGTATTTCAGCAAATAGTATCCCATCTCATGGGAGTATGCTTCCAAGGTATACAAAGGTATCCACCACATCTAGCCTTCTGCTATCCACAAGTACTTTTGGTTCATGATACAGTTGACCAGGAGGTGGTGTAAACATTACCTTAGTCTTCCTCAAACTGACAGTAAGATACATGCATCAGCAAAAAGATTCATGATGGTTTGCATGTCTTCTTTGGTATGAGCCATGAGGTCAGCATCACCAGCATAAAGAAGCTCACAAATAACTTGATGAAACACCTTAGTGTTGCAGGTCAAAAACTTTCCCGGTAGTTCAGAAACACAAATAAATACCAATGCTACAGTTTCTAAAGGCATGTATGAGCATCACTGCAAAAAAGATGGAAAATAAAGTAGGTGCAGGTATATCACCCTGCTTCACACCATTCTCAACAGAAATTGGTTCAGACAGAGTACTATTGAAGTTCAATCTAGCTTTCATGTTGCTGTGTAACTCTTTAAGCAGCATGACAAATTCAGGTGGGCAACCTAGTTTTCTTAGAATTGTCCACAAGGCATTCCTGTTCACAGTGTCAAATGCCTTAGGTCAACTTGGTAGAGTGGGACACAGTGTTCAACGCACTTTTCTACTAGTTGTCAAGCTGTGAAGATTATGTACATTGTGCCTCTACCAATGCAATACCCACATTGACTCTAGTATCACTTCAGACGTGGCTTTGGAGGCGATTGACCAAGATTTCCGCAAAAACTTTACCAACAGCTTCAAGTAAGCTTATTCCCCTGTAGTTGCTACATTCTGACTTTGGCTTTTCCCTTTATACAGCGACACAAGAATGGCATCAATCTAGTCCTGATGGACATGTCTGCCATTCCAAACATCTGAAATTAGATGGTGCGTTCTTCTTGACATTTCATTTCCTCGATGTAAGAGAATCTCAACAGGAATTCCATCCAGTCCTGGTGCCTTCCCAGTATTAACCTCTTGAATCGCCTTCCTATTCTCCTCATATGTTGGTGAAATTGCCATTTCATTTACAACATCAGATTGAGGCAGATTGTTGATTTATGTTCAAATCAACAACTGAAGTATTATCAAAAATATCTGAGAAATGTTCAGTCTAAAGCTGTAATATTTTTTTGGAATATTTAAGATTAGTTCCATCCTTAGTTTTCAGTGGAGTTACAGATGTTGACTGAGGTCCAAAGGCCTTTCTTATAAGGCCATACATTACCTTGGAGTCTTTACAATTGTAGGCATCCTGAATTTGTTTGAAAATATCATGCCACTATTGATTCTTAAATTGGCGTAATCTACATTGGAGAGAGGACCTACAGGCCTTAAAGGACTGGCAAAATGATTTATGATCACTGTCAGATGCACTCAACATCTTCTGATAAAGATTGTTTTTGGTTTTAAGAAGCTGGTTGATTTCGAGATTATTCTCATCAAACCAATCCTGATGTTTCTTTTTTCTTAAACCCAAGACATCAACACTGATGTTGTATATGGTCTTTTTAAAATCTTCACAGGAATCATGAAACTGAGAGTCTTCCACAGCTTTTGGAAGCTCTTCCCGTATCACTGGATCCCTCAACTTATCAACCGATTTGGAGAATTTTTGTCTCTCCAGGACAAACTTTCCACTTTATATGCAGTTTCAGTTGCAAGATAGTGATCAGTGCCTATTTCTGCTCCCCTCATTACTCGGACACTGCAAACATCTTGAATGTCACGTTGACAACAAATTATGTAATCAATGATATGACCCTGGCGAGACGTTGGGTGAATCCAGGTTACCTTATGTATCATTTTTTATTTTAAGAAAGTATTGCATATAGCAAATTTGAGGTTTGTGCAGAGCTGGAGAAGATGCAAAACATTGCTGTTTACTTTACCAAGTCCAAAACAACAACCATGTTTCATAATTTGTTTCCAACCTCGCATTAAAATCCCTCAAAAGGAGAAATTTATCAGCCTGAGGAATTTTGATAGCGTTGAATGGAGGTCTTTATAGAAAGCAATTATGATTTCCACACTATTGGACATGGTTGGACCATAGAGATTAATGTCATAATTATGTTATGCTTTGAGGAAGCAAGATCAGATTTAATTGCAAACCCCACACCCACTCATGTTTCTCATCTGCAAACTTATCCTTCCTGCACTTTTTCCATCAGTTGATCCTCATCGGTAAAGCAGGTCTCAGAGAGAACCGCTATGTAACTTGATATCAATATTGTACTTTGATAATTCCTTTGCTACAATAGCAGTTCTGCGTTCAGATCAATATGTGTATATATATTTGTGCTCCACAGATTCACACGTGTGATCATGTGCGTATGCATGCGACTGGTTTGACCACTGTATTTAGCCATTATGTGTGAATGTTGTGTGTTTTTGTGTGTGGGGTTATGATCAATTCAGTGCTGGTTTAAATTTGTTTAAATAATAACAGTAATTATAAGTGATGACTTCATTATCCAAGTATTTTTGGAGTCTAAAAGAAAAGAATAAAACACCTACAGTTAAATGGAAATTCACCAAGAAAGCCCAGACATGTAACTCCCTATATGCCCTGTGTTATCTATGTCTTAACGAAAAATTTGAAATAATTAAATTTAAAAATAAGTCCCATCTCTTAAATCAAAGATATGAACTAACAGTTAACTGTAAACACCATTATAAATTTAACTTATTATAGGGGTTGTAATACTGTCAATGATAATGATATGTCACTGTAAATTAAATAGGTTGTTACTTTTATAACCTGATAGTCATCCTGTTGATATGAATGTATGTTTGTATACCAGCACTGTGTTATTCATGTCTGTATATATGTGTATGTATTTGTGTGTATGTATGTTAGTAAGTTTTTTTATTTTTTTTATTACATATATAAAAAGCAAGAAGGTAAAAAGGAGGAAAAGAGGAGAGGAGGGTAAAATATATGTATATATATATGTCCAGATGTATTGTGTATGTATATTTATATTTATGTGTACTTATGTATGTATGGATATGTTTATGTATGTATGTAGGGGTACATGTATATGTGTGTGTGTATGTATATATGTTTATGTATGTATATGTATGTACGTATATGTATGTATATGGTTGAATGTGTGTGTATTTATGTGTATGTGTGTATATATCTCTACTTGTTATAGGTATGTATATGTATATATATATATATATATATATATATATATATATATGTGTGTGTGTGTGTATGTATGTGGGTGTATATGTGTGTGTTGACACCTATCATATGTGAGCTTGTTTGTGTGTATGTGTAGGTATGTAAACTTTGGTGTGTGTGTATGTCTATGTGTGTATATATATATATATGTATGTATGTGTATTTGTCTGGTTGTGTGTGTATATATATATATATATATATATGTGTGTGTGTGTGTGTATGTGTGTGTGTATATATGTATATATATTTATATATATATGCTTGGATGTGAATGTACTTACATCTGTGTATGTGTGGATGTATTGATATGGGTATTATTAATATCCTTTCTTTCCCTATTCTTTGTTTCTCTGTTCTATTTGACGATTTTTATCTATATATATTGGCCTGTATAAGTTATATTTTAATAAGTGGTTAGAATTTGTTTAATAACACTTTCAGTCTTGAATATTTCTTAGCTGTTGTATCAGAGTGTTTAGGCCAATGTATATGGGTGTATGTACATGTATTTATCAGTGTCTATGTGTATAGAAACTTGCATGCATATTTAATTGTGTATGTATGTGTATGTTCTGTTTTTTATTGCTTTTTTTGTAAATGGTCATGGAGATGTTTCCTGTCTCATCACTTTTTTTGTGTGCATGTGTGTGTATATCTAAATATGTCTGGGTGCTTATGTATTAAAATCTGAGGGTGTATCTATTGTCTTTTGAAAGATGTTACCAACCCACTTGGAATTAGAATGTATCCATGTTGGCATGAAGACCAGTGGATCTTAACATGTGAAGTGCCAACATGTGCACTAGCTCATGTTTCATTGGAAAAATATACAAAAAGAGTAAATAACAACGGAATTATTTGCTTTGTTTCAATTAATTGGCACAGGGGTATATATATATATATACATATATATATATATATATATATATATATATATATATATATATATATATATATATATATATATTCTGACCCCTTACCAGAACAGGCTGCTATCAGAACATCAAGAGCAACTTCTTAGGGTCAACTTTGGTTCCAGAAGTTCAGAGTTCCCTTTTAAAGAGGCACTGGTCAAATGGACAAAGCATCAAGCAGATAAAGCTGTACACTATGGTTTACAAGCAATCATTGGCAAATGCTATAACACATTAATCTGTTCGTAATATACCACATACACCTGCATCATTTCAACATACTTTCCACTATTTTCATTAAGTCTCATTCTTGTGCTAAATATCTCATGAGGATTGACTTAGATAATTTTTTCATCAATTAAAATCAAATTTGCTTTAATTAAATATTTTCAGACTAAAAGATCTTGGTGATAGTTTATAGACTGTCAAGGTGATGAGAATGTTTTCATTATGTGCTAAAAACTTATTATTTATTTATTTTGGTGCTACCATCTTCATTTTGTTTTTAGTTGAATTTGTGCAATGTTTTGTTCACATATACTCACCTATTTTATTTGATAATTTATTTCAGTGTCATAGAAAAGGGAGATTACTTTTTTTAAAGGAAAGTTGACCTCATCCAATTTGTTTTTATAAAAGTAAACACATCCAATTTATTAATTTCATTTACAAGAAGAAAACTTGTTCTAATTCTCAAAACCTATAGTTTCTCAATTGAACTCTAAGTGTAAATACTGCTTTTGTTTTAAATTTCGATTTCATTTTTCGGTTAATTAGGCAGAATATAGGTTTTGCATTAAGTTTGGTTTATGGTCCTTTGCTGTTATGAATGCTTGTTGTTCAGCTGTGCGGTTTATCTTTTGGTTTATTTTTAGTTTAGTGGCTATGTCCTTGGCTTCCTGATTTATGGCATTTTTTGCACTTTTTTGTATAATTGTGTAATGTTGCTAGTTATAAGGTTTTTGTGGACCATAGTTTTTATTGTGTATGTTTGTTGTTTTGTCAGCAAATATGAATACTTTTCGGGAGTTCTTTCTTTTTTTCACGTCCTTTATAATTTATTTCTGGAAATTGTCCAAGTGTCTTTTAAGTTTCAAATTTTAGCGTTTCCTTACACTTATGTGGGCATTTCTTTGTATTCAGATCGAATGTTTCAGTTTTGCCAGTGTTTTCATTTGTTACACCACTGAGGTAGTGGTGTGACTACCATCTCATTCTTCTTCTAAGACATTTGATTTTTCAGTTAGGAGAAGTTTATAGGAAGATTGTGTGGGTATAGGTATTCTTTTTCATTGAACACCCTAAGTTGATCTTCTTCATTTTGTGTAAGAACAGCAGGAGTGTTCAAACTGTGAGGAAGCTAAGTATATACTTTTGGCTATACATTTAGCCATTTTCAAGAAATAGGTGTTCTGAAAAATGTTCTCAAGAGAGCACATGAGAATTCATCTTCTCGCATGCTTTTCTCTAAAGAATTAAACAATGTAAAACGAATGCTTATTAATAACGGATTTCTTAATCAATTGTCGGATTTCCATATCAGATGTTTTCTGTCTAAGCTAGCTAATAGGAATGACTAGAATAGAAACATAAAACATAACATTAATATTCTTTATAAAAATCAAATGAAAGAAAATTATAAACAAGACAAAAGTAGAATTAAGAACATTATCAAAAAATGCACAACACCAGTTGACAATAGCAAAAAAATTAGAATGCATCCATGACGACTTGCAGCAGCTGGGCTTCTGAAACAGTGTTTGTGATACTGAGATCAAATTCTCTACACAAAGAGAGTAATCACAGACCATAAGAATTCATTTGCCCAAGACCATGACAACCAATGACATCTTTCCATGTCTGATGGCCAGGACCAATACAGGCATTGAAGTCCCCCAAGAAAACTAATTTATCCCTATGATCACAGGTAGCTATCACATTCTGAAGTTGATTGTAGAAGTGATCCTTTATGTGCTCAGTACTGTTCATACAACTTACCAACAAGGCAGTAGCTTTGTGATCAAGGTCAATTTTGAGAGCCATTATTCTATCAGAAACAGCCTTAGGCAAAGAAGGTGTTGATCCCTCAATCTTTAATTTGATAGCAAAACCGACACCCAATTGTCGCGACTTGTTTTCATCATTCCCAGACCAGAAAAATGTGTACCCTCCTTTTTTTCTACCAGTTGTGATACACCAGGAAGATGAGTTTCACTCAGTGAAAATCACATAGAAAAAGTAATTTTACACAAGAGCTAAATTACCAACAAATCTGAGAAACGATACACCTAACAAATCTAAAAATAGGAAAGAAAAGGAAGTTTTAACCCACCATTCTGAAAAACTTGGTATTCCTGACAACATGTTGAATGTCATCATTTCATTTCATGTTGGTATGCAAGACATATATATATATATCTGATGGTCAGCGTTCTGATCCATTTGACGTCACTAATGGAACTAAGCAAGGCTGTGCCATGGCGCCTGTTTCGTTTGCACTGTTCTCCTTGGTGATGCTGAGGTATGCTTTTCGGGATACAAAAACTGATGTTAAATTTCATTTTCGAACTAATGGAGAACTGTGAAAGATGTTTTGTGTGCATAATTTCTTTGTTTCCAGGGTCCTTCAGTTACTCCTATGTATACTTTTTCATCATTATCTGGTTATTTTATCTAGGCTTGGTATATTAAAGTAAAATAAATTAATCTAAATTAATCCAAATAAATGAACAAACAAGCTGATCCCGATAAATTAATCAATAGAAAAAACAAGTAAAATTAATCAATCCAAATAACTAAATGAAGTAATAAACAAATTAAAAACTGCTCCCACCAAAATAATAGTTAGAATAAACAATAGCAATCAACCCTAAAATTGAATAAATAGCTTTAATTATCTTCCCAAACCTAAACAAAACTGTTAAATAAGCAATACAAGCAAAATTTTACTATGTTAATAAAATACTGATTAAAATAAAAATAAATAAATAAATATATAAGATAAGTAATAAAAATAAAAAATAAAAATAAATAAAAACAAGCAAAATAATCTAACCCGAATAAATAAACAAATAAATGACTTCTGGCAAAATAACCACCAAAATAGACTACTCACAATGCACAACTAACCCGTATATATAAATAGCTGGGGAAAAAAAACAGCACTCGTGGCCTGACGATTGTGTCTAGCATGAAACAGCCTGTCATCTGTAAGTATTGACTTCAATGTTCACTTTTATATTTACACACGCTCTATCTCTGATATTGAGCACTTTATCCCATAAATATAGCAAACATTAAGATATATTTTTTATATACATATATATAAATATATATGAATATATATATACATATAGATATATACATATGAATATGTATATATATACACATATATATATAAATATGTATACATATACATATATATATATATATGAATATGTATATATAATAATATGTATATATATATGAATATGTATATATATTCATATATATATATATATGAATATGTATATATATATACATATATATATATATGAATATGTATATATATATACATATATATATATATATGAATATGTATATATATATACATATATATATGAATATGTATATATATATATACATATATATATATGAATATGTATATATATATATATATATATGTATATATATACATATATATATGAATATGTATATATATATACATATATATATATGAATATGTATATATATACATATATATATATATATGAATATGTATATATATATATATACATATATATATATGAATATGTATATATATACATATATATATATATGAATATGTATATATGTACATATATATATATATAAATATATATATATATACATATATATATATATACATATATATATGAATATGTATATATATACATATATATATATGAATATGTATATATATACATATATATATGAATATACATATACATATATATGAATATGTATATGTGTGTATAGTAATATATATATATATATGAACATATATACATACATATATGAATATATATATATATATATATATACATATATGAATATATATTTATATATATACATATACATATATATGAATATGTATATATATAAATATAAATATAAATATATATATATATATATATATATATATATATATATATATATATATATATGAATACGAATCAATCTTAGAACAAAATTAAATAGAAAAAATATTATTTAAATGTCCATTAATGAATTGTTTTCCTGATCATCCTGATCAATCAAAATTCACAAATAATTATATAGGCTACACTTCAACATGTCTGACAAGAAGACTCACTCTACCACTTTCTGACTATTGCTCAATTAGGTCTCATTTAAAAACTCATGGAGACCTATTTGACCATATTCATAACATACTTGTTGATAACACACATAGCATCTTCTACATGTAAAAAAATTCTTAAATATTGGAAGCCTTATTAATAAAAACAAAAATCAACTCTCAATATCAACTATGAACGCAGACACAGTATCTTGACCGTGATTTGAAGAAGAATCATTATATAAGTACACACATACAACAAACCATTTCCACTTAACAGTAAATATATTTCATCCTTGAAAATGTATAGTTGAAAATGTATATGTATAGCTGAACGTGCTTGGAAAAAAAATTTTGAACAGTTTTTATATAATTTATCTACTGAAAAAAAATGATTTATCAACACATGAGAAATCATATAAAAAACTTAATCAAAGCACCTTATCAGTCACATTTAATGAAACATGCAAGAAAGAAGGATTGCTGCCTAAATACACAATATATATATATATATACATATATATATATATATATATATATGAATACATAGAAGCTGAATATATATGAATATATATATATATATGTGAATATATATATGTGAATATATATATATATATATCTATATAAATATATATATTTATATTTATATATATATATGAATATATATATCTATATAAATATATATATTTATATCTATATATATATGAATATATATATCTATATCTCTATATATATTTATATCTATATATATGAATATATATCTATATAAATATATATATATATCTATATCTCTATATATATGAATATGTATGAATATTTATATATATATATATATATGAACATATATATGAATATGTATATGAATATTTATATATATGAACATATATATATATGAATATGTATATATGAATATATATATATGAATATTTATATCTATCTCTCTCTCTCTATATATATATATGAATATGTATATGAATATTTATATCTATCTATCTATATATATATATATATATATATATATATATTTATATATATATATATATATATATTTTAAAAAGAAGAGAGAAACCACAAACGTTTTTTGGTCGTAATGTGGATTTTTTTTAAAAATATATTGTATGTTATTTTCCATAAATTTGCTATACACGTTTTTGTGACCTTCTTCAGGCAAACAGTGGTTATTTCCACATATTATTAAAATAAATTAATTTTCCTTATGATTTTCAATGTTAAACATTCTCTTGTTTTTGGGTAGTAGTGACACAAATGTCTTTCCTAGACTAATAGTAAGAATGTTCTTCAACTTAAATTCTAATAAAAACATTAAGATTGGTCCAAGAAAGGGTGTGGAAAGATATCTGTGTTCTCATCTTTTCATGAGCCTTTTATGTTCTTAGATGTATTACCATTTTTGTGTATTGTGTGTGCAATTTTGCTAGTATGTGTATGTATATTCCCTTTCCATACATACATACATACTGTCTTATTGTAAGGAATTAGTATACATATATATATATATATATATATATATATATATATATATATATATATATATACCCACACCTACACACACATATATACACAGACACACACATATACACATATATATATATACATACACATAC